>CP139503.1:253785111-254392860 GCA_021014915.2 Artemisia tridentata subsp. tridentata
CCAGAGCCTCTTGGAGAATTTGAAGGACTATCAAGACTATCCTCTGGGTGTCTATGCAAAAGATGCATAGGGGATGTACTTCCACGAAGTGGTGTTCTTGGTCTGCTTGAGAATGGTGAGTTTAGAGCTGAATGGGTGCCATGCTTAACGTGATCTTTGGCTGTGTGATGCCATGTTTTTAGGGCTTTTGATACATTGTCACTGAAAATGGTTGTTTTCATTCTTTGATCCCATCTGTTGAAAAGCCAACAAAAAACGAAAAGGTTAGATCATTTTTATTGTTCACAAGGGTGTATTCATGGATGGTAACCATACAGCCTCAAAATCTGCTATAAGATTGTATAGTAGAAGTTAACCAAAACTTTACCTGCGTTACTAATGCATACAAAGTGAGTGTCACGTAACTGCAAAGAAACTGTGTCACCACCCCGAGAAACAAGCCATTATTTGCTAAGGAATTCCTATGATATGTTTGTTACAACAAAACTGTTTGTCGTGCACATGAGTTACACATATACAGGATGAGTGACACATATATAAGCTTGAGAATTCTCGTAGTAAGACAACTCACCCCATTGTGATTCTGATTATAATGTCTTCATCACGATGGTGGAAACAAGACTTGAAGCCAAACGTATACTATAAGAAAGAACAAAGAACAATTTATCGCCATAAGAAACAGAATGATCAATCCACAATCTTATGTATGACTTTAGTTCAGGAAAGCATCAATGCATTTGTTCTGAGGACTAAAGACTTACCCAACTCCACAAGAGAAATGCCAGTTGAAAAGCATTTTGTAAAAATCAACAAGAAGATGTTGGATCATGACTTCAACAAGGACATACTCACAATGATATTTGATTTACAGAATTGAGGCATTAATTCGTCTACCTGAAAGAGAACGAAGTTGATGAAGAGGAGTACAAGTTGAGGTCGACCGAACCAGAAGAGATCATCCCCAGGCTGAACCGTTGGTGTACCCTTAATCACATCTGCCATTTCATGGGTCCTTCTCCCCATCTTTGTTATTATCACTTGTAACTTTGTTCCAACAATAAGTAGTATCTGCATTTTTAACAATAAAGTCTTTAACTAGACTATTGAGTCCTGTTACCACAATCATATGCTTCACTAACTTTATTTTAACGGCTATATATATTAAAAATGGAAAGCTAGGGAGATGCTTGAAAGTATAATGACACCCCTAAACCAACATACAACCCTGAAAAGTATAAAACTAGACACACCACCATGACTATAACCTCGCTAACTCCCTTAACACAAAAACGCCAGTAAAACCATTACATAGCCCATGACACCACCTGTACACCAAAACTTAAGGCGCCGATTGACGAAGAACTTTAATTAATGGCAATGGTAGATCTTACTAATTAACTAATACAATCTACTAATGAATATACACAACTTGAGATAAGTACTTACGATAAGTGGGATGAAGGGCAGCCATAAGTATGCATACCAGTCTGTCAATAAAAAAGTAGTTATAATGAATAATTTGGATCTTTTTATATCGATAGATTGATAGAGTCCCATGAAAATGTTATACATTTTAAGCATGATTTAAGACATGCTTTTAAATGATTTTTCCGAGCTAAATGTATAACCACTGTAAGAATTCCACTATGTATTAAACTATTCTCATATTCTAAATAAAGAATATTATTCTTTTTCTACGTATAAATTTTTTTATTATTATTATCTGATCATAACTATTATTTAATATGACGTAGCTCACATCATCGATAAACGTGCTCACACGCAACTCAACCTTAACTTATCTAATGTTTATTTATATAAACATTTTCATATGTCAAGTATAAAACTTTACCTCATCTGCCACTTTACGTTACTTCGTTAACGTACGTATAAACTAAACGTTTCTTATCTAATAGAGTTTTTATGAAAACCCTAAACTATTATAACAACAATTATGAACAACTAAACCCTAAAATACTAATGTATAAGTTTCTAAAGCACAAAAACCCTAAAACCACTTTAACTTCCGATACAAACCCTGATTTCACAAAACTATGATTTCATGTAATAAAATCACAAACCCTAAATAATATATATATGATTTTTATAAAATATATATGTACAAGTCCTTTAAGCTAAGGTACAAGTCATTTATGCATAAAAACTAATTATTCATAAAAATACTATATTAACCTTAAAAATATTTATTTTAAAGCACATTGTACAAGTAATCCATGCACTAACTTTTAAAATAAATTTATTAGACTTACTAAATATTAGTACAAGCCCTTAAACCCAAAGTACAACCCTTCAATGCATAAAACCCTAAAATCTCATATTTATATTTTAAAACTTAATAACATTTACAAATAATTAATATAACTTAACCCAATATTAAAAATACATTTTCTATATTATTCACAGCCTAGTACAACCTTATTAAGCTAATAGTACAACCCATTATAGCACACCATAATTTCTTTTCCATTTCTATGCAATTCGACATACATATATATATATATATATATAATATATATAAAACAAACCCTAAGTTATTTTTCTAATTAACAATACTTAACCTAAACCCTAGGAAACTAAACTAGTTACATCCTAAACCCTAATGTACCACACAATATAGCCTAAAGTACCACCTCTAAAGCTCCATTCGATCTACATTTTAAAAATCCTAGTTCGAACCCAACCAAGAGTTAACTAGATTATCTCTTTACTAATTAGTAGGTAGGATACTTACCACAAAATATCAATTAGGTCACAAAAGCTCTACATCTCCTTGTCTCTTGAAAGTTTAACCCAAGTCAAAGATGGTAGATGCCATACTTGGTGAGGGTTTTTCCACACCATAATTTTTCCCCCCTCCTCCCATGTGTCGCCCTAATGGCCTAACACACATCACAAAGTCTAACACATTCCATAACAAGGTGATGTGGTCACCTTGAAAACCCTAGTTTCCTTTTTCTATAAATAGCAAACAAAAACCTACCCATTTCATTCCCATACTACACGACCTACACCAAAACAGCCCTATACTCATTCAATACTGATCCTATACTCCACAAACAAGCTAAAGAAAGAACCTTAGGAAGCCTAGAAGGAGAAGAGCATTGGGTATTTCGAATTCCAAGTCCATACGCCATATATACATTCTCTAAGTCGAACACGAATACAAGTAAGCCATCTCACTCTTTTCATTCCTTTTATATACTCTAATTATCCCTAAAAATAATACTACCGAATCCACGACTACGATACTTAAGATTGCTCAAATCCCTAATCTCAATAAATCAAAGGTTTGGATAAAGAATGATATAGGGTATGGATAATATTTGGGATACAAATTGGTGTAAAATAAAAAATAAACAAAAGAGATAAATTAAAATCCTAAGTGAGGTAAATTACTATCCCAACCATCCCATGAATAAGACTCATATCATTGAATAACTCACGCTTTAACACTTGAAACACACGCTTTAGGTAGACACGAATTATACTCAACAAGATCTCAATCAAAGAATAATCTTAGTTGGCGTTCCCATAACGGCCAACTCCCATTCAATCCATAAATATAATATATAACAAATAGTGGTGATATCTCCCACTTAATACAAAACTTTACATAAGTTGGTTAAAACAAACTTCCAACTTTTCTTTTTTCTTTTTCTTTTCTATTTTTTCGATTTTTTTTTTTTTTTTTTTTTTTTTTTTTTTTTTTTTTTTTTTTGACATCAACATATGTGTAAAATTTCACAACTTTTCTATCACTATATTTCCGGATAATTTTTTCATACTCTTCATACTTTCAGAAATAACTGTAATAGCATAAGTAGTAAACACACGAAAAATAAACTCAAAGATATACAATATTTACTTTCATACCAATTGCATTGTGCAATATCCCGACCTAACAAAAAATAATGAATTACGCACGCGAACACAGGTAATGTAAGGAAACACACTTTGCCTAAAACAATTAACCAACCACGGATTTTAATCTATAGGGTAGGCTAAGGTGTAATGGTGTAACGAAACATTATAACAAAGGTGTAAGAAACGAAAGGAATGGCTCTGAGTGTTTTTCTAGGGGTATCTTACTCTAAAAGTGAGAGTAACAAAGGGGTTTATACGGGGGTTAACTAACCAGTGTAGTTAGTTAATATCACATAACATATAAAGGCTATTTGGGTGTAATCCTAGAAATTTACCAATTTAGACAAGTCATTCCAATTATATAGATAATACTTATTATGTTGGTCTCGAATAGTATATAAGCCAAGTTCTAAAGTTTACAAGTCACCAGCACACTCATAGATTTGTGAATTTTGATAAGTTCACAATTTTTGAAAATAAGGTTATGTGTGCAGCTATGTAATTTAGACTTTAAACAAAAATCATGCTAAAAATAATTTTAAATTTTGATATATTAAGCGCATTTTAAGCATATTTTGAAAAAGTTTAGGACAAGTAAGTTTTCTAATTCTCCAATCCCCCCACTTAAGTTAAACAACGTCCTCGTTGTTTGTGTCAAAGGTTAAAAACTGGAAAATAAAAGAATTAGAACAGAAAAACTCCCCTGAGATTTGCTCGGTATGATCCTCCATTATTCGTATAAGAGCAAAAATCAACTTTCTTGTGGATTAGAATGTTTAAGCTTCATAGATGATGTATCCACAAGAATGCAGGAATCTATAATACCATTAAGACTTTAACACACCTGAGTTAAGAAGGTTCAAACTTGCATAATACATTAGTAGTTAGTAAAATTAAAACTAAAAAAAAAATTAAATTAAAAATCATCAGGTCAGTCGATACGCCGTATCATATGGAAAAAGATAGGCCGTATCGAGCCTGGAATAAGTACGAATCAGAATAGAAGATCCGTCGCATCCTTAACCAGGGATGCGCCGCATTAAAATACTGACAAAAAGTTTTAAAGTCAAAAATAAAAATGCAGAAAATTAAATAAGATATGACCAGTGCAGGCGATGCGTCGCATCTTAGGATTGAGATGCGCCGCATCTTCTACAGGTCTGACAGACTCGACACAGAATAGAAAAGTAAAAAAATTTCTTCCGGGTTGTCTCCCGGTCAGCACTTGTCTTTATTCCAGAGTCTTCAAGTTTGACTCACGTTCAGCTCCTTATTTTGCTCTAGCGAGATCTTCCATCTCAATATCTCTCTTAGTTCCATATTCAAGTAATCAAACATTCTTTCCGCAAATTGGAACATCGTTGACACTAATCCGCCTCCAGTAGTAATTCCATTATGGTCGTGCCTTTGGAACAAAACTCTTTTTATCACCTTCGACAATTGGTGCACCTCAATCGTCAATTCTCTAATCATATAGTTTTGTTCTTTCAGCAACAGTCCATTGATGAAAGTTTCGACCTCGTGATGCTCCTTATCACATTCGTGGGCGAACTTAGATACAATCTCATCGGTTGTAAGTTTAATCCATGGTCCTCCGAACCAGCTTGGGAAAATATCAATCATGATTCCTGAAACACAAAACAAATAGGCTTCGAAGTAAAAAATTTCTAAGAGACAGGAAAGATGATTAGAATTTTCTCCGTTCGGGATAAATAAAAGTTACTGATATCAGAAGATGATGCGCCGTATCCTATAAATAGGATGCGCCGTATCTTATAATCATTAAAAATAAATCAGACTTTTATTCAGAAAACAGATACGCCGCTTATGAATAAGAATGCGCTGTATCAAGTTTAAATTATCAAAAATCGATTATATTTATTAAAATTAAATGCGTCGTATTAACAAAAGTTAATGCACCGTATTTTCATTACGTTTCAAAATACAAGATTTTTGATTCTGTAGATGCGCCGTATCGATAAAGATCGATGCGTCGTATCTGTTTAATAATTCGAAAACTGTTTTTAATTTAAATAGACAATACACCGTATCTGTTAAAACAGATGCGTCATATGGCGTTAGGGTTTAGAAAAAATTCTTATTAAAAACAGAATACGCCGTATCTTGGGGAAAGATGCGTCGTACTCGAATTTATTAAACGCGTTGTATTTTATAAAAATTAAACGCAATACGCCGTATCTGTGAAAACAGATGCGCCGTATCGTTTGTATTAGCTTAGTACAACGATAGCAGAATGCAGAAAAATACAGAAAAACAAAAAACTAAAATAAAAATAAACAAAAAGAAACAAAAATTAAAGAAAATAAAAACACACAAAAACAGAAAATATGAAAATAATACAATGAATGCAATTTATCTATTGTATAACAGAGTTAGTGGTTAGAATCTAAAAATTAAAAAGAAAAACCTAATTAAAATACTAATCAAATTAACAGATAATAACAATTCACTCCCCGGCAACGGCGCCAAAAACTTGATGCGGTGTTTATTGCTCTAATTCTTTTATATCCACGGCAGCGGCGCCAAAGACTTGATGCGTGCGATGTGTCGTTGCGGTTTAGCAGTATTAATGCCTACTCAAGTTTTAAATTTATATTTAGCCGACTTATCAATAACACACACACTTAACGAGCAGTGTACCCGGTCAGTATGAATATAATGGTAAGTAGAGTGTCGATCACTAAGAGTGGAACGTATTATCTAGTTATTCTAATCAGTATTTTAATATCCTAAGTTAGCTGTACAACCTAATCTAACGCAAGGGGGTTCAGCCTGAGAGACTGGCACGGTTTGGTTATGATTAAATAGTAAACTAAACTAATGAGCACGAATCAGCGATTAGCACACACGTACACAGATAGATACTTGAGACAATAAGAAGACCTGTCCTGATAATTAAGTAGCTTGTCACTTGTTTTATTGCTAGTTTTATATGAAGTGTATATAATTAACCCTTTCTCGTTGGCTCTAATCTTATAGGCGAGTAAACCCTTAATGATCACTTATGTCTATCCCACTATCCTAGAAACGATAGAATAAATAGGTGAGGAAGGGGCATGGCGACCCAAGCAATGCTCAGCTAGACACAGAGGTTATCAATGCACTAAAAAAAGTCACCAAAGACATCAACATATAAACTTTAATTAATGGGAAAGCAATTTTAAGGGGTGCCCATGATATTCTGTAGTCACATGAAATCGGCCCATCAATCCTGATGAATTAAAGTGTACTAATACAATAAAACAAAACTACTTAATGAATTGAATACATGCAGGACCTTCTTACAGCTCTTGTATCTTCGTTCAGGGTGTGTTTTGTGCTGCTAATACGTCTGAATTCGGCTCTAGGGTTCTGTGGACGTATAGCCTGGACTGGGCCAGGCCCGGCAGACAGCGGCCCACTCTACGCCTAAACCCTAATCCATGCCCTATAAATATATGGCTGGGATCCCCTTCTTCGGAGAGATATAATTACAGAACAGAACAGGTTATTCTAAACCTAACTCTTGTAGGCTATATCGCATCGATACTAACTTGACCGTCGGAGGTGGATCCCGGGGCTACGGCCTCGGGTCCACTCCTAACGGGTTCTCTTTGTTGAACAGGTCTACTCAGGGCTCGAGAAGACGACGAACGGCCCAAGGAGAGTCGTCGAATCCAGCCCGCGCCAGATTATGTATCAACAAGTTGGCGCCATCCGTGGGACCCGACAAGTTTCGTGTTCTCACATCACCGGAAAGCAACCATCGAGTTCAAAAGCCGGTATTTTGATCTTTTTAAATTGGTAATAAGATACTACCAATGTTTTCTAAAATTTAAAAAGATATCCCAATATTTTTTTTGCATGTCTTTTAAATCGGTAAGATATGTTATCTTTTAAATATTCAGAAGATTTTATGTAAATCTTTTAACTTGGTAAACACGATTTTATCTATAGTCGCACTAAGTCCGCACGATCGGACCTACTTTATCTTTTAGCCGCGAATTAATTCGCGCACATAATGTTTTTACGGTTGGTATGCTTGTTTGCGCTTGTTTGCACGTTCGAATGCAGTCACGATAAATCTACCCGCGTTAGGCTGTGCGTTCGGACATCTTCGCAGATTAGCTAGTCAATCGTCATGAGCGCACTGGACAAAAGCGGGAACAGTACAGGCACCACGATGCTAGTCAATCGCCATGAGCGCACTGGACAAAAGCCGTGGTCATGTTATGTTCATCTGCGATCATCCACAAACGTTCGAGTCTATGCGGTCACGATACATCTATCTGCGTCTGTGCGTGCGATTGCAACTATTAGTCGCGGTCACGGTGTGTCCATCCGGGTTATTTTTTTTTTTATATATAAAAAAAAAAAAAAAACCAAAAACAATTAATTGTGTATGTAGTTTGTAAAACCTCACGATAGGTGTAATTCGCACTACTACTTCTCTTATGTGTTAATTTCACATGCTATGTGCTATATATTGCTTCACGCTAATCTTTTACTTCATTAGGTTTTATATGTTGCGATTCGCGGCATATACTTTTAATATTTGCATTAAGTGTTTTTCAGGATTTGAATAACTAAGTTTAATGCTCCTACATGAGTAGCACCATCAAACTTGGGGGGCTACCAGGGTATATAATACCACTGTTTCCGTACGCGTCACGCAGGTATATTTGGAAGCAGATCGTACGAAAGAGGTATTGCAAGCCCGATACAAAGACGGATTTGGATATTCGCACCATCTTGCCGCAGGGGAGACGTCCTCTGTCGGTTGTAAAGACGGATGTAATGTTCGCACCTCCTTGTCGCGCACAGCGCGCACCTCTGCCACAGAAGCACATCTTTTGTCGCACCATGCTGCATCGCTACTGGTACAAAAGGTACGCTCTTACCCAGGATGCGGCATACGGGATCCACCTTCACCATTGTGAGACTCTCACAATCGCAATGTCAGTGTTACCCCAACTATAGAACTACGTGTTCTTCTTACGGGGTCTTTACTGTTACACTGTGGCGGGAAACCTAGCATATGCGCATCCCTCCCCGTCATGTAAGAACGGGTGTTACTCAGGATGGAACATGGTCACCACGGACGCGCCTACAAGGTCGCGGATTCGGATATAGTCTAATGGGCTAAACAGGACTGCGCCATGGACCCAGTGCGCACTGTCGCATTTGGGCTGCGCGGTATGGTCCGTCCCATGTGCACACCTGAGTTGCGCACACATGGGCTTACGAGGCCATGAACAAGAACATAAGTCTAGCATAACATAGCCATGCACTATGTCACACTAGACTTGGGGGGCTTGTGGACGTATAGCCTGGACTGGGCCAGGAATGGGCCAGGCCCGACAGACAGCGGCCCACTCTACGCCTAAACCCTAATCCATGCCCTATAAATATATGGCTGGGATCCCCTTCTTCGGATAGATATAATAACAGAACAGAACAGGTTATTCTAAACCTAACTCTTGTAGGCTATATCGCATCGATACTAACTTGACCGTCGGAGGTGGATCCCGGGGCTACGGCCTCGGGTCCACTCCTAACGGGTTCTCTTTGTTGAACAAGTCTACTCAGGGCTCGAGAAGACGACGAACGGCCCAGGGAGAGTCGTCGAATCCAGCCCGCGCAAGATTATGTATCAACAAGTTCTTCTGTCTTCGACTGTCCCACTTTTGAAATTCGTCTGACCTTGGGGTATTTATAGTTTCTGTCTGAGGGTTAGATGTGGCGCATAGGATAAGTAGATGCGGCACATTGACTTAACTTCGCGTGGGATCCAAGATTAATATATTCAGGAATATTCGCACACCGCCTTAAGATGCGGCGTAACTCCATTTCTCTATGCGGCGCATGTCCTTTGCTGTCTTGGATTGTAACTTGTGAAATCTTGATAGTGATACGCCGTATGTAAGAAGTATGTTGCGGCGTATCTGGAGCAGAATGATCTTGATCTTGTACATTTCAGTAGACTCTTAACATCTTGCTTGTTTTGCTCCATAATTAGTCCAAAATCGCCAAGTTTCACATAATACTTGTTTTTACCTGAGAATTACAAAAGTAAACATTAACGTATCAATTCTCATATATAATATAATAAAACAAGTCAAATAAATAGGATAAATGATGATAATAAAATGTACTTATTTGAGTTCATCAATCACTCGTATTGTTATTAATAATATTGAATCTTTTGGTGATAATCATTGTCTTTTGTTCATACACATACATTACTGTTCCATTCATATATCATATATATAATATCTTTTAAGTATTGACTAGTAAATTCCGCGTGCTAGTTAGTATTACATCAAAGTATCTCTAACACAAGGAGTGTGTATAGATCCTCTCAAGTGGTATCAGAGCCAGGTTTGATACTATTGATTTAGAAGAAGTAATAGACATGGAGACTTCTACAACCAATGTTGCTACAAAGTTGCCAATGCTCAAGCCCAATGAATTCGACATGTGGAGGTTAAGAATAGAGCAATACTTCCAGGTGCAAGATTATGCACTCTGGGAAATTATTGAAGAAGGAAACTCCTTCAAGCCAACAACCACAACATCAACTGTTGATGGAAAGACTCAGACTGTGGTGCAGATAAAGCCTGTGACTGCAGAAGAGAAGATTCAGATGAAAAATGACCTCAAGGCCAGGAGTATGTTGCTAATGACCATTCCTAATGATCAACTATTGAATTTCAGCAAGTTCAAGGAGGCTAAGTCTTTGTTTGAGGCCATTGTTGCTAGATATGGTGGAAATGAAGCCACCAAAAAGACTCAGAAGACACTCCTCAAGCAAAACTTTGAGAACTTCTCTGCAACTAGCAATGAATCATTGGATCACATGTTAAACAGGCTTCAAAAGCTTGTAAGCCAACTTGCTATTCTTGGAATTGATATACCTTTGGAAGATCTCAACTCTAAATTCCTGAGAAGTTTACCATCAGAGTGGGCTATGCATGTTGTTGTCTGGAAGAACAAGCCAAACATTGATTCTATGAGCTTGATGGATTTGTATAGCAACTTCAAGATTGTGGAGCAAGATGTCAAGAAAAATGTTGGAACAAGCTCAAGCACTGGGAATATGGCATTTATGTCATCTCCTAGTAACTCAAGTTCTGAAGAAGTGAAGGTTGCTGAAGCAGTTGGTACTGCTAGCACAAATATTGGTACTGCTAGCACATCAAGCAGTACTAAAGGCATTATGGATGAGACAACTTGCTGTGCATTCCTGACAACCCAGCATAATGGATCCATGTTGACATATGAAGACCTCCAGGAGATCAATGTTGATGATCTGGAGGAGATGGATATCAAATGGAAAATTTCTCTTCTTAGCATGAGAGCTAGGAAATTCCATCAGAGGACTGGGAAGAAGATTTCCATAAACAGCAATGATACTGGTGGTTATGACAAGTCAAAGATAGAATGTTACAATTGCCATAAGATGGGTCATTTCTCAAGGGAGTGCAGAAGGCCAAGACAACAAGATAGCAGGAACAAGAGCTATGAAGGCAAAACCAAGACTGTGGTGATTACTGACTCAAGCTCAAAAGCTATGGTGGCCATTGATGGCTCAGGATTTGATTGGAGCTTTATGGAAGAAGAGGAAGCAGCACCTACTGAGATGGCACTCATGGCTTTCTCTGATTCTGAGGTACAAATTGCTAAGTGTTCTAAATCATGTTTTGCTTCTAAAGAACTAGAAACTCTTAGGAAACAATATGATGAACAAAGAATTGAGCTAAACAAGACTAGTTATAATTTAGCAAATCATAAGAGAGGTTTAGTTGTCTTAGAGGAGAAAATAGTTCACTATAAGAGCAATGAATCTAGTATTTCTGATGACATAGCTGTGCTTAAAAGAGATTTATCAATGAGAGATGCTGAAATTAGTCTTTTGAAAACTGAATTGGATAGGATTACAAAGGCTAATGAGAACATTCAATTAAGTGTAGAAACTTTACAATATGCTTCTAAGGGAGTCAACAAGATAATTGAATGTCAATTAATCAACAAGGCTAAGTCAGGTCTAGGATATAGGTCTGTTCCACCTCCTCATAGAGGAATACCTGCACCTCCAGGTATAGACCTAGAACATACAGGATTGCCTGAATTTCAACTACCCAAGCTAGAATATGGTCCTAAACCAAAAAAGAAAATGTAGTAGTTGACAAGCCTGTAGAAGTAAGAGAACCCTTTGAGAGTGCAAGTGATACTTCACTCACTGAGGACAAGGTGTCCTCTGGTAGGGATTCAGATGCTCCAACCATTGAGGATTGGACTTCTGATGATGATGAGGAAGATCAGGTTAAGGTTAAACCTGATAGTGTTAAGGTAGAAGGAACAAGTGTTCCTAAGGTGGTCAAGAATGATACTGTTAGGCCTAAAACCAATGTGAGACAAGTTAGGCAACCAGTAAGATATTGTGAAATGTATAGAACCACACACAAGCCCAAAGGTAACCAAAGGAATTGGAACAACCTCAAGTCTCACCAACTAGGTGATGACTTTGTCCTATCCATGAAAGCTTGTTTTAATTGTGGAGCACAAAAGAGTTACAAGTGCTTTATGTTTTGGATTGTATGGTGCTTTGGAGCTTGAAGTGTGTCATCTTGTCACACAACAAATGGTTATTGGTTCACCATGTCTAACCCACATCAAGAACCAACTAGTCCAGAGCAAACGGTTTCTGGTAAAGACTTCTCAAATCCGTTTATGGTTGATAGTTTACAAAAAACTTTATGGTTTTCAACTCACCATACTTCACAACAAAGAGTTGGCTAGTCCAAAGCAAACGGCTATTGGTAAAGACACATCAAATCCGTTGATAGCTGATAGTTTGCTAAAAACTATGAGTGGGCAGTATTGTTTTTCAATTAATATTAACACTGTGTTCTCGAGTTGAGTAAAAGGGAGGAAGTAAAGTGAAAGTGAGAAAGTTTGTGTTCTCCAGTTCTTTTTAGAAAGTAAAGTGAGGTAAAGTGAAGTAAAGTGGTTGTATTTTAGTTATAAAACTTTCACTCCACTTTTGGGGTGGAAGTCACTTTACTTCCTCTCTCTTACTTTACTTCCTCTTTCTTTCACTTTCATTCATTTTTTTTCTCTAGAACGCAGCGTAAGTTAATACTGCTCCTTAATTTTTTTCTTAAAAATTAGTACTGGTAGTGCAAAGTTTGTACTAGTAGTGAAAACTTTGTACTGCTGAACTAGCCGTTGTAACTGTTGTGTCAGTAACTAAATTTTTAATCTAGCCGTTGGGTAAATACCGTTTATTACCATATATATAGGGTTTTTCTTTGGATAATTATCTTCTTTCTAAATATTACTCCAAAATCTTTCTAAAGATAATTTTTATCCTTTACGCAAAAATCTCAAACCCTAACTGTTCATCTATAAAATCCCAATTGGCTTTTCGCACCTTCTATTAAACCACAAATGATCACTTTTCTGTTATAACTTGCATAAATTATCATGGCTAATTTGGAATTTGTCAAGACTCATAATAAGGTAGCCTTTTTGGAGAAAACAGAGCAGGGTGATGGACCAATCTTCCATGAGATTGTAGACCTTTTGAACACAACTCATATAAGGTATGCTCTTACTATTAACCCTACTCTATTTGTCTCTCAAATCACAGAGTTTTAGCAGACTTCTACTGTCATAACTAGTGAAGATGAAGACAAAGAATTACATTCTAATGTGGATGGCATATCATTCATTGTTACTGAAAATTCTATTAGGAGACATCTTAAATTAGAAGATTCTGATGGTATTAATGATTTGGCAAACACTGAAATTTGGCAAGAAATTGCTAAAATGGGGTATGATACATCCAATCATAAACTGACTTTTCAAAAAGGATGTTTCTCCCCACAATGGAGGTTTTTCATTCATACTCTCTTACACTGTTTAAGTCCAAAAAGAACATCATGGGAGCAATTCAGTAGCAATATTGCTATTGCTCTCATCTGCTTATCAACAAACAAAGTTTTTAACTTTCAAAATTCATCTTTGAGAGTATGGTAAATAATGTGAAAAGTAAAACTAAGTTTTTGATGTATCCAAGATTTGTACAAGCATTTTTAAACAAGAAAAAGAATCAACTGAAGCATCATAAGAAAACCTTTCCAACACCTTGCCTGCAACAAAAGGTTTTTCAAAACATGGCAATGGCAACAAGACTTTTCAATGGGGTAGTAATACCTCTTTTTCCTAAAATGTTGGAAAGAATACAAGATTTTCAGGGTGAAGGGTCAGTAAGCCCAACTGAGCCCCAACACACACCCATTGTGGTTCCAGATGTTATTCATACACCTCTAGTAACCAACACCTATAGGAGAAGAACCAGAAAGGAAACTATGGTTCCTCAGCCAAGTTCTCCTCCTCAACCCATTGTAGCAGATGAGGCTATCAATTTTGATAGTATGGATGGGGCTTACACTACTGCTTCAGGCTTAGTAGCTGGGCAGGGCAGTGTAAACATCATTAAGACCCCTACCATGGCAACATCTAATGTGCCAAGTCCTCAAAGACTTGCCACAGGTGATGTAACCCCAAGCCAAATGGATTATATGGGTGGCTCAGGAGTACCTCCTAGTCCAACTAGGGAAGAAACTGAGCCTATGCCCCAAGATTCACCTCTCCTAGCAGGTAACACAGCTAGAAGTGATGAGGGAAGTTTTAAACTAAATGAATTGATGGAATTATGTACCAATCTGTCCAACTAAGTGGTTAGTTTAGAGGCTGAGCTAAAGAGTCACAAGAGAAATTTTGCCCTGGTGTACACAAGATTGGTGGATAGAGTGAAGAAATTGGAGGCTCAAGTCAAGAGATCCAAGGGCAAAAGATCTAGGATGGTTCTATCTACAAGTTCTTCAAGTTCTTCTAATTCAGATGATGATGATTAGGGCGATTCTCCCAAAAAGGGGAGGAAAACAGGATCAGAAAATCAGGGGAGGCATTTAGATTTTGAAGAACAAGAGGGTGGTGTTAATGATGATGATGTTGATATGGGTGAAGATCAAGCTACAGAGCCTGTGGATCTTGAAGAGGGAACTGAATTGGTTAATCTTGATGAGGATGTTCATGATACTGCTACAAATTCTGAAGAAGGTACTGTTGGAATAGAAGTAGCAGTACAAACTGCTGGCATGGAAGAAGGTACTGCTGAGACTTTAGAGTATGAAAGAAAGAGGGCAGAAAAAGGAAAAACACCAATGACAATACAAGAAGCTGAGCAACCAAAGAAAGTAAAGCCAAGAACACAAGCTCAAATAGACTTTGATGCAGAAGTGGCAAGAAAAGTTCATGAAGATGAAATTGCAAGCTTTATGGAAGCTCAGAGATTGGAAAAATAAAGAATTGCTTCAGATGCTATAGTGGCTTAACAAGCACATGAAGAGCAAATTCAACAACTGATTGATTCTGATCCAATTGTGAAGGCAAAGGCTGTACAACTTATTGCAGATGAAAATCTAACTGTAGAAGAAAGGTCAGCTCTACTTGCTGATTTTATTAACTCAAGGCAAGAGGATGATGCATTGAAGGAGTTAATAGAAAATATTAAGCAAAAGAAGAAGAAGAAGATGCCTTCTAGAAGAGAGCAGATAAGTTTCATGAAAAGTTACTTGAAGAATCAAACTTATTGGAAGCAAAGTTACTTCAAAGGTAGGTCAGATGCAGAGATAGAAAAGGCTTATTTTGAAGCTTATGCAAGAATTCATAAGCCAGTCCCAAAAGAGTTCATAATTGAGACTGAGTACAATAAAGGAGAGAAAAGAGGACCAGAGTTGTTAGGATCAGATACATCAAAGAAGCAAAAGACTGCAGAGGAGAGTTTAACACATGAACAGCTCAAGAAAATGATTGTAGTAGTTCCTGAATCTACAAACGTTCGTCCACTTCAAGCAAAACATCCTATCATAGATTGGGAAGTCTACATAGATGGAAGGATGAAGGGATGGAAGATTATAAGGGTAGGAGGTAAAACTGAGAGGTACAAGTTATTTGAAGACATGCTTTGAGGGTTTGACAGAGAAGACCTGAATAAGTTATGGAGTTTAGTGCAAGAAAGGTTTAAAACCTCAGATCCTTCTGATGATAAAGATAAGGAATTGTGGGTTCAGTTGAAGAGGTTACATGGAAGTTATTTGATACTTGTGGTGTTCATAGGATTTATACTGAAGATGGATTGGAGATATACATGTTGGTAGAGAAAGACTATCCACTTAGAACAACAGTCTTAGTAACTTTGGTGTCTTCAAGGCTGGAGGTTGAAGCTGATTCAGAAATGGCAGATGAATTGGTTAGAAATATGTTTGATCTTGCAGAACAAAGAAAGGCCCAGACTAAAAGATTGACTTGGTAGTGTTTGGAAGAATCCCCCCATCATCAAAATTGGAGTTTAATTCAAGAAACTTAGTGATTTGAAGAGAAATCATAAGTTTAGGGGAGGATTGTTAGGAATTAAACTAACAGTTTGTACTGCTAGGTTCAAGGTTTTAACTGGTTCAAGATAGAACTAGCAGTACTAATTCAGTTAGTACTGTCAGTACAAATAGTTTGTACTGCTTATGTGATGAAGACAAAGATGAAGACGCGTTTGGATAAATATAGAATAGATTTGGTGTATATCTTCTAGTTATAGTTTGATACGAATATAGTAGTTTACTTGTACAGGACTCCTTGTGCTATAAAAGGAGATCCTAGGTTAGGTTTTGTATATGTCATTTTGTTAAGAGATTCAAGGTTGTAAACCCTAGTGATAAGCTAAGATCACTCGTATTATTATTAATAATATTGAATCTTTTTGTGATAATCATTGTCTCTTGTTCATACACATACATTACTGTTCCATTCATATATCATATATACAATATCTTCTAAGTATTGACTAGTAAATTCCGCGTGCTTGTTAGTATTACATCAAAGTATCTCTAACACAAGGAGTGTGTATAGATCCTCTCAGAAAGTTAAACTTCAAACGATTCAATATTATTCAGGAATAATACGAGTGATCTCAATATCACTAGGGTTACAGCGACCTTGAATCTTAACAAAACTTGTATGACTCGTACATAAACATCTAACCTAGGATCTCCTTTTATAGACTTAAGGAGTCCTTTACAAGATAAGTATTCTACCGTATATTTCTAACTAATTAAGATATACATAAGATCTATTCCATACTTATCCATAATACATATCTTCTAAAATGGTTTTTAATGCCAGCAGTACCTTAATTACAACTAGCAGTACTAACTTGACAGTTTGTACTGTCAGTTGTTTCTTCAGCAGTCTTCAGTTATACACTAGCAGTTTGTACTGTTAGTCTAATTCTCCCAGCAGTACTAAGTCAGAACATTTAATTCCCAACAATCATCCCCTAAACTTGTGATTTACCCTAAATCATCAAGTTTCTCTGAACTAAATGCATACCTTTGAGGATTGTGAGGACTCTTCCAAACACTATCTTCTAGACTTTGTATCTTTTGTCTGCTGATAGATCTTTCTTACTAACTCCCTTGCCATTTCTGATTCTTCCTCTACTTTGAGTTTGGAAGCTAGCATAACAATCAAGATTCCTTCCCTAAGTGGATAGTCCTTCTCCACTAGCATGTAAACTTCTACTCCTGCTTTTGTAGAAACCTGATGAACACCACAGTTATCAAATAACCTCCAAGTAGTAGCCAAATCATGAGCTTGGAATCTCCACATTGAATCATTTACATCTGGCTCATATAGTCTTTTAAGCTAAACCCATAATTCTTTGTCCTTATCATCTGTAGGATCTGCAAATCTAAACCTTTCGTGAACTAAGCTCCACAACTTATCCAAATCTTCTCTGTCAAAGGCTTTTATCATGTCTTCAAAGAACTTATGGACTTCAGACTTTCCTCCTACTCTGATGATCTTCCATCCCTTGATTCTTCCATCTGAGTACACTTCCCAATCAATAATAGGATGATTGGCTTGAATGGGATCAACATTTAGAGTGTCTGGGACTACTACCATCATTCCATGTATCTGTTCATCAGTAAGTATCTCTTCCTCTTCCTCAGCTGATTCTTCCTCAACTGGTTCATCATGCTTTTCTTCTTCTACCCTCTGCTTCTTGGATTCCTCAGATTTCAATAGCTCTGTTGTTCTTTTCACACCTTTGCTGGACTCAGTCTCAACTATTGCAGTTTCATCTCTTAAAGACTTCTGGATTCTTGAATAAGCACTGATGTATGATCTTTCTATTTCTTCATAAGACTTTCCTATGAACTGTTTTTCCTTCCAGTAATCCTGATGTTTCAAATAATTTTTCATGTACCTCGGTTGTTCACTTCTCGAAGGAGGCTTTTTCTGATAAGCTTTCTTTTTACTTTGCTTCTTTCTGATATCCTGCAATAAGTCATCAATGGCTGATTCTTGTTCTTCTCTGGTGTACTGAAATCTTTCTTCTTCTTGTAGCTTTTCAGCTAGCTTCTGATCAGCCAGAACCTGAGCAGCTGTCTGTTCTTCTTCAGTTTGATACTTGTATTCAACCATAAATCTTGCCATTCTTTCTTCATCAGCTACCCTAGCTAACTCTTCTTCATGAAATTTCTGAGCTAGTTCTTCATCTAGAGCAATCTAAGCTTGATCATTCTTGGATAACTTCTGAGAAGATGGTTCTTCTTCTATCATGATCCCCTTACCCTTGTCTACTCTAGCTTTCTTTGGTCTTCTGGTATATACTGCACAAGCAGTACCTTGTGAGCCATCAGTACCTTCTTCAGGTACACTAGTAGTACCATGTGTGGCACTACCAGTACCTTCTGTCAAACCACCAGTACCTTGATCCATCTACTCTGTTTGCCTCCCCTAAGTCTCATACTCCTCTTGAACCAAAGTGACATGAGGATCATCATCTAATTGGGCAATCTTCCTCCCTTGTTTGGAAGATTACTCACCTTGATCTGCACTTGGACCCTCTGATGAACTTGATGATGAAGATGAACTAGTTGATTCTACCAATTGTACTGATCTTTTCCTTTGAAGTGTCTTGACTGTTTTCTCCAATTTCTTCATCTTTAAAACTAGCTTAGTGTAGACCACTCCAAAGATCTTCGTGTGACTTTTGAGATCAGCTTCAAAAGTGTTTACTTTCTCAGAAAATTTTGTACAAGTTTCCATCAATTCCTTTAGTGTTTTGCTGCCCTCAGCATGTCCTGATGTGTTACCTTCAGGGAGAGGTGCATCATGGGGAAAAGACTCATAGTCCACCATATGGTGAGTTTCTGAGCCACCCAAAGTTTCCATTTGGCTTGGGATTCCACCAATAGTACTTGGTACTGTTGGTGTTGCCATGGATTGGGTCTTAGCTATGTTACTTCTGTCCTGCCTAGCTTCTAAGCTTGAGACAGTAGAAGTAGCCCTTTCCATACTGACATAGTCAGCCTCATCTGCTACATTGGGAGGGGTAGGGACTCTGTGCTGAGGAACAACAGATCCCTCTCTGGATATAGACCTATCTGGTGATGAGGTTGGTTGTGAAGGTGATTGTTCAGATGTTGTGGGTGTGTGTTGGGAGTCAACTGGGCTTGTTGATCCTTCACCCTATGCTTGTAGCATTGAATCAAAAAGTGGAACTTCTTCCCTACTATACCCTCTTGAAGCCATTTTCATGTTACTAAAAAGTTTTTGGGTAAGTTTGGGTGTTGGATAAACATTTTTGTGTGGAAGAAGTTGATGTTTCCTCATGTTCAAAATAGTTTGAATGAACCTGGGATACATCAAAAATTTTGATTTGCTGTCAACATTTTTAACCATTCCTTCAAAAACGAGTTTAGAAAAATTAAAAGTTCTATTAGTAGCTAAGCAAATAAAGAGCAGTTGAAATATTGATACTGAACTGTTCCCATGAGGTTTTCTTAGGACTGAGATAGTGAAGGATGGTGTGAATCAAAAACCTCCATTGTGGGGCAAAACAACCTTTTTGAAAAGTTAAAGATTGTGAATGGATGTTGTACCCCATCCTGGTTAAAGTTTCAAAAATCTTAGTGTTTGGCATAACACTAATACAATTGTCATCATTTAGATGGAGATGCCTTCTGAGTGATGATTCAGTAATAGTGATAGATTTACCATCCACTGTGGCATTTAACTCTTTGGCACCATTTTCAAATGTTTTGACGGTAACAGTCTGCCAAAACTCTTTGATTTGGGAGACATAGATAGTAGGATTTAAGGTTAAAGAATACCTTATGTGACAACCATTTAAAAAGTCCACTATCTGATGAAAAGTAGTATCATTCTCTGCTTTTTCCAAAAATGCGACCATATTATGCTTGTCAACAAAGGAAAAAGGATCCATTATTTTTTAGTAAAAGATGATTTGACTGCTGTGAATAGTGTAAATTTAGGTTAAAAAGTAGATGAAGAAAGTGAATTGAGATATTATGATTGACTTATTAGGGTTTCTATTGGACCGACTTCAATAAAAAGTTAACTTTTGATTGAAGATAAGGTTAATAAAATAGAATAAAAGTAAAAATATCCAAATAGGAAAACCCTGGAAATAAGGAATGGAGCAGTAAAAATCTCAACTAACTCTCAATGGTTATTTTGAAAAAGCTGTTATTTCGCACCAGTACTAACGACTATCCAGCAGTACAAACTTAAGCCTACCAGTACTAACTTTAAGCCTGGCAGTACAAACTTTTTGAAAAAATTTGACTCAGCAGTATGAACACAATTTTGATTAAAAACCATACTGCTTACAACCATTTTGAAGGGATTAAGTGTAAGCACAGACACTCAATCATGATTTTGGTTTAATGCAACCTCTGGTTGTGTGAGAACCAATTTTCTCAGTTATAAATAACTGCCTATGATTAGATAAACTCATTCAAAGAGCTTTCTTGACAGGGTTTCCAGCTCGTGGCAGTTATTGCCTCTAACACAAATGTGCTAGATTCACGTTTGCTCGCTGTTCTTTCTACCAGATGTCCTTAGACTAACTCATTATACAAAAGTATAAAATGGTAGAAAGTGAGTTATGTCAGTTACTGTCTGACTAACTAAGCCATCAATTCAATACAAAACATCATAATAAGATCTCAAGAAAGAAGTTTTAAAGAATCAGTTAACTTAGGTATAAACCTTTGTTAATGAATTCCCAAACTCTGTCCATCATCAACCTATTATGTCAGCAACTGAGCCACCATTTGCTGCTCACACTATGCACTAGTAATTCCTTTGTGCTTAAACTTCATACCTGCAATTGTTAGTCCAAAACCAAGAAAACAAAGTGCATAACACTTGCTTCATAACAGTATAAACATATGACTAACAGTCTTAACAAACAGTCCAAATTTTGTACTAGCAGTACAAACTATACTTAAACAGTACTAATTGACAAACCTAGCAGTACAAATCCATTTTAATGTACAAAAACACACAGATTGAAAATTTTAAGGGTTAAGCATTCCAATACTTGCTACCAAGTATTGAAACCTTCCAACATCAAAGGCTTTTGTGAGAAGATCTGTAAAGTTTTGATCAGAATCAATTTTAACCACTTGAATTAACTTTTTCTCATTGCAGTCTCTAATAAAATGATGCCTAATTTCTATGTGTTTTGTTTCAGAATGCTGCACTGGATTTTTAATAATGCAGATTGTGCTGCTATTGTCAATATATATCATGGTGTTCATAAAATTATACCCATAGTCAAGCAGTTGATTTTGAATCCAAAGCACTTGACCATAACAACTTGCAGCAGCTACATACTCAGCTTCAGTTGTAGAAGTTGCCATAATTGTCTGCTTCTTACATTGCCATGATATAAGTCTGCAACCAAGGAACTGACATCCACCAGTAGTTGATTTTCTATCCAGACTTGCACCAGCATAATCACAATCTGAATATGCCACCAAGTCAAAAGGTGATTCCCTAGGATACCAAAGACCCAACATAGGTTGACCCTTAAGATATCTAAAGATCCTCTTGACAGCAGTTAAATAAGAAGCCTTGGGTATTACTTGAAACCTTGCACAGGCACACACAGCAAACATGATATATGTCTTGATGAAGTTAGATACATCAATGACCCTATCATAGATCTGTAGATGTGTACATCAACACATTCTCCATCAGCATCTTTTAGTAAAGGTTTCTCTGGATCAATTGATGTGCTTGCCACTTTAGCATCAGTAAATTGGAATTTCCTTAGTACCTCAGCCACATATTTATCTTGGCTGATAAATATGCCTTCAGTTGATTGCTTTACTTGCAACCCCAAAAAGAAAGTAAGTTCCCCCATGGAACTCATCTGAAACTTATCATGCATAAGTTTCTCAAATTCCAAACACATTTCCTTCCTTGTGGATCCAAAAATAATATCATCCACATACACCTGTACCAGCAAGATATCCTTCTTGTTCTTCTTAATGAATAAAGTCTGATCAATCTTGCCCCTTTGGAATCCATTCTCTAACAAATAAGAAGCCAAAGTCTCATACCATGCCCTTGGAGCTTGATGTAGTCCATAAAGAGCTTTCACAACCTTGTACACCTTATCAGGATGTTCTGGATCAACAAAACCTGGAGGTTGAGAGACATACACCTCCTCTTCAATAGTACCATACAAGAAGGCACTCTTAATATCCATTTGATAAACAGTGAAGCCCATGAAAGAAGCATAGGCCAAGAATAGTCTGATTGCTTCAATCCTTGCTACTGGTGCAAAAACTTCTTCATAGTCTATTCCCTCTTCTTGTGTATACCCCTGGGCTACAAGTCTAGCCTTGTTTCTGATCACAATACCCCTTTCATCCTTTTTTTTCTGAAAACCCGTTTGGTTCCAATTACCCTCATACCCTTGGGTAAATCCACTAGTACCCAAACCTTCTGAATCTTGAATTGGAGAAGCTCCTCTTGCATTGCTTCTACCCAGCTTGAGTCTTCTAAGGCTTTGAGAACATTTTTGGGTTCAGATTGTGAGAGGAAACACACAAACAAGCATGTATTGGCATCTTCATGCTGCTTTTCTTCATAAACAGTACTAAGAAACCCTTGTTGATCTGAAGTCATAGTTTGTCTTCTTGTCTTCACACCAGAATGTATGTCCCCAATCAGATTGTCTAAGGGAGTATCTTTGTGTATCATTGTGCGTGGTGTAGTGAGAACTGCATAGGTAGGTGGTAGATTATTGATATCCACCTCATCTTCTGAGAAATCAGCAGTATTAGTATCTAATGGGCCAGCAGTATGAACATTTTGCCCAGCAGTACCAACTTAGGACTCAACAGTACAATCTCCATTAGTACTGTTATCTTGATTCTCTTGTTCTTTAGCTCCATCTACATTGTTTTCATCTTCAATACCTTCCTTGGCTTCATCAGTAGAAGGCTCACCATTCTTTGAAGATGAATCCACACTGTTCCATATTCGTATCAGCAAATAATCTTGATCTTTCCCCTTTTTTCCGAGCCTGCTTCATTTGTTGCAACATCTGCCTGAACCTGCAAAATCATTAAAAAAGGTTCCTGCAACAACTGGCACATAATTCATTGATTGGGTTAGAGTATCAAGGTCAAATAGTCATTTTGGACCTTCACCTGCAACATTAGATTTATTTTCTAGGAACTCAACATGCAGGTTCTCCTCAACTTTCCTTGTTCTTGTGTTGTATACTCTAAAGGCTTTACTATTTAGTGAGTACCCAACCAAGAATCCTTCATCAGATTTGCCATCAAATTTTCCTAGATAGTCTAAGGTATTTAGAATAATTACATGACACCCAAAAGGTCTTAGAAATCCTAATGCAGGAGTGCTACCCCTAAAAAGCTCTTATGGTGTCTTGTTGTGAGGTTTAACTATCAAAACCCTGTTCTGCACCTAGCAAGCAGTATTAACTGCTTCAGCCCAAAAAGTGATAGGCAGCTTATGACTGGATCTAAATACACGAGTTGTGTTGGAGATACTTTGAGTATATACTTGACAGCACGCGAAATTTACTATCAAGTACTTAGAAGAATTCTTGTTTGGTGATTGTATGTGATTGTATGAATGTAACAATATAGATAATCGCACACAGTTTAACCAAACGAATAGCTTTGATATATTATGAGTATTACAATGAAATCGTAAAAGCTATATCAATAATGATGTATGTAAAACTTAACCTAGGATCTCCTTTTATAGGACAAGGAGTCCTTTACAAGTAACCTATCTACCATATAAATCTAACTTTATAAGATATACATTAAATCTTTTCCATATATATCTTCACACGGTTTTATCTTCACACGACTTTATCTCATAAACCGTACTAACTTCTTGTTCCAATAGTACTAACTGACTTAGTACTGATAGTGTATTCTTGAATGATCTTCAGCAGTACTAATTATGTATGAGCAGTACCAACTGTTATTTTAATTCCCAACAATCCTCCCCTAAACTTATGATTTTTGTGTAAATCAACAAGTTTCTTGAATTAAACTCCAATGTTATATGATGGGGTGGATTCTTTCAAACACTTATCTTCAATCTTGAAACACTTGGGAATTTTCTTCACATATCCACCTTTTGACCAAAATTCATAATAATACATCAAATTTGGTCAACTCCTCAAAAGTCACCATAATTAAACTTATTCCTGCAAGGAATTAATTCCTAATACCAACCCAAAGAATTAATTCCTAATACCAACCCAACATTCAATGGCATTAAATCTTCATTGATTCTATAAAAGATCTTGAATTATCAACACTAACCCATCACATTCTTCAAACCATAACACAACTATCAAACACAATGAGTTCATCCAATCCAAACATGGCTGAGATTTCATCGGATTCGTCTTCGGATTCAGGAAGTGAAGGATGGAAAAATTACTTTCCACCAAACTACTCTAATCTGACCATCAGGAACCCAAATCCACAAGCTAAAAAGTATCTTCTGATGACCTTCCAACTTCCTTTGATGATGATGATCAGCAAACACAGCCACCTCCACTATCAGTTTTACTAACAAGGGAGATCAAAAAAGTTGTGTCAGGTATGAGTAGGATCTCAGTGCCTGTAAGGAATCAACCACGACCAAAGCCAGATAAACAAGTGATGGGGCTCCCTAGTCTGAAGGTGTGGAGCTCAATCAAGGACAAAGGAGTTCACAAGTCCATGCCTGACTTTAAAGATAAAGGGAAGAGGAAGCTTGAGTAGTGATGAAGGTGTTAGGTTTGTGTGTTGAGAGTAAGCTTGGTTGTTGGTTATGTTGACTTTGAGTCCAGGATTGTAACAAAACTTCTGCTTATGTAATGAATGCACCACGTTAATGAATAAACTTTATGGTCCTTGTGTACATAAACATTCTATAAGCCTTTGAACAAACTATAACAGTAAGTACTTCAGCATAAACTTCACACTTATCTCAGATTCTGAATTGATATCCTCCCCTGAATTACATAATCATCTTTAACAGCAACTGAACAAACTTTTAATTCCTCCCCTGTTTGGAAGAATCTTCACCATCAGATGAACTAGAACATATGACATTCAAGCTCAGCATCCAATATGACAATTTGTACAAGTTACCATCAATTCAGTTTTGTAGTTTCAAACTGCTCTCAACACTTCCAGATGTGTAACCTTCTGAGAGAGGTGAATCATAGAGCATAAACTTAGAATGAACCAAGTTTGAAAAAGCAGTACAAACTAGTTGAAACTAGCAGTACTAACTATCAGCTATCAACGGATTTGTTATGTCTTTACCAATAGCCGTTTGCTATGGACTAGCCAACTCTTCACACTTAGATATGGTGAGTTGATAACCATCCAGTTTTTGGTAAACTGTCAACCATAAACGGATTTGAGTAGTCTTTACCAGAAACCGTTTGATCTGGACTAGTTGGTTCTTATGTGGATTAGACATGGTGAACCAATTACCATTTGTTGTGTGACAAGCATGCACACTTGATAGTCCAAACCACCATACTTCCCAAAGCACAATCCAAAGCAAAAAGCTTTTCTTAACCTGAAATGTTAGTCCAAAACCAAAGAAAACACAATACACAATATTTTCTTTTAACAGTTATCACAATTGACTAACAAATTCACAAGCAGTACTAAAAATTACCAAGCAGTACAAACTATACAAATAGCACAACTAGCAGTACAAAAACCAAAAATACTTAGACATTAATCTTTTGAAGGATTAAGCATTCCAATACCTGTTACCAAGTACTGAAATCTTCCTACATCAAAACCTTTTGTTAAGAGATCAGCAAAGTTGTCATCAGTATGTATTTTAACAACTTGTATTAACTTCTTTTCAGCACAGTCTCTTATAAAATGATGTCTAATTTCAATGTGTTTAGTTTTTGAATGTTGAACTGGATTCTTAATGATACACATTGTACTGCTATTGTCTATATGTATAATTGTGTTTAAGAAATTGTACCCATAATCAAGCATCTGGTTTTGAATCCAAAGAACTTGAGCACAACAACTTGCTGCTGCCACATATTCTGCTTCAGTAGTAGAAGTGGCCACCATAGTCTGCTTCTTACACTGCCAAGAAATTAATCTACAACCCAAGAACTGACAACCACCTGTTGTAGATTTTCTATCCATGCTAGCACCAGCATAATCAGAATCAGAGAATGCCACTAGATCAAATGCAGACTCTTTAGGATACCATAGCCCCAAGTTAGGTTGACCTTTAAGGTATCTGAAGATTCTCTTTACTGCTGTGAGATGAGACACCTTAGGATTTACTTGGAATCTTGCACAAGCACAAACTGAAAACATAATGTCAGGCCTGGATGATGTGAGATACATCAAAGACCCAATCATAGATCTATACAAGTGTACATCCACATCTTCACTACTGTGATCCTTTAATAGGAAATGTGTCTCCTTATCAACTGGTGTGCTAACAACCTTGGCATCTGTGAATTGGAATTTCCTCAATATTTCACCAACATATTTATCCTGAGAGATAAATATTCCATCAGGCTTCTGCTGTACTTGAAGCCCAAGAAAGAAAGTAAGTTCACCCATAGAGCTCATATCAAACTGATCTTTCATTAATTTCTCAAACTCTCTACACATTTCTTTGTTTGTAGAACCAAAGATGATATCATCTACATAAACTTGAACCAGTAGAATATCACCCTTGTTCTTCTTGATAAACAGAGTTTGATCAATTTTACCCCTATTGAACCCATTCTTCAATAAATAAGTAGCAAGAGTCCCATACCAAGCTCTTGGAGCTTGATGCAATCCATAAAGGGCTTTAACCACCTTATAAACTTTGTCAGGATGGTCTGGGTCTATGAAACCAGGAGGTTGAGATACATATACCTCCTCATCAATAGTACCATACAAAAAGGCACTCTTCACATCCATTTGATAGACTAGAAAACCCATATAGGAAGCATAAGCAAGAAATAACCTTATTGCTTCAAGTCTAGCAACAGGAGCAAAAACCTCCTCATAATCAATCCCTTCTTCCTGTGTATAGCCTTGAGCAACCAGTCTTGCTTTGTTCTTTATCACAATGCCTCTCTCATCCTTCTTGTTCCTGAATACCCACTTAGTACCAATCACTCTCATTCCCTTTGGTAGATCAACCAGAACCCAAACCTTCTAAATTTTGAATTGAAGCAGTTCTTCTTGCATAGCCTCAATCCAACTTGATTCTTTTAAAGCCTTTAGCACATTCTTGGGTTCTACCTGAGATAGAAAACATACAAACATACACTCATGCTCATCATCATGATGTTTCTCCTCATATACCACACTGAGAAAGCCATGATGATCTGGGTCTTGAATTTGCCTTCTGGTCTTGACTCCAGATTGTACATCTCCTATGACATTAGAAAGATTGTACATCTCCTATGACATTGGAAAGTGGATGATTCCTATGTACAATTGTATGGGGAGTAGAAGGAGCTGCATAGTTGATAGGCATACTTTGCAAACCATCTCCAAAGAAATCAAACTCATCAACTGATGAAGCGAAAAGTGTACCGCTTTTAAGGGGTCATTTAAGCCCTAAATCGTATTTATTTGATCAAATATCGCCCTAAATCGTTCCTTTTGTCATTTTAGGTACTTTTGAGGAGAAATCTGGAAAAGGAGGCATTTTGGACGTTTTTGGAGCATAAAAGTGAAGAAAACGGCAAAGTCTCAAAAATCGGCTGAAAGTTACCTTTGACGGCGTCATATTTAACCCTGGACGGCGTCATGGCTTGGCAAAAGTGGTGGATGTGAAATTTACTCATGATAAGCCAGAGAAATTGCATGGAAATTCTGACGGCGTCACCCTTTAATTTGATCAAGGTCGTCATGTTATAATTCAAAGAGGGACGGCGTCACGTTCATAGTCTGACGGCGTCAAGCCTTGATAAGCCAGAACGGATTTTGGAGAGCTAAAGAGGGACGGCGTCAAGAAGGTCATCCGAGAACCCTAAAAGCGGCGAGGTGACGGCGTCACACTCCATAACGTGACGCCGTCAGATATGAAAGTCTATATATAGTTTTCTAATTTTTTGTCATTAGGGTGGAACTTATTGGGGAACTTTGTGTGTGAAAACCCTAGGACGAATTTGGCAGCTCTTTCAAGGCTTTTTGCCTTGAGATCTTCCATGTTACATTGAAGATAAGTTATCAATTAATCATTCAATATGTCTATGTGTTGTTTGATTCTATCTTATTCTTGTCTTTTGTTTAACATGTTAGGCTAGATTTATCTTGTGTTTGCTTAGATCTAATGAAACCTAGCTATTGATTATTGGTTATTAGTGTTTTGTTAGTTGTGTTGGATGATTGTTCATCTATGTTAGGCTTAAGAAAACTGGCTAACTTCCTATTCGGTAACTTGCTTGAACGTCTTAAGAAACATGAACCAATGCGTACTAAAGGTTTTTATGGTTGTATTTAATGCACAAGCGAATTCTAGTGATCCCATGTTAGGAGCTTCCTAGCCGGCTCGACATAGGAGTGAAGTAGGAGCTTGTAGAGTTGGGGAAGTACGTACGCCACCCCACGAATGGTATTAAGGAATACACCCGTCATCCACGCGACTAATACACACTAATCAACCGGTAAAAGATAGTTAGGGAGTAAGGAAATCTAAGTAAACACATTTCCCTCCACATAAGTTTTCACCAACATTTTCATTTTTGTTATTTTATTTAATTTGCATTCGTAGTAATTTGGGTTAGTTGACTAGCAACTAATTCCGCCCACTCTTTCAAACCCGAGATTTTACTTGCTTTCCAAAAAAATATAAAAACATAAAAAGAATCTTCTCTCACCCTTAGACCTATTAAAGTAGTTTTTCATACCTAACGAACACTATTCCCTGTGGAGAACGATCAATCCCCCGTACTTACCACTACACTATACTACATCGGTCAGGTACACTGCCTGGTGGGGTTGTAAGCCTCTTGAGATCCCTCAAGAGGTAAAACCTGTTGTAAGGTTGCAAAACCACGCATCATCAACTTGAGGAGAAGTATGAACTGGTGAATCAAGATGAGGTTGACTTGGTCCAGCAGCATCACTATTTTGCTCAGCAGTAGTAACTTGTGGTTGAGCAGTACTAACTCTATTTGTACTGCTAGTTGGATTTTCAGTTTCTTTTCCATTCTGTCCACTGGTTTCAGCAACATCTTTCTCTTTGTCTACACCACTTGATGATGGAATATCATCATTCTTTGTAGAAGACTCATACAAAGGACTTTCCTCCATGATTGGCATCAAAATGCAATCTTCATCTTCCTCCTCTGAACCTGCACCATGGTTAGTATTTGTACCTGTAACAGGCACATAATTCATGGAATCTGAAAGACTGTCAATATCAAAGATCCAATCTTGACCAACACCTGCAACATTTGGTTTATTCTCCAAAAATTCTATATGCAGATTTTCTTCTACATGCTTGGTGCTTTTATTGTACACCCTAAAAGCCTTACTGTGCAGAGAAAAACCAACAAAGAAACCTTCTGTAAAACCCCCAAAATTTTAAAATAACAGCGGAAGTCTAATTGGGGTATTACTGTGAGGATCGAAAACAAAATCATAGAAGAACAACCTGTAAAGGCAATTTTTAATTTATAAAGGTCCATAATACAAATTCAGTTACAAAGCGTTACATCAGAGTGCTAACAGTTTCTCCAAAGAAACATCATTTTAACTGAATTACAACTTTATTTTACACCTTTAATTAAGATTGGGTACGCCTGCTCCATGCCTTGATTTGCTCCACTAGTTTCCTGAGATACATGCTTAAAAGTCAACATAATGTTGAGTGAAATCATGGAGTTTGAAGTTTAAATATCAGTTCGATTCACAAGTAGGATTGTAATTGAGATACAATCAGTTTAAAAGTTGATATCGCAGTTCATATATTGCCCTAAGTCTCATGACACGCAAACGTTAACAAAGTACCGCATAAACAGAGGTGTTCATCAAGTTAATGATGAAGGTTTTTCCCTCGTTTAATAGGTGATTTTCCAATTCCTATTTTTCTCAAATATAATGTATCGCGACTAATACGACTAGCAAAAAGCATTTCGTCCAAGTATTAGTGGGATAGGTCGTCAGCCTCTAATAGATCTATTCATTATATTCGCGTTCACCACAGTGATTAATGGCTCATGATAAAGGGCTTGTGGCAATAAGGTAACTTAGGCATATATCAAGTTAGGTAGCATACAGAAAAATACTTGTGATCTGTTTATAGCATGTATCCCCCTCACGGAGTTTAAAAGTATAAAGAGTTTAAAAAGTGAGGCCATGACTCACCTTATGCGTTACTGGTGATGGTGAAAGTAAACTCAGGGGTGATTATGATAACAACCTCGATACGGAACCTGGTAAATATATAAATGTCTAAGAATCTGACTAATTTCTAGTGGTGTGTGTGAATAAATGGTGAATGGTGAATAACTAATGATGTGCAACGATCTGATTGTTGGAAGTGAGTGTGTTACATTCAAAATGCTTATAGTTCAAAATAATACTACATATATGATTATCCTGATTGTTGTGTCGGTGCTTCCACAGGGTTATTTCTTCGAAGAGTGAATGAAATGCTATGAAATATCAACTCTAAATGTTTATAATGTTACTAAATATCGAAAATTAAATAATATGCAAACAGAATGTGTAAAAATGCACATGAGATAAAGGTGTGGTGCAAAATGGAAAAATAAAATAAGAATGTCAAGTTATAACAGTTGGTCCTTGTTCTTTCCAGATTTTACATCTTTTACCCTAACTGCGTTCGCGTTACGTCGTTAGTCCTTGTCAAGTCCATAGTCCAAAATTGTCCAAAAATTGTCCATATGTCCATATAAGGCTTGGATTTAATTCAATGGTCAATCTAAGTCCTGTACAAACTGTTTTAACAGCTTTAGTCCGCATGTTTCATAGTTTGGCAGTTTTAGTCCTTTTGGTTAAGTCGCGTTACATTTTAGTCCAAAAATGACAAAAAGGTAGGGAAAAGTGTGGCAATTTTTGCTAGTGCTTATTTAAGTGATTTTTAACTTAGCTCAAGTGCTCTTTCCAGAAAACGACTTATTTTTAGCTTAATGGGTTGTGTACGAGATGGTTTAAGGCCCATTTAGGATTTTAGAGGCGAGGGCATGTAAACTGTTTTGGGCCTGGACTTGGGCTTAATTAGTGAGTCTAAAAATATTTCACATGAGCCCAGTGGGTTTTCCTAACTCCAGCTCTTAATGGGCTTTCGTTTAGTCCAATACCGAATTTTTACAATTTTCCTAAAAATCAAGTTCTAGTTGTAAATGGCGAGTGACCAACGAAATGGTTTTATTTGAGCGTGTTTAAGTGTTTATGAGATCGATGTTAAAGCACAAAACGTGCAGTTAGCTAAGTATTCTTTTGATTCGTGCAAAGATACTTAAGTGTTATGTTTAAAAATCCAAAAATATATTTATGGTTTGTGGCCTGGTCGCATAATTTCGAACTGAAAAATGTTATATATTTTCTAAGTCATTTTATACCAGTCGAGTAGCTTAAGAACCATGGCTTTTTAAGAGTTGTTGAGAGCTTTTGGTTAACGTCACCAATTATGAAAGTTGGAGTTAGTTAGGTTGTTATTCGAGACATGCAATAATATATATTCGTTACGTGTAAGACCCCGAAATAACTCGAGCGTGAAGTGAGTAGTTCGAACCAGTTTTTAACTAGAAAATTCTATAATATTTTCTATCTCTTTTTACCTAGTTTGACATGTGTGTTAAGATTTGAGTTCGAGTTCGACTTAGCGTATATATGTGTGTTATTAGAGTTTCCATACGTTTGATGATGCATGAAGTGGGATTATTAAATATGAGTGTAGAGTGTGTGAGATGGCTATTAAGCCTTCTAAAATGGAGGTTTGCCACCTCTTGGTGGGTTACATAAAATAACAAATGCGGCTAAGTGATACTATATATGGTCGAATGAAATGTGATAATGATGCATGTAACCTTATTGTGAACAAATATACGTTCGAGTGCATCAAGTAACTCGAGTATTAATGTGAAAGTGGAGTGAGTTGGGACTTCCAAACCTTTCACAGTGGAGGTTTGTCATCCTTTATGGTTTGTGAACTTTCTCATGTAATAATAGCATGTGAAAGAAATACGTTTGAGGCAAATGAAAATGTCATGTTGTAGTGTTTACGTGAGATGCATGCGAAGTGAGATATGAAAATAAAAGAGTTTAAGAGCACTTACTAAACCTTAGAAAAGGTGGTGGAGAATCTGTGATGTTCGAACGAAGCACAAGAAAGAGACAGTAGCTTGTAATTATTCGAATATGTTTTGTACGTTTTCACTTCAACTCGATTTGCTCCCCAACCCACGACAGAGAGTTTCTAAGCTTTGGTAGGGTAATTGTAAAGTGAATGATAGGGAAATGTGGGTAGGGTAGTGGAAGATAGGATGGGTTATCTTATAGGCAAGATTTCACACACGTTCTCTTGACTATTTGACCTAATCATTGGAGCTACTGTTACTAGATGGAAACCTAAGTAGATTTCTGACATTGGTTGAGTGTGGGATAGATATTTGGTAGATGGTGTTTTCGATTTTGCTTTTGGGAGTACTCTAATATTCGGTTTGTGTTAATATTGATACCCGAAATGATACTAGCGATTTACAAGCTCTTGCTGCAGTTCATTCCTTCTTTTAAGTACCATTATATGTTAAGAATATGGGTCGAACAAATGAGCTTTATTTATGGTATCAATACACTATGTCCATAGGTGGGAATTCGCACAAGGGGAGTTTATTGGATGGTGATCACAATGGTACAAAAATATGTGTGGGTTACATTCGATATGGTTGAGATACTAAGGCGTTTTGGGAGAGTTTTAGTGATCGGGTTTAGGAGCAAAAGAAAAGAAAAGAAAAGAGTAACATTAAAAGGTTGTTGGGCTTATTTGTTGGGCTCGTGTGTGGACCGAAATATTAAGGGCCCGGTTGGTTGTAATATAGGATTAGTGAGGTGGTTAAGTTAAGTTAATTGTATTGAGTTGAAATGTTAAATGTAGTATTTGGTAATGACTTATGATGATTTGGGGATGGAACTTAGTTTAACATATATTATCATTATTTTTGTCATTCGAGAAAAGTGATTTTCGTGATCTAATCGTGTATCGAGTCCGTTTATATTTAATATATAATCGTGAATCGGAACGTGTTTATAATAACATAGAAGAGAAAAGTTTAAATTTTTCCGCAAAAATAGGCTTTATTAAACGGTAATACAAGATTATCACTAATCATTGAGATTTATTACAATGGATTTTTGTAGAATCCTACAGTCACTACAAAAAAACAGGCTTTCAGAGACTGAAAAATCAGTCTCCGATACACCATGATCAGTTACGGATGGTCTATCAAGGACTAATTTTGCTAGTCACTAATCAGTGATAGAAGCTTAGTTACGGAAAGTGACGTTATCAACTGAAATTCAGTCCTTGTTGTATCGAACCAACGAGGACCAGAGATCAGTCACCAAAATAAAAAAGTCAGTCCTTATTTCTATGGGTTGGTATCATGTTATTTCAGTCCCCAATGCATATTATCGGCGACTAAAAAGTCAGTCGCCGGTACCATGTTTGATCAGTTACTAACACATGGATTTAGGGACTGAAAATTAGTCCATAAACATTGTTTATAGTCCCTAATACGTTTCGTTGTTTTGTAGATTACCGTACCAAATCAGTCTCTAATAATAGGATTTAAAAACTGATTAGTCTCCGATGAAAGGCTTTAAAGACTGATTGTTAGTCACAAAAAACAGATGAATTAGTCCTTAATTTGTTTTTCTAGTGACTGAAAATTAGTTTCAAAATATATATTAATCGATACAAAATAACATTCAAATCAGTCTCCAATATGATGGCGCCGTTCCATTATATTTCTATTATAAACTAAATGTTAGTTGCAAATACAATTAAATTCAGTCCCCCTTCACAATGCATACATGACCCCTTACAATAGTATATAAAACTCCAAACCATAAACAATAATAATAACAATATTTCTTTAAAGCATAACAATCACCAATCCAAATAACAAGAGTTTACAATTCAATATGTTTAAAAATAAAACCAAGTTCAATAGAAATAAATTTGAACGTCCTGTATATCACTATCGATGAATGGATCATCGTTACCATCACCTTCAGTAGTATTTGGTGAGTCTATTGTGCTCTCGAAGTCTGGAAATTCTTGGCTCAAGAATTTTGCCAATTTCTCATAAATACGTTTATACGGTTCAAGTTCACTAACCTTTGCTCTCAATTCATTAATGTCGAGTTTTGTTTAGGTGTTGAGTCAGCTTGTTGAGATGATGCTTGTTGAGATGATTCAGCTGCTTCTTTCATCCAATAATCTTTTTTCCTCATCACTAGCCCAACACCCACCTCCCATTACTTGGTTGTCGAACGAGCAAAAGTCTTACCATTGAGTGCACAAGATTGGCTATCGAACGCGAGCCCCCTCTGCTTACATTAACTTGTTTCTTTCTGTTATCTTCCATCTTATCACTATAATTCTATAAAATCAAGTACAGCATTTGCAAATGTAACAATGCAATTAGATAATGATGTGTGATACTATGGGACACATTCCCAGCTGAAAATAAGTAATGTTACAACGCATTAATGAGTGTGATCCTTTTTTGTATTCAGTTTTAACCAAGTATACTACTATCTACCGTAACTGATAATTCTTTTTTAAAACAAGTATGGGTGTAAAAGTGTGAAAAGGGGAACATATCGGTGTAATTTGCATTTGGAAGGTTGTTGTATAGATGCGCAACTGACTTCTTTTACACAATTGTAACAAAGCAAACATCAATGAATGACTAGTTGACAGTTGGTTTACCTTCTGTTGCTTGTACTTCTGGCGTACTAGTGCGGAGAGGGGCTGCATCGTTGTGTTGCAGATCTTGGAGAGCCAGAACTGTGACTTTCAGTTCAGATGCCTTGTAACTAGTATAATGTTCTAAAGTTGCATTCTGCAAGAAAAATGAAGGTCAACAGTTTTGTCATCTGACTAAAAGATATTTAGAATGATTTACTGAACATCTGGGAATGTTGTCTGCTAGCCAGTGTTATCAAGTAGTAAAAAAATCTTTTGAACACTCATAGATCTCTACCAAGTACTCCTGAAACAAGTTCAATTTAACTAGAGATTAGCAAATTCTTAGGGGCTTTTTTTTTTAAGCAACAAAAGTTACTGTAAAATATATAGTTAATAGTCTCAATTTCAACCCATTTACCTAGAATTGGGTTTATTCAAGTTATCTTTGACCTCTAATAGGTCAATATGGGTAAACTCTAAAAACCTTGATAAAAAGTTTGGAACGGGTCAGAGGTTATACGTGACCAATAATGTAGTCTAATTCTTCCACTCTCTCCGATCATTATATTAAACTAGTAGTTTAGTCATACTGTTTCATTATAATACCCGATAGATTAATAAACAACATAAAAAAAGAGTTTTTGGGTCAACACATACCGACCCGTTTTGACAATGCATCAAATATTACTAGTTTCAACAAGCCCCATTTGGAGCACTAACCCAACCTGCCCAGCCAAGACCACTCAGTTTGCATCTCTATATGCTAAAATACTTACCAGGTCATCGTTGATCCTGTAGATAGCAGGTTCTTCAGTCTGCCAACTCTGTGGTGGCTGACATTGACGGCCTGTCAACAGTTGAGATGAAAATTCATAAGAAATTGTAATGAAGTAGAAACTATAGACTAGATGGAATGTAGTTTACATGTCAGAGGATTGAGATCATAATCGGCTGTAATAACCCCAACCCCACATTACCTCACTAAAAGTAACAATCAAATTATTATGGTAAAAGTTGGAAATACTAGAGCAAAGAAAAAATACCTTAATTTAAAAAAAAAAAAAAAAAAAAAAAAAAAAAAAAAAAAACTTAAATGGCCTCTTTCATGGAAAACCCATTTGCTAAGCTCGGTAACAAACTGCTGATTGCCAGATTTTCCATATCTGTTGCAAGTAATTATTCAAGCAATATACTCTTTAAGATTCATTTTGATGTACTTATCATTTCTTTTTCAGAGTAATACTATATGGGAAAGTATGTCGCTATGATAAAACTAAAGTAGCCAACTAAAGTATGCGGCTGTGGTGATTTAAGACTTACTTATCTGAGCTCCCCGCCTTTTGCACTGGTGATTTAAAGAATCTGCATAAGACAGTAGTATTCAGTTCCAATTCAACCCAAAAAAACACATAGGATTGTAAGATTGTTAATAAAGACAACTGCAAAATTACATACTTGTTGCTGAACAGATCTAAAGAGCCAGAGAACACAACTCTTGCATTATTTCTAGCCTGCAATATTAAAAGAAAGATTATTAGAAGAGCTATTTTGCAGACTTGGCATATCTCGCTACCTGGTGTAATTAAGCAATATTCGATGTGGAAATCAAACATGAGAACAAGTTATCTTGTAAATAAACAATAATAAGCGGAGAAAAACCTGAACAACTGAAACCAACGAAATGGAAGATCCAGAAAGGGATGGTGGACTTGACAGCTTGGACTTCGGGTTGGCAGAATATGCTGATGAAGAAGCTGAGAGAACCTTCAGAACCTGCAACACATGTTTAATATAAAAATGGATTCACAAGTGAACCAGGCAGCATCTCCGCAATCAAAGTATCGAGCAAATGCTGCATTTTAAACTTACCAAGCCATTTGATGGGTTCACAGAATGACCATCTCCAATACCTGCTATGTGAAACCTCAGTTATAAATCCCACATCGCATGGGTGTTACTGTTATGTCAATGGCCTAACAAATCTGTGAGGTTTGGTGGTGTGTAGGACGAAAGTTGTGTAAATGTATGGTCACTCACTATCTATTGCTGTGAAGTAAACTATTGTTTCAATAAAAACCAATAACAGAAAATAAATGACGGTATCGTGGAGCATAACCTGAGTAGCAACATCACCGTTTGGTGAGAAAACGATGGCCTGTGGTGTAGGATTGATGAGCTCCTGGTCAATCCGTTGAAGGATGCCTAAGACAAGAGCTTGGTCCCTCTCATGCGTCCTCCTGCACTGAGCAACCAGAGAGACATGTGGCTTGTTTGAAATAAGGGGAACCATTATCGATTGGAGACGGGTAGGTCTAGCGAGTTGTAGGCGGTTCAGTACCCCCATTTGCAAGCCGACAGATAAATTCCTAAACGTTGTTAATGGGATCAAGTCCACCGCAACAGCATGTGTTGGGAACTACAATTATCAAAAAACATAAAATATATTAGAAATCATTGTCATCAGCGGCAAACTAATCATTTAATTAGAAGTTACAGGTTTTGACATCAGCATAAAGTAAATCCTTAACATGATCAGGTTTAAGTTTGTTACAGAAAACAACTTAGATCCTGCATTCGATTGTAAGCAACCAGATTTCAATATTGATTGAAGCATTTCATCAAACAGTTTGCAATCAATCATAACCGCTCGCTTATTACATCGCATAAACAACAATAATGACTACCACTATTCTTAATCAATCAATCAAACAACAGATTCAGTCAAAAATAGTAAATAAATAATAAAAACTTATATAACCTAGGTTATGGCCTACACTTATTATATACCAAATAAAAACTAACAATAAATTAAATAATATCTCAAAAACACTTAAACCAGTTAAAAAAAAAAAAAAAAAAAAAAAAAAAAAAAAAAAAAAAAAAAACACTTACCAACTCAATCTCTGGATTGGTATCCAGGTCGGCTGTATTCAATGAAGCCATAGCCATTGCCACTGTATCTTAGGGAAGAAAAAAAGAATTTTTTTTAATGATGCAATTGGGGGTATTTGTAATGAAGGGCTTTTTTGTGAAAGCAACTAAAATGGTGCGCCTGAGATAATGGATGATGAAAGATGGCAGCAGGGTATGGCGGCGTGCGTCCGAGATGTGGCAGGATCAGATGGTGGGAAATAGCCGAGTCTATAGCTTGGTATCAGTGTTGAAAAAATGGAAAAGAAAAGTGATAGGATAAGGAGAGATGGGGGGTAGTTAGCCAAAAAATTGAGAAATAAGTGGGAAACTTTGGGGTTTTGATATTGGGGAAAAATTGTAAGAGGGAAGAATGAGAGGGAGAAGGAAAATGTTATTGTTATAAAAAATATCTAAATTTTATTTTAGCCTCACATTTTTATATAATTTTGTTTATAAGAACTAGTTAAAATTAATATTTATATAGATATAAAATATGTCAAACAAATTTGTACCGAAGTGTATTCTTACATTTATTAAAAAGTGTTCGAAAAACTAGATTTATTTGGAATGACTTGTCTTTTAAACCATTATGATTGAATTATAAGATAATATTTGAATTCAGCTCGAAAAACTTGATACATTCATAAATAAATACATTTAGTGTAGTTACATATAAACCCTAAAAATATCCATAATCATTATATTCGAGATCGACTCGTAAACTACTCGATTTAAACGAGTCAACCTCGAGTTTAAGCTACTCGACTCTATTTTCGAGGCGAGTTCGAGCTCTAAATACTCGGCTCGTGAAGCTCGCGAGCCTTATAGAGCTCCTATTAAATTACATTTTTACCCTTCTATATACATAAATTTACTTAATTTTCATACAAATCGAGTCGATCCGAGCTTGATATGCCGAGTATTTATCGAGTACGAGCATGAGATGTGAATGATTTCATTTTATCTATTAATTTTTTACTTCCTGTTTGGTTTATATGTTTGAGTTGTTATTTATGCGTTTGTTAAAAGGACCGGCCTTGTGTCCTCGCATGTCATCATTCCTTGGAGCGCGATTAAGTGTCAAATGGTTTTGATCTGCATTTTTATGGCAGTATGTTGTCTCTGCGTGAAAGAGCAGCAACATGCTTAGTACTAAACTTATGAAAAAAACACTTGTTAATGGGCTTTTGTTAAAAAATTAAAGATTTGTTAATATGTCATTATATCTTATCGGGTTTATCGGGTTGACCCGATAACCCGAAAATAAACTAATTAGGACCCTAACCCGACCCTATTAGGTTATCGTGTCTATCGGGTTGACCCGATAAGCTAAGTTTTAGAACTCATAAACGCACGGGGTTTAGCCAGATATTATAACGGGTAATAATATTTTAATAATTTTATTTTGAAGTTAAATATTGTGACAATTCATAAGTAACTTATTTTAAGATTAAATATAATACAATTATAACTCGTACGTCTATTAGTAGCCGATTTGAACAGGGTGATAATGGTTTACTAATCTACACTCATTAAGTTCTCAACTAATCATTGAGATTCATTTGCGATACAAACTAATCCTAGTTCTCATCTAGCTATTTATTAATTTAGTGTTTACAACTAGCTACTTTAACCTATTATCTAACAAGCGTTTATGCCATTAGTGACATTTGTGTATCCCTATTCACTCATACGTGAGGCGTCTAAACATATGAATATCAATGTAAAATTACTTAACATCCAAAGCTTATCCTATGGATAAAATCAAGTCATACACATAGATGGAAGTAAATATGGATAAACTCAACAATTACGTATGGTATGTATTGAGGGTTTGGGTTAGTCGACCATTCGGTTTCCCACGTTCGGTAAAGACCCCAAAATGTAACAAGAGTCATGAGTTGGGGTAACGCTCACGAGTCGGCTCAGTTGGTTTGTGTCAATTACCCTAGAGGATAATAGACTTGAATGTGGAGTTCCCAAAGCAAGATATGTTGCTTGGGATTGGCATGGACTATTTCGAGAAAATGGTCTAGTATTTATAAAGAGACCTTTAGGGTTGTGAGAACCCGTAAAGGCAATCTGATGGTCTACGTGGTGTGTAAAGTAGAGTGCATTGATTGGCTATATGCCTATATGCAACTTTCTTGTTATTATCTTGAATGGAAGTGTTGTGTATAGTATAGTGGATTGACGATTGCTATAGGCACCACGACTTATTATAGATGGTAAGAACGTAATAGTCGTTTCTTTAAAAGGGATGTCGCGCTCGATGAAGCAACTGATTGATGTCATTATCCTGATTACATGTCTTAAATTGTCAACACTCAAAATGAAAGCCATCGGTGAATACTAAAGATGTTATGAACGTCTGAAACTTGAATTCTGCTCGAGTTCCCACGTCACGGGGGTATAAACCGAGGTTTCGTGCGTGAACCCCTAAGTGTTACACATAAATAGCAATCCGTAAATAGGTTTATATACAAACTTACAATTACTAACAACAATACAAATATATGTAGGTTTTAAAAACAAGTGTAGTACATTACAATATATAGAAGCGTATATTCTGTCGGTAATCCATTTTCGTCCGTTTTTGTCAGTTTTTATCTGTTTTTGTCTGTTTTTATACGTTTTCGTCCGTTTTTATACATTTTCGTCCCTTTTTTACGTTTTTATACGTTTTTGTCCGTTTTTTACGTTTTCGTCCATTTTTTTACGTTTTTGTCCGTTTTTTACGTTTTTATACGTTTTCATCCATTTTAGTCCCTTTTTTTTACGTTTTTATATGTTTTCATCCATTTTCGTCCGTTTGTATACTATTTCATCCGTATTTTTATGTTTTCATCAGTTTTTGTCTGTTATATTTTAACGTTTTTATACGTTTTCATCCGTTTTAGTCCCTTTTTTTACGTTTACGTCCATTTTTATACGTTTTCGTCCATTTTTTACGTTTTCGTCTATTTTGATACGTTTTCGTCTGATTTTAAACGTTTTCGTCCGTTTTTATAAGTTTTCGTCCGTTTTTAAACGTTTTAGTCCGTTTTAATCTATTTTTATACATTTTAGTCTTAGCTATGATGTCCATGTATTAGGGACTGAGTTGTGATTCAAATTCAGTCACTAACAAATTTCCCTCCAAACTTTTTTTATTGCGCAAACATATTTGTAACTGAATTTTAGTCTTAGGTATGATGTCCATGTAATAGGGACGCAGCTGTGACTGAAATTCAGTCACTAAAAAATTTCCCTCCAAACCTTTTTATTGTGTAGACATATTTGTAACTGAAACTTAGTCTTAGCTACGATCTCCATGTATTTGGGACCGAACTGTGACTATAATTCAGTCACTAACAAATTTTCCGCCCAATATTTTTTATTGCGCAAATATATTTGTAACTGAAATTTAGTCTTAGATATGATGTACATGTACTAGGGACTGAATTGTCACCCTTATTCAGTCACTAACAAATTTGCCTCCAAATTTTTTTATCGTACAGGCGTATTAGTAACTGAAATTTAGTCTCAGATATGGGGTCACTGAATCGAGGACTATTTTTAGTCGCCGCAATCAGTCAATAAAAGGTCAGTCCTTAAAAGTATCAGTAACTGATGTTTCACTTACTGATGCTATGTATCAGCGACTGATATATCAGTCCCTAGAAATTCAGTCTCTGAAAGCCTGTTTTTTTGTAGTGAGTACCCCTCCCTCATTCTGAATTCCGTCCTGGAATTCAAGTCTAAGGTAGCTAACGAAAGTGGTTTACGAGAATAAGTGTGGATATTTTTCACGAATTTGGTCTTCGCATTCCCATGTGTATGTCGATCCTCTTTAGAGTCCCATTTAACCTTCACAATGGGAATACGGTTCTGCTTAAGTTGCTTCACCTCTCTATCCATTATCTCTACGGGTTCCTCTGTGAACACAAGTTTGTCGTCCAGTTTAATTTCTTTCAGCGGAATGATGAGAGTCTCGTCTGATAGGCATTTCTTAAGTTGGGATACGTGGAAAGTGGGGTGTACCCTACTGAGTTCTTCTGGAAGTTCTAATTTATAAGCAACTGGACCAATCCTCTCGAGGATTTTAAAAGGTCCAATGTACCTTGGGTTGAGTTTTCCACGCTTTCCGAAGCGTATCATTCCCTTCCAGGGCGAAACTTTTAGCATAACTCTATCTCCAACTTCAAATTCCATGGGTTTTCTCGTCACATCTGCATAACTCTTTTGTCTCTCGCGAGCATCTTGGAGACGATGTTTGATTTTGAATATCTTCTCTGTCAGTGCGCGGATTAGTTCTGGTCCGGTAAGTTGCATGTCACCAACTTCCGTCCAGCAGACAGGTGATCTGCACTTTCTCCCGTAAAGTGCTTCAAAAGGTGCGGCCTTTAAGCTAGCGTGGTAACTATTGTTGTAAGAGAATTCAACCAATGGTAAGTGTTTGTCCCAACCTTTTCCGAAGTCAAGTACACATGCTCTAAGCATATCTTCCAAGGTTTGGATTGTCCTTTCACTTTGTCCATCAGTCTGGGGATGATAGGCGGTGCTCATGTCCAATTGAGTACCGAGAGCTTTTTGTAGGGATTGCCAAAATCCTGAAGTGAATCGGCTGTCCCTATCTGAAATGATAGAGATTGGGACTCCATGTCGGATTATGATTTCTTTGAAGTACAACTGAGCGAGTGTGTCCAACTCGTCAGTTTCTTTGATAGGCAGAAAATGAGCAGATTTGGTCAAGCGGTCGACGATAACCCAGATGGTGTCTAATCCGGTCGACGTTCTTGGCAACTTGGTAATAAAATCCATAGTGATTCTTTCCCATTTCCAAACTGGTATTTCAGGTTGTACAAGTAGTCCAGATGGCTTTTGGCTTTCAGCCTTGACTCTTGAACAAGTCAAACACTTCCCAACATACGTTGCAATGTCGGCTTTCATGTTTGGCCACCAGTAAAGTTGCTTGAGATCTTGGTACATCTTGTTGGATCCGGGATGGATGGAATATTTAGACTTGTGAGATTCATGCATGATAAGATCTCGAATACCTCCGTAGAGAGGAATCCAACATCTTTTCTTAAACATAACATTCCATCGGCTCTTCTCACGAATCCGTTCTCACTTTCTGGCATGCCATTAATTTTCTCGTGAGGTCGATTTTCTTCTTGAAGAGCTTCCGATTGGGCTATGAGAATTTGAGATGGGAGTGGTGAACATATTGTCATTCCTAACGATCGGACTCTAAGAGGTTTGATCCTTTCTTTTCTGCTTAATGCGTCGGCCACGACATTCGCTTTACCGGGGTGGTAGCGAATTTCACAATCGTAGTCGTTGAGTAGTTCCAACCATCGGCGCTGTCTCATGTTCAGCTCCTTCTGATCTAGTATGTGTTGAAGACTTTTGTGATCGGTGAATACCGTGCACTTTGTACCGTATAAGTAATGTCTCCACATTTTAAGAGCGAATACTACTGCTCCTAGTTCCAGATCATGAGTGGTATAATTTTCCTCATTTTTCTTGAGCTGTCGAGAAGCGTAAGCTATGACTTTGTTTCTTTGCATTAGTACCGCACCTAAACCATGATGCGATGCGTCACAATATACTACAAAGTCATCGCTCCCGTCCGGTAGTGCTAGGATTGGTGCTTCACAGAGTTTTTGTTTGAGAAGTTGAAATGCTGATTCTTGTTTCTCTCCCCAGATATATTTCTTGTTTTTCTGAGTGAGTTCTGTCAAAGGTTTTGCGATTTTGGAAAAGCCCTCTATAAACCTTCGATAGTAACCAGCGAGTCCTAAAAATTGCCGAATTTCAGTTGGAGTGGTGGGCGAAGCCCAACCTTTAACTGCTTCGATCTTGGCGGGGTCAACGTGAATACCTTGACTGTTGATGATGTGGCCTAAGAATTGAACGGTGGAGATCCAAAAGTCACATTTAGAAAATTTCGCATACAGTTTTTCTTGCTTGAGTAACCCCAAAATGGTTCTCAAGTGTTCAGCATGCTCTTTTTCGTTACGTGAGTAGATCAGAATGTCGTCGATGAATACAATTACGAACTTGTCTAAGTATGGATTGCATACGTTGTTCATTAGATCCATGAACACTGCCGGAGCGTTGGTAAGACCAAATGGCATTACTCGGAATTCGTAATGTCCGTATCGTGTCCGAAAGGCTGTTTTGGGAACGTCTTCTTCTCTGACTCTTAATTGGTGGTATCCTGATCTTAGATCGATTTTTGAGTAAACACTCGATCCTTGCAGTTGGTCAAATAGATCGTCAATCCTTGGTAATGGGTATCGATTTTTCACCGTGAGTTTGTTCAACTCTCTATAATCGATGCACATTCGGAATGTTCCGTCTTTCTTTTTGACAAACAGGACTGGTGCTCCCCAAGGTGATGAGCTGGGTTGGATGAATCCTTTATCTGACAGTTCTTTCAACTGCTCAGATAATTCCTTCATTTCGGAAGGGGCTAATCGATAAGGTGCTTTTGCAACGGGTGCTGCTCCAGGCACTAACTCGATTCGAAACTCTACCTGCCGGGTTGGTGGAACACCTGGCAAGTCTTCAGGGAATACTTCTGCAAACTCATTTACGACTGGCACTTCTTCTAGTCGTTTCTCCTTTTCTTTCGATTTATCTACCGTTACTTGGACCAAAAATGCGTGACATCCTTTGTTTATGTATTTCACCATTTTGATGTACGAGATAATATTGAGTTGGGTTTTATAATGGTCGCAACGAACTGTGAGCGTTTCATTGTCTACGGGGATTTGGATAACTTTTTCGTCGCAGATGATTCTGGCACGATGTTTGGATAACCAATCCATGCCCACAATTGCGTCAAAACTTCCAAGTTGGATGGGCATGAGATCAATTTGGAAAGGTTTGTCTTGGAGTGTTAAGGTGCAGTTTTCTAGTACGGTGTTGGTGCTTAGCAATTCTCCGTCGGCTATTTCAATTTCGTACGAGGTATCTAATTCTACGGGTGCAATATTAAGCAATAAAGCAAATGAAGTAGATACAAAGCTTCTATCGGCTCCAGAATCAAATAATATTTTAGCACTATGTTGATTCAGTAAGAAAGTACCCGTAGTGACATTGGGATTCTGTGGCGCGTTTCCATCTCCAAGTATGTAGGCTCTTCCGCGGGCAACATTGTTGGTGTTCTTTGGGCAGTTACTCTTGTAATGTCCCATTTCACCACAACCGTGGCACTTCACTGCTACTGGGTGTGCATTTGCCCCTGTGGCCCTGCAGTCTTTGTCACATAACCTACTCTTGGCAGTTACCGCAGATAGCGGTACAGGGTCCGATATGATGCATCTTACACTTGTTACACTGGGGTTTTGTCCCAACATACATTTTCCCTTCAGTAGGTGCAGCCACATAAGCCCTGGCGGCTTCTTGACGGCGGTTTTGTTGCTGATGTCGGTCGTTACGGCTTTGCTGGTAGTCTCTGTTGCGGTTGTTTCGGTCATTGCTGCGGTAGCTCCTGTTGTGGTTGTAATAGCTGTTGCTATTCCGGTTGCTGCTGCCATGGTTATCATAGTTTCTCTTTTGTCCAATGATTGATAGACCCTTTGCATGTCATGTAGAAACACATCGGCTTCGAGGATTTGGGTTTGATCTATCTCCCTCAATACTTGAAGGTAGTCCTTCCACATATTTTTCCAACATCTTTTCCAAGTCAGGTACCATGTGTGGACACAGAAGAGATAATTCTTGAAACCTTCGGTTGTACGTACTGACGTCATTGTTTCTCACCACTAACTGGTGAAATTCATCCTCAAGCTTCCTGACCTCTGTCCGAGGACAGTACTTTTTCAACATCTTATTTTTCAGTTCGGTCCAGGAGATTTGAAATGCTGCTTCGGTGCCCATTATTTTGACAGTAGCATTCCACCAAGATAGTGCATCTCCTCTTAAGGTTCCAGTAGCAAAAGTGACTTTGTTGTTTTCCGCGCAGTTGCTTCTCATGAATACTGTTTCAATGCATTCAAACCACTGTGCTAACTCTGTCACTCCTTCTATGCCTTTGTAGGTGGTTGGCTGGCAACTCACGAATTCCTTGTAAGTGCATTTACGCTGTGTAGATGCCTCACTTTCAGTCGTTGCTCCAATGTTATTGCTTGAGCGGGTTGCAGCATCGGCCTCGCGTGCTGCGGCGATACCGGCATCAATCATCCTCTGAACCTCTTCAGGCGTTATTGTTGCGGTATGGTTGGTAGTTTCGTGTTCGATATGTTCCATTTTCTATTAATGTCACAAGAATACAGATTTAGAATTTGGATAGAATAGCTGAGTATTTGAAAAATGCGTACATGAACAATGTAATTATGGTGTGAAATTGTGTTTGAATTGAATATTTTCAACAATTACGATGCCTTTGGAAGTCTTCGTAAGCAATTTATCAATTTATGGATATGGGATTGTTAAGGAACAAACGATTTAATCATAAAAACTGAAGTTCAACAACTTTCTTACATTCCTCCATCTTATTTTTGAGTTTCTATTCTTTATGCGTCTAAGTTTTTACAATATCTACACGATTAGTGAATCATAATAATAACAAGCAACATCACGACATGTCTGGATACAATTACAATACATACGAACAACCAAAATACATAAGTCAACAGATATATAGTACATTACTACCAACATCATAACATTAATAACTTGATCAGTTGAGTTATACAACAAAACGATACAAGAGTCTTTATTAATCGCCACATGCGGCAGACTACAATGTCTCAAACTATACAACATGCTAACTATGTCTAATGATTAGGTCCATCCGTACGCCTCGTGAGCTCTGAGATCTGTTCTCTAAGTCTCTGTATCTTCGCCTGATGCTCCATCTGTTATCTTCCATGATGTTCTCCAACGTGTCGGCTCTACGCTGTGCAAGATGAGCCTCCCAAGCTAAGTCCTGTCCCTCTCTCCGTATAGATATCACGTAGGAACGGGTGTCTGCTAGATCTGTCTGCATCTGCCTCAAGCACTGCTGTACCACTGCTCTGTTGGAAGCTAACCTATGCAGAGTGTCACTGATAGTCCCCGGGGGATCCAATGGTACATGATCAATCATCCGGAGGAGCGAATCAATCTGCTCTCCGTGACTCTCCAGTCATGTCACTACTGTAGATGGTATAAGGGTATGGGTGATTACTGGTCTAAAAACCCTTCCTAAGCATCATGGGTCTGAGCTGGGGGAGTGAAACCAGGAGGATAAGGCAGTGATGGTGAAGTTGGGTGTATCTGGTCTGAGATGCAAGGTCGACTCGATGAGGGAATATCCTCCGCAGGAATAGGGTCCTGCTGACGAGGTGGTAGTGGGTATGTCTGAGTACATGTGTCAAATAGATGGTCAGGGAGTAAGGATGGTGCAGTCTGATGGAACTCTAATGGTGTATCATCCGCAGGGAGCCATTGCTGACTCTCAAAGTACAAGTCGTCAGGGGGTGGTATATAGAAAGGAGAATATGTGTCATAAACAAAGTGTGGTGGTAACGTAGGTGTTGGCAAGGCTGGCACATGGGGGTTCTCCAATAAAGGTGTGGCGGCGGCTTCACCCTCCTCGAAGGGCTCGGTCTCGTCAGGCACGACCTCTGGTGCTATGGTACCGGGAAGTATGGGGGATGTGACTGATGCTAGTGATCCCTCGGAATCCGAATCCGGTGATACACTAAAATGGGTGATGAATGACATGGTACTGTAATAATCCATATATAGTAAAAATAAGTAATTACTAACATCAAGTGGTGTAATGTAAGCATGAAATAATCTAGTTGTGCACAGTAACTATCAAGTATGCAGAGACTTATATAAGATAATCCTGATGTATAATATACTGAGCGCGGCAGCAAGCAGGCATGGAGGGTTTAGGTAACATGGTGTAAAATCAATTTGTTTGAAAAATGTAGTTATAGTCCAACGTTTAAAAACATTTGGTTCTCTATAACCGAAGCTCTGATGCCAATCTGTAACACCCCCAAAATTTTAAAATAACAGCGGAAGTCTAATTGGGGTATTACTGTGAGGATCGAAAACAAAATCATAGAAAAACAGCCTGTAAAGGCAATTTTTAATTTATATAGGTCCATAATAAAAATTCAGTTACAAAGCGTTACATCAGAGTTCTAACAGTTTCTCCAAAGAATCATCATTTTAACTGAATTACAACTTTATTTTACACCTTTATTTAAGATAGGGTACGCCTGCTCCATGCCTTGATTTGCTCCACTAGTTTCCTGAGATACATGCTTAAAAGTCAACATAATGTTGAGTGAAATCATGGAGTTTGAAGTTTAAATATCAGTTCGATTCACAAGTAGGATAGTAATTGAGATACAATCAGTTTAAAAGTTGATATCGCAGTTCATATATTGCCCTAAGTCTCATGACACGAAAACGTTAACAAAGTACCGCATAAACGGAGGTGTTCATCAAGTTAATGATGAAGGTTTTGCCCTCGTGTAATAGGTGATTTGCCAATTCCTATTTTTCTCAAATATAATGTATCGCGACTAATACGACTAGCAAAAAGCATTCCGTCCAAGTATTAGTGGGATAGGTCGTCAGCCTCTAATAGATCTATTCATTATATTCGCGTTCACCGCAGTGATTAATGGCTCATGATAAAGGGTCTTGTGGCAATAATGTAACTTAGGCATATATCAAGTCAGGTAGCATACAGAAAAATACTTGTGATCTGTTTATAGCATGTATCCCCCTCACGGAGTTTAAAAGTATAAAGAGTTTAAAAAGTGAGGCCATGACTCACCTTATGCGTTACTGGTGATGGTGAAAGTAAACTCAGGGGTGATTATGATAACAACCTCGATACGGAACCTGGTAAATATATAAATGTCTGAGAATCTGACTAATTTCTAGTGGTGTGTGTGAATGAATGGTGAATGGTGAATAACTAATGATGTGCAACGATCTGATCGTTGGAAGTGAGTGTGTTACATTCAAAATGCTTATAGTTCAGAATAATGCTACATATATGATTATCCTGATTGTTGTGTCGGTGCTCCCACAGGGTTATTTCTTCGAAGAGTGAATGAAATGCTATGAAATATCAACTCTAAATGTTTCTAATGTTACTAAATATCGAAAATTAAATAATATGCAAACAGAATGTGTAAAAATGCACATGAGATAAAGGTGTGGTGCAAAATGGAAAAATAAAATAAGAATGTCAAGTTATAACAGTTGGTCCTTGTTCTTTCTAGATTTTACATCTTTTACCCAAACTGCGTTCGCGTTACGTCGTTGGTCCTTATCAAGTCCATAGTCTAAAATAGTCCAAAAATTGTCCATATGTCCATATAAGGCTTGGATTTAATTCAATGGTCAATCTAAGTCCTGTACAAATTGTTTTCATAGCTTCAGTCCGCATGTTTCATAGTTTGGCAGTTTTAGTCCTTTTGGTTAAGTCGCGTTACATTTTTAGTCCAAAAATGACAAAAAGGTAGGGAAAAGTGTGGCAATTTTTGCTAGTGCTTATTTAAGTGATTTTTAACTTAGCTTAAGTGCTCTTTCCGGAAAATGACTTATTTTTAGCTTAAAGGGTTGTGTACGAGATGGTTTAAGGCCCATTTAGGATTTTAGAGGCGAGGGCATGTAAACTGTTTTGGGCCTGGACTTGGGCTTAATTAGTGAGTCTAAAAATATTTCACATGAGCCCAGTGGGTGTTCCTAACTCCAGCTCTTAATGGGCTTTCGTTTAGTCCAATACCGAATTTTTACAATTTTCCTAAAAATCAAGTTCTAGTTGTAAATGGCGAGTGACCAACGAAATGGTTTTATTTGAGCGTGTTTAAGTGTTTATGAGATAAATGTTAAAGCACAAAACGTGCAGTTAGCTAAGTATTCTTTTGATTCGTGCAAAGATACTTAAGTGTTATGTTTAAAAATCCAAAAATATATTTATGGTTTGTGGCCTGGTCGCATAATTTCGAACTGAAAAATGTTATATATTTTCTAAGTCATTTTATACCAGTCGAGTAGCTTAAGAACCATGGCTTTTTAAGAGTTGTTGAGAGCTTTTGGTTAACGTCACCAATTATGAAAGTTGGAGTTAGTTAGGTTGTTATTCGAGACATGCAATAATATATATTCGTTACGTGTAAGATCCCGAAATAACTCGAGCGTGAAGTGAGTAGTTCGAACCAGTTTTTAACTAGAAAATTCTATAATATTTTCTATCTCTTTTTACCCAGTTTGACATGCGTGTTAAGATTTGAGTTCGAGTTCGACTTAGCGTATATATGTGTGTTATTAGAGTTTCCATATGTTTGATGATGCATGAAGTGGGATTATTAAATATGAGTGTAGAGTGTGTGAGATGGCTGTTAAGCCTTCTAAAATGGAGGTCTGCCACCTCTTGGTAGGTTGCATAAAATAACAAATGCGGCTAAGTGATACTATATATGGTCGAATGAAATGTGATAATGATGCATGTAACCTTATAGTGAACAAATATACGTGCGAATGCATCAAGTAACTCGAGTATTAATATGAAAGTGGAGTGAGTTGGGACTTCCAAACCTTCCACAGTGGAGGTTTGTCATCTTTTGTGGGTTTGTGAAATTTTCTCATGTAATAATAGCATGTGAAAGAAGATATACGTTTGAGGGCAAATGAAAATGTGCATGGTTGTAGTGTGTACGTGAGATGCATGCATATGAAAATAAAAGAGTTTAAGAGCACTTACTACACCTTAGAAAAGGTGGTGGAGAATCTGTGATGTTCGAATGAAGCACAAGAAAGAGACAGTAGCTTGTAGTTATTCGAATATGTTTTGTACATTTTTCACTTCAACTCGATTTGCTCCGCAACCCATGACAGAGAGTTTCTAAGCTTTGGTAGGGTAATTGTAAAGTGAATGATAGGGAAATGTGGGTAGGGTAGTGGAAGATAGGAGGGGTTATCTTATAGGCAAAATTTCACACACGTTCTCTTGACTATTTGACCTAATCATTTGAGCTACTGTTACTAGATGTACACCTAAGCAGATTTCTGACATTGGTTGAGTGTGGGATAGATATTTGGTAGTTGGTGTTTTGGATTTTGCTTTTGGGAGTACTCTAATATTCGGTTTGTGTTAATATTGGCACCCGAAATGATACTAGCGATTTACAAGCTCTTGTTGCAGTTCATTCCTTCTTTTAAGTACCATTATATGTTAAGAATAGCATTAGAAAATCTTAGGAAAAAGCGGGGCGTGATATTGTTGTGTTTCGACATTTATATGTATATGTATGTGTCGAGTATGGGTCGAACAAATGAGTTTTATTTATGGTATCAATGCACTATGTCCATGGCTGGGAATTTGCAAAAGGGAAGTTTATTGGATGGTGATCACAATGGTACAAAAAATATGTATGGGTAACATTCGATATGGTTGAGATACTAAGGCGTTTTGGGAGAGTGTTAGTGATCGGGTTTAGGAGCAAAAGAAAAGAAAAGAAAAGAGTAAACATTGAAAGGTTGTTGGGCTCATTTGTTGGGCTCGTGTGTGGACTGAAATATTATGGGCCCGGTTGGTTGTAATATAGGATTAGTGAGGTGGTTAGGTTAAGTTAATTGTATTGAGTTGAAATGTTAAATGTAGTATTTGGTAATGACTTATGATGATTTGGGGATGGAACTTAGTTTAACATATATTATCATTATTTGTCGTCATTCGAGAAAAGTGATGTCGTGATCGAATCGTGTATCGAGTCCGTGTTATATTTAATATATAATCGTGAATCGGAACGTGTTTATAATAACATAGAAGAGAAAAGTTTAAATTTTTCCGCAAAAATGGGCTTTATTAAACGGTAATACAAGATTATCACTAATCATTGAGATTTATTACAATGGATTTTTGTAGAATCCTACACCATCCTCAGATTTTCCATCAAACTTTCCTAGTTGGTCTTTGGTATTAAGGATAGTAACATGACAACCAAAAGGTCTCATGAAGCTTAAAGCAGGGGTTCTACCTCTAAGAAGCTCATAAGCAGTCTTATTGTGAGGTTGCACAACTAAAACCATATTCAATACATAACAAGCAGTGCTAACTACTTCAGCCCAAAATGAAACTGGTAGCTTAGAGTCAGCTAACATTGTCCTAGCAGCCTCTATAAGAGTCATATTCTTTCTCTTAGCTACTCCATTTTGCTGTGGGGTTCTAGCTACACTAAACTCCCTCTTAATACCTTTTTCTCTACAAAAGTCATCCATCACTCTATTCTTAAATTCAGTCCCATTGTCACATCTGATTATTTTAACTTTCTTATCAACTAGGTTTTCTACTTCAACAATGAAGGTCCTAAGGATTTCACTTGTCTCATCCTTAGATTTCATAAAGAATACCCAAGAAAACCTACTGTAATCATCAGTAATAACAAGGCAGTATCTTTTAAAATTCAAGCTATTCACAGAAGTAGGACCAAATAAGTCCATATGCAACATATATAAAGCTTGAGAAATAGAGTTCTGGGCCTTTGGCTTACATGAGGCTCTGTGTTGCTTACCTTTAAGGCAAGAAACACAGGTTTGGTCATTGAGAAAAGTTTTATTTGGTAAACCTCTTACCAACCCATTTTTAGCTTTTTTGCTAGTGATTTTAAAATTAACATGACCAAGCCTTCTGTGCCACAACATTGATTCTTCCAATGTGGCTTTTGCAACAAGGCAAGTAAAACCTGCTTTAGGAACAAGGTTGTTCATCTCAATACTGTATGTATTACCCTTTCTAGGGATTTTAAGAAATACTTGATTTTCATCAGGTAGCTTGAAATCAGGAGAAAGAATAAGGCAGTCAGTATCAGTAAAAAGAACCTTATTCTTTTTATCACATATCTGTGACACACTAAAGAGGTTGTACTTTAACTCTGGTACAAAATGCACATTATCAAAATCAAGATTACTAGTTTTTATGACACCTTTACCAGTAATCCGTCCACCAACACCACCACAAAGACAACTGGTCCACCATCCAATGCTATGAAATCTGAAAGATAGGGCATGTTGCCAGTCATGTGCCTAGAACATCCACTGTCTGAGTATCCTCTATCTTCTTCACCATTTGAACGATGTTCCTGCACACAAAATAATGGTGTTAGTTTCTTTTGGGGACCCAAACCATCACTGCTTTGGATCTGCCTTGTACATCAAGATGAGAAAATTTTTTGGAGGTCATTGATGCACCATTAGGTTTGGTAGATTTTCTAACCCAATGTGCTGAGGCCTTAACAGCATTGCCCCTTTTTCCCTTAACATTTAAGTGCCTAGCAGTAGGATTTGTTGGTCTAGCAGTTGGAACTGCTGACCTAGCAGTTGGAACTGCTTGTTTAGATTTAGGCACCCATTTTTGATTGGTCATTGCTGCTTTCTTATAAAAATGCCTTTTAACTATTTGTGCATGATTTGAAAATTGTTTTGCACTTGAAACAGTTTGCTTGTTATTAAACCACTTATTTTGCCTAGCAGTTGAAACTGTTTTGATGCCAGTCTTTAACATAACAGCTTTGGGTGACATCTTATGATTTGCATTAGGGCTTGTCAATCTAGTTGGACTGTTTTAAGTTACCCTAGCATTGTTATTCCTATTCACCCTTATATTCCCAGAAACCCTCTTTTTCAATGGGTTAGAATCACAATAAGCAGCCATATGATCAAAACTTTCACAAACAAAGCACACTTTTCTAATCATAGCAAACTTATCATCCAATTGCTTAGATTTTGAGTGATTCCAGTTCCTATGACTACCCTCAGAAACTGGTGATCTGTTCTTAGTCCTATACATCTCAGCATATTGAACACTTTTCCTAACTGGTTTTATGTTTTCAGTCTTAACCACTTTAGGAGAATGTTTAACTTCTACCTTAACAACATTAGGTTTGACCTTAACCTTTGCATCCTCATCATCAGATGTCCAATCCTCAATAGTTGGTGCATCTGAGTTCCTATCAGAGGACATCTTTTCCTCAGAAAGAGATTTATCACTAGCACTCACAAAAGAATCTTTTGCCTTAACAAATTTAACAGGATTCTCACTTACTTTAGCACCATATCCAGGAAAATCCATATCCTTAAACTCTTCTAAACCTGTATGAGCTAAATCAATTCCTGGTGGGACAAACATTCCTCTAAAGGGGGTGCAACTGACTTATAACCTAAACCAGACTTAGCTTTGTTAAGTATTTGACTCTCTACTATCTTCTGAACTCCTTTTGAAGTATGTTCAAAAGTATCTACACTTAACTGGATGTTTTCTTTTTCCTTTTTAAGCTTTTCTAATTCATATACAAGTCCACTCATTTTATCATCTTTTAGTTGCAAGTCCCTTTTTAGAATACCAATCTCATCTGAGAAGTTTGACTCATTCTTTCTATAAAACACAAGTTGTTCTTCTAAAACAGCTAGTCCTCTTTTATGATTAGACAGACTAAAATTTACTTGATTAAATTCTACTCTAAGATCATCATACTATTTCTTAAGACGATCATAATCTTTTAAAGCAGAACAAGTATTTGAACATTTTTGAACAACATGTACCTCAGAGTCTGAGAAAGCCATCAAACCCAAGTTAGTTGGTTCCTCTTCTTCCTCCATGAAGCTCCAATCAAATCCAGCTCCATCTACAGCTACCATAGCCTTGGAAGAAGGCTCTTCAACATTAACTGTTCTCCTTGTTCCTTGCTGATTCTTAAACCCTTGACCCTGGTTGCTTTGTTGTCTTGGACCTCTACATTCCCTGGCAAAGTGCCTCATCTTGTGACAATTATAACACTCCACCCTAGACTTATCATACCCAGCAACATCTCTTCCATTAAAGGTAATCCTATTCCCAGTCCTTTGGTAATACTTCTTAGCCCTGATGCTTATCAAAGCCAACTGCCACTTTAAATCCATAGCTTCCAAATCATCTTCAGCAATTTGAAGAAGATCTTCATTAAAGATCTGAGACCCACCAGATTATTCTGAAACAAATGCATATATGGTCTCTTCAGTCAAGCCAGCAGTAATAGTTTTTGAACTAGCAGTGCTAACTGTTGGGTTAGCAGTACCAACTGCTTCTTCATCTTCATGATTTGAACTGTTTGAAGAAGATAAGAAAGCCATATTCCCTGAACTAGAACTGGTGCTACCACTCTTCTTCACCTTCTGCTCAACAATCTTAAGATTGTTGTTAAGCTCATTCAATGTCATTTTCTCTAGTTCTGGTTTATTGCTCCAAACCACAACATAAGTGTTCCATTCAGCAGGTAAACTATTAAGAAACTTCATGTTGAGGTCTTCCTGTGGAATCACAATCTTTAACACAGTAAGTTGACTGATGATCTTTTGAAGCCTATTAAAGATATGGTCCAAAGTTTCATTGCTTGTTGCAGTGAAGTTCTCATAACTTTGTTTAAATAGAATCTTTGTGCCTTCTTGGTTGCTTTATTGCCACCAAATCTTTCCACCACTGCTTCAAAAAGGGTCTTAGCAGTCTCATATTGGCTAAAGTTCAGCACTTGATCATTAGGAATTGCCATTAGTAACAAATTCCTAGCCTTCTGATCATTCTTCTTTTTGATTCTCTCCTCATTAGTAACAGGCTCAGTGTTGAGCTTTGTTGTCTTTGAGCCATCAGCATGTGTTTCCTCAGTTGGAATTGGTTTGAATGAATCACCATTGATAATTATATCCCATAATGCATAGTCTTGCACCATGAAATATTGCTCTATTCTGAGCCGCCATAAATCGTATTCATTCTGTTTCAGCATGGGGAGTTTAGCAAGGATTGAGGTTTGTGGTGTCTCCATGTCCATCTTCTTGGTAGCAAGTTAATGAATACTTCTGGATCTTCTAAATCAAAGTATCAGAACCTGTCTCTGATACCACTTGACCGGATCTAAACACACGAGTTGTGTTGGAGATACTTTGAGTATATACTTGAAAGCACGCGGAATTTACTATCAAGTACTTAGAAGAATTCTTGTTTGGTGATTGTATGTGATTGTATGAATGTAACAATAAAGATAATCGCACACAGTTTAACCAAACGAATAGCTTTGATATATTTCGAGTATTACAATGAAATCGTAAAAGCTATATCAATAATGATGTATGTAAAACTTAACCTAGGATCTCCTTTTATAGGACAAGGAGTCCTTTACAAGTAACCTATCTACCGTATAAATCTAACTTTATAAGATATACATTAAATCTTTTCCATATATATCTTCACACGGTTTTATCTTCACACGACTTTATCTCATAAACCATACTAACTTCTTGTTCCAACAGTACTAACTGAATTAGTACTAATAGTGTATTCTTGAATGATCTTTAGCAGTACTAATTTTGTATGAGCAGTACCAACTGTTATTTTAATTCCCAACTGCTTAGAGTCAGCTAACATGGTTCTAGCAGCTTCTATTAGTGTTCTATATCTCCTGAGGAGTTCTAGCAGCACTAAACTCTCTTCTAATACCTTTTTTCTTTACAGAACTCATCCATAACTCTATTCTTTAACTCTATCCCATTGTCACACCTAATGACTTTTACTTTCTTATCCACTAATTTTTCTATCTCAGTAATGAATGTTTTAATAATGCTAGGTGTCTCATCCTTAGAACCTAAAAAGAAAACCCATGTGAACCTACTATAGTCATCAATAACTAAAAGACAGTACCTTTTATGCATAATACTACTCACAGATGTAGGGCCAAACAAATCCATATGTAGCATAAACAAAGGTTGATTAATAGAGTTATAAGACTTGGGCTTACAAGAAGCCTTGTGTTGTTTGCCTTTGAGACAGGCAACACAAGTCTGGTCATTTTCAAATCGTTTCTGAGGCAAGCCTCTTACCAAACCATCATTAACAATTTTATTAATGGTTTTTAAATTTATATGACCAAGTCTTCTATGCCATAACATAGACTCATCCAGTGTGGCCTTTGCAACAAGACAAGTAAGAGCCTCAATCTTCTTCATATCAACACTGTACATGTTGCCCTTTCTTGGAACTTTAAGTAGAACCTGACTTTCATCAGGAAGCTTAAAGTCTGGGGAAAGCACAAGACATTCAGTGTCAGTAAAAAGAACCTTGTTCTTTTTGTCACACATTTGTGAGACACTAAACAGGTTATACTTAAGCTCTTGCAAAAAGTACACATCTTCAAAGTCTAATTTACCGGTTTTCAAGGTGCCTTTACCAGTAATTCTTCCTCCGATTCCTCCCCAAAGGTAACATATCCTCCATCCATTGGTTGAAAGTCTGAAAGATAGGACATGTTTCCTGTCATGTGCCTGGAACATCCACTGACTGCATAACCTTGATCTTCCTCATCATCCTGTGAGTGTCCCTGCACATGAAATAAGGAAATTAGTTTCCTTGGGGTACCCAAGCCATCACTGACTTGGGTTTGCCTCGTGCATCAATATAGTCAAATCTTTTCAATACAATTGATGCACCATTGGGTTTGATTGGTCTCCATACCCAACATGCTGAGGCCTTAACAGCATTAACCCTCTTATCCCTAGCAGTGTTTGTAGAGTTACCAGTACTAACTGCTTGGCTAGCAGTACTAACTGCTGGCTTTGCTGTTTTAGCCTTTGGTTTCCAAAATTATTTTTGAACCACTGCTTTATTATTAAAAGGCCTTTTAACAGTTTGTTGTGCGTACTTGAAAGTTGGTTTTGCACTTGAAACTGCTGGTCTAGGGTAAACAGATCTAAAAGGTCTGATCAGTACTAACTGCTGATTGAGCAGTACTAATTGGTTTGAGGCCAGACTTCAATAAAAGTGCCCTGGGATTCATTCTATTAGCATTAGGGTGAGATCTAACCAATCTCGAGCTATTCAAGTTCACCCTTTGACTTGTGTTCCCAGTTACCTTGTTGTTCCCAGTAACCATCTTTCTCCCCTGATGGTTATGACAAAAAGCTTCAAGATGGTCAAAACTACCAAAAGTAAAATAATCCTTTTTTACATGACAAAGTCACTTCCTACCTGATGTGACTTGAGGTCATTCCAGTTCCTCTGGTTACCTCTTGGCTTGTCTGTGGACCTATACATCTCACAATACTTAACTATGTTCCTAATTGGTTTAACATTTGATTTAGGCTTAACAGTTTCATTACTAACCACCTTAGGAACATTGGTTCCTTCTAACTTTACCACATCAGGTTTAGCTACATCCTGATCTTCATCATCATCAGATGTCCAATCCTCAATAGTTGGAGCATCTGAATTCCTATCAGTAGACACCTTATCCTCAGCAAGAGAGGTGTCACTTGCACTCTCAAAAGGCTCACTATTTTCTACAGGTTTATCAGCAATTATATTCTCTTTTGGCTTACAACCATACTCTAACTTAGGTTGTTGAAACTTAGGTAAACCTGTACGCTCTAGGTCAATTCCTGGGGGTGCAGGAATTCCTCTGTGAGGAGGTAGACATGTTTTATAACCCAAACTAGACTTAGCCTTATTTATCAATTGACACTCTATGATTTTGTTCACTCCCTTAGAAGCAAACTCTAAAGTATCTACACTCAATTGAATATTTTCCTTAGCCTTTATGATTTTATCTAATTCAGCTCTAAGCAAATTAATCTCAGCATTCTTAAATGATAAATCTCTCTTAAGAACAGCTATATCGTCAGCAAAAATAGACTCATTGTTCTTATAATGCACTATCTGTTCTTCTAGGACTGCTAAACCTCTTTTGTGATTAGACAAATTGTAATTTGTTTTGTTTAATTCAATCCTCTGCTCATCATAGTATTTCTTTAAAGCCTCATATTCTTTTAGAGTAGTGCATGTTTTAGAACAACTTTTAGAAATTTGTACCTCAGAGTCAGAGAAGGCCATAAGAGCCATCTCAGCAGGTGCTTCCTCATCATCTACCATGAAACTCCAATCATAGCCAAGTCCATCAATAGCCACCTGATGAACTCAAATAAGTACATTTTATTATCATCATTTATCCTATTTATTTGACTTGTTTTATTATATTATCTATGAGAATTGATACGTTAATGTTTACTTTTGTAATTCTCAGGTAAAAACAAGTATTATGTGAAACTTGGCGATTTTGGACTAATTATGGAGCAAAACAAGCAAGAAGTTAAGAGTCTACTGAAATGTACAAGATCAAGACTATTCTGCTCCAGATATGCCGCATCTTGCTTATTACATACGGCGCATCACTATCAAGATTTCACAAGATACGATCCAAGACAGCAAGGACATGCGCCGCATCTATAAATGGAGTTACGCCGCATCTTCTGGCGGTGTACGAATATTCCTGAATATATTAATCTTGGACCCCACGCGAAGTTAAGTCAATGCGCCGCATCTACTTATTAGATGCGCCGCATCTTACCCTCAGACAGAAACTATAAATACCCCAAGACCAGACGAATTTCGAGAGCATAATATATATGAAGGACGAAACAGAAGAAACCCTAGGACGAATTCAGTCGAAGTAGCAGCACAAGACACACCTTGAACGAAGATACAAGAGCTGTAAGAAGGTCCTGCATGTATTTAATTCATTAAGTAGTTTTGTTTTATTGTGTTAGTAAACTTTAATTCATCAGGATTGGTGGCTTGTGTAATGTGACAACGGAAAGGTTGCACTCCCTTAAAACTGCTTTCCCATTAATTAAAGTTTATATGTTGATGTCTTTGGTGACTTTTATTAGTGCATTGATAACCTCTGTGTCTAGATGAGCGTTGATCGGGTCGCCATGCCTCTGCCCTCGCCTATTTATTAGATCGCCTATGCATTCTATCGTCTGTAGAAAAGTAGGAAGAAAGATAAATAGGATAGTCATAAGTAATCAATAAGGGTTTACTCGCCGATAAGATTAGAACCAACGAGAAAGGACTTAATCTCGGTACGTTGCATCGAACTATACACTTCATATAAAACTAGCAATAAAACAAGTGACAAGCTACATAACTATCAGGACAGGTCTTCTTATTGTCTCGAGTATTTATCTGTGTACGTGTGTGCTACTCGCTGATTCGTGCCTATTAGTTTAGTTTATTATTTAATTGCAACCAAACCATGCCAGTCTCTCAGGCTGAAACCCCCTTGTGTTAGATTAGGTTGTATAGCTAACTTAAGAAATTAAAATACTGATTAGGATAACTAGATAATACGTTCCACTCTTAGTGATCGACACTCTACTTACCATTATATTCATACTGACCGGGTACACTGCTCGTTAAAGTGTGTGTGTTATTGTTAAGTCGGCTAAATATAAATTTAAATCTTGAATACTGCTAAAACCACAACGACATACCGTGGGTATAAATTAGAGCATACGCACACGCGCATCAAGTTTTTGGCGCCGCTGCCGGGGAGTGAATTGTTATTATCTGTTAATTTGATTAGTATTTTAATTAGGTTTTTCTTTTATTTTTAATCTAACCGCTAACTCTGTTGTATATTAGTTAATTTGCATTCATTGTATTATTTTGCATATTTTCTGTTTTGTGTGTTATTTGTTTTCTTTTATTTTTGTTTATTTTCGTTTGTTTTTATTTTTGTTTTTATTTTTCGCATTTTCTGTATTCTGCTATCGTTGTACTGAGCTTATTCAAACGATACGGCGCATCTATTTTCTTAGATACGGCGTATTGCGTTTAATTTTTATAAAATACAACGCGTTTAATTAATTCGAATACGGCGCATCTTTCCCCATGATACGGCGTATTCTGTTTTTAATAAGAAATTTTTTTTTCTAAGCGATAACGCGATACGACGCATCTGCTTTAGCAGATACGGCGTATCTATTATTTTAATTAAAAACAGTTTTCGAATTATTAAACAGATACGACGCATCGATCTCTGTCGATACGGCGTATCTTCTGAATCAAAAATCTTGTATTTTGAAACGTAACGAAAATACGGCGCATTAACTTTTGTTAATACGACGCATTTAATTTTAATAAATATCGATTTTTGATAATTAATACTGATACGGCGCATCTTAATTTATAAGCGGCGTATCTATTTTCTGAATAAAGTCTGATTAAATTTTAACGATTATAAGATACGGCGTATCCAACTTTTTGGATACGGCGCATCGTCAGCTGATATCAGCAACTTTTATTTTACTTTGATTGTTTCACTCTTCTTTTGCACGAGTAAGTTTTATTTAAGGAAGATGGACGATCCGGATATTACAATGGAAGAATACTTGTTGCTGGAAATGGTTAAGTCAAAGAAAGAAAGAAAAAATTGCCATTTCAACACACTTGGTGTATGTCAAATGATGATGAAGAAGATTCATATACCGTGAAACCAATTCCGGCAATTGTTATTGATAGTACTTTTTCTCCGGAGATTGCACAAGATGATGTGTATACGGAACCCTACGTTGAAGAATATTCTGCAATCGTATTACCACCATTAGACAATCCAACGGATGAAGATGAAAAGTATTCTAATTTTGATTTCGAACCATTTGACGCCATAGTTTATGATGACATACCTCAACCAGATTTTGACCCAACGAGGGATTTTGAAGAAATCTGGGATTACTTATTTAAGGATGAAATTCGGGACGATGCTGAAATTGCAAGACCACTAGTTGAAGATGGAGATTCACAAGAGAATTGGAGTCACTTACAACACAAAGTGGTACAAATTTATTTAATATTATTAATCCCGTTACTAATAATCTTGCTAGTTTTCCTAAACAGGTTGCAAAACAAAAAGATGATGAGGTCAAATTTATTACACTACCTATTGAAGCACCTGTGATCAACCCGTATTTGGTGGAGATCGAAGAAGAGTTTGGTGATGAGCTCTTTAACATTGCTATGATTGATGAAGATGATGATTTCGACCCTATGAAGGTTATTGAGGAACTCGAACTTTTACTTGCCAAAGACCCTTTCTCATCTTCTGCAGAAGTCAAGGGAGCCTTACTACCAAAGAGACTAACCAAGAAGAAAGGAGACTCATTTTTCCTCAACACACTACTCTTTCAGATGAAATGGTCAAGTCATCCAATTTATCAACCAAACTGGGTAAGAATAGGAAAGATGTACATATATTGCCAAGGTATGATCTTTATGTATTTCTTCCATCTTTAATAGCAAATTTACACCCTTTTCGTATTTATTGCTACTATCACCCGCACTTGATCCCAAGTGGGGGAACAACACCCTATTACACAGTAAATAAGGGTGGAGTCAGGCTCGTGACTCGAACAAAAACAAGCGCTTCGTGGGAGGCAACCTACGCTTATCTTTTTATTTTATTTTATTTTCTGATTTTGTAATTGAGTCAGTCAGGCCCGCAGAGGATACGGCGCATCTCAATCCCTTGATGCGACGCATCTCCTGCACTGGTCATATCTTATTTTATTTTTCTGCATTTTACTTTTAACTTTAAAACTTTTTATCAGTTTATTTTAATGTGGCGCATCCCTGGTTAAGGATGCGACGCATCTTCTATTCTGATTCGTAATTATTCCAGGCTCGATACGGCGTATCTTCTTCCATAAGATACGGCGCATCGACTGACCTGATGATTTTCATTTTAATTTTTATGTTTTATTTTTACTAACTACTAATGTATTATGCAAGCTTGAACTTTCTTAATTTAGGTGTGTTTAAAGTCTTGGAGGTATTATAGATTCCTTTCATTTCCTGTGGATACATCAAATATGAAGCTTAAACGTTCTCATCCACAAGAAAGATGATTTTTGCTCTTATACTAATGGAGGATCATACCGAGCAAATCTCAGGGGAGTTTTTCTGTTCTAATTCTTTTATTTTCCAGTTTTTAACCTTTGATACAAACAACGAGGACGTTGTTTAACTTAAGTGGGGGGATTGGAGAATTAGAACACTTACTTTTCCTAAACTTTTCAAAATATGCTTAAAATGTGCTTAATATATCAAAATTAAAATTTTTTTAGCATGTTTTTGTTTAAAGTCTAAGTTGCATAGCTGCACACATGACGTTATTTTCAAAAATAGTGACTTTTCAAAATTCACAAATCTATGAGTGTGCCGGTGACTTGTAAACTTTAGAACTTGGCTTGTATACTATTCGAGACCACCATAATAAGTATTATTTTTATAATTGGAATGACTTGTCTAAATTGGTAAATTTCTAGGATTACACCTAAATAGCCTTTATATGTTATGTGTTATTAGCTAACTACACTGGTTAGTTAACCCCCGTATAAACCCTTTTGTTACTCTCACTTTTAGAGTAAGATACCCCTAGAAAAACACTCAGAGCCATTCCTTTCGTTTCTTACACCTTTGTTATAATGTTTCGTTACACCCTTACACCTTAGCCTACCCTGTAGATTAAAATCCGTGGTTGGTTAATTGCTTTAGGCAAAGTGTGTTTCCTTACATTACCTGTGTTCACGTGCGTAATTCATTATCTTGGGTTAGGTCGGGAAATTGCACAATGCAATTGGAGTGAAAGTAAATATTGTACATCTTTGAGTTTATTTTTCGTGTGTTTACTACTTTCACTATTACCGTTATTTCTGAAGTCATGAAAAGTATGGAAAAATTATCCAGAATTATCATTATAGTGATGTGGTGAAATTTTACACATCTATGTTTATGTTTCAAGTTAAAAAAACAGATAAAAAAAATAGAAAAGAAAAAAAAAAAAAAAAAAAAAAAGAGAAAGGAAAAGTTGGAAGTTTGTTTTTACCAACTGATGTAAAGTTTTGTATTAAGTGGTCGATATCACCACTATTTGTTGTATATTATATCTATGGATTGAATGGGTGTTGAACGTTATGGGAACGCCAACTAAAGGATATTCTTTGATTAAGAACTTGTTGAGTATAATTCGTGTCTACCTAAAGCGTGTGTTTTCAAGTGTTAAAGCGTGAGTTATTCTATGATATGAGTCTTATTCATGGGATGGTTGGGATAGTGATTAACCACACTTAGGATTTTAATTTATCTGTTTTGTTTATTTTTCATTTTACACCAATTTATATCCCAAATATTATCCATACCCTATATTATTCTTTATCCAAACCTTTAATTTATTGAGATTAGGGATTTGAGCAATCTTAAGTATCGTAGTTGTGGATTCGGCTATGTATTTATGATTTTGTCACCCTTTTTGATATAATATTATTGGTGAAGATTACTTGGTCCTATCTTTAGCCTATTCGAGTTAAGGATTTGAGCAATTGCAAGTATGGTGGTCGTGGATTCGATCATGTATTTGTGATTTTGTTCGCCTTTTCTGGAATTTGAGATCGATAGAGATTAAGGAGAATGATTAACCCTTAAGCCTACAAACCCTTTTTACCGCTTTAGACTTGTTATTCCTTGGCTTTAGTGGGGGAGATGTGTATACTTGCCAAGCCTATGATAGAATATTCGTCACGACTGGACAGTTAAACGATTAGATTTGCTTTTATCAAAATATTTTATTTTACTTCTAATTCGTTAAGTGTTTGGTTGTGTGATTATGACAAAAATGAATACATGCTTAAATATAAAAATAAATCCTAACATCTTTTAGGATACATTTTCATAAGATTAATTCTAAGGTTTACTTGGGGACAAGTAAAGTTCAAGTGGGGGGATATTTGATGAACTCAAATAAGTACATTTTATTATCATCATTTATCCTATTTATTTGACTTGTTTTATTATATTATCTATGAGAATTGATACGTTAATGTTTACTTTTGTAATTCTCAGGTAAAAACAAGTATTATGTGAAACTTGGCGATTTTGGACTAATTATGGAGCAAAACAAGCAAGAAGTTAAGAGTCTACCGAAATGTACAAGATCAAGACTATTCTGCTCCAGATACGCCGCATCTTGCTTATTACATACGGCGCATCACTATCAAGATTTCACAAGATACGATCCAAGACAGCAAGGACATGCGCCGCATCTATAAATGGAGTTACGCCGCATCTTCTGGCGGTGTACGAATATTCTTGAATATATTAATCTTGGACCCCACGCGAAGTTAAGTCAATGCGCCGCATCTACTTATTAGATGCGCCGCATCTTACCCTCAGACAGAAACTATAAATACCCCAAGACCAGACGAATTTCGAGAGCATAATATATACGAAGGACGAAACAGAAGAAACCCTAGGACGAATTCAGTCAAAGTAGCAGCACAAGACACACCTTGAACAAAGATACAAGAGCTGTAAGAAGGTCCTGCATGTATTTAATTCATTAAGTAGTTTTGTTTTATTATGTTAGTAAACTTTAATTCATCAGGATTGGTGGCTTGTGTAACGTGACAACGGAAAGGTTGCACTCCCTTAAAACTGCTTTCCCATCAATTAAAGTTTATATGTTGATGTCTTTGGTGACTTTTATTAGTGCATTGATAACCTCTGTGTCTAGCTGAGCGTTGATCGGGTCGCCATGCCTCTGCCCTCGCCTATTTATTAGATCGCCTATGCATTCTATCGTCTGTAGAAAAGTAGGAAGAAAGATAAATAGGATAGTCATAAGTAATCATTAAGGGTTTACTCGCCGATAAGATTAGAACCAACGAGAAAGACTTAATCTCGGTGCGTTGCATCGAACTATACACTCATATAAAACTAGCAATAAAACAAGTGACAAGCTACTTAACTATCAGGATAGGTCTTCTTATTGTCTCGAGTATTTATCTGTGTACGTTTGTGCTACTCGCTGATTCATGCCTATTAGTTTAGTTTATTATTTAATTGCAACCAAACCGTGCCAGTCTCTCAGGCTGAAACCCCCTTGCGTTAGATTAGGTTGTATAGCTAACTTAAGAAATTAAAATACTGATTAGGATAACTAGATAATACGTTCCACTCTTAGTAATCGACATTCTACTTACCATTATATTCATACTGACCGGGTACACTACTCGTTAAAGTGTGTGTGTTATTGATAAGTCGGCTAAATATAAATTTAAAACTTGAATACTGCTAAAACCACAACGACATACCGTGGGTATAAATTAGAGCATACGCACACGCGCATCACCACCATAGCCTTTGAAGAAGTCTCAGGCTCTTCCACTGCTTTAGGCTTGCTTCCATAATTTTTGTTCCTGCTATCTTGTTGCCTAGGTCTCCTACATTCCCTTGAAAAATGCCCCAACTTGTGACAGTTGTAGCATTCAACTTTAGATTTGTCAAAACCAGCAGTATCATTGCTGCTGATAGTGATCTTCTTGCCAGTTCTTTGATAAAATTTCTTAGCCCTCATGCTAAGAAGTGAGATCTGCCACTTGAGATCCATCTCCTCCAAATCATCATCATTTATCTCCTGGAGATCTTCATGTGTCAGCATTGACCCATCATTCTGGCTTGTCAGGAAAGCACAGTAGGTTGTATCATTCAGAATACCAGTAGTACTGCTTGATGAGCTAGCAGTACTAACACTAGGGTTAGCAGTACTAACTCCTACAACACCCTTTACTTCATCTAGACTTGAATTATTGGGAGATGACACAAAGGCCATGTTCCCAGTGCTTGAACTAGCACCTCCAGCTTTCTTCACATCCTGCTCAACAATCTTGAAGTTGTAAAGATCATTGAGGCTCATAGTATCAATGTCTGGTTTATTCTTCCAGACCACCACATGCATAGCCCACTCTACAGGTAAACTTCTCAAGAACTTGGAGTTCAAATCTTCCTGAGGTATATCAACACCAAGAACAGCAAGTTGGCTAACAATCTTTTGCATCCTATTAAACATGTGATCCAAAGACTCATTACTGGTTGCACTGAAGTTTTCAAAGTTCTGCTTTAGTAGAGTCTTTTGAGTCTTCTTGGTGGCTTCATTCCCACCATACCTAGCAATGATTGCCTCAAACAAGGACTTTGCATCCTTGTACTTGCTGAAATTTAAGAGTTGATCATTCAGAATTGTCATCATCAGCAAGCTCCTAGCCTTGACATCAATTTTCTTTTGTAGCCTCTCTTCTGCAGTCACTGGAGAGGTTTGCACAACAGTCTCTTCTTTACCATCAACTGTTGATACAGATGTGGAAGGTTTAAAGGAGTTTCCTTCTTCAATAATCTCCCAAAGTGCATAGTCTTGCACTTGGAAGTACTGTTCTATTCGCAGCCTCCACATCTCGAAGTAGTTTTGCTTTAGCATTGGCAATTTAGCAGCCATGTTAGTCTGGGTAGTCTCCATGTCCATAATCTTCAGAAAGAGTTCTTCTAAATTCAAAGTATCAGAACCTGTCTCTGATACCACTTGAGATGATTTAAAACACTTAGGATGTTACTCCCTTATGATGTGTTTAAGATACTTTGAGGTTATGTAGTTAAGTATGCGGAATCTACTTAACTACACTTAGAAGAATTTCTTTGTTTGATGGAACAGTAATGCTTGTATGAACACATAAAGTTTAACTTCAAATGATTCAATATTATTCAGGAATAATACTAGTGATCTCAATATCACTAGGGTTACAACGACCTTGAATCTTAACAAAACTTGTATGACTCGTACATAAACATCTAACCTAGGATCTCCTCTTATAGATTTAAGGAGTCCTTTACAAGATAAGTATTCTACTGTATATTTCTAACTAATTAAGATATACATAAGATCTATTCCTTACTTATCCATAATACATATCTTCTAAAATGGTTTTTCATGCCAGTAGTACCTTCATTACAACTAGCAGTACTAACTTGACAGTTTGTACTGTTAGTTGTTTCTTTAGCAGTCTAATTCTCCCATCAGTACTAAGTCAGAACATTTAATTTCCAACAGATGTATAATAGCCTTCTAATATTGCAGAGGATAATCCTTTTCTACAAGCATGTAGATTGTCATACCATGTACATCCAAAGCATGAACTCCACAACTCTGATAAATTTTTCAATGTAAAACTATGTTGTGCCTTATAGTTCTCCACTCCTCATCCTCATGATGTGGTTAAAACATCACTTTCAAGTAATTTGAGATGACTTTATCATAAATTTGTTATGGCCTATCATAACTAAACCTTTGTTTATACAGCTTCCAAACGTCACAGATGAACCATCAGCCCTCTTGATATCCCAATATGTTGTCTTACCATGTAATCCTGAAGTAAAAGCAACAATTGGTTGTTTGACACTGAGAGGAACTGCATCCATGACTTCTTCTTCATTGACTAATGCAAATTCTATATGAGCTTGCATCTTTTCTACATCTTCATCAACTTCAGCTTGCTCACTCTACTCTGGTTCTGCCTTATGCTCAGATTTCTACTTTTTACTGCTTTTCTTGACCAGCTCTTCTCTTTTTTTTTTAGAACTAGGGATTTCTTCTTTCTTTTTAGCACTACCCTCCACCACTTCAGTGTTCATAGGCACAAAGCTGCTTATCTCTCTTTTTGCAGATTCATAGAGCTCTTGAATCTTTATATCATCAAATTGTGACAGAACTTTGAGCTTCCAACACTTCATGTTCATCAGATAAGCACTCATAAACTTTCTTCTTTGAGCCTTGGTGGGTGGTTTATTCATTTTATCCTTTAGTCTTTCTACAACATAAAATTTCTTCTTTTGATCAAAGAACTCTTTTAGCAACCTAGCCCTTTCATCAATAGTATACTGATCTTGCTCTTCTTGTTGAAGTTTCTGAGCAAGTTCCCAATCAGCATCACATTGGGCTCTTTCATCATCCCATTCATTAATCAGTGCTAATCTTTGAGCTTCTTTGTCAGCTGCAACTCTTCTTTGTTCTTCAATAATTTTGTTTTCTTCTTCAAACTCTTTGGCTAATTTTTCTGCAACCTCAGCATCAAGTTGCATTTGCTTTGCTCTTGAAAGTGGTTCCTCCACAGGCTCTTCAATAATTACAGCTTTGCCTTTGCCTTTGTCTTGTGGAGGTGGTTGTGTAGCTTGTTGTTTAGAAGATGGTTCTCTTATAACAACACCTTTGGTTGATGGTTTGGATGTCTTCAATTCTGTTAGTGCATGAGCCAAAATGCTCTCATCATCCATAATCTCAGCAGCACAAGATGGTTCTCTTATAACAACACCCCATGACCCAATGCTTCCGCTATACTAGATTTTGGGGGTGTTACAATATGCAGTGTGCCTTGAGACATATGGTCAAAACAAAGGATGGGCCAACAACAAGTAAATGTTCTGAAAAGTTGAAACTAGTTGGATTACCACAGTTGGATCCTTTATTTTTAGCGGCATTTAATATTTTTGGTCAATCAAGAAACATGAGAGAGGCCTGGATGGCTTTGCCATCGGACCCAGACATCTTAAAGGGCTGGATTGAGATGACGGGTAAAACATTCGGAATTTTCAAGTATGGGAGATCGTAAAGGGGTTGTAACATGGTTTAGTTGTTTCCTAATTCGTACTTATGTGTCGTATTTGAACCTTTATGGTTTATGTATCGGTATTTTGAACCTTTATGTGGTTTATGTATTCGGTATTTAGAACCTTTTATGTGGTTTACGTATTCGGTATTTAGAACCTTTTATGTGGTTTATGTATTCGGTATTTAGAACGTTTATATGGTTTATGTATTCATAGCTAAGGAGATTGCTAAAATGGTGGAGTTTGCTAAGGAGATTATAATACCAACAAATTTTAATCCTAATCCAAACGTTCCGGGCCATAACAGGAGATTACAAAAAATATTTAAGGTAATTAGTAACTATATTAGTGATGTGTTATTTTTTTTCACATTAAATTTCGACTACTAATTTCGTTTATGTAGGGAGCTTTCGGTGCACTAGATGGAACTTTGATACATGCTTGTGTCCCTAAACACAAGCAACATTTATATAGAGGGAGAGGAAAGGAGGATTGTTATCAAAATGTTTTGGCAATATGCGACTTTAGCATGATGTTTACTTTTCTTGTTGCCGGATGGGAAGGGGTAGCTCATGATTCCAGAATTTTATCAGAAAAAATAAGAAATCCTAATGCAACCGTTTCCATTACCCCCTCCTGGTACATACATACATACACATACATACATAAAATATATACATACATAGTTTGGATTTATTTGGAACTATTACTTAAATATTAATTATTATATAACATTTACAGACAAATATTATCTTTGTGATGCCGCTATGCACACACACGAGGTTTTATGGCACCATATCGCAATGTGAGATATTGGTTAGGATATTTTCGGCAAAGGCGTGCATTGAATAGTAAAGAAAAGTTCAACCACTCGCATGCAAAACTTAGAAATGTGATTGAACGTGCTTTTGGTGTCTTGAAAGCACGTTTTCCAGTATTAAAGAAGATGGTACCCTTTTCACTTACGGTACAACGAAATATCACAATTGCATGTTTTGCACTTCATAATTTTATACGCAAAGAGGGTTTAGATGATGAACTCTTTTCAAGATATGAGAAATCAGATGTGCAATTTGAGAATGACAACGTATTAGTTGAAGTTGATGATGGAGTTGATGAAGAATGTAAAACCCTAACTTTTCAAACATTTGAAATGCCTATTTTGCCCCTCTAACTTTGAATCTATAAGAACTCTCATAAAAACATAAGAACGATATAAATCTATGAAACCTTACACTATAATCTAAATAACTAAGTACCTAACTATAAAATACAAAAGCCTACAAATTATGTCAATATACAAGCCTAAATGATCCGTGTATGGGCCGAATTTTCCCTTCAAACTTTGATACATAATTTTGGATTGAAAGTTAATTTAAGCTTGGCCCAATACCCATTTAAATGCCCCATTCCCTTTTTATTTCATCACAAACCACGGCTCATCTAAAATAAAATAATTATCACTCACCAAAAACCCTAAAAACCTATAACCAAAACTCGGCTGCCACTTTTCTCCCTGTTCTTCCTGTTCGATCAAAGAAACACAAGCAAGAAGTCCGGTTGGTGTTCATACGTGGGTGGTTTTCCTTCTTCTTCATTGTGACACGCGACTAGGGTATTGTATTACGAACCCTACTCAATTCTCTCCTTGTTGTTTCCTTTTTATTTTGCTTCGTATCTCCTGAATGGACTGCATGAAATCATGTTTATTCGTCACATAAAATAATGATCCTATAACCTTATAATCGTTCCATATAATGTGTTGGTTGACGTGTGTTATATGAAGATGAAACCTAATGAAACACAACCCTAAAACCAGTTTGTAAATGGAAAAGAATCGACTAAATTGAATATGTTTTGAATCAGGTTTAATAGTTATATTGTTTCTGTCCTATCAGTTGCTGTCAGGAATTTGAGTCGGTTTCAAAGGGGTCTATTTTAAAGATACGAATGTATTTTTGAGTGATTTTTGAGTCTAAAATCAACTTCTGGAAAAGAGCTTTCTGAATATGTAAGCCTCATAGTTTTTGGAGGTCAGGAGAAGGTCCTTTCTGATTTTACAAGTTCAAGTATCAAAACTGTCATTTAGAAATCCGAATTTCAACCTTGGTATATGATTTTTGTTTTGAAATTATTAAGGAATCAGGAACTATAATTTGGCAAGAATTAAATATAGGATGTGTTTGGCCTCTGTGATTTTTGGTGGAATTTTTAGAATAGCAAAACATGGTCCTATAATTTCTTATTTTTTGAGTCTCAAATCTGTTACTGAATCTGGACTAGTTAACTAAATGAATTTTTCTACTATAGGTGCACTTTGAAATAAATTCTGTAAAAATTACATTAAGTACTTAAGACATATGTGAACCTGGGGTAATTTTGTGGAAGCTCCAGAAAATGCATAAGTATGCTTGAAAAATTAGAGAAAGTGCAACCTGTTTATGTATTAAAAGCTGAAATTGATTAAAGGAGTGTAAAATGTGCTTAAAACCTAATTGTCATTAAAATCCTTTAACCTAACTATGTTTAATCATTATTATAACATTTAAAGAGGTAATTAAGATACTTAAATGCATTTCATAACCTAAATTGATATATGACATGATTAGTATATGTATTGAATGTTAACTTTAAGTTATAAACCCTAAATTTCTAATTTTGGTAAGGAAACCCTATGAATGCATTGATAGCCATAATTAGTAAGTAAACTAAGTTATAATTATTTGTAAACCCTAATTGTGATGAAAGTAACCCTAAGATACTAAATATGGAAACTTACTAATTCGGGAAACCTGCTAAAAATAAAAGTTACTTAAAATGGTTAAACTACTTAAAGAGGAAACTTACTATTTTTGAAAGCTGCTATAAAAGGAAAGTTACTAAAAATTGAAAGCCGACTAAAATGAGTATTCTGATTTAAAATAAGTTATTAATAAGACGATCATGAATTCGTGTAGATTCGTTGAAGAAGGTGTGACGTTGCTTCATTGTGTTCATGTTCTAGTTCAGTTTCATTTCATTTTGCTAAGGTACAAATATTCTGACCTTATCTCTTAAGGTTTCTCATGATTCGTTTACATCAGTTTGATATTAGCTTTGATGATGATGCCTTTGATCTAAGCCTTCTTATTATGGCTTTCTTATTTGATCTATTCCTTTACTATGCTCCCTTATGTTGTGAACCTTTGATTATGAACCTTTGCTTTGATCCTTTGCTATGAACCTTAATGATGAACCTTTGCTATGAATTTATGAACCTTTAATATGATACATTTGATATGAACCTTTGATATGAACTTTGATATGATATGACATTTGAACCCTTTAGTTTGATACCCGAGCCAATTTGTTTCCTAGCCATGAAGGTAACATGGCCGTGTCATTGATGCACCAATGGCATGACTCTAGTGTGGTCGAGTGATGTTCCACACCGTCCCTTTTTATTATGTATTATGTTTGGCCACTATTTTTGGTGACTGGTGATGTGTGCAAGACACGCCTTTCATAATGCAGGGGCGTATGGATGCATCCTAGATTTGTTTTGTATATGAGAGGATATGACATGATATGATTTGATTTGGTGACTGATGCTGTGTGCAATACACGTCTTTCACATGTTCGGGAGCTGATCACTCCATTGGTTACTTGAGGACTCCCCTCCTATTACTTTTGGTATTTCGAGGTCACCCCTCCGAATACAATGATTACTTATGCTATGAAGATATGATATGATATGATTTGTTTGGGCTCGGGTTTGATTACTGGTTTTCCATTACACTTTGATATTCATTCGTTTATGCCTTATGTTTCCCCAATGCACCATATTATATTCCTTGTCCCTTATCTTTTGCTTCGTTTATATATATCTGTTCACTGGGCTTTTTAAGCTCAGCCGCATTTTTTTTCCTGCGGCAGGTTTTAGTAGGAAGCTGGGTTATGAGTGAAGAGTACTTTTGTACTTAGAAGACTACACCTTGATAGCTATTCGGGATTAGAGATGACTAGAAGTGTTTACTTTTTCAGACTTAGTAATTATTTGTTGTTCTCATTTGTAAACCTTGTACTTCAGATTTTCCTTTGTAACCTTTGAAATTCATTTGTATTACTTAAGTTTTATGCTTGTGTTTTGCTTTGATATGTCACCATAACGTAATACTTCTACCCTTATCGGGTTGGGGTGTTACAATTATGGTATCATAGACCAGGCTGCGAGTTGTAGTACATTAAACCTTGACCTGTGAAGTTTGGACCATTAAGTTTCCACTGTAGGCGCTCATAAGACAACCTTTGAGAATTTGCTTTAGGATCTCCCCATAGGAACATAAGTTATAACCGGTGAGGAATGGATAGACTAAGACATTTATGTAAGAAGCATTGCTTCCGCGTCACTCTGATTCGTGCCTCTGCCTTTAGCTATGCCTTATAAGAACATTTGTTTCAGAAGCTAGAAAGTTTGCAACCTAAGTTTAGTAACCAAGTAAGTTTGGAATACCTCGGGAACTACATGGATACCTTACACCATTTAAGTTTCACCTTCTGATTTTGATCTCCAATTCGATCTGTTTGATAAACAGTTTGATACCTTTCCGACCATCCCGAAGGTTATTTAACCGTAATGTGTTTGACACATTCTGTGAATTCATTACTTATGCTGGATATAAGATGTATCATCTGATACTACTTGACTCTGCATAATCCATTACTACTCCTATGAGAACTCTGGTAATTATTAACCACGGATATAGGAAGATTTGTTTTTTTCCTCCCTTTGAATGATGAACTTTGTCTGCCAATCAGTTCCTTTGGAAGGATATGATGAAAATAATATCTCAGTATGGATTTGTTAACTAAGCATGATGATGCTGACAACTGATATCCCATACCTCTCATTTTGACAACCATGCGACGTTCGTATTATCGATGATGCACACTGTACCTGTCATTTTGCTAAGGAGCTAAGCAAGATTCCAACACCTTGAACTGTTCGCTTATCTATCTCAACACTTTGACGAACCATGTACTTGACTCTGATATATGAACTATTTGTCTGGTTTAACGACCGTATTCGTTCTACGAATCCGTTTACTTTTGATATATTTGATTTTGAGGTCTTTTGGTTATGGATTGGCTGTCTCCTCATAAATTTACCATAAACTACCGTATCTGATATATGACCTTTAGCAATCTACTTCATCCTACTTTGTTATGATGGCTCTCAACCACTTAAATCTGTTAAGATTAATGGTTGCTATGGAAGTGCAGACTCCGATCTCATTTGATTGTCAAGTTTCTCCTTACACCTATTAGTATCCACCCTTGGAAACTCTGGCATTGGAAGTATTTTGTTGTACGAAAATATTCCGATGTTCTCTGATGAACCTCTTGGTATTCCCTCCAGCTTGGGAACTAGAGTTGGCATTGAACTGATCTCAGTTGACGAAACCATTGTGCCATCGAAGTTGAAGGAGCAGATGGAATATGATTTTGTTCACCCTAGTGTTTCTCTTGGGATGCTCCTGTTGGCTTATGAAGAAGAAAGAGAGAAGTATGCGACGGTGTATCGACTGTCGTGAACTTAACCGTATCACTATCCGTAATCGTTATCCATTTTCCGCGTAGCAATGATTGATTTGATCTACCTCTGGAACTCGTATCAAATGGCCTCATTTAGATTTAACCGGAAGTAACCTCCGGGAAGTATTTCAGCTGTATTCGTGAAGAAGAAGGAGGGTGAAGTGAAGTTGATGTGAAGTTTTTCCCTAAGATGATTCTGAAGCTGCCTTTGTACTCGTTATAATCATTATGAGCTATAATGATGCCAATTGCATTGGCTAAAATAATCATGTTTTCGCACAGTATTTGGAAAAATTGTCATAGTATGACATTGTGTTGTGTTCAGAGACAAAAGAGGAACATGGAGATTATTTCTGTACTAAGTTAGAATGACCCTTTGTTTTGGAAGAGAAAATTTGATTGGTGTTCAAAGATCGTAATAGACAACACTACCATGTATCCTGTGAAGACAGAGTTTCCCACAAAAAGGACCAAGATTGAAGACCGTTATCGGAGATTGAAACCTTGTAAAAGAGTAGTAGAAGATGTTCGTGGCAGGCGTTACCGTGGAAGAAGCATATAAGAAGAAGAGAGAAACTGAGAAGGGACCCGATTATACCTCATGCAGCACGTGGAAGATCACAGTTCGGGCTTCAAGACAACCAGACCGTAGGAGACGAACTATTCAACTTATAACTTGGAGTGGGCAGCGGCGGTGTTTACCTTAAAGCCTAGAAGACATTGCTTGCAAGACAAGCATGTTGGCGAACATAGATGGAGAATGAAATCGAGTTGGCAAATTTTTCGAACTGTGCTAGAAGACCTGTCGAAGACACGCAGTCTTGTTTCTCTATTCCTTTTAGTTGTACTAAGATGAATTGATAGCAGAAACAGGCTTGCGGATGGAAGGATGCACAGTGATCATGGCAAAAATTCACGTTACTACACCACAATTTCGAGAAGAGGTGCCGAAGGCTTGAGGGACCAGACTCAAGTTTATAATTCCTTTCCACCGTATGATCAGATGGACAAGCGTAGACAGACTACTCGGACTTGGAAGAAATTTTGAAATTTTGTATTTGAATGGACGAATTTTGAAGCAAACATTTGTGTTTGGATGAGTTGATTCTGTGAAGGATGAGGTTATTGATGACGTCATTCACTTCTGCTTAACCCACTTAAGCTTCCGTTACCTGATGATAAGATCCTTTGAATGATTTGAGTTCTCTATTAGAAATTCCGTTCTGTGTTCACTCTGCGTATGTTGGATGATGATTTTGTTATGAGAATTTTGAAAAATTAAGGAAGACCTGATGCTTTTGACGACGTGCTACATTTGATGATATCTACTAGATTCCGTTACGTTATTTGTATGTTCTGTTTCTCTGATTTTGAATCCGTAGTAATGTTTGATTCGGGCCAACCCTAAGATATAGAATGGACTGTTAGGTGGTTGATAGGATGCTTATTCACGACTTGAGATAAAGTATGACCATCATGAAGGTATACTCATATGATGCTAGTATTATGACGAGTAGCTAACGTGATAATACTTACGTCATATGACGTACCCTCATTGTGATCATAGGATATTTCGAGGAGTGCCTTAGAAGCTTTAGAAATTCTGGCATTTGATTGAGAGTATCTGCGCTTAGTGAGACTTTAGGTTCATTCTACCTATACGCTTAATCTGCCTTCATCGATATACGACTTGATACGTCTGGATACTCGACATGCGTTGTTGACCTCTGTGCTTCTGATAAGAATCTTAGGTTTTGTTGTAGAGCTTTCTGTCGTTTGATGTTACCAAACAATCTATTTTCTGTCACTATGGATTAGATCTGTTACCATGAAGGAGTACACCTACGTTTTGCTATATTTACGTTTCGCATCTGTTGAATATGTTTCATTATGATCTGCTATGAGTTAAGATATGAGATTTTGGATTTTGAGAAAACAAGATTTCTTTGCGTATGAGAATACCTTTGAAGGGTTATATTGAAGACGAGACTATTTGAGAATCTGAAGAGTTAAACACTTATATTACACTCATGTTTGCTACAATTCGATACGTTCTCATCTGATTTGTCTATTTCTATTCCACGGACGAAATATCCGTCAATCCTACATCTTCCTTGTATCTCTTCTGAGAGAATACGATTATCATCTGTTACGTTTGGTATATTATTCTTTTGATCTGGATTCAGTATGGTATGTCTTTTCTAAGGAAGCCGAAGCTATTTTTTGATCAACAAGATAGAGTCATGAGAAACAAGTCATTCACATTTCCGTTCACGGTCCGTTGGTATTCCGTTTCGTTTCACTTCAATTTTCGAGAACGAAATTTTTTTTAGAGGGGAAGAGTTGTAAAACCCTAACTTTTCAAACATTTGAAATGCCTATTTTGCCCCTCTAACTTTAAATCTACAAGAACTCTCATAATGACATAAGAACAATATAAATCTACGAAACCTTACACTATAATCTAAATAATTAAGTACCTAACTATAAAATACAAAAGCCTACAAATTATGTCAATATACACGCCTAAATGATCCTTGTATGGGCCGAATCTTCCCTTCAAACTTTGATACATAATTTTGGATTGAAAGTTAATTTAAGCTTGGCCCAATACCCATTTAAACGCCCCATTCCCTTTTTATTTCATCACAAATCACGGCTCATCCAAAATAAAATAATTATCACTCACCAAAAACCCTAAAAACCTATAACCAAAACTCGGCTGCCACTTTTCTCCCTGTTCTTCCTGTTCGATCAAAGAAACACAAGCAAGAAGTCCGGTTGGTGTTCATACGTGGGTGGTTTTCCTTCTTCTTCATCGTGACACGCGACTAGGGTATTGTATCACGAACCCTACTCAATTCTCTCCTTGTTGTTTCCTTTTTATTTTGCTTCGTATCTCCTGAATGGACTGCATGAAATCATGTTTATTCGTCACATAAAATAACGATCCTATAACCTTATAATCGTTCCATATAATGTGTTGGTTGACGTGTGTTATATGAAGATGAAACCTAATGAAACACAACCCTAAAACCTGTTTGTAAATGGAAAAGAATCGACTAATTGAATATGTTTTGAATCGGGTTTAATAGTTATATTGTTTCTGTCCTATCAGTTGTTGTCAAGAATTTGAGTCGGTTTCAAAGGGGTCTATTTTAATGATACGAACGTATTTTCAAGTGATTTTTGAGTCTAAAATCAAGTTCTGGAAAAGAGTTTTCTGAATATGTAAGCCTCATAATTTTTGGAGATCGGGAGAAGGTCCTTTCTGATTTTACAAGTTCAAGTGTCAAAACTGTCATTTAGAAATCCGAATTTCAACCTTGGTATATGATTTTTGTTTTGAAATTAGTAAGGAATCAGGAACTATAATTTGGCAGGACTTAAATATAGGATGTGTTTGGCCTCTGTTATTTTTGGTGGAATTTTTAGAATAGTACAACATGGTCCCATAATTTCTTACTTTTTGAGTCTCAAATCTGTTACTGAATCTGGACTAGTTAACTAAAAGAATTTTTCTACTATAGGTGCACTTTGAAATAAATTCTGTAAAAATTACATTAGGTACTTAAGACATATGTGAACCTGGGGTAATTTTGTGGAAGCTCCAGAAAAAGCATAAGTATGCTTGAAAAATTAGAGAAAGTGCAACCTGTTTATGTATTAAAAGCTGAAATTGATTAAAGGAGTGTAAAATATGCTTAAAACCTAATTGTCATTAAAATCCTTTAACCTAACTATGTTTAATCATTATTATAAAATTTAAAGAGGTAATTAAGATACTTAAATGCATTTCATAACCTAAATTGATATATGACATGATTAGTATATGTATTGAATGTTAACCTTAAGTTATAAAACCTAAATTTCAAATTTTGGTAAGGAAACCCTATGAATGCATTGATAGCCATAATTATTAAGTAAACTAAGTTATAATTTTTTGTAAACCCTAATTGTGATGAAAGTAACCCTAAGATACTAAATATGGAAACTTACTAATTCGGGAAACCTGCTAAAAATAGAAAGTTACTTAAAATGGTTAAACTACTTAAAGAGGAAACTTACTATTTTTGGAAAGCTGCTATAAAAGGAAAGTTACTAAAAATAGAAAGCAGAATAAAATGAGTAATCTGATTTAAAATAAGTTATTAATAAGACGATCATGAATTCGTGTAGATTCGTTGAAGAAGGTGTGACGTTGCTTCATTGTGTTCATGTTCTAGTTCACTTTCATTTCATTTTGCTAAGGTACAGATATTCTGACCTTATCTCTTAAGGTTTCTCAAGATTCGTTTACATCGGTTTGATATTAGCTTTGATTATGATGCCTTTGATCTGAGCCTTCTTATTATGGCTTTCTTATTTGATCTATGCCTTTGCTATGCTCCCTTAGATTGTGAACCTTTGATTATGAACCTTTGCTTTGATCCTTTGCTATGAACCGTAATGATGAAACTTTGCTATGAACTTATGAACCTTTGATATGATACATTTTATATGAACCTTTGATATGAATTTTGATATGATATGACATTTGAACCCTTCAGTTTGATACCCGAGCCAATTTGTTTTCTAGCCATGAAGGTAACATGGCCGTGTCATTGATGCACCAATGGCATGACTCTAGTGTGGTCGAGTGATGTTCCACACCGTCCCTTTTTATTATGTATTATGTTTGGCCACTATTTTGGTGACTGGTGTGTGTGTAAGACACGCCTTTCACAATGCAGGGGCGTATGGATGCATCCTAGATTTGTTTTGTATATGAGAGGATATGACATGATATGATTTGATTTGGTGACTGATGTTGTGTGCAATACACGTCTTTCACATGTTCGGGAGCTGATCACTCCATTGGTTACTTGAGGACTCCCCTCCTATTACTTTTGGTATTTCGAGGTCACCCCTCCGAATACAATGATTACTTATGCTATGAAGATATGATATGATATGATTTGTTTGGGCTCGGGTTTGATTACTGGTTTTCCATTACACTTTGATATTCATTCGTTTATGCCTTATGTTTCCCCAATGCACCATATTATATTCCTTGTCCCTTATCTTTTGCTTCGTTTATATATATCTGCTCACTAGGCTTTATTAAGCTCAGCCGCATTTCTTTTCCTGTGGCAGGTTTTAGTAGAAAGCTGGGTTATGAGTGGAGAGTACCTTTTGGACTTAGAAGACTACACCTTGATAGCTATTGGGATTAGAGATGACTAGAAGTGTTTACTTTTTCAGCCTTAGTAATTATTTGTTGTTCTCTTTTGCAAACCTTGTACTTCAGATTTTCCTTTGTAACCTTTGAAATTCATTTGTATTACTTAAGTTTTATGCTTGTGATTTTGCTTTGATATGTCACCATAGCGTAATACTTCTACCCTTATCGGTTGGGGTGTTACAAACCATAACGTAATACTTCTCCCTTATCGGGTTGGGGTGTTACAATTATGGTATCAAAGCAAAACACAAGCATAAAACTTAAGTAATACAAATGAATTTCAAAGGTTACAAAGGAAAATCTGAAGTACAAGGTTTGCAAAAGAGAACAACAAATAATTATAAGGCTGAAAAAGTAAACACTTCTAGTCATCTCTAATCCCGAATAGCTATCAAGGTGTAGTCTTCTAAGTCCAAAAGTACTCTCCACTCATAACCCAGCTTCCTACTAAAACCTGCCGCAGGAAAAGAAATGCGGCTGAGCTTAAAAAGCCCAGTGAGCGATATATATAAACGAAGCAAAAGATAAGGGACAAGGAATATAATATGGTGCATTGGGGAAACATAAGGCATAAACGAATGAATATCAAAGTGTAATGGAAAACCAGTAATCAAATCGAGCCCAAACAAATAATATCATATCATATCTTCATAGCATAAGTAATCATTGTATTCGGAGGGGTGACCTCGAAATACCAAAAGTAATAGGAGGGGAGTCCTCAAGTAACCAATGGAGTGATCAGCTCTTGAACATGTGAAAGACGTGTATTGCACACATCATCAGTCACCAAATCAAATCATATCATGTCATATCCACTCATATACAAAGCAAATCTAGGATGCATCCATACGCCCCTGCATTGTGAAAGGCGTGTCTTGCACACAGCACCAGTCACCAAAATATTGGCCAAACATAATACATAATAAAAAGGGACGGTGTGGAACATCACTCGACCACACTAGAGTCATGCCATTGGTGCATCAATGACACGGCCATGTTACCTTCATGGCCAGGAAACAAATTGGCTCGGGTATCAAACTGAAGGGTTCAAATGTCATATCATATCAAAATTTATATCAAAGGTTCATATCAAATGTATCATATTAAAGTTCATAAATTCATAGCAAATGTTCATCATTAAGGTTCATAGCAAAGGATCAAAGAAAATGTTCATAATCAAAGGTTCACAATCTAAGGGAGCATAGCAAAGGCATAGATCAAATAAGAAAGCCATAATAAGAAGGCTCAGATCAAAGGCATCATAATCAAAGCTAATATCAAACCGATGTAAACGAATCATGAGAAACCTTAAGAGATAAGGTCAGAATATCTGTACCTTAGCAAAATGAAATGAAAGTGAACTAGAACATGAACACAATGAAGCAACGTCACGCCTTCTTCAACGAATCTACACGAATTCATGATCGTCTTATTAATAACTTATTTTAAATCAGATTACTCATTTTAGTCGGCTTTCTATTTTTAGTAACTTTCCTTTTATAGCAGCTTTCCAAAAATAGTAAGTTTCCTCTTTAAGTAGTTTAACCATTTTAAGTAACTTTCTATTTTTAGCAGGTTTCCCGAATTAGTAAGTTTCCATATTTAGAATCTTAGGGTTACTTTCATCACAATTAGGGTTTACAAAAAATTATACTTAGTTTACTTACTAATTATGGCTATCAATGCATTCATAGGGTTTCCTTACCAAAATTAGAAATTTAGGGTTTATAACTTAAAGTTAACATTCAGTACATATACTAATCATGTCATATATCAATTTAGGTTATGAAATGCATTTAAGTATCTTAATTACCTCTTTAAGTGTTATAATAATGATTAAACATAGTTAGGTTAAAGGATTTTAAATTTACAATTAGGTTTTAAGCACATTTTACACTCTTTTAATAAATTTCAGCTTTTAATACATAAACAGGATTGCACTTTCCCTAATTTTTCAAGCATACTTATGCATTTTCTGGACCTTCCACAAAATTACCCCAGGTTTAATATGTCTTAAGTACTTAATTTAATTTTTACAAATTTATTTCAAAGTGCACCTATAGTAGAAAAATTCATTTAGTTAACTAGTCCAGATACAGTAACGGATTTGAGACTCAAAAAGTAAGAAATTATGGGACCATGTTTTGCTATTCTAAAAATTCCACCAAAAATCACAGAGGCCAAACACATCCTATATTTAATTCCTGCCAAATTATAGTTCCTGATTCCTTACTAATTTCAAAACAAAAATCATATACCAAGGTTGAAATTCGGATTTCTAAATGACAGTTTTGACACTTGAACTTGTAAAATCAGAAAGGACCTTCTCCCAACCTCCAAAAATTATGAGGCTTACATATTCAGAAAGCTCTTTTCCAGAACTTGATTTTAGACTCAAAAAACACTCAAAAATACATTCGTATCATTAAAATAGACCCCTTTGAAACCGACTCAAATTCCTGACAGCAACTGATAGGACAGAAACAATATAACTATTAAACCCGATTCAAAACGTATTCAATTTAGTCGATTCTTTTCCATTTACAACAGGTTTTAGGGTTTTGTTTCATTAGGTTTCATCTTCATATAACACACGTCAACCAACATATTATATGAAACGATTATAAGGTTATAGGATCGTTATTTTATGTGACGAATAAACATGATTTCATGCAGTCCATTAAGGAGATACGAAGCAAAATAAAAAGGAAACAACAAGAGAGAATTGAGTAGGGTTCGTGATACAATACCCTAGTCGCGTGTCACAATGAAGAAGAAGAAAAACCACCCACGTATGAACACCAACCAGACTTCTTGCTTGTGTTTCTTTGATCGAACAGGAAGAACAGGGAGAAAAGTGGCAGCCGAGTTTTGGTTATAGGTTTTTAGGGTTTTTGGTGAGTGATAATTATTTTATTTTGGATGAGCCGTGATTTGTGATGAAATAAAAAGGGAATGGGGCGTTTAAATGGGTATTGGGCCAGGCTTAAATTAACTTTCAATCCAAAATTATGTATCAAAGTTTGAAGGGAAAATTCGGCCCGTACAAGGATCATTTAGGCGTGTATATTGACATAATTTGTAGGCTTTTGTATTTTATAGTTAGGTACTTAGTTATTTATATTATAGTGTAAGGTTTCGTAGATTTATATTGTTCTTATGTCGTTTTGAGAGTTCTTATAGATTCAAAGTTAGAGGGGCAAAATAGGCATTTCAAATGTTTGAAAAGTTAGGGTTTTACATTCTTCATCAACTCCATCATCAACTTCAACTAATAGTTGTCATTCTCAAGTTGCACATCTGATTTCTATATCTTGAAAAGAGTTCATCATCTAAACCCTCTTTGCGTATAAAATTATGAAGTGCAAAACATGCAATTATGATATTTCGTTGTACCGTAAGTGAAAAGGGTGTCATCTTCTTTAATACTGGAAAACGTGCTTTCAAGACACCAAAAGCACGTTCAATCACATTTCTAAGTTTTGCATGCGAGTGGTTGAACTTTTATTTACTATTCAATAGCACAAAAAACAAACGGTCTTCTTCTTGCAGATGAAGAGCTTTAGATGTACCTCTTCTTCTGCAGACAAAAAACAAACGGTCTTCTTCTTGCACAAAAAACTTTTTATTAACCAATTTCAGTAAGATCAAATTAACCAAATTTTAATTGAGGTATTGGATGAACCAATAAAAGAATTACCTACAATTATCGCACACTATATCGTACTACTGCATGAGTCAAAAGACCAAGTTATTCGGATAATTGCCACAAAGTAGCGCGTGGAATTGAGGTCAATTCACCCTTAAGGTGATTTTGTACATATAAAATAGTCGTACTAGGTAACTCCAATTTGACGCACAAATGAGCGGAGAAATAAAGGTTAGCTTAAAGCCATTAAAAACCCGTTTCTTTAAGGTCACAATTTAATGCGTACCCTCCTTATACCCCTCACACAGTTTGTCAAGTTGGGTGAGCCTTTCTTACTATTTGGTACAAAACTCATCAATCAACTAAAAGCTATAGTTTTGACTCTTAAAAACATGTCATAAATTATAAAACTTGCTAGTCTCGCATGGGAACGAATTACCATGCGAAGCGAAACACTATTGGCACATGAGACTTTGCAAGATTACAATTTATACACAATCAAGTTTCACCATTATTTAATCCGGTTTATTTTTCTATTCAAAATTACCATTTTTTCTTACAACATGTCAAAAAAATAAACAAAACAAGTAATAATAAAAAAAATTAAACATTTAAATAATGCACACATAACTTAACAATTAATATATGTAAACAATTAGCCACATGCAAACTAATTCGATAAAACCTATTAATAATCAATTCTAGGTTAAATAATGCATATATTAATTATTGCTCTCACTTACAAAGGCAAGTGAACTACATGCATCGACGTATAGATTGCGTAAACCATAGCTAAAAAATGCCATATTGCACATAATTGATTAATTAATTATATTGAGGTCTTCCCCAATTCAAGATTTATCAATTAAATATATGTGAAAAACTTAACAATTAATTCATATAGACAATAATCCATGACAAACATGCATGTTTCGTCATGGATTCTACATAACAATTATTACACGTTGTCACAAGATCGCATACAATTAACACGTAATTATATCATGCAATCCTAGGGCTTCTAATTCAATTGATAAACAAAACAATTCTTTTTTATTGAATAAGGGAAATCCCCCCCCCCCCCCCAAATTAGGGTTTCGAATTTTTCTAAACCCTAAAAATCGACATATATAAATAAACACAATACAATATTCATTTTTTACGTGTTTCGTTAATTAATTACACATTATAACGGCTCTTGATGCCACTGTCGGAATTAAATAACATGACATATCATAAATTTAAACACAATTAACATCAAAGTAACGCGGAAGCGTAAGGAACATATAAGTGCAATTAACTAACCGAGTATTAAATAGTATGCGTACCTTTTTGCAATCATTAACAAGCAACTTTATGAACCCTAATTAGGGTTTATGTGGATTATAAGAATTGACCCTTACCTCTTTTTCAATTCAATCCAAGATACAAAAAATAGTGTGTTTGTACCACGTTATTGTACACACGTACTAATACCAAATTAATGTAATGCTAGTTAAAGAACACAAAACAATTTTTGACAATTAAAAAATCCGAATCCCTAATAATTTAGGGTGTTCGGCCGAGCTTCACAAAGAGGATAAAACAAAAGGGTTTAAGGTATTGCGTGTGTACAAAAGTTTTTAAACAATGAACCCTTGTGTTTGTTTATATAGCATGAATAACTTGGAGGACAAGTTGGAGTGGGTTTGGGTTTCCCCTAGCCCATCTGATCGGCCACACAACCCAAGGGGTTTTTCCGGATCCTTCTTTACCTCTAATTTCATCTTTAGTCCTTCCTTTTGTGTTTAACGTCCGTTAGTCAATTTTCGTTAATTACATAACGGTCATTAGTCGTTTTGTGTAATTAATAATTATATATAACATTTTATATTTAATTATTAAACATTAATTCTTCATACGTAAAGTGTGCAATCCTGTGGTCTCGAGTTCGATCCTAACATACAATTATTAATTTATTGTCCATAAAACCAACAGGTTGTGCTGGCATTGTCAAGATATCTAGTTACAACATCTCATTTGTTTTTGTTGCATTGTTTCTTTACAGGTAACCCATCCTAATGCTACATCAAGCAACATTTTTTCTTTTGCATTTCATTTTCTCAGTTATGGTTGCTGTAGAACTGTGATGCAAAGTCTTTGCAACCGATTTAAAAGGACCCCAAGTTGTTAATGGACTTATAGTCATTACACCTTGGGTTCTTTCCCTGACATATTTCTTATGTTCTCTCTGTTAGAGTTTTGGAAAAATATTAAATCGTGTATGACTAGAATCGAACACGGGACCTTGGGATTGCACACTTTACATATGAATAATTAATGTAATTAATTAATATATATATATATAACCGTTATGTATTTAATTATTTGGACACGAAATAACAACTAACGGACGTTAAGTAATTAACGGAATTGACTAACGACTATTAGTGAATAAAGGAAGGAACGTAAGTGAAATTAGAGGCTCAAGAAGGATCTAGAAACCCATGGGGATGGGCTTGGCCGATCGGCCATAAGGGTTCTTTAACCCTAGTCGATCCAACTTGTGCTCCAAGGATTGTTTCACTATAAATATAAATCAAAGGGTTATTAGTTTCTTGCCTAGTGCATACATACTATAACCCTAAGATTTTTTTCTTCCTCTTTGAGCTAAAATCCGATCGGATCCTAACTCTTTAGGATCGATCCGTAGTTTTTTTGTTAAACAAAATTGTTTGGTTTAATCGTGTTCTTTCACTAGCATCAAACGTTAATTGGTTATAGTACGTGTGTACAAGACCTCGGTGTTAACTTACTTTAGTTATAATAATTTTGGATTGAGAAAAAAAACGGTAAGGGGTTTCTCGCTAATCCTATTGTTTGATCAAGAAGAAGAAAAGAGAAGTTAGATCCTTGTTCTTGCTAGGATCAATGGTATGTAACTTTTATTATTCGGTAAACTCTTTACATGTTAAATATAATTGATCTTGCTTCCGCTACGTGCTTTGGTGATGTTTATTTATTTAAAATGAATGTCATGTTATTTAAATTCCAACAGTGGTATCAGAGCCAGGTTAACATTTAATTGTATTACCGAAACGCATAAAAATCGAATTTTTGATTTGGATTAACATGTTAGTCGATTTGTTTTTAGGTTTAGAACATAAAAAAAACAAATCAAATCATAATTTTAGGGGGGGGGTCGATCCCTCTTTTATTAAAAAGTTAGTTTTGTAACCCTAAAATTAGGAACATGTGTGTTTATGTGTGTAAAGGGTTACATTCCTGAAATTAATCCATGATACTTCATGCAAGGTAATCATGGATTAGGGTTTGTTAATTATTTGCTACATGTTTTAGATAGATCTAAAATTAGGGAAGACTAATTAATAAATTAATGAACCTTTTATGTGCAACGTGGTGTATCTTTACTAAGGCTTACGCGACCAACTAGTTGGTGTCTGTGGTCCATTGGGTACAATGCGCTCGAAAACTAATGGGAGTCTTAGTAATTATATGCATAATTAATTCACATATAGGTTATTAATAGGAATTTATAAAAAAGGTTTGCATGTGGCTATATGATTTAATGGTTAAGATTATATGCGTTATTATGTGTTTATTTATTTTTATTAAAATTACTTGTCTTTTTTGTTTAAATTATTGTTGAATTGTAAGCAAAAAAGAGGTTAATTTTTTGGAATAGAAAATAAATTGACCTAATAACTATGAAATCTTGATGTGTTAAATTATATATTGCCAAGTCTTATGTGCCGACAGTAGTTCGCTTCGCATGGTAATTTGCTCTCAGGCGAGACTAGCAATTTTATAATTTATAACATAATTTTTAAGACTTAGTATCATAAACTTTTGATTGAATGATGAGTTTTGTACCAATAGTGTGAACGGCTCACCCAATGTGGACAAACTATAAGAGGGGTATAAGGAGGCTTGACATTAAATTGTCATCCGAAAGGGGCGCGTTTTTAATTAGCCTTCGGGCGGACGTTTGCCTCTCCACTTCTTTGTGCGTCTAATTAGAGCTACCAAGTAATGCTATAATTTTGTACAAAATCATCTTAAGGGTGAATTGTCCTCAATTCCACGCGCCACTTTTGTGGTAATTATCCGAATAACTTGGGTCTTTATGACTCATGCAGTAGTAGGATATAGTGGGCGATAATTGGAGGTAATTCTTTGATTGGTGAACCCAATACCTCAATTAAGACTTTGTTGATTTAACTCTTAGCTAAATTGGTAATTAAAATTGTTTTGAAAACTTATGATACAAAGATGAGTGCATGCTTCTTCATACATATTTTGATTGTCACATCAAAATAAATATCCTAAAATTTAAGTCCATACTATCTAATTATAAGAGACATTTGGAGTTAATATTTAGCGTAAGTGAGACCTTGACCTAAATTTTAATGACAAGGTAAATTTCCATGGCGTGAGACCGTGACATGAAGTATTTAAAGTTTCTAAATTAGACGACTTAATTAAGTTGTAAGTGAGACCTTGAAACTTAAAGCATGAGATGGGAAGAAACATGCTTACATTGCAAAATTGTTTTTTGGCAAATGTAATTCCCATAATGATCTAGGAGTCGGAAATTGTTTTGCCGATTATTGTACGAAAGTTACCATCTTTTGTACTTTCACTACTAGCAGATCAACTGATGTAGTGGAACTATGGAAAGTTGGATCCTAGTTTTCAAGAAAATTAAATGGTTATATGTTTATTTCCTGGGTAATTTTCTTTTCTTGAAAAATTGTATTATCAGAATACTAATATTTGAACTTTTTCTGTAGAAATGGCTCATCCCGAAAATGTTGTACTAAGTTCCGCTTTCAAAGCTCACTTTGAGAGGGAAAAACTGACTGGCCCAAATTTCAATGACTGGCACAGGTCACTTAGAATTGTTCTGAGAGTGTCCAAGAAGCTAGATTTTTTACTAAGCCTTGCCCTGAACAGCCAGCTGCGACTGAATCTGATGAAGTCAAAGCAGATTGGCAAAAGGAGTTCGATATGCACAATGAAGTTGCGTGCCTAATGCTCGGAAGTATGGTTCCCAAGCTGCAAAAACAGTTTGAGAACTATTTTCCTAAAGATATGCTGGACGAACTCAAAAAGACATATGAAAAGCCACCAGCTGTTGAATTGTATGATTTGATAGATCAATTGCACGGCTGTAGGCATGGGGAAGGTAAACCCGTTCATGACTATGTGTTGGAGATGAAAAGCTACATGGACCAACTAATGCTCATGAACTATGCTTATCCTGAGAATGTGTGTGTGAACTTGATCAATAGGTCCTTGAATAAGGACTTTAAGGGTTTTGTTCAGAATTACAACATGCATTGCTCGGGGAAGACAGTAACGGAATTGCTCGCAATGCTCGTTGACTATGAAAAGGGTTTACCAGGCAAGGCTCCTACTCTTCAAGTACTAGCAATACAATGCGGTAGGGTTCAGAAGCCAAAACAGCAAGGGAATAAGGGGAAATGTAAAGCTGACAAGGGCAAACAAGTTGTGACCTACCAGCCTGCGTCCAAGAAGTACCCTCAGAAGAGCAAGGCCAATCCAACGAAGAAGGATCGGGGTTGCCACCACTGCCACGAGATGAGACACTGGAAGAGGAACTGTCCTCTCTATCTCGAGGAGTTGCGAGTGAAAAAGATGAAGGGTGAGACTAGGAAAGCCAGTACTTCAGGTAACTTTTTCTTGATTGAATTATATTCATTAACTCATAAATTAAATTCCTGGGTATACGATACTGGATGTGGTATTCATATATGCAATACACTATATGGGTTTAGAGTTTTGAAGAGACTGGCCTATGGGTAGCAATTTCTGCAAGTGGGCAATAGAGCACAAGCAGTTGTTGAAGCCATATGAATACTTAAATTAGTTTTTCCTTCGGGCTTAGTACTGTATTTGAATAATTGTCATTATGCACCTGCAATTGTTAGGGGTGTGGTCTCTTTTTCATGTTTATTGAATATTGGATTTCAACATACTGTTTCTAGCAATGGAATTTCTGTTTCGTTAAATAATGTTTTTTATTTTAATGCTATTGCTGTGAATGGTGTTTTTGAGATTGAGATGAATGAACATAATGATTATAATTAGATGTATAGCATCAATAATAAGAGAGTCAAGAATGTCTTGGATTTGTCTTATCTTTGGCATTGTCGACTTGCCCACATAGGCAAGACTCGCATGCAAAAGCTGCAACGTGATGGGCCTTTGCAAGATATCAATGATGAATCATTTGATAAGTGCGAATCTTGTATATCTGGGAAGATGACAAAGAAACCTTTTAATAATCATATTGAAAAGGCTGATGATCTACTTGGTTTAATACATACTGATGTGTGTGGACCACTTAGACACGTGTCAAAGAGAGGTGCTAGCTACTTCTTAACCTTTACGGATGATTTCAGCCGTTATGGATATGTTTATTTACTTAAACATAAACATGAGGTGTTTGAAATATTTAAGGTTTTTAAAGCTGAAGTAGAATTGCAACTTGGAAAGAAGATTAAAGCTCTTCGATCCGACAGAGGTAGTGAATACCTAAGTCAGGAGTTTAAAGATTATCTAAGTGAGAATGGAATTGTCCAGCATCTCACATCTCCATATATTCCACAGCAAAATAGTGTATCTGAGAGAAGGAATCGTACATTATTGGATATGGTACGATCTATGTTTAATCCTACTACTCTGCCGTTATCCTTTTGGGATTATGCCTTGGAATCTGCGATTCGCATATTAAATATGGTTCCGACCAAGAAGGTTGATAAGACACCTTATGAGTTATGGTTTGGGAAAATGCCTAACTTGTCTTATTTAAAGGTCTGGGGTTGTGAGGCATTTGTTAAACGTGACTCAGCAGATAAACTCCAAAAGAGATCTGTAAAGTGTATCTTTGTAGGATACCCAAAGGAAACGATGGGTTACTACTTTTACTACCCACCTAAAAACAAGGTAATTGTTGCTAGGTATGGAGATTTTCTTGAAAAGGATCTCATATCTCAAGAATTCAGTGGAGGATCTATGATCTGGAAGATGATCAAGAGGATACATTACCTTCTGAAAACACTAGCGAACTTCCTGTGAAACCGGATAGTCTGGGTCCTCCACCTGAAGTGATTCCTATTCGCAGATCCGTAAGGATTGTGAGAGCACCTGAACATCTATGTCTTAACGTAGAGGTTGAGGAAACTATATTAGGGGACCTTGGAGAGCCTGCTAATTATAGAGCTGCCATGAATGATCTTGAAAAGGATAAATGGCAGATTGCTATGAATGAGGAAATGCAATCCATGAAAGATAATGAAGTCTGGATTGAAGTAGACCTTCCTCCCAATGCCAAGGTAGTTGGGAGTAAGTGGCTCTTCAAGAAAAAACTGACATGGATGGCAATGTACACACCTATAAGGCCCGTTTGGTAGCTAAAGGCTTTACCCAAACATATGGCTTTGACTACGAGGAGACCTTTTCTCCTTTAGCTGACATTAGGGCTATTAGGATTCTCATAGCCATAGCTGCACACTATGATTATGAGATTTGGCAAATGGATGTCAAAACCGCCTTCTTAAATAGTCGCCTAGATGAAGATATCTATATGGCACAGCCTGAGGGGTTTGTGAATCTAGAATTTCCAAACCGTGTATGCAAACTTCAAAGATCCATTTATGGATTGAAGCAAGCATCATGACAATGGAATAAGAGATTTGACGAAGAAATCAAAAGGTTTGGATTTACTCAGAATCTTGATGAGCCATGTGTATATCACAAAGCTAGTGGGAGTGATGTAATTTTTCTAGTCCTATATGTGGATGACATATTAATCATGGGTAAAAACATTCTAAGATTAAATGAGGTAAAAGCCTATTTGGGGAAATGTTTTTCCATGAAGGATTTAGGAGAAGCAGCATACATTCTGGGAATCAAGATCTATAGAGATAGATCAAGTCGGTTGATTGGTTTCAGCCAAAGTGCTTACATTGATAAAATACTGAAAAGATTCAGTATGCAAAATTTCAAGAAGGGATATTTGCCAATGCAAGTAGAACATGGCTTGAGTAGCAAAACCTGTGCTTCAACACCTGAAGAGGTGGCACGCAAGAGTAGAGTCCCTTATGCTTCGGTTGTGGGATCTATAATGTATGCGGTGAGATGTACAAGGCCCGATGTGGCGTTTGCTCAGAACATTACCAGTCATTATCAGCAGAATCCAGGTGAGCTCCACTGGACTGCTCTGAAACATATTCTCAAGTATTTGAGAGCTACGAAGGATATGTTTTTATTATATGGGGGAAATCCAGATGCAGAGCTGTGTGTTACAGGTTACTGCGATGCTTCCTAGAAGTGTGATAAAGATGATACGAAGTCTCAGACGGGTTATGTCTTTGTCATCAATGGAGGTGCTGTGGATTGGAAGAGCAAGAAGCAGAGTACTATAGTGATGTCTGCAACAGAAAGCGAGTATATTGCTGCTTCAGAAGCTGCAATGGAAGCCGTCTGGATTAGGAAATTCGTTTCAGGGCTTGGCGTTATGTCCTCAATCGAAAGACCTATAAAGATGTATTGTGACAATTTAGCCCAATTACATTTGCCAATGAGCCTGGAATCATGAAGGGCGCCAGACATTTCTCGATTCAATATCACTATGTTAGAGAACAAGTGGAGATAGGCGAGATCGAGTTACTCAAAGTTTACACAGATTACAATCTAGCTGATCCTTTTACGAAGGCTTTACCTGGTGGAAAGCTTAATCAACATGCTGAAGGCATAGGACTTCGTTTAGCTAGTAGTTTCATGCCCATCTGTGATTAGTGTTTGGATAATGGGATGTTTTTGAACAGTTATTATTTTAATGAAATAAAATAAATTGTTATGTTTGATTGTCATTTTCTTAATAATATATCCTATATTTGCATGTTTATATCATTGAATATATTTTATATATTCTAAATTGTCCGTTGTCGATTAATGATATGGGAATATCATTAAACTAAGACGAATCTGAGTATTGGTAGAATATACTTGAAAGTATATTGATGTGTTGTCATACCAATTTCACATGATATTCAATGAATTGAATATAGGACTTATCCCAACTTCATGAGTTTACTTTATGGATCTTGTCATAAAGTAAATCATGTGAATATAGTTATCCTCAGACTTGAGATGTCAGATAACTGTCATGCATGTAGTGCATTTCTGCGATTCAATTTAACGCTATACGTAACTGGTAGCTATAAAGATTGTTTTCAGGAATGTTGCAAAGTGCGTGGGTTATGCTCGTAGTCAAGATAGAATTTGTTCCTTAAAATTGTTTGGAGTTTAATACTGCTGGGGCCCTCGTAGGATTAGTAAGATGTATGTGTGGCCACACCCAAGATCTCCCCTGAATATGTTCAGAAGATTTGGTAATCTTGCTTAATCGAAAACAACGAGAAACAGAATAATTAATAAAGAATGACTTATATCCATATCTTTATTAATGTAGTATTAGAAACAAAATGATGAGTATGATGATGAATCATCGAATGGTTTTTCAAGGAGACCACCACCTGAGTTGTACTAGGGGCATTGGCGTGTTGCTAGACGCTAACCAATGTCAATTACACTTTTAATAGATTTCCAAGTTGGAGCTGTTAGAGTTTTGGAAAAATATTAAATCGTGTATGACTAGAATCGAACACGGGACCTTGAGATTGCACACTTTACGTATGAATGATTAATGTAAATAATTAATATATATAATCGTTATGTATTTAATTATTTGGACACGAAATAACAACTAACGGACGTTAAGTAATTAACGGAATTGACTAACGACCGTTAGTGAATAAAGGAAGGACCGTAAGTGAAATTAGAGGCTCAAGAAGGATCTAGAAACCCATGGGGATGGGCTTGGCCGATCGGCCATAAGGGTTCTTTAACCCTAGTCGATCCAACTTGTGCTCCAAGGATTGTTTCACTATAAATACAAATCAAAGGGTTATTAGTTTTTTACCTAGTGCATACATACTATAACCCTAAGATTTCTTTCTTCCTCTTTGAGCTAAACTCCGATCGAATCCTAACTCTTTAGGATCGATCCATAGTTTTTTTTGTTAAACAAATTGTTTGGTTTAATCGTGTTCTTTCACATCAAACGTTAATTGGTTATAGTATGTGTGTACAAGACCTCGGTGTTAACTTACTTTAGTTAACATAATTTTGGATTGAGAAACAAAACGGTAAGGGGTTTCTCGCTAATCCTATTGTTTGATCAAGAAGAAGAAAAGAGAAGTTAGATCCTTGTTCTTGCTAGGATCAAAGGTATGTAACTTTTATTATTCGGTAAACTCTTTGCATGTTAAATATAATTGATCTTGCTTCCGCTACGTGCTTTGGTGATGTTTATTTATTTATATGAATGTCATGTTATTATTCTGAAGGACTCGGAGGCATCACTGAGAGCAACAATCTTGTTTTGCTTCAATCCAGCATCTATATTCTATTCGTCCATGTATTATTCTTTATCTTCCTTCTAATTTTTAAGGGATTTTGTACGTGGAGGCCACCAAAGTTTTAACTTTCTTTCAATGAGGCCGTCCATTTATGAAAACTAACTTATAGGCCGTTCAAGTATATTTCCTTTTTCATTTATTACAAATCCGTCCAAAATTACACCGAAAAATTGTATATTGACGAAAATGCTCCATCTAAGAAATTGAAAATCATAATAAATTATATTATAAATATGTAATATCTATTTGATATATCTAGGATATTTTAGTCTATAAACACTTCATATTGCCGGATTTGGTATAAACGAAAAGGGAAATACACTTGAACGGCCTAGAAGATATTTTTCATAGATGAGCGGCCTTAATAAAAAAATGTTAAAACTTGGGTGGCCTCCATGTACAAAATCCCAATTTTTAATCATCAAACTTGTTATTGCGATCTAAAACCAGTACGTGCTTTGCTTTTTCCGAGAGTTTGTTTGCATTATTATCAATTGGAGGGCTGTACTTTTTGATGTCGGGTGCAAAAAATTTGGCAACACTCTGGTTTGCTTTATCTGGATGTGCAAGGTCAAATTAATGGGGTACTTAACGCAGGGTATATTGGTTTCCAGACCTTTAATTTCTACCAAAACGGGCAATTGTAAGCTTATAACTAATTGCATTCGTTTATGTTATTGTTTTTGAACATCATAAATATCTTCTGCTGTTACCTTGTCTAAGCAGTTGGCATTTCAGGTCATTCTACTACAATCTGTGTGATGGACGTGATCCAGATAAATTAAGGCCTTGGTGTAGGCGAGGATTCCTTTCTTGTACAATTTTATTCAAAGTCATTACTGTTATGTACTTCCTGTTACTGTCGGGTTACTTATTAGCATATATGATCTTCATCAGTGCTCAGATAAAAGTTAATCTTTTGTCTTGATATTACGCGGGTTGGATTTCTACGACACCTATTCTCGATCTCCAAATTTTCTACGTCTTCTTCACACTTGGTGTCAAAAACTTAAAGTATGGTGATGTGAAATAAATAATGAAGGTGACATTGACAAGATAAGAGAGCAGCTATGTTACAATATTGCATGATAATAATCCAATAAACAGCAAAAGATCGATCTCGATTGGGGATGACCAAACCTAAATCACGCAATAAAGCAAAACCACAATAATATTACTTCGACAGATCTGATACACAACTTTAAACTATATATAAGATCATTTGTACGTATATTTTTATTTTTTATAAAATTTTGGGAAATATATTTCTTTTTCTTTGTACAATTGTGTAGGAAAAATAAAAAAGAAGAAAATTCATATTCTTCTCATTATTTCCCAATTTGTTCTGTGGGGCCTACTTGGTTTGTTTTCGGTCGCGGCAGGCACGTGGTTTCTGTAGGGACTACTTGGTATGTTCTGGGTTTGGAGAGGGTTATTGATCAGGAGCAACCATGTGGAAATGTTACCAGTGACACATATTGTTAAAAATGTGCAAGTGTTTGGTAAAATCCTAGTGCTCGTTAACATCACCAATCACAGTATAAAAGGGGATCATACATATAACCTTTTAAGCAAAACATCCACCAAAGCACCCACAACTCATATATGAAAATGGGCTCAAGATTATTGGTTCTATGGCTAGCAATGGTTATGCTGCTTGTAGGTTTGTCGGAAGGCGACCTTGACAAAGACAAACAACAGTGTCGACAAAAGATCCTCCAGTTAGCCCCTTGCCTTCCTTATGTGAGTGGTAAAGCCAAGGGTCCACCAAGCCCTGGATGTTGTGATGCGCTCAAACCAGTTTTGCAATCGAGTAAAGTTTGTATATGCATGTTGGTCAAGCTCGATGTTGGCCTCGAATTGGGCTTACCTGAATCGTGTCATTTGCCATCGGATAATATCACCGAATGTCCTAGTAAGTAATACTATATCATGCTATAATCGTCCTTTTTCTAAGAGAGACTTTTACATTTTTTTTTTAATGAATATTTGATATTTTCAGAGCTTTTGGACTTGTTACCAAATTCGCCGGAAGCTAAAATTTTTGAGGATCATAAAAGCAATAACACAACCGCGGCTTCGTCAGGTACATCTATCTATTTTATTGATGGAAATTCATAATGCATCGGAGTCTAAAAAGAATTACATATTCAGTTTCAGGGGAGAGTTAATGTGAGAACTTTCTTAAAGTTGTTAAAATGAGAACTAGTATAAACAACAACTAAAAACATTTATAAATAACTATTTAGCAATATATATATATATATATATATATATATATATATATATATATATATATATATATATATATATATATTAACATTTTAGCAACTAATAACCAACTGATACATAAGTTTAGATTACTGATACACAATTATAAATTTTATATAGATACATTAAAATCTCAAAAAGCTGGTATCTTTTACATAAAAAGATACACCTAATACATATAAACCACTAAATAAACTAATACACATACCAAAACCTGATACACATTACAAGTCAAACCAAATCATATCACCTAGATTTCGTCAGTTAAATCATCGAAACTTTAATAATTTTAGTTGTAATTTATAAAAAAATTGTTTTTTTTTTAAAGAGAGTGTCATTTGTCAGATTTTAGTTGGTTCTTATTTTTACAACTTTAAGTTTGATCTTATTTGATCTAGATTCTTCAGTTAGGCACAATATATATTATTTATGCATACGTTTACGTATATAACATTCCAAACAATTAAAATCATCTCAACTTAAGTCAAACAGGATTGTTCACATGGAAATGAATAAATGAGCCTTGATTGTAAATAAAAGCATCAATTTAGTCGTGTATAAAGTTTATCTTTACTTCGTGTCTTTTACTCAAGAATATTTCTAAGTATAACAAAACGTCAAATAATTTATTTGCGGAAGTTTGAACTAAGAAAATATACATATTCAAAAACATGCTTAAACTCTCTTTATTGATTATTGAACAAAGGACATTGTTCTCTTGTATATATTTGGGTTAATTGCTTGAAAATGTATTATAATTGCCACTTTTTGTTATTGTGTGTATCGAACTTTTTTTTTTCTTATTTTGTGTACTGAACTTTTAAATTTCAATTATTGTGTGTATTTTGTGACCATTTTACCATTTTACATGGCTAAATAGTCACAAAATACACTCAATAATCGAAATTTGAAAGTTCAGTACACACAATAAGAAAAAAAATAATGCAATAAACAAAAAGCGGTAAGTATGATATATTTTCAAGTAATTAACCCTATATATTTCGATCATGCATAAATTAAAATAAAGTGAGCAAATCACTCCTCTCATTACTCATTGATCAATTAAAAGTGGTCGTCTTGTAGATATTCAATGTTTATGATGGTTAACTATATACTCCCTCCGTCCTAATTTTATTGTCCCTCTTTCCTTTTCCGGTTGTTTCCAAAATTATTGTCCCATGCCAAAAATAGAAAGTGGAGTTTGGTAAAGTTTACTATATTACCCTTGGTTGAAATTAATATTACAAACTTTAAAGAAGTGTTAATTAATTGGTTAAGGGTAAACTTGTCATTTTGCAAAAAATTAAGAGAGAGAAAGCAATATTAATTATGTTTTTCTTAAACTGTGTGTTTTTCGTCAGGGGACAATTATTTTGGGACGGAGGGAGTATAAATTTGATAAAATCAATATAAAAAGTATATCATTTCATGGAAATATCATTTTATAAGTTCCGGAAAAGGGTATGAAATTTAAATTATCTCTATGTGTTTTTATGGGAAGGATAGATAATTAACAACCAATGAACAAACTTTTTGCACGAGTTACTTAAATCATGCAAACCAATCATCATATCATACTATTTCAATTTTCATGTCTCAACATCCATGTTTTTTAATGCACATTTAATACTTATTGATGAATTGAATAGTTTTCTGTTTGGAATTATATTAATTAACTAATTATTTTTTTGGTAGCTAATGGAAGCAATGAGAGTGATGGTGGAAGAGGAAAGAAATGGTTGGGAGTTGAGATGATTTGTGGGTTCTTTTATATAATTGTTATATTTCTCTTTCAAATTGCATAAATCTTTCAAGAAATGTTTAATGTCGTCCCATAGGCTATGTAATGCTCATTTCAACCTGTAATTCTTTATCATGTAGTCTTATTGCCATGTTAGCAAGTAACAACCATGCATTATATATTATGGTTGATATGTACGTACGGATGTCCAGTTGAAATGAATTTATGAAGTTCTTTTGCTACTAAAAGATGATAGGTAACTATACTTTCCCGGCGTGACAAGTAATTGTAACATCTGTTAAACGAGACATAAAGGGTTAAAGGCTTAAAATCGTGTGAGTTGAACTAATATAGGCGATAATTGAGATGATGTTTACAACATATTTGTTATATTCATATTTGGAAAATATGTAACTGCAGGACCTTAGATCTATTAACCTTATCACTATATTAATCTTGGTTACTTGAATGATGCGTGAGTTTAGTGAGAGAAACTATAGAGATAGAGTAGGAGAACTTTTATAAATAAAACACACACTCAATACACACTCAAGCACACCTCAAAATGAGACAATTTGGAGGTATTTATACATAGATAACAAGGCTTTTCATGGGCCTTGAGATGAGCTTTACATAGTTTGGTTTACAATATAAGGCTTATATTACTTTAAGACTACTAATCTATTAGATTACCAAGTCCACGAGCCCAATCACTATTCTATAACATAATTTAAGACACGTTACAAAGTTCTAATTAATGAGAATGACCATCACTTTTCTTTATTGCTAACAATCTCCCCCTAAGAGGTGGTCATTCAAATGATGCTCCACGTAATTAGGTCTTCTGTCTTCTTTGTCTTAAACTTTGTGTGTCGTTGTAGAATAATCTTGATTCTTCGTTCCTTCATGCTTTGTGATTTTTATTAATGACTTTTAATTGTTCTTGCCTTTGATCAACATCTTCTTATGATTAGTTGTGTCGTCTTCTCCATCATACTCATACTTCTTGAAACTACTTTGAACTTCATACTTATGTCTTCCTCACTTAATACTTGTACTTGTTCTTGACTTTCTTGATTAGCTCTTGACTTTGACGTAACTCTTTGTCTTAAACTTGATCTTTTTGTCTTGAACGTTCTTCACTTGAGCTTTTTGAGGATGAACTTCATAAGTATGAGTATGTGGAGGTGAAGATGTTGATGAAATGATGGTGGTAAACGAAATTTCCTCCAAGGGACTATCATTAGTACCTGCATAAAAATGTTAGATGAAATCACCAATCGATCATCGTGGAATTTTCTTAGAGAATAGACCGCTACGATTGTTTTACCGATGAATGTCTTGATTTCATTCACTTTGGTTGGGCACATCAGCCGTCCTAATCCCGTTAGGGACAGTTATCAATACTATGGATAAAATCCAAGTAAAGACACACGTCTTAAGGACTCAATTCGTGAAAGGAATCTCCTTCGGGGATTTCCAGCACTTACTGGCTCAGACATCGAGAGAATTAACAGCATAGTGTGAAAACCCTCTCTAATCCTTACAAAGGCTGTTCCTGAATTGGATACCCTCAAGAAGGCTTACAAAGATATACCGAAGTATACCCACAATTCAGGTGAGCCGCTGAAGTATACCGAAGTATCACTCCACGACTGTAGACCATTTGAAACAAAGTAACAACCATCATGATGTATGTGGCAAGATCCGAAGATCTTATAAAGACTCTTATACAACTTGTGTCCTTTTTGGCGAACACAAGTGTATGCATAGGAAAGTTTATCCTAAGAGATCTTTTAATGAATCTCATGGCTCTAGACTTGATTAAGTGCGTTTTGGTTTTAGTCGTCAGAGGCATGAAGCAGAGGGCTTCCTTTTTAATGTCAACACATCTTGGAGTGAGAGGTCGATAGATTATGTAAGGTTCTCCGTGAGAAATGAAACAAATATCTTTTAGGAGATACTTGAGTGGCTAGGAGGGGTTGTGCAGCGCATCACTCGGTCCATGACGTCTTGTTTCAATACCGGTATCATCTTTGTGATAACCGATAGCAGATGTATTGACCCGGTTTCTGTTCCTAAATTTATTGGAGTGTTATTTCTTTTCATCCTTTTCACAAACTTTTCTTTTTAATTCATCAACCCCTTCTTTCTCCTTTCATCACTTTACTCCTTTTTTAAATCATACCTAAGGACTTCTAATTCTAATCTATTGGGATTGTCCTTGGGTAGATCCCTCCGGCTATGGCGGACCATAGGACATAAACCTAACCTTAATCATCTTATTACTCCATGATTATCCTAGGTTGGTTCATTGATCACATGCCATAAAACCTTTTGTAAAAATCTCTCAAAGTGTTTATGAATATAAAACACATTTTGTTAACACTTCGAGAGTTTTGAATTTTCTGAAATACTCCCCCTTCACATGTGCTTATGCGTTTTTAAGATAATTTTGCACATGTTAGGTAGAGTTTGCACTTTTTGAATTGATCGATTTTCAGTGAACATGACCGATTCGAGACACGCTTACATCACTAGTTAGACTAGCTTGAAATTATTACCCGTCCTGGTCAAGTTCAAGGAAAGTCTCTCGAGACGGTACACTCTACTTAGACAGGTCCTATTCGAGACACGCTTACATCACTAGTTAGACTAGCTTGAAATTATTACCCGTCCAGGACAAGTCTTTTCGATTACTGACAATTAAGCTTCGTCAATTCGTTTGTTATATCTTAGTTGAGCTCTTTTGAGATTCAACAACGATCTTTAAACATTTTGATCACATTTTAATCACGTCTTCTCCCCCTCAAAAATAGCATATCGTGATATTTTTGATATTAACAGATTAATAGAAAAGCTTTTGGAGAGATAGACGGAGTTTTTTTTTCATGAAATTGGAACATTTTCGATGTTTTAACTCCCCCTTAATGAAAGTGATTTGTTCGAAAATATGCTTTCATTTGCCAATATCCATTCAAAATTCTGAATAAGGATTTGGAGGGAGTTCTCTTTTTTGAAATGCGAGTTATGTACTAAAAATGTACATAAGTCTTTTAGGGAAAATGAGTGTTTGTTTGAAATCTTTTCGTTTGTTTATCCTCGAACATTTTGAAAAATGATTTCGACTTTGAAAATACGAGTCTTGATCTGAAATAATCAGAAGTCATCTTTTTAAGCTTGGGTTTCGTACTGAAGTATACGAACGCCATAGTGAAGAAAATTTTAAGAAACGACTGGTTTTAGAAAACATTTTAGTAAACTCTCGCTCAATCATCTGTACATGTCCGTATCATTGTTGAATGACATTTCTAGAAACGTACAGAATATCGTTTATATGAGAGACATGTCATGAGAAGAATATTTTTGTATTTTTTTATTTTATATTGTTTTTGTATTTTTGAAATTTTGTATTTTTGTATTTTGATTTTGTTGTTTTTCAAATTTGTATTTTTTTTCAAAAATATTTACAGCGAAGCTTTTTTGAAATAATTTATCAAGAAGATTCAAGAAGACGTTCTAGCTCCTTAGGAGTTAGGCTTCGCATGCCAATTCGTCAAACTAAATCGTCAAAACTATCTTTTGGAAGGGCTTTAGTAAATAGATCGGTGAGTTGGTAATCCGTCTTCACGAAAAATAATTCAACAGTACCCTCTTCTACGTGTTCTTTGATGAAGTTATAGCGGACTCTAATATGCTTGGTCTTCGAGTGTTGTACTGGATTGCACGAGATGGCTATGGCACTTTTTGAGTCACAATGAAAAGGTATTCTGTCGAAAGCAAAGCTATAATATGTGAGTTGTGTCCTCATCCATAGAACTTGGGCACAACACGCAAATAAAGACACATACTAGCTTCTACAGTTGATAATGCAGTACAATCTTGTTTTCTTGACGACCAGCCTACTAGCTTTTCACCCAAAAATTGTGCTCCTCCTGATGTACTTTTTGCTGTAACTTAACACCCTGCGTGATCGGCATCTGAAAATGCTATTAGTTTAAACTCGAAATCCTTCGGGTACCAAAGTCCCATGTTAATGGTACTTCGTAGGTACCGAAAGATCCGTTTAACCTCTTGCAGGTGAAGTTCGGTAGGCCTTGCCTGAAACCGTGCTAATAAGCGAACAACAAAATGAATGTCGGGTCGACTTGCAGTAAGGTACATGAGAGAACCAATCATGCTCTGATATTTCTTTGGATCAATGGGTTTCCCAAATAAATCAGCACCGATTTTTGGTGAAGTGACCATTGGTGTACCAACAGAGTCACAATTTTCCATACCATGTTTTTTCAAAATCTCAATTGTATATTTAGCTTGATTAATAAAAGTACCACGAGGGGATTGGTGTATTTGTAAACCAAGAAAGAATTTAAGTTTCCCCATCATGGACATTTCAAATTTGCTTTTCATGAAATTTTCAAAATGTTTTGAATGATTCGGATTAGTGGACCCAAAGATAATGTCATCCATGTAAATCTGAACAATTAAAATGTCATATTTGTATTTTCTTGTGAACAATGTAGGATCAACAGTTCCTTTGGTGAAATTGTTTTTGATCAGGAAAGATGATAGTTCGTCATACCATGCTCTTGAAGCTTGTTTTAAACCATAACTGGCTTTCTTTAGCTTGTAGATGTAGTCTGGATGTTCCTTGTCAATGAATCCTTCTGGCTGACTCACATACACTTCTTCTTTCAGAGTTCCATTCAAGAATGCCAACTTGAAGTCCATCTGATATACTGTGATGTTTTTGAGAGCTGCATAGGCTAAGAAAATCTGGACTGCTTCAAGTCTTGCTACTTGCGCGAATGATTCTTCGAAATCTATCCATTCTTCCTGTCTAAATCCTTTAGCCACTAGATGAGCTTTTTTGTGAATTACAGTCATTTCTTCATCCTTTTTATTCTTCCATAACCATTTGAGATCAATAACAAGTTTGTCAATTGGTCTTGGAACTAATTCCCAACTATCATGTAAACGGTATTGAAGAATTTCTTCCTGCATCGCTTCAATCCATGCATTTTCTGCCATTGCCTCCCGAATGTTCTTTGGTTCTTTTAGGCTTATTGAGCAAATGTAAATGCACATTTCGGGGTCTGTGGCAAGTTGTTTCTCGTCTGAACTGGTCTTGAAGGTTCACCAATAACTTGTTCAATTGGATGGTCTTTAGTCCATTGGAGTGTAGAAGGGTACATTGGGTTTAACGTATGTGTGTTAGATGGTTCTTGTAACCTTGAAGATGATTCAGCAGAGTCTGTGGCAAATGGGTTTTCAAATACTTTTTCTTCTAACACAACATCATTTTGGTTATGCGTTGTTTCTTCTTGAAGTGGTGTACTTTGGTTTTTCTCATCAACTCTTGGTAGAACAATTTCAAATACTGGAGTTGTTGGAGTAGATGTAGATGATGTTGAGGGAGTTGATGCGTCAGCTTCGATTGTAGTAGATGCATTTGTGGTGGTGGTGGTTGATGGTTTTGAGCGGGTGCAGCGGAATGATGTTCTGATGCATTTATCGAAAAGCCGCCATAGAATTCATCAAACATTAACTCGAAGAAATTTTCCAGTTATTTTTCTAAAGGTTTGTCAGTGGTTGTTGATTGAGCTCCTTGAGGTACGAGTCCTGAACTAATGTGTCCAGAAGTCTGCGGGTTTGGTGCGGGTCCTAATCTGTTTTGATTAGAAGCCATCGGATTAAGCGCGCGTTCTAGAGCGAGTCTTTCAGAAGCCATTTGTGAAATCTCGTCAAACTTTACATTCATCGTCTCCATTATCCTTTTTGTTCTTGTATTATAACCCCGGAATGCCCTCGAGTTTTCTGAGTATCCAATGAAGATTTCAATATCACCTTTAGCTTTCAGCTTCGCTAGATCTTCTTTATCGTTCGTTGGGTAGCACAAAGCGCCAAACACGTGAAGGTAAGAGGTATTAGGTTTTATGTTGTTCACTAGTTCATATGGTCTTTTATTGAATCTTGGGTGGATTAGGGAACGGTTCTGAGTGAAACAAGCAGTGGCAACAGCATCATCCCATAAGAATAATGGTGCACTAGAATAAATTAGCATTATGCAAGCAACTTTCACAAGAGTTCTATTTCTTCTTTCAACTACCCCATTCTGCTATGGAGTTCTAACAACGGATGTCTGATGTGTGATTCCAGCATCTTCAAAATAACTTCCTAACTCCTGATTTGTGAATTCTGTGCCGTTGTCTGTTCTTACAATCCTTACTGGAGCTTGAAGTAGAACTTGAATACGCTTCAGAAAGGTAATGATGATGCGTGGTCCTTCGTCCTTTGACCTCAGAAACTTAACCCATGTATATCTTGAATAGTCATTGATGATAACAAGAATATACTCTTTCCATTAATGCTTTCAACTCTCATTGGGCCGCTGATGCGCGTGATGTGTCGTTGCGGTTTAGCAGTTTTAATACCTACTCAAGTTTTAAATTTATATTTAGCCGACTTATCAATAACACACACACTTAACGAGCAGTGTACCCGGTCAGTATGAATATAATGGTAAGTAGAGTGTCGATCACTAAGAGTGGAACGTATTATCTCGTTATTCTAATCAGTATTTTAATATATTAAGTTAGCTATACAACCTAATCTAACGCAAGGGGGTTCAGCCTGAGAGACTGGCACGATTTGGTTGCAATTAAATAATAAACTAAACCAATAGGCACGAATCAGCAAGTAGCACACACGTACACAGATAAATACTCGAGACAATAAGAGGGCTGTCCTTATGATAAGTAGTTTGTCACTTGTTTTTTTGCTAGTGTTATATGAAGTGTATAGTTCGATGCAACGCACCGAGATTAAGTCCTTTGTCGTTGGTTCTAATCTTATCGGCGAGTAAACCCTTAATGATTACTTATGACTATCCCGTTTATCTTTCTCCTACTTTTCTACAGACCATAGAATACATAGGCATCTAATAAACAGGCGAGGGCAGAAGCATGGCGACCCGATCAACGCTCAGCTAGCCACAGAGGTTATTAATGCACTAATAAAAGTCACCAATGACATCAACATATAAACTTTAATTAATGAGAAAGTAGTTTTAAGGGAGTGCAACCTTTCCGTTGTCACGTTACACAAGCCACCAATCTTGATGAATTAAAGTTTACTAACACAATAAAACAAAACTACTTAATGAATTAAACATATGCAGCACCTTCTTACAGCTCTTGTATCTTTGATTTGGGTGTGTCTTGTGCTGCTACCTTGACTGAATTCGTCCTTGGTTTATGGTCTTCAGTCTTCTGTTCGGAACTAAAGGCTCTTAATTCGTCTGGTCTTTGGGGTATTTATAGTTACCGTCTGAGGGTAGGATGCGGCGCATCTAGCAAGTAGATGCGGCGCATGTACTTAACTTCGCGTGGGGTCCAAGATTATAATATTCAGGAATATTCGTACACCGCCAGAAGATGCGGCGTATCTTCTTCTTTGGATGCGGCGCATGTCCTCTTGAATCTTGGATCGTATTTGGTGAGATCTTGATAGCGATGCGGCGCATGTCATGAGTGAGATGCGGCGCATCTGGAGCAGATTTGACTTGATCTTGTCCATTTCAGTAGACTCTTCACTTTATGCATGTTTTGCTCCATAATTAGTCCAAAATCGCCAAGTTTCACCAAATGCTTGTTTTCAACTGAGAATTACAAAAGTAAACGATTAAGTATCAATCCTCATAAATAATATAGTAAAACAAGTCAAATTAATAGGATAAATGATAGTAATAAAATGTACTTATTTGAGTTCATCAAATATCCCCCCACTTGAACTTTACTTGTCCCCAAGTAAACTGATGCGCGTGATGTGTCGTTGCGGTTTAGCAGTTTTAATGCCTACTCAAGTTTTAAATTTATATTTAGCCGACTTATCAATAACACACACACTTAACGAGCAGTGTACCCGGTCAGTATGAAGATAATGGTAAGTAGAGTGTCGATCACTAAGAGTGGAACGTATTATCTAGTTATTCTAATCAGTATTTTAATATCCTAACGCAAGGGGATTTCAGCCTGAGAGACTGGCACAGTTTTGTTTGCAATTAAATAAATAAATAAACAAATAGGCACGAATCAGCAAGTAGCACACACGTACACAGATAGATACTAGAGACAATAAGAGGGCTGTCCTTATAATTAAGTAGATTGTCACTTGTTTTATTGATAGCTTTATATGAAGTGTATGTAATTAACCCTTTCTCGTTGGTCCTATTCTCATCGGCGAGTAAACCCTTAATGATTACTTATGTCTAAAAGTTATTCCTAAGTGATCAATTTAGAAACAACCGTGGGAGCCACATCTTGTCCCGCAGTCGGATGCCCGCAAGCCACTAATAAACACAGAGGTTATCAATGCACTAATAAGTAGTAACCAAAGACATCAACATATAAACTTTAATTGATGGGAAAGCAAGTATTAAAGGGAGTGCAATCTTTCCGTTGTCACATTACACAAGCCACCAATCCTGATGAATTAAAGTTTGCTAAAACAATAAAACAAAACTACTTAATGAATTAAATACATGCAGCACCTTCTTACAGCTCTTGTATCTTCGATTTGGGTGTGTCTTGTGCCACCAATCCTGATGAATTAAATACATGCCACCAATCCTGATGAATTAAAGTTTGCTAAAACAATAAAACAAAACTACTTAATGAATTAAATACATGCAGCACCTTCTTACAGCTCTTGTATCTTAGATTTGGGTGTGTCTTGTGCTGCCTCCTTGACTGAATTCGTCCTCCTGTTCTGCTGTCCGAACTTCGGTTTTAGGTTTCGAACTTTCGGAACTCTCTAATGCGTCTGGTCTACGAGGTATTTATAGTTTGTGTCTGAGGGAAGATGCGGCGCATCTACTTAAGTAGATGCGGCGCATGTACTTAACTTCGCGTGGGGTCCAAGATTATAATATTCAGGAATATTCGTACACCGCCAGAAGATGCGGCGTAACTGCCTTTATAGATGCGGCGCATGTCCTCTTGTATCTTGGATCGTATCTGGTGATATCTTGATAGAGATGCGGCGCATGTCGATAGTGAGATGCGGCGCATCTGGAGCAGAATTGACTTGATCTTGTCCATGTCAGTAGACTTCCACTTTATGTACGTTTTGCTCCATAATTAGTCCATAATCGCTAAGTTTCACCAAATGCTTGTTTTTACCTGAGAATTACAAAAGTAAACAATTAAGTATCAATCCTCATACATAATATAGTAAAACAAGTCAAATTAATAGGATAAATGATAGTAATAAAATGTACTTATTTGAGTTCATCAAATATCCCCCCACTTGAACTTTACTTGTCCCCAAGTAAACCTTAGAATTTCATTTATGAAAATGTATCCTAAAAGATGTTAGGATTTATTTTTATATTTAAGCATGTATTCGTTTATTTCATAATCACACAACTAAACACTTAACGAATTAGAAGTAAAATAAAATAAGTTGATAAAAGCAAATCTAATCGTTTAACTGTCCAGTCGCGACGAATATTCTATCATAAGCTTGGCAAGTATACACATCTCCACCACTAAAGCTAAGGAATAACAAGTCTAAAGCGGTAAAAAGGGTTTTTAGGCTTAAGGGTTAATTATTCTCTTTCACTATCGATCTCAAATTCCAGAAAAGGCGACAAAATCACAAATACATGATCGAATCCACGAACACGATACTTGCAATTGCTCAAATCCTTAACTCGAATAGGCTAAAGATAGGTCCAAACTTCACCAATAATAATATATCAAAAAGGGCGACAAAATCATAAATACATAGCCGAATCCACGACCACGATACTTAAGATTGCTCAAATCCCTAATCTCAATAAATCAAAGGTTCTGTTGGATAAAGAACAATACAGGGTATGGATAACATTTGGGATATAAATTGGTGTAAAAATAAAAATAAACAAAACAAAACAAATAAATTAAAATCCTAAGTGTGGTTAATCACTATCCCAACCATCCCATGAATAAGACTCATATCATCGAATAACTCACGCTTTAACACTTGAAACACACGCTTTAGGTAGACACGAATTATACTCAACAAAATCTTAATCAAAGAATAAACCTTAATCGGCATTCCCATAACTGCCAATTCCCATTCAATCATAGATATAATACAACAAATAGTGGTGATATCGACCACTTACATAACTCTACATCGTTGGCTTAAAATAAACATCCAACTCTTTTTTCTTTCTTTTTCTTTTCTCATTTTTTCGATTTTTTTTTTTTTTTTTTTTTTTTTTTTTTTTTTTTTTTTTTTAACTTGAAACATAAACATAGATGTGTAAAATTTCACCACATCACTACAACTTTCTTTCCGGATAATTTTTTTTTTTTTTTTTTTTTTCATACTTCAGAAATAATGGTAATAGTGAAAGTAGTAAACACACGAAAAATAAACTCCAAAATATACAATATTTACTTTCACTCCAATTTGCATTGTGCAATTTCCCGACCTAACCATAGATAATGAATTACGCACGCGAACACAGGTAATGTAAGGAAACACACTCTGCCTATAGCAATTAACCAACCACGGATTCTAATCTACAGGGTAGGCTAAGGTTTAAGGTGTAACGAAACATTTTAAACATAGGTGTAAGAAACGAAAGGAATGGCTCTGAGGGTTTTTCTAGGGGTATCTTACTCTAAAAATGAGAGTAACAAAAGGTTTTATACGGGGGTTAACTAACCAGTGTAGTTAGTCAATAACACATAACATATAAAGGCTATTTGGTGTAATCCTAGAATTTTACCAATTTAGACAAGTCATTCCAATTAAATAAATAATACTCATTATGGTGGTCTCGAATAGTATACAAGCCAAGTTCTAAAGTTTACAAGTCACCGGCACACTCATAGATTTGTGAATTTTGAAAAATCACAATTTTTGAAAATAACGTCATGTGTGCAGTTATGCAACTTAGATCTTAAACAAAAACATGCTAAAATTTTTTTAAGTTTGATATATTAAGCACATTTTAAGCATAATTTTTGAAAAAGTAGGACAAGTAAGTGTTAAGTGTTCTAATTCTCCTATCCCCCCACTTAAGTTAAACAACGTCCTCGTTGTTTGTATAAAAGGTTAAAAACTGGAAAGAAAAGAATTAGAACGGAAAAACTCCCCTGAGATTTGCTCGGTATGATCCTCCATTAGTATAAGAGCAAAAATCAACTTCTTGTGGATTAGAACGTTAAAGCTTCATACTTGATGTATCCACAGGAAATCCAGGAAACTATAATACCACCAACACTTTAAAACACACCTAAGATAAGAAAGGTTCAACTTGCATAACACATTAGTAGTTAGGAAAAATAAAACTTAAAAAATTAAAACTGAAAATCATCAGGTCAGTCGATGCGCCGTATCTTATTGAAGAAGATACGCCGTATCGAGCCTGGAATAAATACGGATCAGAATAAAGATGCGCCGCATCCTTAACCAGGGATGCGCCGCATTAAAATAAACTGATAAATAGTTTTAAAGTCGAAAATAAAAATGCAGAAAAATAAAATAAGATATGACCATTGCAGAGGATGCGTCGCATCTCAGAACTGAGATGCGCCGTATCTTCGTGCGGGTCTGACTGACTCGACTCAGAAAACAGAATAATAAAAGATAAATCCGGGTTGTCTCCCGGTAAGCACTTGTCTTTATTCCAGAGTCTTCAAGTTAGACTCACGTTCAGCTCCTTAGTATCGATCATTGATTCCTACATGGCCACGTAGGATCCATCTAGCAACCGAATCGTCTCGTATATATTCAGGTCCCAAATTCAAAACTCCTTTGTAGAATCCTCCCATTAATTGATATGGGTACTCAATTCCTTTCTTCATGTCATCATTACTAATACAAAGGAATGGAGAGAATTTGTAGCAGACCCTATTAGTAGCATGTTTAAATCCAGGGTGAGTTCGGGGCATCATATAAGTGATAACGTCGCTTCCACATTGAAAGGTGATCTTTCCTTCAAATCGTTTTGCATTAATAGTGATCTCCCTGCAAAATGGTTTTCCAACAATCACGTCACCCATATTGTTGTCACAATAGGCATTCATGTCTTCAATAACTACGAACTCAGTAACAATAGTGAAGCGTCCAACGAAGATCGGGACATTAATGAAGGCTCCAACTACATTCTTTCCTTTATACTCCTTTTTATTTCTCATAATAGAATTGTAAAAGCTTCTAGACATGACATTCATTGATAAAATAGGAAAGAAATTGGCGTCAATACACTTGTACCCAATCATGCATGGGAATTGTAAATTGTAAGCACAATTGGTGTTGATCCTACTACCGTAATCCCATGAACCATCGTATCCCTCAAATTCATCGTAATTTCTAGTAGTAATAACGTTGACTCTTGGACTATCCACAATTTCTCCTTCTTCTAACTCAGATTCAGCATCAACCATGAACAGGTCATTGGATTCCAACGGCCCATTAAGGTCATTAAGTTCAATATAGTCCCCATCGTGATGTTCGGGTGTTTTTTCATGCACTAATACTTCATTCATAAAATTGGCTTCGAAGTCGAAGTCAATTAGTTCTCCGTATCCTTCCATTATCCTTCTGAAACAATCACGAAAAGCATCAGTAGGGTATGCTCGAGAAAGTAATATATCAGATAATTAATAACGAAAACGGAATACGAAAAATTAAAGTTACTGATATCTGCAGACGATGCGCCGTATCCAAAGAGTTGGATACGCCGTATCTTAATACGTTTAAAAATTTAATCAGACTTTATTAAGAAAATAGATACGCCGCTTTGAATTTAAGAATGCGCCGTATCGAATTAATTAATCAAAAATCAACTTATTTAATTAAAATTAAATGCGTCGTATTAACGAAAGTTAATGCGCCGTATTTTCGTTACGTTTAAAAATAAAAGATTTTTGATTCAGTAAGATGCGCCGTATCGACAGAGATCGATACGCCGTATCTGTTTAATAATTCGCAAACTGTTTTTAATTAAAATAATAGATACGCCGTATCTTCAAAAGAAGATGCGTCGTATGGCGTTAATGTTTTAGAAAAATTTTTATCAAAAAAAGATACGCCGTATCTTCAAAAGAAGATGCGTCGTATTACTTTATCGCTTAGAAAAAATTTTCTAATTAAAAACAGATACGCCGTATCTTGGGGAAAAGATGCGTCGTATCGAATTAATTAAACGCGTTGTATTAAAAAAAATTAAACGCAATACGCCGTATCTGAGAGATCAGATGCGCCGTATCGTTTGATTTAGCACAGTACAACGATAGCAGAACAGAAAAATACGAAAAATAAAAACAAAAAATTAAAAGCACACGAAACAAAAATAAAACACACAAAAATAAAAGAAAACAATTTACACACAATACAACAAATATGCAAAATAGTACAATGATGCAATTAATCTAATAAAAAAAAAAGAAAAATAACCTAATTAAAATACTAATCAAATTAACAGATAATAACAATTCACTCCCCGGCAACGGCGCCAAAAACTTGATGCGCGTGATGTGTCGTTGCGGTTTAGCAGTTTTAATGCCTACTCAAGTTTTAAATTTATATTTAGCCGACTTATCAATAACACACACACTTAACGAGCAGTGTACCCGGTCAGTATGAAGATAATGGTAAGTAGAGTGTCGATCACTAAGAGTGGAACGTATTATCTAGTTATTCTAATCAGTATTTTAATATCCTGACGCAAGGGGATTTCAGCCTGAGAGACTGGCACAGTTTTGTTTGCAATTAAATAATAAAATAAACAAATAGGTACGAATCAGCAAGTAGCACACACGTACACAGATAGATACTAGAGACAATAAGAGGGCTGTCCTTATAATTAAGTAGATTGTCACTTGTTTTATTGATAGCTTTATATGAAGTGTATGTAATTAACCCTTTCTCGTTGGTCCTATTCTCATCGGCGAGTAAACCCTTAATGATTACTTATGTCTAAAAGTTATTCCTAAGTGATCAATTTAGAAACAACCGTGGGAGCCACATCTTGTCCCGCAGTCGGATGCCCGCAAGCCACTAATAAACACAGAGGTTATCAATGCACTAATAAGTAGTAACCAAAGACATCAACATATAAACTTTAACTGATGGGAAAGCAAGTATTAAAGGGAGTGCAATCTTTCCGTTGTCACATTACACAAGCCACCAATCCTGATGAATTAAAGTTTGCTAAAACAATAAAACAAAACTACTTAATGAATTAAATACATGCAGCACCTTCTTACAGCTCTTGTATCTTAGATTTGGGTGTGTCTTGTGCTGCCTCCTTGACTGAATTCGTCCTCCTGTTCTGCTGTCCGAACTTCGGTTTTAGGTTTCGAACTTTCGGAACTCTCTAATGCGTCTGGTCTACGGGGTATTTATAGTTTGTGTCTGAGGGAAGATGCGGCGCATCTACTTAAGTAGATGCGGCGCATGTACTTAACTTCGCGTGGGGTCCAAGATTATAATATTCAGGAATATTCGTACACCGCCAGAAGATGCGGCGTAACTGCCTTTATAGATGCGGCGCATGTCCTCTTGTATCTTGGATCGTATCTGGTGATATCTTGATAGAGATGCGGCGCATGTTGATAGTGAGATGCGGCGCATCTGGAGCAGAATTGACTTGATCTTGTCCATGTCAGTAGACTTTCACTTTATGCACGTTTTGCTCCATAATTAGTCCAAAATCGCCAAGTTTCACCAAATGCTTGTTTTCAACTGAGAATTACAAAAGTAAACGATTAAGTATCAATCCTCATACATAATATAGTAAAACAAGTCAATTTAATGGGATAAATGATAGTAATAAAATGTACTTATTTGAGTTCATCATAAACCTTAGATTAAAACTTATGAAAATGTATCCTAAAAATGTTAGGATTTATTTTTATATTTAAGCATGTATTCGTTTATTTCATAATCACACAACTAAACACTTAACGAATTAGAAGTAAAATAAAAATAAGTCGATAAAAGCAAATCTAATCGTTTAACTGTCCAGTCGCGACGAATATTCTATCATAAGCTTGGCAAGTATACACATCTCCACCACTAAAGCTAAGGAATAACAAGTCTAAAGCGGTAAAAAGGGTTTTTAGGCTTAAGGGTTAATTATTCTTATTCACTATCGATCTCAAATTCCAGAAAAGGCGACAAAATCACAAATACATGATCGAATCCACGAACACGATACTTGCAATTGCTCAAATCCTTAACTCGAATAGGCTAAAGATAGGTCCAAACTTCCACCAATAATAATATATCAAAAAGGGCGACAAAATCATAAATACATAGCCGAATCCACGACTACGATACTTAAGATTGCTCAAATCCCTAATCTCAATAAATCAAAGGTTTGGTTGGATAAAGAATAGGGTATGGATAACATTTGGGATATAAATTGGTGTAAAATGAAAAATAAACAAAACAAATAAATTAAAATCCTAAGTGTGGTTAATCACTATCCCAACCATCCCATGAATAAGACTCATATCATTGAATAACTCACGCTTTAACACTTGAAACACACGCTTTAGGTAGACACGAATTATACTCAACAAGATCTTAATCAAAGAATAAACCTTAGTTGACGTTCCCATAACTGCCAACTCTCATTTCAATCCATAAATATATAACAACAATTAGTGGTGATATCGACCACTTACATAACTTTACATCGTTGGTTTAAAAACAAACATCCAACTTTTTCTTTTTCTTTTTCTTTTCTCATTTTTTTTCCATTTTTTTTTTTTTTAAACTAAGCATAAACATAGATGTGTAAAATTTCACCACATCACTATAACAATAATTCTGGATAATTTTTCCATACTTTTCATAACTTCAGAAATAACGGTAATAGTGAAAGTAGTAAACACACGAAAAATAAACTCATAGATGTACAATATTTACTTTCACTCCAATTGCATTGTGCAATTTCCCGACCTAACCATAGATAATGAATTACGCACGCGAACACAGGTAATGTAAGGAAACACACTTTGCCTATAGCAATTAACCAACCACGGATTTTAATCTACAGGGTAGGCTAAGGTGTAAGGTGTAACGAAACATTTTAAACATAGGTGTAAGAAACGAAAGGAATGGCTCTGAGTGTTTTTCTAGGGGTATCTTACTCTAAAAATGAGAGTAACAAAAGGGTTTATACGGGGGTTAACTAACCAGTGTAGTTAGCTAATAACACATAACATATAATAGGCTATTTGGGTGTAATCCTAGAAATTTACCAATTTAGACAAGTCATTCTAATTATATAAAATAATACTTATTATGCTGGTCTCAAATAGTATACAAGCCAAGTTCTAAAGTTTACAAGTCACCGGCACACTCATAGATTTGTGAATTTTAGAAAAATCACAATTTTTTTGAAAATAACGTCATGTGTGCAGCTATGCAACTTAGACTTTAAACAAAAACATGCTAAAAATTTTAAATTTTGATATATTAAGCACATTTTAAGCATATTTTGAAAAGTTTAGGACAAGTAAGTGTTAAGTGTTCTAATTCTCCAATCCCCCCACTTAAGTTAAACAACGTCCTCGTTGTTTGTATCAAAGGTTAAAAACTGGAAAATAAAAGAATTAGAACAGAAAAACTCCCCTGAGATTTGCTCGGTATGATCCTCCATTAGTATTAGAGCAAAAATCATCTTTCTTGTGGATTAGAACGTTTAAGCTTCGTATAAGATGTATCCACAGGAAATGCAGGAATCTACAATACCACCAAGGCTTCAAAACACACCTAAGGTAAGAAAGGTTCAACTTGCATAATACATTAGTAGTTAGGTAAAAATAAAACATAAAAGATAAAAATGAAAATCATCAGGTCAGTCGATGCGCCGTATCTTATGGAAGAAGATACGCCGTATCGAGCCTGGAATAAATACGGATCAGAATAAAAGATGCGCCGCATCCTTAACCAGGGATGCGCCGCATTAAAAATAAACTGATAAAAAGTTTTAAATTCGAAAATAAAAAATGCAGAAAAATAAAGTAAAATAAGATATGACCATTTGCAGGAGATGCGTCGCATCTCAGAATTGAGATGCGCCGTATCCTCAGCGGCCTGACTGACTCGACTCAGAAACAGAAAAATAAAAAGATAAATCGGGTTGTCTCCCGGTAAGCACTTGTCTTTATTCCAGAGTCTTCAAGTTAGACTCACGTTCAGCTCTTTAATATCGATCATTGAAGGAGTCGGAAATATCGCGCTCCCTCATCGCTAATTCAGTAATATTGAACACTCCTTGCTTGTCCTTAATTTCCACGCCGTTCTTATTTAATACCTGTATAAACAAAGTCCTGTCCCTTTCGGGCAGAGATGACAAAATGATAGACGGGAAATTCTTATTATCATATAAGCATAAGTAAGCAAGGTGGGGTGGTAGTTCAATAAACATATCATTATTCAAATGCGTTTTCTCAACTATTCTCCTACGTTTGTTAATTACTACGCAATCATACCACTCATCATCGGAATCATTAACAATATCGCGTCTAAGTTCGGTAGGTACATTAAGGTCAATAAATTCCTCAAAGTTCTCATGATTAGGATTAGTTGAGTTGTTTTGAATTAATGTTTCCCCCATAAGCCTAGCTTCTAGATCTAGGTCCATACGCTCTCTTAATCCTAGCATGTAGACACCTCTAATTATGCTTTTAATAGGATCTTGGCACTTATAGACCAGTTTATTATTCCCTACCCTTAATGAGATTTTTCTTTTAAACACACCAATCTTAGCATGGGCAGTAGACAAGAAAGGTTGAATCAAGTTCTTAGTCGAACTCCTGGTCATGCACTTCCTGAAATCAACACAAAAATATCAGTAGGGCATGCTCGAGAAAGTAGTATATCAGAAAATTAACAACGAAAACGGAATACGAAAAATTAAAGTTACTGATATCTGCAGACGATGCGCCGTATCCAAAAAGTTGGATACGCCGTATCTTATAATCGTTAAAATTAAATCAGACTTTTATTCAGAAAATAGATACGCCGCTTAGAAATTTGAATGCGCCGTATCAATTTTAATAATCAAAAATCGATATTTATTTAAAATTAAATGCGTCGTATTAACAAAAGTTAATGCGCCGTATTTTCGTTACGTTTCAAAATATAAGATTTTTGATTCAGAGGATGCGCCGTATCGATAAAAATCGATGCGCCGTATCTGTTTAATAATTCGCAAACTGTTTTTAATTAAAATATTAGATACGCCGTATCTGCTAAAGCAGATGCGTCGTATCGCGTTAACGTTTAGAAATTTTTTTTATTAAAAACAGATACGCCGTATCTTGGGGAAAAGATGCGTCGTATCGCTTTATCGCTTAGAAAAAAAAATTTCTTATTAAAAACAGATACGCCGTATCTTGGGGAAAAGATGCGTCGTATCGAATTAATTAAACGCGTTGTATTTTATAAAAAAATTGAACGCAATACGCCGTATCTGAGAAATCAAATGCGCCGTATCGTTCGATTTAGCTCAGTACAACGATAGCAGAAAACAAAAATTACGAAAAACAAATAAAAACACACAAACGAAAATAAACACAAATAAAAGCAAACAAAAAGCACACAAAAACAGACAATATGCAAAATAGTACAATGAATGCAAATTAAACTAATACACAACAAAATTAGCGGTTAGATAAAAAATTAAAAACCTAATTAAAATACTAATCAAATTAACAGATAATAACAATTCACTCCCCGGCAGCGGCGCCAAAAACTTGATGCGCGTGATGTGTCGTTGCGGTTTAGCAGTTTTAATGCCTACTCAAGTTTTAAATTTATATTTAGCCGACTTATCAATAACACACACACTTAACGAGCAGTGTACTCGGTCAGTATGAATATAATGGTAAGTAGAGTGTCGATCACTAAGAGTGGAACGTATTATCTCGTTATTCTAATCAGTATTTTAATATATTAAGTTAGCTATACAACCTAATCTAACGCAAGGGGGTTCAGCCTGAGAGACTGGCACGATTTGGTTGCAATTAAATAATAAACTAAACCAATAGGCACGAATCAGCAAGTAGTACACACGTACACAGATAAATACTCGAGACAATAAGAGGGCTGTCCTTATAATAAGTAGTTTGTCACTTGTTTTATTGCTAGTGTTATATGAAGTGTATAGTTCGATGCAACGCACCGAGATTAAGTCCTTTCTCGTTGGTTCTAATCTTATCGGCGAGTAAACCCTTAATGATTACTTATGACTATCCCGTTTATCTTTCTCCTACTTTTCTACAGACCATAGAATACATAGGCATCTAATAAACAGGCGAGGGCAGAGGCATGGCGACCCGATCAACGCTCAGCTAGCCACAGAGGTTATCAATGCACTAATAAAAGTCACCAATGACATCAACATATAAACTTTAATTAATGAGAAAGTAGTTTTAAGGGAGTGCAACCTTTCCGTTGTCACGTTACACAAGCCACCAATCTTGATGAATTAAAGTTTACTAACATAATAAAACAAAACTACTTAATGAATTAAACAATAGCAGCACCTTCTTACAGCTCTTGTATCTTTGATTTGGGTGTGTCTTGTGCTGCTACCTTGACTGAATTCGTCCTTGGTTTATGGTCTTCGGTCTTCTGTTCGGAACTAAAGGCTCTTAATTCGTCTGGTCTTTGGGGTATTTATAGTTACCGTCTGAGGGTAGGATGCGGCGCATCTAACAAGTAGATGCGGCGCATGTACTTAACTTCGCGTGGGGTCCAAGATTATAATATTCAGGAATATTCGTACACCGCCAGAAGATGCGGCGTATCTTCGTCTTTGGATGCGGCGCATGTCCTCTTGAATCTTGGATCGTATTTGGTGAGATCTTGATAGCGATGCGGCGCATGTCATGAGTGAGATGCGGCGCATCTGGAGCAGATTTGACTTGATCTTGTCCATTTCAGTAGACTCTTCACTTTATGCATGTTTTGCTCCATAATTAGTCCAAAATCGCCAAGTTTCACCAAATGCTTGTTTTCAACTGAGAATTACAAAAGTAAACGATTAAGTATCAATCCTCATAAATAATATAGTAAAACAAGTCAAATTAATAGGATAAATGATAGTAATAAAATGTACTTATTTGAGTTCATCAGCCGCATAAGTCCATGTGCAACATATGTAACTTTGCTTCCGAACTGGGTACAATTTTAGGTTTATATGATGCCCTTTTGCTTTTGCCTAGTTCGCAAGACGGAAAAAAGGTGTTCCTTGGTGTACTTGAACTTATAGAGTCCGGTGACGATGTTGTCTTTGGTTAATTTGTTGATGGTGTCGAAATTGAGATGGGATAATCTTCTATGCCACAACCAGGATTTTGTTCCAGATGCTCGTGTCATAAGACAAATTGGTGATGAAGAGGCCATTAGGTTGATGTCGATAGCATACAAGTTGGTGCCGCGGTTCCCAGTTAAAAGATCATCGCCAACCAAATTTCTAACAAAGCACGTGTTTCTCCTAAATGCAACCTCTAAATCTGCATCACAAAACTGCCCAACTGAAAACAAGTTGTGTCCCAACCCTTCGACGTAGTAAACTCGAGTGATCAAATAATTCCCAAACTAAAGATCTCCATAACCCAGAATAGCTGCTACATGATCATTTCCAAAGCGTATAGTTCCCATGAGTTTCCAGACGAAATTGATCAACAACTTTAGATTCCCGATCATGTGCTTGGAGCAACCCAAGTCGACGATCCAAAGACATATTTCGATAACCTACAAAGAACAGAAGAGTTTATTTTTGGAAACCGTTTTTGATGCGTGGTTTTGTAACCTTACAACAGGTTTTACCTCTCGAGGGATCTCAAGAGGCTTACAACCCCACCAGGCAGTGTACCTGACCGATGTAGTATAGTGTAGTGGTAAGTACGGGGGATTGATCGTTCTCCACAGGGAATAGTGTTCGTTAGGTATGAAAGGCTACTCTAATTAGGTCTAAGGGTTGAGGAAGATTCTTTTTTATGTTTTTATATTTTTATGAAAGCAAGTAAAATCTCGGTTTTGAAGGAGTGGGCGGAATTAGTTGCTAGTCAACTAACCCAATTTACTACAAATGCAAATAAAATAAAATATCAAAAATGAAAATGTGGTGAGAAACTTATGTGTAGAGAAATGTGTTTACTTAGATTTCCTTACTCCCTAACTATCTTTTACCGGTTAATTAGTGTGTATTAGTTGCGTGGATGACGGGTGTATTCCTTAATACCATTCGTGGGGTGGCGTACTTACTTCCCCAAACTCTACAAGCTCCTACTTCACTCCTATGTCGAGCCGGCTAGGAAGCTCCTAACATGGGATCACTAGAATTCGCTTGTGCATTAAATACAACCATAAAAACCTTTAGTACGCATTTGGTTCATGTTTCTTAAGACGTTCAAGCAAGTTACCGAATAGGAAGTTAGCCAGTTTTCTTAAGCCTAACATAGATAAACAATCATCCAATACAACTAACAACACACTAATAACCAATAATCAATAGCTAGGTTTCATTAGATCTAAGCAAACACAAGATAAAATTAGCCTAACATGTTAAACAAAAGACAAGAATAAGATAGAATCAAACAACACATAGACATATTGAATGATTAATTGATAACTTATCTTTCAATGAAACATGGAAGATCTCAAGGCAAAAAGCCCTGAAAAAGTAGCTAAAATCGTCTTAGGGTTTTCTCCCAAAATTCCACACACTAAGCTCTCCCTCATGACAAAAAATTAGAAAACTATATATAGATTTTTGGATCTGACGGCGTCACCTTATGGAGTGTGACGCCGTCACCTCACCGCTTTTAGGGTTCCCGGGTGACCTTCTTGACGCCGTCCCTCTTTAGCTCTTCCAAAACCCATTCTGGCTTATCAAGGCTTGACGCCCTCACCTCTTGAACGTGACGCCGTCCCATTGTGATTTAAGCCGTGACGCCCTCGATCAAGTTAAAGCGTGACGCCGTCAGAATTCACATGCTATTTTCACTGGCCCGTCATGAGTAAATTTCACGTCCAACTTTTCTTGCCAAAGCATGACGCCGTCTGGGGTAAAATGTGACGTCGTCAAAGGTGACTTTCAGCCGATTCTTGAGACTTTGCCGTTTTCTTCACTTTAATGCTCCAAAAACGTCCAAAATGCCTCCTTTTCCAGATTTCTCTTCAAAAGTACCTAAAATGACAAAAGGAACGATTTAGGGCAATATTTGATCAAATAAATACGATTTAAGGCTTAAATGACCCCTTAAAAGCGGTACACTTTTCGCCTCATCAGTTTTGAATTTGGTTCCATGTGGTTAGGGGTAAAATCTGGATCACACTCATAGAAAGTTTCTACTGGTTCAATTTGAACAGCTTTCAGTTTGCCATTCTGGAGTATGAATTCTCTACCTGTTGGTTTCCATACACAATACTTAAGATAGTTCCTAAGCATTTGACTACTAGTGGTTGACCTAAATCATGCAATTAGTCTTCCTATTGATCTAGATTGAGCACTATTTCCTTTTGGAACGTTCTTCTATTCAGGCGTAACAGGCACAGTTTTAGAAACATAATCATCACAAACATTATTAGATAAACATTTCTTGCACATTAAACAAACAGAGTCATTACATGCATTAGAAACAATACTTTTGACATTACATTCAGATGACATATTTCTCTTATTACAAAGCGGTAAATTCCTAGGGTGTTCTTCTACTTCTTCAACTTTATTCTGGCATCTAGTTTTAGAGACAGGCGAGACTGTATTGTTCCTTGTATAGCTCCTAGGCTGTAATCTACTGCTCCTAGAGGTGCTTTCTAATCATGTAGAAGGTAAGGCACACGCATTAGGATTTATATTGTTATCCTTAGAAGTTGTTGTAGCATTCCTAGACTCTTTCGGATTATCTTTTACGCTCTTTTCATTTGTCCCATATGTTTTAGATGTGGAGGCAGACTCAATAGTGGGACTAATCCTATAAAGGCCAGGTGCTATCACTTTTGGTTTTTCAACAACCGCTTTTCCTTTATCAACATTTGTTTCTTTTTGTTTCGGTAAGGGTTATGGAGTGACTGGTTTTGTCAAAGCATTGTTCACATCGACTTTTGGAAAATATTGAGAAATCGACATTTTTGGTTTAACAACCGGTTTTGAAGTATTTGGTTTGTCCGAAGTCGATGGTTTTGAAAACTTAGTATCCACACCCTTCCCTTTTTGACTTTCTAGCTGAGCTCTCAAAAGATCATTTTGTGTTTTCATGTCCTTGTAGGCACGCTCATACGACAGTTTTTCATACTTGCATTCCTTGGTTTTTTGATCAAGTTGTTTAAAATATGACACGTTTTCTTTTTCAAGTTTTACAAGAGCATTTTCATATTTTGAAACAATTTCAGAGGTCTCATCTCGCAGTCTTTCATCGTCTTCAACAGAATATGTTCGTAAAATGATGGACATAATATCAGTGGACAGAACTGCTTCTAAGAGAGAATCATTTAAATTTTCCAAAACATTGATTTGCTCAATAGATTCTTTAGCATTCTTTATCAGGGATTTGTGGTCCTTGACAAAGTCAATTGTTTCAGTTAAAAATGCTTTTTCAAAATGAATTACTCGAGCATTAATATTATTAATTTGAGGAGCAAATTCACTTTCAAGAATCTTTTTCAGTTGTAAATGAACTGTTGAGTTCCAATTGTTCTCAGTCAGTCTCATTTTAGATTCTAAAGTCGTTTGAAGTTGCCCAAGTCTTGTTTTTATATCATCAAGAAATCCTCTGGCAGAACTTGTGTTAAAAGTGTTGTTTAAGGACATCTGTTCCATTTTTGAAAGAGATTTGGAAACAACTAATGGTTTAGAAACTAGTTTTGAGATACCTCGGTTTATGGAAAACTTAGATGTTTGTTTTTGTGGAACAAAAGTAATTCTAGAAAGTTTGTTCAGTTTGTTGTAATCAATTGATTTCTGGTCTGGATTCTTTTGTTTCATTTTTGTTTGACTCTCTTCAGCAAGTTCTATCGTTTCCACATAATCACGAACAATAGGAGGATCATGTTTGGTATATATAACATTTCCATTGTACAAAACATTCTGTTCTTTTTGATATTTCTTGAGATTGCAAGGAGTTTTGTTACCTAGAGCCATTTTTTGTTTTGTATGGTATATCGGATCAGTTTGAGTAGTAATCATATGAATTGTTTGACTTAAATGACCTGTTTTAACCAGAAAGTTTTCTAGTTTTTCGATCATATGTTCTGACACTATGATTTCGTCCAAAAGTTTATCTTCTTTCTTTGCAAAGTCCTTTTTCAACTCATCCCGTTCTTTTTCAAGATTGGTATAAGATGATTTTTGTTTTGAAAGTTGGTTTGTTAAATCAGAAATTTCTTGTTTTAAAGAATTGATGGTTTTTGTCGAACTAATTTGAAGCTCATCAAATTTGTTTTGAAATTGCCTATCTTTAACAAGTAACTTCTTATAGCCAATTTCAAATTCTGACTCGCGTTTTGTATCAATTCGAAAACTTTTTTCATTTTCCTTGTATATCTCAAGCTCAGCGGTCAATTTCTCATTCGTGGCCTTAACTTCGCGATTGACCTTTTTCACTTTCTCAATTTCAATGCTACAATTATTCAATAATGATTCAAATAGAGCACGTGTTTCGTCATCATTCTCAGCATGCTATGAAACTGAGCCTCCACTATGATTCATATCTGGAGTTGCTGAAGGAATATTGCTACTACTCGGCGTATCCAGGTATGTATCATAAGTGGGTGCTTGAGTCTCAGAATGTTGTTGCTCATGAGGAGACATATCAAATATATCATTATCGTGGCATGTATTGAAGGTTGGTACCACAGAGAGTGCACTAGTGTCATAAACAGGATGTGTGTAAGAATCCCTGTCGTACTTAGCCTCCTGAAGATTTTCCATAAAGATACAGTTTGCATTGATATCCTCTCGATCTTCCATTTCATCCATGAGAGCCATAAAATCATTTTCCTCAGCATTCAATTGAAACCCTGCATCTTCCTTCTATGCCAACAGCAACGCTTTCTGCAGATACGCTGTATCCTTCATTCTCTGCTTAGTAGGATAGTTCCTTGCAATATGACCTACACCTTGACAGTTGAAGCACTTCATCAGATTACCCTGATTCATATTTCCATAATTTCCAACAACTGGAGCTGCCACATTTCCAATTTGATTACCCACTGTCTGATTCCCAGCATTCTGACCCCTCTGATTTCCAACAAACTGACCCATCTGATTCCCTGCATACTGACCCAGCTGATTCCTTGCATACTGTCCTGCATTCTGCATATTTTGATTACCCATCTAAAATCCGGTAGCATATCCCTGCTGATTCGCAATAACTCCAGCCATTTGTCCTCTTTGACCCATATTGAAACTCAGTTGAGCAATCTGCTTATTGAAAGTGTTCGATGAAATCCTTTGGTTGTTGTTTGTTGGTGTAGAATAGCGTCCTTGGAATGCCTTTGTCAGATAAGCAAATGCTTGTGTCAAAGCAGGAGAAATTCATCTTCGTCAGTTAACTTTGGTTCTTGGAATTGTGGGTATTGTGGTTGTGGGTAGAAGTGTTGTTGGTAGACAGGTGTTGGTTGTGGAATGTATGGTGGTTGCATGTAGTTGTGAGTGGAAGATGATGATGGTTGATGTGGTGTGTTCACTGGTAAAGGTGTTTGTGTGTTAGCAATGAATGCGAGAGGATCATGCTTTTTAGCTAGTAATTCGGCCCTAACTTCATTTGCCTCAGCTTGGTTTTGCTTTAAGAAGTCGTACAGCTGATCATAGTTAACTTCATGCAAGTTCTTTGTCTGATAAACAATGGTGACATATCTTCCCCATTATGGTTGTAGGTCTTTTAGAAACTTGGTGTTGTTAGCTATGTTCTTTTGTGTGTGGTTGTGTCTGGATAAGTCATTCATGATCTTATAGAACCTGTGATAGTACGAGTCTATTGATTCACCAGCAATGGAAGTGAACTTCTGTAGTTCCTTGAGCAATTGTGTTTCCATTTCCTGCTTCCAGATGTCTGTCCCGTACATTAACCTCTTGACTCTTTCCCAGACTGTACACTAGTACAAAAAGTGGTATTGATCACTCCAAAAATGTGTGACGATATGCATATAGTCACACACGTATTTTTTGGTGTGTGTCACCAAAAGTCGCGCCACTGTAGGTGGCATATGGTGACATTGTTTAGTTTGTGGCCTTTTTCATTGAAAAAGAGTGACCAAAATCCGAATATATGTGACAAATTAGGCACAAGTTTTGTTGGATTAATCAGTATCAGTGACCGTAAACACTTTATAGTCACACGAATGTTTTTTGAGAGTAACTATTGTTCGTCCTTTGGCCACATAAATATATAATATATGTGACATTTGAGATGATTTATTCAAGTGAATGTGTATTTTGTGTGACTATTTCCCTTCCTGTGGCCACATGAATATATAATAAATGTGACGTTTGTGATGATTTAGTCACACAACGTGTGTTGTTTTTTTGGAGTTAGTCACATACAATTTAAAAAACAGTGGCCAAAAGTGTTAATAAGTGTGACCATATGCTGTTTAAAGTGAAGAAATGTGTATTTTGTGTGACTATTGATCATCTAATGGCCACATGAATTTTTTGTGTGTGGCCTTTTGTAATATTTAGTCACACAAAGCATGTTTGTTTTGGGAATTTAGTCACATACAATTAAGCATAAAGTGACCAAAAGTTTTAATAAGTGTGACCATATGCTGTTTAAAGTGAAGAAATTTGTATTTTGTGTGACTATTGATCATCCAATTGCCACATGAATTTTTGTGTGTGGCCTTTTGTAATATTTAGTCACACAACGAATTAAACAAACAGTGACCAAAAGTGTTAATAAGTATGACTATATACATATTTTAGTCACATTTAAGAAATCAATATATATCAAAACAAATTGAAATATATATCAAAACAAATTCTGTAAAACCCAAAAATTGAACATAATATGAATTGACAATAATGCCCTCATTTTAAAATTTTAAGAACTTAAGAACATCATGCAAGTAACACAAATTATATTTAACTTAATGTACGTTATATACTAAGACACATAATGAATTAACTACAAACTAATACTTATATGCTAATTAAATAAAAATGTCCTAACTTATCACTTGTACAAAAAAAAAAAAAAAAGCCACAACTTGAACCTTAACTAGGATTATGACTAAATTCATTGTGTAACAAGTTAACTTGAATAAAAGCCCAAGATCTCTCCTAATGAGGACACAAATTTCGGTCCATTATCCCTCCCAAAAATACCAATCGGTTTCCTCCTTTTATTATACCAAAAATCAACAAAAAAAAAAAAAAAAAAAAAAAAAAAAAAAAAAAAAAAAAACCTAAAGAACCCTAACTATCAAAAGTGCCGCCTTCTTCTTGGTTGCTGCCATTGTCGACCCAAGACCAACCACAAGGAGGTCTAATCTTTGCTCATACTAGTCAAGGTAATCTTGTTCTTGTCCCCTTTGATCCATTCGAATTATCCTTGAACCCTAAATCGACCTATTGATTTTTTTTTCCTCTTGTTCTTATTGTTGTTCGATCCAAAAGAGAAGGAAGGAAAGAATCCGTGTTGTGGTGATCTGATTATGTGTTATTCGTGTTCTTGTGGTCTACGAGGGTATTGTATCTTTCTCCTTGTTCAATCCTTGTCGTTATTATTCTTGTTCTTGGTCGAATTGATGTTACATGAAATAATAATTGATACATAAAATCATGAATCATGAAAACCCGAAAAGTCTATATGTATAAATCGACCAAGAGTTTTGTGAGGTAATTATTCGATTTAATTATGTTATGACCTGTATTAATTCAACCTAATCATGGATGAACTCATCTAAAAACGTTTTATGTCAATAATTAGTGATTGGAATGGCTAAAACCCTAATACAAACATGTTTCTGTGATGGCTGTTTCTGAGTTGGATTTTTGTTCAACTTTAACCGGCTGTAACTAAATGATGTGATCGAGTTTTTGGGTGTTTTAAGAGTCTAAAACTAAGTTCAATGAAAGGGATACCTGGGAAAATTTAGTTTGTAATTTTTAGAGGCTTGGAAGGTTACTTTTTGATTTTTAGAAAATTATATGTCTGATCGGATTTGTGAGTCTGGAAAATCAGTCCGGGTTTTTCAATTTTAATTTCCAAACCGTGTCGAGTTAGAAAGAGCCCTTTGAACTGGGTAAACTTTGGGATGTCTATTAGTATCTGGAATTTTTGTAGATTTTTGTGAATTTTTATGAAGGGGTAAACAGTTGATAACTTATCGGGTGTCCCATCAGACATGTTTCTGGGACAGGTTAGGAAAAAGGAATTTTCTTTCATACCAAAACTAATTAATAAAATCTAGAAAAATTAGGTAAAATACTAGGGACATTAAGGTAGCCCTGTGAATTTTTTTAGATTTTATTTCAGAGTTCTACTATGATTCTTAAATTATGTAAAACGAGTCCAGATATTACTTAGAACCTGATAAGTGTAAGATGATGTTTAAAAAGGGTAAATTGTTTATATTCAAACATTAGAGGGTCTATATGATTATTTTGATAATATTAAAGGACTAAACTTGTAGAAACCTGTAACTTTACAATAATTACACCTCATACCCTAACTTTATGATAATTGCACAATTGGTCCTTAAACTTATCCTAAATACTTAATAAACCCTTAAATGAATAAAACTACTATAATAACCTTATGAACCTTAAAGCTACTTAAAATGGAAGGTTAACTAAAAATAGCAATCGGAACTTAGAACCTCTTGTAATTCTGTCTTTTGCTCCTTTAAGTTCGAGGAGGGAGTGATCTGATCCCTGTCAGTCTTTGCTACTCTTGTATTCTTGCTTGCATTTGAATAAGGTACAGATATTCTGCCCTTCTTTAGTAAGGTGCCTTCGTCTCATTTCTGATTTCTGATTCACTGCCATGTTCTTTGATTCTGTGAACCTTTCTGGTTTCTTTCATGATATTATGAACCTTTGACATGACCTTTTCTGTTATGATCCTTTCTGATATTAAACCTTTCTGATACATGACCTTTTCTGTTATGAACCTTTCTGATATTAAACCTTTCTAATACATTACCTTTCTGTTATGAACCTTTCTGATATTAAACATTTCTGATATATGACCTTTCTGACATGGAACCTTTATGGTATGAACCTCTGATATGAACATCTGATTATGAACTCTGATATTCTGAAATGAAAATTGACTTATGAAACTAAATTAAATACTGGATACATGATACTTGACCTTGACCCACAGTTTGATACTACGAGCCACTCACTAGGCATGAGGGTTTCATGTCCATGTCAGTCGATGCACCGATGGCATGACTCTAGGGCAGGAGAGTGATGACCTGTCCCGTCCCTTTTCTGTATTTTAATTGGTGTGTTGGGAGTTATGGCCACCAGGGGCGTATGGATGCATCCTAGATTTGTTTCTGTATTATGTTCATGTTATGATATGTTATGATATGCATGGTGATTGATGGTGTGTGCGATACACGTCTTTCACAACTCTGGGAGCTGATCACTCCATATTTCTGATTTCTGGGATTAGTGAGAGGAACATCTCTCTGCATGGCGGTATGATTATGATTTCATGTTCATGTTTCTGGGCTCGTAGAGGATTACTGTTTTTCATGCACCTTATAGACTTATGACCTTTACATTTCATTACTGACACCCTATGACATGATACTGGACTTATCTCTGTACTGGGCTTGGTATGTTTGGGCTTGATGGGATCTTTTGATTACTTCACCATTACTCATGATACTATCCATACTTTCTGATATCTCTGTATAACCCTCATATTTCTTCTCATCTATTATTACATCATGTACGATTCCTTCCATCTTCCCTATTTCATTATTATTGTTTGTTACCGTTATATCTGTTCACTGAGCTCGTGTAGCTCAGCCGCGTTTCTTTTCCCGCGGCAGGTTTAGTTGGAAGCTGGGGGTTGGGTGAAAAGTGTTGACTTTAGAAGACTTCATTAGCTTTTGGAAGATGACTAGAAGAACCTTATATTAGGCATAGAAATTTTGTAATGTAAAGCTTGTAGTTCTGATTTCAGTTGTAAACCTTGGATTTTCATTGTATTATTTATGTCAAATGTCTGTGTTTGTTCTGATAAGAATCCGTATATGTGACACCTTTGCCCTTGTCGGGTTGGGGTGTTACAATTATGGTGTCAGAGACAGGTTGCGACTCGTAATACATTTACCCTTGACCTGTGAAGTTTGGACCACTAAGTTTCCACTGTAGGCGCTCATAAGATAACCGTTGAGGAATTGCTTTAGGATCTCCCCATAGGAACTTAAGTATTACCGGTGAGGAATGGGTAGACTAGGACATCTATGTAAGTAGCATTGCTTCCGCATCACTCTGATTCGTGCCTTGCTTTTGGTTAAAGCTTGTTGAGATCACTTTGGAGATTGAAAGCTTATGCCTTGCACCATCTAAGTTTTGAAACGTAAATAAATCTTGAAGCCATTGAGAATTTCATAGTAATTGCCTGACACTATTTGATCCTTACCTTCATATTCCGACTCTAACCTCTGATCTTTTGTTAATCATTTCGATGCCTCTTGGGCATTTTTAGAATCTCCATGGCGAGTAGTTTGGCTTTCCCCTCTTGATTATGACATTGATTTTGTTGACCTCCGAGAATATAGAAGTACTAGGTGGATTAAGATAGGTTGTTTTTACTTACGACTCGAGATAAAGTATGATCATCATGAAGGCACATTTATTTGGTGCTAGTATTATGACGTCTGGCCAACGTGATAATACTTACACCATATAACGTGCTCTCATTGTGGCCATAGGATATCTTGGGGAGTAACTACGAAGTTTAGAATTTGATCTCCGTTGGATTATCCGTTATTGGTGAGACTTTAAGTTCACTCTGCCTATACGTATCCCTTGCCTTCATTCTTTAGATATCTGAATGAGTTTGGACTCTCGTTTTCGTTCTGTTGACCTCAGTTATAAATCTTGAACTCTTTGTAGAGCTCTCTACTGTTGATACAGTTAAGTTGATTTGAAATCTTGTTCGTGTTTCATATGAACTTTCCTGAAGATTCACCTATCATCCATTTTACGTTTTGTGTACTTTTGATCATAATCAACCCAATTTGTCTCCTTATGAGAAATTTGAACCCACCTTATTTTGATTGAGTCATGAGAAGCTTTTGGTTTGAAGATCCTTTTCGGAAGAACCTCATCGGGCGTGAGAATGTTGGTGACGATCTTTTACGAATTGCTGCGACTTCATCTAACCTTCGTACTTCAAATTTCGAGGACGAAATTTCTTTTTAAGAGGGGAAGAGTTGTAAAACCCAAAAATTGAACATAATATGAATTGACAATAATGCCCTCATTTTAAAATTTTAAGAACTTAAGAACATCATGCAAGTAACACAAATTATATTTAACTTAATGTACGTTATATACTAAGACACATAATGAATTAACTACAAACTAATACTTATATGCTAATTAAATAAAAATGTCCTAACTTATCACTTGTACAAAAAAAAAAATGCCACAACTTGAACCTTAACTAGGATTATGACTAAATTCATTATGTAACAAGTTAACTTGAATAAAAGCCCAAGATCTCTCCTAATGAGGACACAAATTTCGGTCCATTATCCCTCCCAAAAATACCAATCGGTTTCCTCCTTTTATTATACCAAAAATCAAAAAAAAAAAAAAAAAAAAAAAAAAAAAAAAAAAAAAAAAAAAAAAAACCTAAAGAACCCTAACTATCAAAAGTGCCGCCTTCTTCTTGGTTGCTGCCATTGTCGACCCAAGACCAACCACAAGGAGGTCTAATCTTTGCTCATACTAGTCAAGGTAATCTTGTTCTTGTCCCCTTTGATCCATTCGAATTATCCTTGAACCCTAAATCGACCTATTGATTTTTTTTCCCTCTTGTTCTTATTGTTGTTCGATCCAAAAGAGAAGGAAGGAAAGAATCCGTGTTGTGGTGATTTGATTTTGTGTTATTCGTGTTCTTGTGGTCTACGAGGGTATTGTATCTTTCTCCTTGTTCAATCCTTGTCGTTATTATTCTTGTTCTTGGTCGAATTGATGTTACATGAAATAATAATTGATACATAAAATCATGAATCATGAAAACCCGAAAAGTCTATATGTATAAATCGACCAGGAGTTTTGTGAGGTAATTATTCGATTTAATTATGTTATGACCTGTATTAATTCAACCTAATCATGGATGAACTCATCTAAAAACGTTTTACGTCAATAATTAGTGATTGGAATGGCTAAAACCCTAATACAAACATGTTTCTGTGATGGCTGTTTCTGAGTTGGATTTTTGTTCAACTTTAACCGGCTGTAACTAAATGATGTGATCGATTTTTTGGGTGTTTTAAGAGTCTAAAACTAAGTTCAATGAAAGGGCTACCTGGGAAAATTTAGTTTGTAATTTTTAGAGGCTTGGAAGGTTACTTTTTGATTTTTAGAAAATTATATGTCTGATCGGATTTGTGAGTCTGGAAAATCAGTCCGGGTTTTTCAATTTTAATTTCCAAACCCTGTCGAGTTAGAAAGAGCTCTTTGAACTGGGTAAACTTTGGGATGTCTATTAGTATCTGGAATTTTTGTAGATTTTTGTGAATTTTAATGAAGGGGTAAACAGTTGATAACTTATTGGGTGTCCCATCAGACATGTTTCTGGGACAGGTTAGGAAAAAGGAATTTTCTTTCATAGCAAAACTAATTAATAAAATCTAGAAAAATTAGGTAAAATACTAGGGACATTAAGGTAGCCCTGTGAATTTTTTTAGATTTTATTTCAGAGTTCTACTATGATTCTTAAATTATGTAAAACGAGTCCAGATCTTACTTAGAACCTGATAAGTGTAAGATGATGTTTAAAAAGGGTAAATTGTTTATATTCAAACATTAGAGGGTCTATATGATTATTTTGATAATATTAAAGGACTAAAATTGTAGAAACCTGTAACTTTGCAATAATTACACCTCATACCCTAACTTTATGATAATTGCACAATTGGTCCTTAAACTTATCCTAAATACTTAATAAACCCTTAAATGAATAAAACTACTATAATAACCTTATGAACCTTAAAGCTACTTAAAATGGAAGGTTAACTAAAAATAGCAATCGGAACTTAGAACCTCTTGTAATTCTGTCTTTTACTCCTTTAGGTTCGAGGAGGGAGTGATCTGATCCCTGTCAGTCTTTGCCACTCTTGTATTCTTGCTTGCATTTGAATAAGGTACAGATATTCTGCCCTTCTTTAGTAAGGTGCCTTCGTCTCATTTCTGATTTCTGATTCACTGCTATGTTCTTTGATTCTGTGAACCTTTCTGGTTTCTTTCATGATATTATGAACCTTTGACATGACCTTTTCTGTTATGAACCTTTCTGATATTAAACCTTTCTGATACATGACCTTTTCTGTTATGAACCTTTCTGATATTAAACCTTTCTGATACATGACCTTTCTGTTATAAACCTTTCTGATATTAAACATTTCTGATATATGACCTTTCTGACATGGAACCTTTATGGAATGAACCTCTGATATGAACCTCTGATTATGAACTCTGATATTCTGAAATGGAAATTGACTTATGAAACTAAATTAAATACTGGATACATAATACTTGACCTTGACCCACAGTTTGATACTACGAGCTACTCACTAGGCATGAGGGTTTCATGTCCATGTCAGTCGATGCACCGATGGCATGACTCTAGGGCAGGAGAGTGATGACCTGTCCCGTCCCTTTTCTGTATTTTAATTGGTGTGTTGGGAGTTATGGCCACCAGGGGCGTATGGATGCATCCTAGATTTGTTTCTGTATTATGTTCATGTTATGATATGTTATGATATGCACGGTGACTGATGGTGTGTGCGATACACGTCTTTCACAACTCTGGGAGCTGATCACTCCGTATTTCGGATTTCTGGGATTAGTGAGAGGAACATCTCTCTGCATGGCGGTATGATTATGATTTCATGTTCATGTTTCTGGGCTCGTAGAGGATTACTGTTTTCCATGCACCTTATAGACTTATGACCTTTACCTTTCATTACTGACACCCTATGACATGATACTGGACTTATCTCTGTACTGGGCTTGGTATGTTTGGGCTTGATGGGATCTTTTGATTACTTCACCATTACTCATGATACTATCCATACTTTCTGATATCTCTGTATAACCCTCATATTTCTTCTCATCTATTATTACATCATGTACGATTCCTTCCATCTCCCCTATTTCATTATTATTGTTTGTTACCATTATATCTGTTCACTGAGCTCGCGTAGCTCAGCCGCGTTTCTTTTCCCGCGGCAGGTTTAGTTGGAAGCTGGGGGTTGGGTGAAAAGTGTTGACTTTAGAAGACTTCATTAGCTTTTGGAAGATGACTAGAAGAACCTTATATTAGGCATAGAAATTTTGTAATGTAAAGCTTGTAGTTCTGATTTCAGTTGTAAACCTTGGATTTTCATTGTATTATTTATGTCAAATGTCTGTGTTTGTTCTGATAAGAATCCGTATATGTGACACCTTTGCCCTTGTCGGGTTGGGGTGTTACAATTATGGTGTCAGAGACAGGTTGCGACTTGTAATACATTTACCCTTGACCTGTGAAGTTTGGACCATTAAGTTTCCACTGTAGGCGCTCATAAGATAACCGTTGGGGAATTACTTTAGGATCTTCCCAAAGGAACTTAAGTATTACCGGTGAGGAATGGGTAGACTAGGACATCTATGTAAGTAGCATTGCTTCCGCATCACTCTGATTCGTTCCTTGCTTTTGGTTAAAGCTTGTTGAGATCACTTATGGAGATTGAAAGCTTATGCCTTGCACCATCTAAGTTTTGAAACGTAAATAAATCTTGAAGCCATTGAGAATTTCATAGTAATTGCCTGACACTATTTGATCCTTACCTTCATATTCCGACTCTGACCTCTGATCTTTTGTTAATCATTTCGATGCCTCTTGGGCATTTTTAGAATCTCCATGGCGAGTAGTTTGGCTTTCCCCTCTTGATTATGACATTTATTTTGTTGACCTCCGAGAATATAGAAGTACTAGGTGGATTAAGATAGGTTGTTTTTACTTACGACTCGAGATAAAGTATGATCATCATGAAGGCACATTTATGTGGTGCTAGTATTATGACGTCTGGCCAACCTGATAATACTTACACCATATAACGTGCTCTCATTGTGGCCATAGGATATCTTGGGGAGTAACTAAGAAGTTTAGAATTTGATCTCCGTTGGATTATCCGTTATTGGTGAGACTTTAAGTTCACTCTGCCTATACGTATCCCTTGCCTTCGTTCTTTAGATATCTGAATGAGTTTGGACTCTCGTTTTCGTTCTGTTGACCTCAGTTATAAATCTTGAACTCTTTGTAGAGCTCTCTACTGTTGATACAGTTAAGTTGATTTGAAATCTTGTTCGTGTTTCATATGAACTTTCCTGAAGATTCACCTATCATCCATTTTACGTTTTGTGGACTTTTGATCATAATCAACCCAATTTGTCTCCTTATGAGAAATTTGAACCCACCTTATTTTGATTGAGTCATGAGAAGCTTTTGGTTTGAAGATCCTTTTTGGAAGAACCTCATCGGGCGTGAGAATGTTGGTGACGATCTTTTACGAATTGCTGCGACTTCATCTAACCTTCGTACTTCAAATTTCGAGGACGAAATTTCTTTTTAAGAGGGGAAGAGTTGTAAAACCCAAAAATTGAACATAATATGAATTGACAATAATGCCCTCATTTTAAAATTTTAAGAACTTAAGAACATCATGCAAGTAACACAAATTATATTTAACTTAATGTACGTTATATACTAAGACACATAATGAATTAACTACAAACTAATACTTATATGCTAATTAAATAAAAATGTCCTAACTTATCACTTGTACAAAAAAAAAAAATGCCACAACTTGAACCTTAACTAGGATTATGACTAAATTCATTGTGTAACAAGTTAACTTGAATAAAAGCCCAAGATCTCTCCTAATGAGGACACAAATTTTGGTCCATTATCCCTCCCAAAAATACCAATCGGTTTCCTCCTTTTATTATACCAAAAATCAAAAAAAAAAAAAAAAAAAAAAAAAAAAAAAAAAAAAAAAAAAACCTAAAGAACCCTAACTATCAAAAGTGCCGCCTTCTTCTTGGTTGCTGCCATTGTCGACCCAAGACCAACCACAAGGAGGTCTAATCTTTGCTCATACTAGTCAAGGTAATCTTGTTCTTGTCCCCTTTGATCCATTCGAATTATCCTTGAACCCTAAATCGACCTATTGATTTTTTTTCCCTCTTGTTCTTATTGTTGTTCGATCCAAAAGAGAAGGAAGGAAAGAATCCGTGTTGTGGTGATTTGATTTTGTGTTATTCGTGTTCTTGTGGTCTACGAGGGTATTGTATCTTTCTCCTTGTTCAATCCTTGTCGTTATTATTCTTGTTCTTGGTCGAATTGATGTTACATGAAATAATAATTGATACATAAAATCATGAATCATGCAAACCCGAAAAGTCTATATGTATAAATCGACCAGGAGTTTTGTGAGGTAATTATTCGATTTAATTATGTTATGACCTGTATTAATTCAACCTAATCATGGATGAACTCATCTAAAAACGTTTTATGTCAATAATTAGTGATTGGAATGGCTAAAACCCTAATACAAACATGTTTCTGTGATGGCTGTTTCTGAGTTGGATTTTTGTTCGACTTTAACCGGCTGTAACTAAATGATGTGATCGAGTTTTTGGGTGTTTTAAGAGTCTAAAACTAATTTCAACGAAAGGGCTACCTGTAAAAATTTAGTTTGTAATTTTTAGAGGCTTGGAAGGTTACTTTTTGATTTTTAGAAAATTATATGTCTGATCGGATTTGTGAGTCTGGAAAATCAGTCCGGGTTTTTCAATTTTAATTTCCAAACCGTGTCGAGTTAGAAAGAGCCCTTTCAACTGGGTAAACTTTGTGATGTCTATTAGTATCTTGAATTTTTTGTAGATTTTTTTGAATTTTTATGAAGGGGTAAACAGTTGATAACTTATCGGGTGTCCCATCAGACATGTTTCTGGGACAGGTTAGGAAAAAGGAATTTTCTTTCATACCAAAACTAATTAATAAAATCTATAAAAATTAGGTAAAATACTAGGGACATTAAGGTAGCCTGTGAATTTTTTTAGATTTTATTTCGGAGTTCTACTATGATTCTTAAATTATGTAAAACGAGTCCAGATCTTACTTAGAACCTGATAAGTGTAAGATGATGTTTAAAAAGGGTAAATTGTTTATATTCAAACATTAGAGGGTCTATATGATTATTTTGATAATATTAAAGGACTAAACTTGTAGAAACCTGTAACTTTACAATAATTACACCTCATACCCTAACTTTATGATAATTGCACAATTGGTCCTTAAACTTATCCTAAATACTTAATAAACCCTTAAATGAATAAAACTACTATAATAACCTTATGAACCTTAAAGCTACTTAAAATGGAAGGTTAACTAAAAATAGCAATCAGAACTTAGAACCTCTTGTAATTCTGTCTTTTACTCCTTTAGGTTCGAGGAGGGAGTGATCTGATCCCTGTCAGTCTTTGCTACTCTTGTATTCTTGCTTGCATTTGAATAAGGTACAGATATTCTGCCCTTCTTTAGTAAGGTGCCTTCGTCTCATTTCTGATTTTTGATTCACTGCCATGTTCTTTGATTCTGTGAACCTTTCTGGTTTCTTTCATGATATTATGAACCTTTGACATGACCTTTTCTGTTATGAACCTTTCTGATATTAAACCTTTCTGATACATGACCTTTTCTGTTATGAACCTTTCTGATATTAATCCTTTCTGATACATGACCTTTCTGTTATGAACCTTTCTGATATTAAACATTTCTGATATATGACCTTTCTGACATGGAACCTTTATGGTATGAACCTCTGATATGAACATCTGATTATGAACTCTGATATTCTGAAATGGAAATTGACTTATGAAACTAAATTAAATACTGGATACATGATACTTGACCTTGACCCACAGTTTGATACTACGAGCCACTCACTAGGCATAAGGGTTTCATGTCCATGTCAGTCGATGCACCGATGGCATGACTCTAGGGCAGGAGAGTGATGACCTGTCCCGTCCCTTTTCTGTATTTTAATTGGTGTGTTGGGAGTTATGGCCACCAGGGGCCTATGGATGCATCCTAGATTTGTTTCTGTATTATGTTCATGTTATGATATGTTATGATATGCATGGTGACTGATGGTGTGTGCGATACACGTCTTTCACAAATCTGGGAGCTGATCACTCCATATTTCTGATTTCTGGGATTAGTGAGAGGAACATCTCTCTGCATGGCGGTATGATTATGATTTCATGTTCATGTTTCTGGGCTCGTAGAGGATTATTGTTTTTCATGCACCTTATAGACTTATGACCTTTACCTTTCATTACTGACACCCTATGACATGATACTGGACTTATCTCTGTACTGGGCTTGGTATGTTTGGGCTTGATGGGATCTTTTGATTACTTCACCATTACTCATGATACTATCCATACTTTCTGATATCTCTGTATAACCCTCATATTTCTTCTCATCTATTATTACATCATGTACGATTCCTTCCATCTTCCCTATTTCATTATTATTGTTTGTTACCGTTATATCTGTTCACTGAGCTCGTGTAGCTCAGCCGCGTTTCTTTTCCCGCGGCAGGTTTAGTTGGAAGCTGGGGGTTGGGTGAAAAGTGTTGACTTTAGAAGACTTCATTAGCTTTTGGAAGATGACTAGAAGAACCTTATATTAGACATAGAAATTTTGTAATGTAAAGCTTGTAGTTCTGATTTCAGTTGTAAACCTTGGATTTTCATTGTATTATTTATGTCAAATGTCTGTGTTTGTTCTGATAAGAATCCGTATATGTGACACCTTTGCCCTTGTCGGGTTGGGGTGTTACAAATTCAATACAATAAAATTAGAATGTTTATAACTGAACCAAATATAAAATTGGACCTCCTTTTATACACCAAAAAGTACTAGTCAGCTTACAATACTTTCCTAAGTATCTGATGAACTCAAATAAGTACATTTTATTACCATCATTTATCCTATTTATTTGACTTGTTTTTTTATATTATATATGAGAATTGATACGTTAATGTTTACTTTTGTAATTCTCAGGTAAAAACAAGTATTATGTGAAACTTGGCGATTTTGGACTAATTATGGAGCAAAACAAGCAAGATGTTAAAGTTTACTGAAATGCACAAGATCAAGATCATTCTGCTCCAGATACGCCGCAACACACTTCGTACATACGGCGCATCACTATCAAGATTTCACAAGTTACAATCCAAGACGGCAAAGGACATGCGCCGCATAGAGAAATGGAGTTACGCCGCATCTTAAGGCGGTGTACGAATATTCCTGAATATATTAATCTTGGACCCCACGCGAAGTTAAGTCAATGCGCCGCATCTACTTATCCTATGCGTCGCATCTAACCCTCAGACAGAAACTATAAATACCCCAAGGCCAGACGAATTTCGAGACACTTAGACGACACCGAGCTTAGTTGGACAGTGCAAGATACCAGAGCCGAATCCAGACGTGTTAGCAGCACAAGACACACCCTAAACGAAGATACAAGAGCTGTAAGAAGGTCCTGCAAAAACATAAACAATCTTGTGAAACAAAACAAGGTCCCATCTGAAACCCTCAATTGGCTTTAGCATAAGAGACTCTCCCATCTGAACTTCAAAAACATAAACAATCTTGTGAAACAAAACAAGGTCCTTGGCTTACCATCACTTGAGTTGTCAAAGGATAAACAATGCTCTGCCTGTGAAAAAGGTAAACATCATAGAGCATCCTTTAAAACCAAAACAAACTTTTCCATCAAGAACTGCCTTCATCTTCTCCATATGGATCTCTTCGGACCCATCAGTCCTAGATCCATCAACCGTGAGAAGTATACTCTGGTAATTGTGGATGAATACTCAAGATACACTTAGGTTTACTTCCTGACCAAAAAGAGTCAGGCAGCAGGAACAATCATGTCCTTTGTCAGAAACATTGAAAATCAAAATGACATAAAAGTCAAACAGATTAGGACTGACAATGGGACAGAGTTCAGAAATCATGAACTTGAATGTTTCTGTGATGAGAAAGGCATTTCCCAAAAAAATTCCTCTCCTTACACACCTGAACAAAATGGTGTTGCTGAAAGGAAAAATAGAACACTCTTTGAAGCAGCTAGGACAATGCTAAATGGATCAGTCCTTTCCAAACACTTCTGGACTGAAGCAGTAAAAACTGCCTGTTACACACAAAACAGATCCATCATTGTCAAGAGACATAGCAAAACCCCTTATGAGTTATTCAAGGGAAGGATCCCTGACATCAGCTACTTTCATGTCTTTGTGTGTCCTGTGTTTATTCATAATCACAAGGATCACTTAGGGAAATTTGATGCCAAAGCTGATGATGGATACTTCCTAGGATACTCTCTTGTCTCAAAGGCCTTCAGGGTGTTCAACACTAGGAGATAGCAAACTGAGGAAACATTCCATGTTACCGTTGATGAGAGCACTGAAGCAATCAGGTTCTGAAACACCTCAGTGGAAGAGATAGGAATTGATGATTCATCAAGATATCCTCCTGATGAATATCATCCTGATAGCAATCCTTCCACTTAGTATCAAGCAAATGCTGATATCTCCAACCACATTATCCCTCACAACCTTCCTTACCCAACCATCACTGAGTTTGTTGAAGCACAAACAAGTACTGATGCAATCAATCAGTCTGAACAAAGTGCTCAGGAACCAAACAATCTCAGTGATCAGCCAACCCTGTCAGACACTCAAGATCCTGAAGATCATCAGGTGTCTGCACCAGAATCTACACCTCTACCCAATCAGGCCTCCACAAGTTCTAATCAGTATCCAAGACCTCAGGACAGTTGGACTAGGTCTCAAGATATAGAACTTGTCAATATAATTGGAGAGCCGACTGAAGGCATGCTTACCAGAAGCATGGTTGCTAAACTAAGAGCAGCCTCAGCCAATGAATGCCTGTTTGTGGACTTCATTTCCACAATTGAACCCAAAAGTGTCAAAGAAGCACTTAAACATCCTAGTTAGGTTCAGGCCATGCATGATGAACTGGAACAGTTTGAAAGAAACAAGGTAATGACCTTGGTCAAATATCTTCAGGATGTTATAGTCATTGGCATGAAATGGGTGTTCAAAAATAAATCTGATGAAAATGGCATAGTCATTAAAAACAAGGCCAGACTTGTAGCCAAAGGCTATAATCAACAAGAAGGCATTGATTATGAAGAAACATTTGCACCAGTGGCAAGGATGGAAGCCATCAGGATCTTCCTTGCATTTGCAACCTACATGAACTTCAAGGTGTACCAAATGGATGTAAAAAGTACATTCTTAAATGGCTCACTGAAAGAAAACGTTTATGTTCAACAACCCCCTGGATTTGAAAGCAGTGAGTTTCCTGACTATGTCTGCAAGCTTGACAAAGCCCTTTATGGACTGAAACAAGCTCCTAGGGCATGGTATGAAACTCTCTCAGCCTTCCTCATCCAAAACAAATTTTTCAGAGGCAAGATAGACAACACATTGTTTATCTACAGGACAAATGATGATGTCATACTTGTACAAGTGTATGTGGATGACATCATATTTGGCTCAACAAGTTATAAACTTTGCAAACAGTTTGAAAAACTGATGGCAAAGAAATTTGAAATGAGCATGATAGGAGAACTCACTTACTTCCTTGGACTGCAAATCAATTAGACTAAGAAGGGAACTTCTATCAGTCAAGAGAAGTACATCAGAAGCCTACTGAAAAAGTATGAGCTCAGTAACTGTGCCTCAGTCAAAACTCCCATGGTTTCACCAAACAACCTTGGTCCTGACCCTACTGGAAAACCAGTGAATCAAACTCTCTTTAGAGGAATGATTGGGTCACTGATGTATCTACTTGCATCAAGGCCTGACATCGAATTCTCAGTCTGTTTGTGTGCCAGATATCAATCTGACCCAAGAGAATATCATCTCACAGCTATGAAAAGGATACTCAGGTACTTGAAAGGTACTCCAAACCTTGGATTATACTATCCAAAATGCTCAGGCTTTGATCTCAAAGTATACTCAGACTCTGACTATGCTGGATGCAACATGGACAGAAAAAGCACCTCAGGCTCCTGCCAAATCCTTGGTGTAAAATTTGTCTGTTGGAGTGCTAAGAAGCAACAATCAGTTGCCATGTCCTCAGCAGAAGCTGAATATGTTGTAGCAGCCAGTTGTTGTGCAAATGTACTATGGATGAAAAGTCAACTCAGTGACTATGGAATCCATTACAAAATGGTTCCCGTCTTTTGTGATAACACAAGTGCAATTGCAATCTCAAACAACCCGGTTCTTCATCAGAGAACCAAACACATTGATATTAGATATCATTTCATCAAGGACCATGTCATGAATGGTGACATTGAATTACACTTCATCCCCACTGAATATCAGCTAGCTGATATCTTCACCAAACCATTGGATGAACCAACTTTCACAAGACTGAAAGCTAAATTGGGAATGTTGGATATAGAGAATCAGTCCACTGATTGAATCCATCCAACTAAGTGTATATTCTGAAAACCTCAGGTCCCTGACTCAATGTGTCCCTCAGTGAAAAAGATCACTGAATCACCTTCCCCGAACCCCTCAAACTGAATGATAAGTCATTCAAGGGCCTCAAGATGACATTCAATGCTAACTTAAATGCTCTAAGTATCTAGTTAGTAAATTTCCGAGGTTGGTAACTGAATACCTATTTAATATAGGAATATATGTTCTTTTGCCTTCTGGCATGCACATCTTGGGCCCCTACTTACCCACTTGGCATTTAATGCCTCTCCTCACACATCATATATATGTGATGATGTAAACTCTGCAAATTACACTTTTTGCAGACGGCACAACTGTTCACCTCGATTGTTGCGCAAAACCCGAGAAAGTGAAGTGGTGGCATTTAATGTGGATCCTAAACGTTTTATACAAAACGGTTTTCAAAAGTTTTGAGAAAAATCCGCTTAATGCCTAAACCACCCCTCCTCTCCACTTCCCTATAAATACCCCTAAACAAATTAACACACACACGTTTTAGAAAATTTTATGCAAACTTTTGCCCTTTTCTCTCAAAAACTAGTGTGTGTGTTCTTCATCTTTAGACCCAGACCATTTTTTCTTCTTGCAAAACCAAGACCATCTTTTCAAATGGCTGCTTCTAAAGCTATAACCTGCGCCCCAAATGTGGAATTCACAATGGAGGGCATATATGACCAAAAACAACGTCGCAGGGAATTTTGCCTACCCCGAAATTTTTTGGGCGTATAAGAATGTGGTTAAGTACCTACAAAACTGCTTTCTTTCTACGGCGTTTACCAAAACACCCCCAGTCATATACCATGACTATCTGAGGGAGTTCTGGTGTACAGCAGTGGCTACCAGCCCTAATAACATCAAGGACACCATCATAACGTTCTCAGTGATGAATGGAAGAAAGACCCACTCCCTGAATTACCAAACCTTTAACAAGGCCACAGGTCTTGATTTCGCTGAGAACTTCGACCCTTAGCCCACTGATGCAGAAGTAAAGGCCGAATTGCTTTTACTAGGGCCACATGATGAAAAACACCCTGAAGTGGCCCCAGGAACCTTATTGGCCAAAGCCCCAATAATCAAAACATGGTTTCCTATTGTATGGAGGATCCTGATGACCTTTGTCATTCAAGTCTTTTGTTGGCAGTAAGTCGTCCACGGAGCAATTGAATGCATCACAACAAATGATTGTATTCAGCCTCCTGGAGGGTAGAAAATTTGATATTGGAGAGATGATCTTCAGAGACCTCATAGCCAAGCTATCAGGGAAGTCTAGGCAAAGACACATGTCTTATCCTAGATTCATTTTCTGTGCGCTTCAGGACTTGTTAGGCTCCGAGTATGATAGACAAAATGTCAAGGGATCTAACCCTGATGTCTTACATAAGGAAAACTACTCGAGAGGCCTCAATGAGGTTACACCAGTCCCCTTGACAACATACTTGTTGATGGTCATTCAGGGCAAAGATGCTATATCTCCTGTGCCTTCTCCTTCAAAGAAGGAGAAGAAGAAGAAAAAGGCGGGGTCTAGGAAGGTGGTTCAACCCAAACCACTCGCCACTGAGACCTCTGCCTCAGTGCCTAAACAAAGGCAACCAACGGCCAAGATTACTGAGACACCCATAGTTGAAATCCCATTAGCCCAACAACAACCGCCAATGGAGGATACTGAGAAATCACCCTCAGTGTCCTCGGGCTAACCCTCTCCTCAAGGCTTTTCTGACAACTACAAGTCAGTTGGGTCAGGATCATTCCAACTCTCACATCCCCATGAAGGCATTATCAATCACAACCTTTGCCTGAAGGAGTACAGGGTCCTATACCCTCAGTAGAGCAGCACCACTCTGCTGGAAAGGGGACCCACACCCTTTCTCATCCCGTTCATGGCTCTGAGCAATCACACTCAGAGTCTCAGGGAGTACTGGCCTCTATACCTTCATCAGGGCAGTACAACCTTGGTGGAAAGGGAGGCCTCACCTTACAACTTCCCGTTTACGGTCCTGAGCAATCATACTCAGGATCTCAGGGAGAAACGGTTCCTAAATCCTCGTCAGGGCAGTACAACCCTGATGGGAAGGGGACCTCAACATCTCATTGCCTAGTGGTAGTACTGGAAAACACCCACCAGTCCTTGAAGGCATCCAGAGGGACAAAGACTCAGGGGGCATACGACCACCCGCTGATACGAAACCAAAAACCACGCATGACAGATCCAGTCTCTCAGGAACTGACTCCATGGACCAGGCAGAGAAAACCCACTCTGTTCTCCTGGAGGGGTCAGGACCTGGCCACAACAAAGGTGAGCCCTCTTTTGAGGGGGAGCCGAATTCAGCCAAGGTTGCTACTCTTGCGAACATTCAGACACTCATGGATGAAGAATCCGAAGAGGAGATGGTCGATTTTGATGATGAAGTTATTTTTTGGTGCGGGGGAGGAAACGGAGACTAAAACATACAACTCTCCTCAGCACACTGAACCACCATCTCCTCCTCCTGAGGACCAACAAGAGTCCCAAACCAACCCAACAACATCCTCATCATCATCAGGCACCTCATCTCTCCTGCTACTCCTCTATACCTGCAGAAGTATGATAATGTTCTTCCTCTCACGGAAAGGCAACTAGTGATGTTCCTCCGCAAGGCCAACAATGCCCTTTTCGAGAGATCACTGAAGAGCAATGGGATCAGCATACTGAAGCAGCAATCTCCTATGCTGACTTCAGGGCTGCTGTTGAAGCATCTCAGGGCAAGTTACATCAGGTCACCAAACTCACTGACAAACAACTCGGTGACCTAAGGGCATTTCTTGATAGTATGGGTTCTGAACAAGACAAGCAGCTCTCCAACATATTGAAGACTCTTGATTCCATTCAGGAAGAATTCAGAGATGATCCAGCCCTGATCACAAAGCTGACTGAGTACATGGATACTCAGAAGACCACCTCCACCAACATTGCTGAGCTACTCAAGCTTCTCAAAGAGGTGGATCTCAAACCACTCAGGTCTCAGCAGGATGCAATTCAACAGTCAGTCGCTAACACCCAAGAGTGCCTGACAAAGATAACATCAGCTTTTGATCAGCTCTCCAACAAGCATAATGAGCTGATCAACCACTATACAACAAAAGTCATTGAACTCACCACATGCCTCTCCGGTTGTCCCACCTCCTCAGTCAACAGATGCTTATACTGAAGCACCAGCATCTGTTGAGGGGGAGAAACTTGATGAACCTACTCCTGAACCTTCATCTTCTGCACTTGTTGTTGCTACAATCCCTGTTCAACCTGAAGCAATAGCAACAGAAGTCCCTGAGTCCTCCACCAGTCAACCCTCTCCCACTGACAAAGGGAAGGGAATCATGGTGACTGAAGATTCTCCTCCCTGATTACAATTGGTTAAGGTATCAACAGAAAGGCATCCTGACCCAATGAACCTTTTGGAGTCACCTTAGACAATGGGAGGAAATTCTTTGGGACTCCTGAGGAAGTGGCCGCAGTACTGGATGAACAGGTAGAATCAGGGCTGAGAAAAAGGCTGAGCAACTCAACAGACCTGTAATTGTTGAAGTTGCCAAGGAGGTAATAAAGGAAACTGATCAGGTCATCAAGGGGGAAGAATTCCTCAAGCTTCAGGCCGACCGCATCAAGGAACACAATCAACAGGCCAGACTAAGAGAAGAAAAGAGGAAGAAAACCTATGAGAGGTATATGTGGCACATGATGAAGACCAAAGGGGAAGGCACCATAACAGACATGACCATTCACATGACCAAGCCCATAAGTATAACGGTTCACAGGGGGCCAAGGAAGTCTGAGAAAAACCAACCCTTCAAGTTCTCAGACTATGGGCTAAGGGAATGGGACATGATGAGGCCCATCCTGAGGAAGAAGCAAAGAAGGATTGTTCCTAGCCTTCTAGCTACCCTGAAATCCAAATACGAGGAACTGGAAAAGGTTGCTAAGAGTTTGGGAATAGATCATGAGAAGGCACTTGCTTCTCAGGGACTGTCAATCCCTGAACCTACTCAGAAGATTGGGAAGAAAAGGAAATCTGTGGAACAGGAGCCTGAACAGTTCATAGCCGCCCTTCATTGCAACAGGATTCCTTCTCAAGGAGTGACCTTTGTTCCCAACAAAGTTATCATGATTCTTGAGTATGGTATTTTCTTTGTTGATGATTTTGGCCAACAGGCCTTCCAAAGAGTCAGTGCCATCAACATGGTGGAAACAACAACTCTTCTTGCGTGCAAGCTAATGGCGATTCACGTGAAGAGCCCTGAAAACGAAGAGTTCATAAAACTGATGGATAAGATGATGAATGAGAGACCTGAACAAAGAAGTGTTAGTGTCTAAGAAGGCTAAGTTGGAACTCATGGGAATCTTGAAAGGCTGAGTACAAGGTCCCTGAGTATTATGTTTAGATGTTAGGACGAATGTAATGATATTAATAAAATGATGGCCCATGTTTTGTTATATCAGTGTCCTTTTGATAGCTATCTTGTATATTCAGTATGAGAAGAAGCCCATTTGCTCACTCACAACTGATCAAAACACTTAGGCATAATTTATATCCAAATAGGGGAGATTGTTGGGTCCGTCAGTACCCAAGCGTCCATGAAAACAGGGTTTGAATACAAATTAGCCAAGTGTTAATCAACCTTAAACACTCTCAAGTCACTGAGTAACAGTTACTCAGTGAGTTACCTTCAGGATGCTTAGGACGAGTCTAAGAAGAAAGATTCACCATTTAGTAAGGTGGAACTCCCTGAGTAGGACTTAAGCCAAAGAAGAAGGTAATGGGTTCAATGAGTAATGACAAGACCTCACTGAACCCCAGTCTCCTCAACAACTATAATGATTGAAGACTGAAGACTGAAGACCTAAAACTGAAGAATCTGAAGTCTGAAAGAAAGGCGGGATTAGGCGGGAAGAGTTTGAAAAGATAAGGAGAAGTCTTATCGGGCCGAAAGCAAACTTTCCCTAAAATGGCTTAAAGTCAAGATGTGTCATAGCTGACACTCGGAAAGCACTTTTAGCTTATTCCCAATAAAGATTCTTGGAAATGACAAATACTATTGTATTTTGTCAAACTAGCTAGGTTATTCTTTTTGTACTTCCAATGGTGCTCTTTTATACTTGTGTATAAATAGTAACAGATGGGAGAAAAGTGGAATAAGTTTTGTGCATTAAAAGCTTAGACTTTCACAAAACCACTTTTCTCCTCCAAAGAGCAACCACGTCCCTGAGATAGCTCAGTGGTTCATTATTGTTGCCACTCAAGAATAACTTGAGTTTAGAGAGGAGAACACACCATACCTTGTCTATTCAATCCCAAGTGTTTATTCCGCAAACACTTGGGTAATAGATTCTTTTGATTAATTTCTAATAAGAATTAAAATATTGAAAAACTTTTGTTTTTATCTTTACGTTTTACTTATCGGTTATAATTAATCAATACATTATCTCAGTCATAGAACACAATTAGATTAACTTTGTAGTTATTTCTATTTGTGTAACGGGAACAACAGTTTATTTTATTCTGATACATTTAGTCACATAAATATCTGACTGTGTGGCCATTCAAAAAATAGCATGTGTGACGAAATCCCAGATTTGTACAAGTGGCATGAGCACTTCCTCCACTATCCACAGTTGCATAAGTCGTTTCAGGTAGTCCAAGAACGACGAGATGAAATGCAAGATCATTAGCTGTAATTTGTAGTTTGTCTTCCTAAGTGTACTCAGCGTCAGTCTGATCTTTGTAGAATGGTTGTACTGGGGGGGGGGGGGTTCCATTAGGATCTCCAGGGTCTAGGACTTGTCATGGTTTAAAGGGTCCTTCCAAAATATAATTGACAAGAAGTTTTCCGTTTGGTTTGCTCTTAAGATAGCGCATCATACGACTAGCCCTCTGTGAGTATCCACCCTTTGACAGCATGGTAGGACGGTTTTTAGCACCGGCTGCATGAATGTCTTGCTGAGTTGCCATTGATGAATGTATGTATGATAAAGTTGATCTTGGATCGGTTCAACGATGTAGGAGTTGTGTTGGTTGTTGGTTAAGGTAAGTTGTTGTAGGAAAAATTTGGTCTAAAAACATAAAAATGTCGATAACTTCTTTTCGGAGTGGATATGGGCCTCGAAGGATTGGGTTAGATCATTCAACGTGTCATTCTCCTCGTTCTCATGGTCGTTTTGATAGGTTATGGGCTGAAAACGGAGTTACGGTTCAAAAGTTATGGCCGTTTGAAGTTTTGTCCTTACTCGAAGGTTCTAACTCGAAGAATTGCTTACTCGAAGGTTTCTTACTCGAAAGTTTCTTACTCGAAGGTTTTTTACTCGAAGACTTAAATCCTTACTCGAAGGTTTCTTACTCGAAGACTTAAATCCTTACTCGAAGAAAAAAGTGCTTACTCGAAGATTTTTCTTACTAGAAGTATATAACCCCTCAGTAGAAGGATATAAAAAAGAGAAGTTCTGATTTCCTAACTTGGAAAATATAAACAGAACTTAGAATTAACTGTTACTCGAAGAATCCTTACTCGAAGAAATTTTCTAACTCGAAGAACTTCAACCTAACTCAAAAAACTTCTTCTAACTCGAAGAAATTCAGGCCCTTACTAAAAGAAATTCTTCTAACTCGAAGAAATTCAACCCTTACTCGAAGAAAATCAACCTTACTTGAAGATTACTAGTTTACCTCATTGGATATTATTTATGTTTAGTGCCTATGCTCGTTTATTTACTTGTTCTTGGTTGTCTTGTAACTAGTGTGGAAACGATATGGAAACGATAGAGGGGGGGGGGGTGAATACGTTTCCGTTTTAAACTTAAAAACTTTTGTATCAAATATAGTATAAATCAATTTTCGCCATTATTAGTCCGGTATATTTTTCTTTTCTAAAAACATCCTTATGACAAATTGCCGATCAAGCTTGACGTAATATGTAAAGTGTCAACACAAAGACAATCAACAATATAAAGCAAGAATAAAAGTAAACCGATAAGTAAGAAGGATACGCGAACCAACACGAGGATTTATAGTGGTTCAGTCACGATGCTCTTCTTCGCCCTACTCCACTCCCCGAGTATCCAACTCGAGAGTTACTTCACTAGATTAACAAGCTCCATTCTCGGCGGAGAAACCTTACACAACATAGCTTACACTTTATCCGGTACAAAGCTAAATACCGGGTCTTTCGTAGAAGGTAGAACCAAAACCTTACACATCTTCGCCTACACTTTATCCGGTATAAGGCTAGATACCGAGCTCTTCCACGAGGTAGAGCCAAACCTTCATCACCTACACTTTATCCGGTACAAGGCTAGATATCGGGTTCCATTACAAAGGAGGAACCACTACCCGATCAACACAACACATCATGAGGGACCAACGCCCTACTACACCAATCTACATAACACATCTATGACACCGGTTATGTTTTGTGGCCTAACATAACAAACCTTGTGCTTTATGACACAAACACATAAACCATCTAATCTAGTTAGAGATACAAGAAGAAGATACAAGAGAAGATCCAAGACAATGTGTCTAATGGATATGAATAACTAAACTAAATAAACTTCCTTTAATAGAAAGCATTCAATGAAGATCACAAGTTCCCTAAGCTTATTGCGATAGATCTTCATGTATGTATGGTTGTGGTGGATGAGAATGCAAGATCTCTAAGCTTGCTTTGGAGGATCACTTCAGTAGGTAAGGATGCAAGATCTCTAGGCTTGCTTTGGAGGACCACTTTGGGAGTATGCTTACAAAAAAATGAAAGTTAGAAGCATTATGATCATATGAGAAAGAAGGTGTTTTACATGTTTTCCTACTGATCTAAATGTGTTAGAAATGGTGGAGAGAAAGTGTGTGAAAGGTGAATGATGAGAAATGGTTTGCTATTTATAGGCAAAAAGAGAAAGCTGTTTACTATTCACCGGATCCCTTTGAAAGGGATCCGTCCCTTGTAAAGGGATCCGCGAGGGATCCGACGAAGCTCCTCTTTATTTTGGTTATGGGACATGGTTAATGGGTCATGGGTTATGGGTTATGCTCCATGGGTCATGTGATGTCATGCATGATGTTAAAGACATCTTGGGTCATGGGTTATGGACTTTGGGTCATGGGTTATGGGCTTTGGGTCATGGGTCATGGGTTTTACCCATTGTGATGTCATGCATGATGTAATGCACATTAATGCATATGGGTCATGGGTCATGGGTTATGGGTTTTGGGTTATGGAGAGTCCAAGCCATTTTACTAGTATATTACATTTAACTAGTTGATTCTAAAGAATGTATTTTATGAAAATGTAAGTAATATATATTACTTATAAGTGTTTCATAAAAATGGTTTTGGTTTTATATAAACTATTTTACTAGATGTGTTTAATGGTTTATTTGGGTTTTGATCCTAACGCAACATAACAAACATGTACGAACCTGTGTTGTAGCATACAAGGACTTGAGGCGTCGAGAGTTGTTGAAAGTATGTTGAGACAAAATATGATTACGAGTAACTTGTACATTTTACGTTATGTATTACAAGTTACATGGTTTGTCATCAATCAAAACAAACGAGACTGTATAGATTAAATATCATAATATTTGCACTAACAATCTCCCCCTTTTTGATGATGACAAAATATATGTAAACATAATAGATAGGTAAAATGATAAAGTTACTTGTGTTCGTACTTCCTTTATATTACCTTCTTCGTTTACACTCTTATCCCCTTTTTGTCAAAACAAAAAGGGTGTGTCTTTGGACTTAGACTTTACTTCTCCCAAGAATGGCGAGCTTGCATCATCCCTAGTGATGTTAAATTGAAATCCCCTTATTGCTCCCCTAAGCCTAGCAACACTTTTCTTGAAGCTTGGAAGACTTGAATGAAAGAAACGTGATCTCGTCTTGAAGGAACCTAGAGAATCACAAAGAAAGACTACATAGAAATATCCTTAGATCTGAGGTTAGAGAGTTTTGTACATAGAGAGAAGATATGTGAGAAGCAAGAGAGAAAGAAGAATTAGAATGAGATAAGAGAAGAAGAGATAGGTAAAGAAAGAAAAATTAGAATGATTGAGATTAGAAGGATAAATAAGATGTAAAGTGATGCGTCTTTGCTCCCCTTTAGTGAGGGCGTCAATTATTTTAGGAAGGCTTAAGACAAAAGTGTTGCAAACTTTTTGTTAGGAATTAAATATTCAAGGCATTGGTTTTGTGTTTGTACTGCTAAGGAATAACATTAACGGTACTAACTGAGTTAGTACTGCTAGTGTAAATATTAGTACTGTCAGAGTTAAAGTTGAAGACTACTGAAGATATAACTAACAGTACTAACTGACTGAGTTAGTACTGCTAGTATAGAAGTTGATACTGCTGGACTGCTTGAAGACTAAGATGGTACTGCTTATGAAGACATGTAAGAAGATAAGTATAGAATAGATTTTGTGTATATCTTATATAGTTAGAATTATACGAATACTCTGCATGTTTAGTGTAACACCCCCTAAATTATGTGTTAACAGCGGAAGACTAATCGGGGTATTACGGGGAGGATCTTTGTCATAATAATAGAAAACGGCACAAAAGAGGCGTTTTAAAATTACTTGTTATTCAAATCAAAGTTGAAGTACAAAATGTGAAAATATCAGAGTTAAAACATCCCATAAAAGGGTGCAGTAGTTTAATAATGAATGACATGATTTTATTTTACACCTCATTAAAACCCTTGGTTTATTACCCACTCCGTGCCTTGTCTGCTCCGTTAATACCTGAGATAAACATGCTAAAAAGTGTCAACACAAAGGTTGGTGAGTTCATAGAGTTTGTAATAGTAATCAGTTGATTTCAATAGTTTCAAAAGTGAGTGATAGTTGTAATAAATACAAATATTGGTGAAATAAGTAGTGGATTACATTGTTATACTCCCATAGTTTGTTTGTTTGCCCTAACCGGGTCAACACAAAAGTAGTTTGTTTGTTTATGTATCAGTAGAACACAAGTTTCAAGTTTGGGTGAAAATGGGCTACATTGTTATACACCTGTAGTTTAACGTGTGTGTGGGTGATATCATAAAATGATATAAGTAACGGTGTTTGTGTGTAGGAGTTTGTCAACTTCCTAGAAGTTCTCCAACAAAGTGTATTTGGCTATAAATCCAGCTAGAACAGAGACTATCAATCCAGCTAACACAAATGGGTGAATAGTTTGTATTTGGCTATCAATCCGGCTAGCACAAGGACTATCGATCAGGCTAACACAAATAAGGTGCATTTGGTTATCAATCCGGCTAGCGCGCATGCTATCAATCCGGCTAACACAAATGGGTAGTTGTACTCATGGTAATTCGTAAAAGTTTAAATTATTCGTATAAGTAAATGCAATTATAATGTCTCAGTAAACAAATAGTGTGTGTAATAAATCGTGTACTACGTTTAAAGTAAACGAGTAAAATTTGTAAGTAAACAAGCATGTATCTCCCCCAAAGAGTATAAAGTCATTAAACGAGTAAAAGTGGGACTATGACTCACCTTGTGTGTAGCTAGCAAGGTGGAAATGCGAAATCAAGTGAATTTATGGAAACGACTCCAACACACGACCTGGGTAATAGTGCATTCTGAGAATTTGGTATTTGTGACTTAATATGAGTAGGGAGTGTGAAAACGAGTAACGGATTATGATTTGGTGTGTGATGAGTGTGAATGATATGCTTAAAATGCTTAAAGTTAAAAAATAATATTATACATAATATTATTATGTTTTTATGTCATTGATTCCATAAATATCATTTTCTCAAAAGGGTTTGAACGAAACGTTAAGTTAATCGTTGAAATTCGTTATATATAAATATAAACGTAATGTGTTAAATAATGAACGAAATGTAATAAAATACACATGAGTGAAATGGAAAATGTAAAATATGAAATGAAATATGTAAGTGTTTAAAGTTACAGTTTTGTCCTTGTACTTAGGCTAATTTTACACTTTCAACCCTAACGGTGTCAGTTTTGCACCGCTAGTCCTTGGTTAACATATTGTTACATTTTTAGTCCTAATGTTTCCATAATGACATTTTAAACCACATGTTTACTGTTTTACCAATAGATACCCTCAGGTTATTAAATGAACAGTTTAGCACATATTTATACAAAGTTTACATATTTAACCCGAAATGACATATTCATTGCAAACTTAGTCCAAAATTTACAAAAAAAGTGGGAATTGATTTTTGAGTGTTTTACTAGCTTAATAAAGCTTATTTAAGTAAATTTCAACTGCTTTTAATTCGAAGTGCTTATTTTTAAGCTAATTGGGCTTTAACGATTTTTAAACAAAGCCCACCAACGTTTTTCGATCCGAGGTGTTTTTAGGGTAATGGGCCTGGTCTTGGGCTTGTAAAAAGGGTCTGAAAAATGTTGCAAAAGAGCTTATTCGATTAGCTTATCGCTACTGCTTAATAATCGTTTATTGGGCTTTTAAGCCCAATCGGTAAATATAAAGAGTTTCGACTGGTTCTTATTAGCGATTACTTGTGACTTTAAAAAGGGCTTAAACGAGTTTATTAAAGGAAACTTAAAACAAAAACTTATTTAATGAGCTTATAAAGAATCGTTATAATAAATAAAAATGATATGGTGTGCATATGTATCCAATTTTATTGGTCCATTTCTTAGCCGAGTTTAACATGGTCCAACAAAAAAGAAAATTACATATATGTGGTATATGAATATGCGATTCGACATAAGAATAAAATGATATCGATAAGTAAAATAACGAGTATGTAAGTGTCAAGTAAATGTAAAATAAAAATTCTTAGCCATCCATAAAGGAGGTCATTGCGTATAAACATAAAATAAATAAAACAAAAGCGTATAATGCAATAAAAAGTAAAATACGATCAAAGTAAATAGAGAACAATGCATGGTTTGATATAAGTTGATATAACAAGAAGGAAAAGAGTTGGAGAGGGCTTACAACACCTTAAAGATGGAGTTATACATGTATATAGAACTAGAACTTGAGAAATATTGATGTGGCTCGTCAAGGTGATCAACAATGATCGAATGGTGCTTAGGACGACTTGGAATGAACTCGAATGAGTGGGAGATTGCTTCTAGTCCTTGAGGACTCGGCAAAGGAAAATACTTAGAGTCAAGATACGTATGTGAATTTTCCAAGTGCAAATGTGATGAAGCGAAAAGTGTACCGCTTTTAAGGGGTCATTTAAGCCCTAAATCGTATTTATTTGATCAAATATTGCCCTAAATCGTTCCTTTTGTCATTTTAGGTACTTTTGAGAAGAAATCTGGAAAAGGAGGCATTTTGGACGTTTTTGGAGCATAAAAGTGAAGAAAACGGCAAAGTCTCAAAAATCGGCTGAAAGTTACCTTTGACGGCGTCATATTTAACCCTGGACGGCGTCATGGCTTGGCAAAAGTGTTGGATGTGAAATTTACTCATGATAAGCCAGAGAAATTGCATGGAAATTCTGACGGCGTCACTCTTTAATTTGATCAAGGTCGTCACGTTATAATTCAAAGAGGGACGGCGTCACGTTCATAGTCTGACGGCGTCAAGCCTTGATAAGCCAGAACGGATTTTGGAGAGCTAAAGAGGGACGGCGTCAAGAAGGTCATCCGAGAACCCTAAAAGCGGCGAGGTGACGGCGTCACACTCCATAACGTGACGCCGTCAGATATGAAAGTCTATATATAGTTTTCTAATTTTTTGTCATTAGTGTGGAACTTATTGAGGAACTTTGTGTGTGAAAACCCTAGGACGAATTTGGCAGCTCTTTCAAGGCTTTTTGCCTTGAGATCTTCCATGTTACATTGAAGATAAGTTATCAATTAATCATTCAATATGTCTATGTGTTGTTTGATTCTATCTTATTCTTGTCTTTTGTTTAACATGTTAGGCTAGATTTATCTTGTGTTTGCTTAGATCTAATGAAACCTAGCTATTGATTATTGGTTATTAGTGTGTTGTTAGTTGTATTGGATGATTGTTCATCTATGTTAGGCTTAAGAAAACTGGCTAACTTCCTATTCGGTAACTTGCTTGAACGTCTTAAGAAACATGAACCAATGCGTACTAAAGGTTTTTATGGTTGTATTTAATGCACAAGCGAATTCTAGTGATCCCATGTTAGGAGCTTCCTAGCCGGCTCGACATAGGAGTGAAGTAGGAGCTTGTAGAGTTGGGGAAGTACGTACGCCACCCCACGAATGGTATTAAGGAATACACCCGTCATCCACGCAACTAATACACACTAATCAACCGGTAAAAGATAGTTAGGGAGTAAGGAAATCTAAGTAAACACATTTCCCTCCACATAAGTTTTCACCAACATTTTCATTTTTGTTATTTTATTTTATTTGCATTCGTAGTAATTTGGGTTAGTTGACTAGCAACTAATTCCGCCCACTCTTTCAAACCCGAGATTTTACTTGCTTTCCAAAAAAATATAAAAACATAAAAAGAATCTTCTCTCACCCTTAGACCTATTAGAGTAGTTTTTCATACCTAACGAACACTATTCCCTGTGGAGAACGATCAATCCCCCGTACTTACCACTACACTATACTACATCGGTCAGGTACACTGCCTGGTGGGGTTGTAAGCCTCTTGAGATCCCTCGAGAGGTAAAACCTGTTGTAAGGTTGCAAAACCACGCATCAAGTTTTTGGCGCCGCTGCCGGGGAATAGTTATTGTTTAGGTTGAATTTTTATTTTGATAGGTCTACTCACTAGATTCCTTTCTAGTGAGATTTTTATTTTATTTTTCTAGGATTTTCTTTAGTCTATCTACTTTCTTTTGTGTGTTTGTTCGTAATTGGTTCGTCACTATGGATAGGGAGTACCGGCTTTTGAGAATTAGGGAAAACGTCTTGCAACGTAATAGGAAAGAGAGGGAGATTAAGGCATTCAATGAGCTTAATGAGTTAATTGATAGAGAGAAGAGACTCGCCCGCCTTAGCACGAGTAGTGAGATTGAGCTTAGAGATGACTTAAGGTTAGTTCACAATTCCTCACCAATTCTAGAAGGATTAAGTCACCATAAGTTTATCTTTAAATGTCCTTGCCCTGCTAAAAATCGTAAGTACCCATGGATTAGAAAGGGGGTTATTTTAATGTGAAGGTTCCATGCATGATTGGTCACATGTTTAGGGAGCATACCTATATTGATCTCAAGGCACCAATGAATTTCATGTCTAGGCTTTACTATAACTGGATCATGAGCAATGAGCTGAACCCTAGACAAGACCCGTATGACCCCAATCAGATGTGCAATTTTGTAGGTATAGCAAGAGGTTTACACGTCTTTATTGGAGATTTCGTTTACCAATGTGATTTTGTGATCCTAGAAGATATAAGGGGGATTATAGACCCGTATTTAGGCGAGATAGTTTTAGGAGAACCCTTCATAAGAACGTCCCAAGCAATTTATGATAAGGATGAAGGTAGTGTTACGTTCTCCAGCGAAATAGGATGCATCAAGTACCTGATGCCCCATAATATGTCTCGTTTCTCTAAGTTCGAACCAAAATTTAAGGGCATTAAGGGCTTTGATGTCGATAATATCCCAACACTCGAGGTTGATAACGATAACCAAGGAAGGGCTAGAGTTAAGTATTCGATGTGTTTGGCCTTAGGTCCGGAATACAAGTGGGGTGAAAGAGTGATACAAAGCTTTAAAACCACATTTTTTATGCGGAAGAGAAAAACGTAGAGCCCGTGACTTTGAGTCTAGCTACAAGACTCGTTAATAAAGAAAAGCGCTTCTTGGGAGGCAACCCAAGTTTTATTTGCTTTGTGTGTTTATTTATTTGTTTGTTTGATTTTATTTGTTTCCGTATGTGTGTTTAATTTTTATTCTTATTGATTCATGTTCAAAAGTAATTTGTGAAAATGCTTTATTTTGTTTTTAACTTCGTCTTAACTACATATAAAGGTATTTTGCAAAAGTTAAGTGTAAGGGAAATCTAAATCGGTTTATTAGAACACAAATAAACATGAATCATAATAATAATAAATTAACATACATATTAGTATTTGTTTGAGTCAAATGCTTGTATCGAGTCATAATGATGTTTTGCAGGATTTCAAGGAAGTAAGGTATAGGTTTTTACAAAATTTTTCCGGAAACGTAACATGAGAATTCTGTCAGATCATTTCTGACGGCGTCAGGAGTTACAACCTGACGGCGTCATGTTTAATTTTCTGAAAATTTTTGAAAGTTTTGTTTTCATAAAAAGTTTTTATTAAATCTATAACTTATAATCTCCAGGAATCTGCAAAATTATCATTCCACAAGCATTATATCCTTATATATATAGATTTATCCCGCCGATGTTATGCAGGTTTTCGTGTTTGTTTTCTCAGGCTTAACAGGTTATTTTGGACAAGGAAATGTTTTGGATCAAGCTTTTGGCGATGCATTAGTCAAGAAGCTTTTACATTCTCTTTGGAAGAAGATCTAACCGTGTTACTTCATTATCCACCGAGCGAATCAGGGGAGTATTTGATTTCATTCTTTTACTTTATGCTTTTACATCTTGTTATTTGAACATTGGGGACAATGTTCATCTTAAGTGTAAGGGGGGGGGGGGGTTAAAAGTACGATTAGAGAATACAAGTGCGCTTGATTTTTGTTTGTTTAATAGTGGATGTGTAATAAAACTGAGATAAATACCTGTTAGGGTAATTTTAGTGCCAAATTTAAAATTTTTTACAACATTTAGGAGTGAAACTTTGATCTTAATGAGCGTCTCACGGATAGGAGTTATATAACTAGCACAAAACCGTACCACTAAAAAATTTTCCACCCCCAAATATGTGAGGTTCGCCCCTAGAATTGGTAGGAAAAGCATTTATGCTATGATGTGTGTACCGGTAGCACTTAGATTCTAGAACTTGCGTTAGGACCATTCCGAGGCCACAAGTGAGACTACATTCGTGTAGTTAGATTTACTACATGATAAGAGGCATTAGGATTAACCCATTGTTTTACACCTGTGTTTTTGTTATAATTACTTTGGCTACATTGGTCAAGTAATTCTCCCACACCCTTTGCGTTGTACTCATTTTTAGTACACGATACCCCTAGTACACCCCTCAGAGCCTATCTTTTCGTTTCGACCTTTAAGCATTTTACTTAAAGGAAGAATTTGTTACACCCCACTAAAATGTACACCCAAATCGCCTTAGCCTACCTTGTATGCACTCATTTTTAGTGCATTATTGTGACAACATTTGTTTAAACCCAAGTTAATTATCTAGTTGATTACATGGTTGCTAAGTCGAGTCATATCCTTGTACATATTGTTTTGGGACGATTGGGACTCATGGGTAAAGTACTAGTGTAATGGAGTAATGGGGAAGAACATCATTTATTACCCCATATGTGCTAAATATTTTAAAAGTACCCCAAGTTTTTCAATTATCTTAATCAGAGTCATTAGATTAGTTAATTGTAAAGTTATGTAAAAGTTCAAGTGTACGGGGAATGCAATGCCCCTATGATGTATTATTTTGGATGGTAGGGCAAAAGTGTATGAAAAAAAAAAAAAAAAAAAAAATCGAAAAAATCAAGAAAAATACAAAAAAAAAATGAGAAAAAGAAAAGTAGAAAAAACATACGGACTACCATCCCGTTTTATTTTATGTTTTTGTTATTTTCTTTCATTAGCTTAAGATTGAGTCGAGTCTTGGCTTAGCAACATTGTATAGTACATGTAATTAATCAAGATCTTTAACTCGCCACCAGTAAAATATCCTTTATCCAACAAAACCGTGTTTTCCTTTTCCCTACACCCAACATTATAACCCATTTAAAAGCCCTCTTTGATAGTTTATCTTAGGTGCTTACGCCTAGTGGAGGAGGTTTTTGATCCTTTCCTAAGCCTATGGTAATCTATTTGCTATGACAGGTAGTGAGAGATATTATCCGTTTTCATTTATGAGATTTATTTTGATGACACTTGAGAGATGTGAGTATCTAAACACTACTTGTGAGGTGCTAGTTTGTAATCTCCGTGCTTATTATGATTAAAGTGGAATGAATATTTGTTGTAATTACTTTTATGTTAGTATTAAATGACCCCTAACTTGTATTTTGATTAGAATAAAAGCGCATTTGCTTGAGGACAAGCAAATCTCAAGTGTAAGGGTATTTGATGAAGCGAAAAGTGTACCGCTTTTAAGGGGTCATTTAAGCCCTAAATCGTATTTATTTGATCAAATATTGCCCTAAATCGTTCCTTTTGTCATTTTAGGTACTTTTGAGAAGAAATCTGGAAAAGGAGGCATTTTGGACGTTTTTGGAGCATAAAAGTGAAGAAAACGGCAAAGTCTCAAAAATCGGCTGAAAGTTACCTTTGACGGCGTCATATTTAACCCTGGACGGCGTCATGGCTTGGCAAAAGTGTTGGATGTGAAATTTACTCATGATAAGCCAGAGAAATTGCATGGAAATTCTGACGGCGTCACTCTTTAATTTGATCAAGGTCGTCACGTTATAATTCAAAGAGGGACGGCGTCACGTTCATAGTCTGACGGCGTCAAGCCTTGATAAGCCAGAACGGATTTTGGAGAGCTAAATAGGGACGGCGTCAAGAAGGTCATCCGAGAACCCTAAAAGCGGCGAGGTGACGGCGTCACACTCCATAACGTGACGCCGTCAGATATGAAAGTCTATATATAGTTTTCTAATTTTTTGTCATTAGTGTGGAACTTATTGGGGAACTTTGTGTGTGAAAACCCTAGGACGAATTTGGCAGCTCCTTCAAGGCTTTTTGCCTTGAGATCTTCCATGTTACATTGAAGATAAGTTATCAATTAATCATTCAATATGTCTATGTGTTGTTTGATTCTATCTTATTCTTGTCTTTTGTTTAACATGTTAGGCTAGATTTATCTTGTGTTTGCTTAGATCTAATGAAACCTAGCTATTGATTATTGGTTATTAGTGTGTTGTTAGTTGTATTGGATGATTGTTCATCTATGTTAGGCTTAAGAAAACTGGCTAACTTCCTATTCGGTAACTTGCTTGAACGTCTTAAGAAACATGAACCAATGCGTACTAAAGGTTTTTATGGTTGTATTTAATGCACAAGCGAATTCTAGTGATCCCATGTTAGGAGCTTCCTAGCCGGCTCGACATAGGAGTGAAGTAGGAGCTTGTAGAGTTGGGGAAGTACGTACGCCACCCCAAAATGGTATTAAGGAATACACCCGTCATCCACGCGACTAATACACACTAATCAACCGGTAAAAGATAGTTAGGGAGTAAGGAAATCTAAGTAAACACATTTCCCTCCACATAAGTTTTCACCAACATTTTCATTTTTGTTATTTTATTTAATTTGCATTCGTAGTAATTTGGGTTAGTTGACTAGCAACTAATTCCGCCCACTCTTTCAAACCCGAGATTTTACTTGCTTTCCAAAAAAATATAAAAACATAAAAAGAATCTTCTCTCACCCTTAGACCTATTAAAGTAGTTTTTCATACCTAACGAACACTATTCCCTGTGGAGAACGATCAATCCCCCGTACTTACCACTACACTATACTACATCGGTCAGGTACACTGCCTGGTGGGGTTGTAAGCCTCTTGAGATCCCTCGAGAGGTAAAACCTGTTGTAAGGTTGCAAAACCACGCATCAGAATGTGAAGTGTGAGAGTTTTTACGTGTGTGTTTGCATGTATATGCATGATATATAGTAAAATATGTATGCAAGTTGAGCTAGATGGGATGTGTAGTAGAGGATTTAGATAGGATTAAAGGATAAGTACTTGAGTACTCTAAATGGGAGCATTGATGAGTTAGCAATGATGAAATCGGTTTATGTGGGAAACGAATAAGTGGTTTGTCATTTTATTTCATTCGATGTATTATGGTTCAAAGCAATGTCTAGCGTGACCAAACGTCTAAGAGTGTCAAAAATATGTATTGTGGACTAGTGTTCGACTTGAAATAAATAAAGCTTAGGTGAATTTTGTGTTGTCGAAATTAGTTTCTATTAGAAATGAATTGTTTTCGGGTCGACTAGGATTTACTTTGAGCTTCGTTTAGTGATTAAATGTTTGAGCTAGAAAGTGAGCCTTGTCATTCCTGAATCCTTGGTGGGTGAAGAATTGAATCATGTAAAATGTGGTATATGTCGTGTGTCAAATTTCCAAAATATAAGGGCCAAGTAATTATGTGTCGCATCGAGTGAAATAAAGAAAATGTAAGAATTTTTAGATTAGGATTTTGAATAGTAACAGGCCATAAACTTAGGCCATGAATAGTAAAGGTGATCCGTTTGGTATATAATGAGTGTGTTTGATCCGTTGTGGTACGCGTGTGAGCTCGTCCAAATGTGTTTGTATTAATTTAACGTAATAAACAAAATTTTTAAAATTTGTCCATAAAAATGGTTAACTGAACTGTATTTGAAATTAATATTTGATTAACCTTTAAAAATTACTAGGGAATTTTACAGATTGCTACAGTACCCACCCGTCAAACAGAATTCCATCCCAGAATTAAAGTCTAAGATAGTTGTGAGGGTTGTCTATGGGAATAAATGGGGGTATTTGTCGTGAATTTGGTCCTCACGTTCCTATGTGTATTCTTGTCCTCGCTTAGAGTTCTATCAAACTTTGACAATGGGAATACGATTTTGCTTTAGTTGTTTCACCTCCCTGTCCATTATTTCTACTGGTTCTTCTGTGAATACGAGTTTGTCATCAATTCTGATTTCTTTCATTGGGATGATGGGTAAATGGTGTAGATATCTATAGAGTGTTGTCATTAGGGATGTTTACGAACAGTTTGTCTTGTCGCAAAGCTCAACAGATGAAGTACATGAAGGAATACTTGAAACATCAAGACCATTGGACTGAAAGTCAATTAATAGGCAGATCTTATGAAGCGATTGAAAAGTTGTACTGCATAGCTTATAGGAAAATTCAATATTTGTTAAGAGGATTCCCAGAAACTGTTGAGATTAGCAGAGTTGATAAGAGGGCACATATAAAGTTAGAGTCTACATCTGTAAAGAAGCAAAAGACTGGTGAAAGTTCTTTTACAGCTGAACAAGAAAAAGAAGAACAACCAGCAGAAGAGGAAAAAGAAATATTAGAGGAGTTAACTGATGAAAGGCTTCAGCATATGATGGTTATCATTCTAGAGGTTTTGAATATTAAGCCAATTCAAGCTAAACATCCAATCATAGACTGGGAAGTTCACTCAGATGGGATGTCAAGGCATGGAAGATAATCAGGGTAGGACGACATTCTGAAGTATATAAGTATTTTGAAGAGATGCTAAAGGCTTTTGACAGAGAAGACTTGAATCAACTTTGGAGTTTAGTTCAAGAAAAGTTGAGCTCTACAGATCCTATTGAATACAAAGACATAGAGTTATGGGTGGAATTGAAGAGGTTATATGAACCTGATCATGAAGATATTTTATGGACATTTCAAGCTCATGACCTTGGTACTACATGGAGATTGTATGATACATGTGGTGTTCATCATGTATCTACAAAGGATGGTGTGGATGTCTACATGCTGATTGAGAAAGATTACCCATTGAGAGCAGGAGTTCTATTTGTTATGTTAGCTACAAAGCTCAGAGTTGATGAGGAATCTGACATGGCAAGGGAATTAGTGAGAAAGATATATCAGCAAGCAGAAGAGATGAAGACTACAAGACCAAGAAGATAGTGTTTGAAAGAATCCTCACAAGGTAATGATTTAATTCAGAAACTTGATGATTTAGGGTAAATCACAAGTTTAGGGGAGGATTGTTAGGAATTAAATGTTCAAGGCATTGGTTTTGTGTTTGTACTGCTAAGGAATAACACTAACAGTACTAACTGAGTTAGTACTGCTAGTGTAAATATTAGTACTGCCAGAGTTAAAGTTGAAGACTGTTGAAGATATAACTAACAGTACTAACTCAGTCAGTATGGAAGTTGGTACTCCTGGACTGCTTGAAGACTGAAGATGGTACTGCTTATGAAGACGTGTAAGAAGATAAGTATAGAATAGATTTTGTGTATATCTTATATAGTTAAAATTATACAAATATTCTGCATGTTTAGAATATCATACTTATCTTGTAAAGGACTCCTTGTGCTATAAAAGGAGGTCCTAGGTTATATGACTATTGACGTATGTTTTGATAAGCTTCAAGGTTTGTAAACCCTAGTGATAAGCAAGATCACTCGTATTATATCTAATAATATTGAAGCGTTTGGTGATATTCATTATTCATATAAACTGTTCATACAATTATTGTTCCATTGATAAAATCTTCTAAGTATCAAGAAGCAGATTCCGCATACTATTTAGTATATAGTCAAAGCATCCTCAACACAAGTCACGTGTGTTTAGATCCTCTCACTTTTGCAATTATTTGGCTTTGACGAAAGCTCCCCCTTATTGAGGGCGTTAAATACTCCAAGTGTTTTTTTTATAACCTACAAAACAAGAATTAGTGCAAAACTATATTCGTCCTTGAACGAGTAGATTATACGATGCACTCTATAGATGCTTGACGGAAGCTCCCCCTTGCTTGAGGGCGTCAAGAAGAACCTTCAAAGAAAAGATTAGTGTCAAAAAGAAAATAATCCTGCTACTTGAATCAGCATGGTTGGTTTAGAGGTTGTAAGGTTGTTCAAGGTAGAAAGGATGTATTTGGGAATGAGATACATTTCATTACGAAATTCACTTGGCTTTTGACAACATAGATGTTTGTGGAAAATGGTTCAATGACCATGGATTGTAATGGTAGTGAGACACTAGTAGGATGTGGTTGACACAAGCAGGTTATGGTTGATGATTGTTAGTTCTCGGAGGTAAATCTTCTAGAGAGTTTAAGAAAGGATGAGGTAAGGTAAAGAATGAGGTGTAGTAGAGGAGAGAAGTCGAGGTTCAAGAGGTGAAACCCATGTAGGTTGTGTAGATATGGGAGTGTTTTAGGGTGTAGGTTTAGAAGAAGTTGGTTTAAGAGATGAAAGTGATGGTTTGATAGAGTGGAGTTGTGGTGGTAGACATGATGACTTTGTGAGGAAGGTGGTGAGGATAATGCAAGTTGAGGAATAAGATAAAGGTGAGAATGAGCACAAATTGACTTGATAGTGGAATCGACCATTGTCTACCTACATAAATTCAAATGAGTTAGTACAAAAGGAAAACAGTTACATCAACTAGTACAAACAGATAAATTGTTCACATAATATCATGGAAATAACAAAAGAGAACACATAAAAGGTCACATATACGGAACACATTTATAACCATAGAAGTTTCTTCTTCCATGAATGTCGCAACAAGCTTTGAAGAGAAAGACTATAGAAGCAAGGCCTTTTAAGAAATGGATGATCCTATGTGTTGAGCTAGTGTTTAGGTGGAGAAAGGAAGATGAGAGAATCTGTTTTTAACTGCTCTATTTGCCCGGATCCACCGGATCCTTCTCAAAAGGGACCCGGCTAGCACTAGCTAAGGGATCCGGATAACTGAGGCAAGGAAATGTAGGATTGGTGTGTATTTGAGTGCTCCTAGCCTATATAAGTTGGATTTATGAGTGAGAGGGACTATCTTAAATGCACTAACAATGGTGTGTAAGGTATGTGTTGAGAGATAAGAGGATATGTGATAGAGTTCTAGACAATAGTTGTGACGTGCTAGTTTAGGACAATCCTAGGCTTTAGAAGGTGGAGCTGTTTTTGGAGTCCTAAGAAGTTCTTCTAAGGTGGTTTAGAATGAATCGCGTTTTGTCCCTTAATTTCTATTGTTAGATCCTTAGAGCTTTGGCAATGTTCGCAAAAGATATGGTGAGAAAGAGGTGGTAGAAATTCATCTATCCAAGTTGGTTGAGGAAGGTTTGGTGGAAAGTTTGGTAGAGAGTGATCAACATCCAAGATGTCGGAGATTAGCTACGTGTTCTAATGAGATGAAGGATGGTAGATGTGGTAAATCTTCAAGATTATTGAAGAGAGCATTTGGTGAGGTGGAAGGTGAAGGAGTTGTCAAACTCATGATGTGTTCTTCTTTTAATGAAGTATTGATGAAGAGTAAGTGTTGGATTAGAAAGGCTTGAAGCAAGTGTTGTTTTGTGAGTTGGTTTTAGCTAAAAGATGTTTACCTAAGTATTGGTTTTTGAAGAGTAAGAAACACATGTATATGCGTTCTTTAAAAGATAATTATGTGAATGAATTTCCCTCCCCCATAATTGGTGGACATCCAACATAATGAGTTTAACAAAGGATAAAGAGAAGATAAGGAAGTAGATTGTTTAGAAGGTTGTTTTGGTTTAATGAAGGCAATGAGCTAAGTATAGTCATTACGGATGGTGATTAGCATACAATGAACTTCATCCTTGAAGTCATGTATCTCTTCTCGATCAAAGCAAGATAATCGCTTGATGAGGCAAGTCGTTGTGATTGACTAACAAAAAAAAATCATATTTACTACTTGTTTGATTAGTAATCCTAAAGCGACCCAAAGTATTGCCATTGTAAACTTACTTTAGGAAAGAATAGAAATAGAGATTTTTCAAGTGAAATAATGAATATGAGACTATTACTAGCGGTGCTCAATTAAGGCTAAACACGACCATTTTTACAGGTGATTCCACATACCCAACTTCTCTCAAGGAAGCAATTCAACCGGTAGGTCAAATTGAGTTTCTAGTGCAATAAGTTCTCCAGTATTCATTCTCAAGTTAGGAAAATTTATATTCCTACAATGGCCTATCGAAGAGTAACAATGATGATACTTTGTTTCGCTTTATTAATATTATGCCTGATGCAAATGCATAACAACTAAGGTGACGGAGATGTCATGTTAAAAGGTTTATAAATTGGTGTGACGATTTTTAGAGTTAAAGACAGAAGCAAACAATATGTTTTAATATAGAACGTGGGATGTGGGGTTTCTAATTATGTTGTTGGGAAGCTTGAGTTTGGATTTTGGATATGACAAATTATATTTGCGCTGCAAAAATAATCTACTTGAGTATTTCGGATGAAACAATCAAGTTGTCAATCCTACTATGAAGCTTGGAATGCGATTGTGGAGAAGAAGACGGGAAAGTACATCATCAACACAAATGTGGGTTATAATCCGATGTACATTCTTGTCGTTTTAGAAAACAACACAAGAAAAGATGAAATCGATAAATCAATTAACATATAAGCACATAATACACTTATGTTGCACAAATAACAAACTCAACAAGAAGTCATATAGCATATTAAATGTTTTAAACATTATTCAACTTATATGACTTATCCAAGTATTTAAGAAAATAACATTTTTAACACAACTAGATGTTATCCAAACACTCCTTCAAATAGCACATTGATTAGTAAATATTACTAAATCGACACACAAGCAAATGAATAACATGGCAAGGAAAACACATACTTTACACAAACAAACACAAAACTATTTGAGATAAGCATACGATCAAGTAGTGCAAGGCAAAGCAATTAATCATTTAGCATAGAATACGAAAGTTCTTTTCATCGCTTTGTGTTAAATATAAACATGTATACCAAGCTTGATTAGTTTCCTTTATATTTAAATATGACAAAAACTTTAGTTTCAAAAGAAAACACATTAATATTCAAAGATGAAGACATTCGTCTCCAATTAGACCAAGAGTTTGTGCAAATTTTATGACCGAAAAATGAATTTCTATTATAAATCAAGAAAATGATTTACACATGTCATGGTTTTAAATATATATATGCTTGTGATAACCTTTGTTACTTATGGATCCTAATTATTGTTATTTCTTGTGATTAGAAGAACAATGCCGCCAAAGAAACAAAGCATGAGTGCAGCTGCTATCAATCGACTCGTTACCCAACGAGTTACTGCACAAGTTGCTGCTGCTATGGCTGAATACGAGACCCATCCTAACAGTGGTAACGGCGGGGAAGCCAGCAGAACGGCAGCTAGAGTTGAACCCGCGGCTCGTCGGTGTACTTACAAGGAATTTTTGGGTTGCCAGCCGCAGACTTTCAGTGGTACTGAAGGAGCTATTAGTTTGGTACGATGGTTCGAGAAGTTGGAATCGGTTTTCCACATGTGTAACTGCGCGGAGGACTGTAAGGTGAAATATGTTATGGGTACCTTGCTGGATGGTGCCTTATCATAGTGGAATGCTTATGCTCAGTCAGTGGGAATTGATACTGCTTTTGAAACACCATGGGCTGATTTCAAGGAAATGGTAATAGCTGAGTATTGTCCAAGGAATGAGGTTCAAAAGATGGAGGTCGAGTTTTGGAACTTAGCAGTGAAAGGATATGATATTGCAACTTATACTAAGCGATACCATGAATTGGCTACTCACTTTCTTGAGATGGTTTCTACGAAACGAAAAAGGATTGAGAGGTACATCTGGGGACTTCCGCCTAGTATTCAGGGAAATGTCACATCTTATAAGCCAAGTACTCTGGATGAGACAATCCGAATGTCTCACAATTTAATGGACCAAGTTGTTCGAGCAAGGGCTACTCGAGATGGCAATACTAGTAACCGCAACAACAACAACAGAAACAGCTACAACAACAGTAACAACAACAAGAGAAAATGGGATACTACTCAGGGAGGAAATGCTGCACCACAACCTAACAAAAGACAAGAAGTTGTTAAGGCCTATGGAGCAGGCCTATCTAAAAAGAAGGGTTATGAAGGAACTCTTCCAAAGTGTGACTAGTGCCAATGTCACTACAATTCTGGACTTTGCCCTACTCCATACGGTAATTGTAAGAAGATTGGGCATTTGACCAAAGTCTGCAGGTGTAAAACCCTAAATTTTAAATACCAAATTTTACATCTAATTTGAAATTTCCTAAGTTATTGATACAATTAATTTAAAACTGAAAGAAATTAAACGAATCAACCGTGAATCCAAATAATTCGAACAAAACGTCATCATGGAGTTTTTGAACATATTTGAAGTCCAAAATATTTCTGAAACATAAAATAATTACGAGGCACCAATTTCACTACATGAACTATCGTTTCGGGCCATGTATCTTTTGTTATGCTACAACAACCAAACCCAGGGCCCAATGAACTTGGTCACACACAAATTTCGGCCCTCTTGGCCCAATCCAAAAAAAAACAAATACCGGTTCCTCCAAAAAATTCCATATTACCGAAAATCAAAAAAAAAAAAAAAAAAAAAAAAAAAAAAAGAAGAACTAAACCCTAAATTCACCAAAGTCGGTTTTTCTTCTCTTGTTGGCTGCTACTGTCGATCCACACCACCAAAGGAAGACTTGATCTTGTTCTTGTTCTAAGGTAATCTTGTTCTTGGTCCTTGTTAATCGTATGAAAGAATAACACATAAAATCTTGATGAAAAACCCTAAAAATTCGTATGTATGAATCGACCAGAAATTATGTGATGAACAATTCGATTTGATTATGTTAAAACATGTTAAAATCGACCTAAATATGTTATAGACTAACCTATAATCGTTTGGTATTAAGGATTAATGATTGGAGTGATAAAAACCCTAAGTATATGCATGATTATATTAAACTGATTCTGATCCAGGAAAAAGGTCCAATTAAATCGAATGTATCTCAGTGATACGAACGTGTTTTTGGGTGGTTTTTGAGTCTAAAACTAAGTTCTATGAAATAGCTACCTGTAGAAATTGGTTTCGTATTTTTTTGAGGTCGGGAAGGTACTTTTTCTGAATTTATGAGATCGGGTGTCAAAACTGTATTTCGGGTTACGAAAATTCACCTGTAGTTTATGATTTTTAAGTTGAAATCTATAAAGATTTGAGATCTAAAATTCTAGCATGTTAGTATTTGGAACATAGGTGATTTTCTTGAATTTTTCCAGATTTTTATAAATTTTATTGATGGGACTTTAAGCAGCTTACTTTTCGTATGTTTAAGATTTCCAGAAATCTGGACAACTTGAAATATAGGATTTTTAAACCATAGTTATACTTAGAAATAAATTCTGGAAAAAATTGGGTTAGTTCTTAAGAAACCTGGGCACTTGTATGAATTTTTGGGAATTTTTATACTGAGTTCTTATAAGGACTAAAAATCGTGCAAAACAGGTCTGAACTAAGTGTAAAAGCTGTGAAAGAGTAAAAGTGATTAAAAAGGGGTGTTGTGTGTTTATTTTGTAACCTAAAGGGTGTAAATGGATATTTTGCTAAAACCAAAGGTCATAACTTGTAAAACCTGTAACTTGATGATATCTACATATTATACCCTAATCTTATCATAATAACACTTTGAACCCTAAATTATGAAAGTTACTATATGAATCCTAAAACTTTGTAAAAGACATTATGAACCTTGAACTATGAATATGATCATCTGTAATACTTGAATTGGCATATGAGAATGTTATAACTTAAAATTACCTAAATGGAATGAGAACAAAAATGAAACCTTACGATCATATGAAACTTATAAGAGAACTTATGCATATTTGTAGATCGGGTGAAGAGGGAGTGATCATCCATCCCTATTTCTTTCGTTGCTTTGATATTTGGTGTGCTTTGTCGAGGTACAGATATTCTGACTTTTCTTTTAAGGTTTCTCATGATCCATCTCTCTCGTATTCTGAATCCATTAGTTTCTGATTTGATTGCTATGATTTCCCTTGCCTGAACCTCCCCGGTTGAATTCCATTTGATATGATTTCTGATCGGAAACTATGTTATGAAAACCTTTTCTAATTATATCTTGAAAATGTTTTGAGAAAAGCTAATTTAAAAGAGGTATATAAATGAGGCAAAACCATTTTTATATAAATGTTACTAGCTTTTATGAAAACTATTCTTGGAAGACTAATTTTTATGAAAAATCGTTTTGAAAGAATATTTTACGAGAATTACTTTAAAGGATCGTTTTATGAAAATCATGAATAAAGGATTGTTTAAAATGGACTTTTGATGGAAGTTTTGAAATGAACTTTTGAGATGAACCTATATATTGATTTTGAGTTATGATTCAGTTAAGATTTCCCAAGCCATTGCTATGTTCCCTTTGAGTGAACCTTTGATATTACTTTGATATGACTTTGAGATGCACCTTGTGATATATGACCTTGAGCTATGATTTTGAGACATGACTCTTAGTTTGATACCCGAGCCATTTTTGTCCTTTCCTAGCCAGGAAGGTAACCTGGCCATGTCTGTGATGCACCACTGGCATGACTCCTGTGTGGGGGAGTGATTTCTCACACCGTCCCTTTATATTATCTGCCGGCTACTTGACTTTGAGATTGACTTTGAGTTTGGGGGCGTATGGATTGCAATCCTAGGCATGTTTATGAATTTGAGATTATGACTTTGAGTATGACTTTGAGGTGACTGGTGCTGTGTGCAATACACGCCTTTCACATTTCTGGGAGCTGATCACTCCACTATTATGATACATGAGGACACCCCTCATATTATCTGGTTGCCTGAGAGGTATCCCCTCTGATTGTGAGACTATGATTTTGAGATGATAACTTTGAGATTATGACTTTGAGTTTCTGGGCTCGTGGTAGATGACTATCCTACTCTTCTCTTATTATCCATTTATTTCTTTTATACCTTATGACATTTCCCCATTGCCCATATTATATTTCTGTTTCGTTATTCTTTGCTTTGTATACGTATCTGTTCACTGAGCTTTTTAAGCTCAGCCGCACGTTTTCTTTTCGTGTGCGGCAGGTAATAAGCAGGACGATGGGTTTGGGTATGAGTGAAGAGACTTTTGGACTTAGAAGACTTTGATAGTTATTCTGAAGTAGAGACCATTAGAAGGAGTTGCTTTTGCAGATTTAGTAATTAGCTTTTGTTTCCCTTGTATCCTTGTGTATTCAGTATTTCATTTGTAACCGTTGAGAATCTTTGTATTACTATTGAATGTATGTTTTGTTTGATCTGATATGAAGCCATTAATGTGATACTTCTACCCTTGCTGGGTTGGGGTGTTACAATTATGGTATCAGAGCGACAGGCTGCGATTCGTAATACATTTACCCTTGGCCTGTGTAAGTTAGGACCACTAAGCTTTCCCTGTAGGCACTCGTAAGTCAACCTTTGAAAATTTCTTTAGGATTTCCCATAGGAACCTAAGTTTTGACCGGTGAGGAATGGGTAGACTATAAGGCATTTTCTTAAATATCATTGCTTCCGCATCACTCTGATTCGTGCTTTGCTGTTGGTTAGATCCTGTTGATGCCACTTCTGGAAAGTGAAAGCTTATGCTTTGCACCACCTAAGTTTTGAACCTGATTAAATCTTGAAGGCATTGAGAATTTCATAATAATGGCCTGACACTATTTGATCCTTATCTTCAAATCCCTTTTGTTAATCATTTTGATAATGACCCGCATTTCACTCTGATTCTTTTGTTAATCCCTTTGACGCCTCTTCAGGCATTCCGAGAACCTCTATGGCGATGACGTACTGGATATGTTTTGCTATTTGATAAGTATCTATGAAGTTTCCGACACTATTGAATTCGTTTTACCCATCTCTGTCCTTATGAGAAGTCTTGTGGTGTGTAACCATGAGTATAAGAATGTTTTCTTCCTCACTTCTAATGATATAGCTTTGATTTGCGAACCGTCTTTCTTTGAATAGTTAACTTTGATTTTATTCTGACAAGGAAATTGTAGAATGATCAGTCAAATATTGACAACTACCCTTCTATGTTTCACCTTTGGCATTTGCAACAATTTTGAACTTCCGACTACGGTTACCAATTGTCAAACCCTTTGCTATCTTTATTACTCTGGAGACGCGTGTGTTACTTTCACGGTTATGAAGTTTTCCTAGAAACCATTTCGTATACCAATGAATGAACCTCATCGTAGAAGCCTTTTGGCACCTTGAGTTTTCTGAACATGAACCTTGTATTGAACGTTATTTGGCACCCTAAACTTCTTGAATATAATCCCTGTTGGACCACCAAGTTTTCCACCGGAGTATGAAGTAAGATTTGACATGATACCGAGAGATTCTAGTCACTAAACGAAGATGTCTTTCGGATCATACCAAATTGACTGGAGCAACAGGGAAGAGCAGCAACCGAATACCAGGAAGTGAGTTTACTTAAGTGTATCTCCTGGGCATGTTTTAGTTTCGTTCGCGATAAAGAAGGATGGTAACTGGAGATATGTATGGAAGCTGAACCGTATTACTGTTAGGAGCTAATATTCCTCCACCCTGAAACGACTATGTGTTTGTTTAAATTCAGAGCGCGAAGTTTTTTTTCCTTTCTGATGAATTGATCTTATTCTTGAAATCGCCTTCCGTATTCGTAAACGACTGCTATGACGGTTAGTGACGCTAATAGTATTAGCTAAAGCTCTGAAGATCTTAGTGAATTTGATAGATGATATTTTCTTAGGAGTACTGGGTATATGGTCATTGTATGACTTAATGGTACATTCAGAGACGAGGAAGAACATGAAAATCATTTTTGCACTTTGTTAGAAATTTGACGATCATTTGTGTATTCTGAGAGATTGATGTTTGTTGAGACAACGGTGTTCTTTGCCTGACCTGGAGTTGACAACAACGGAGGCTACCCTGAAGAGTGAAGACATTCCTTTCAATACAGAAGTGTGGGCGATGCAGAAGATCTAGTCAAGATGGCGAACCTGGAGCTGATGAAGACGTACAGTCTCACTTCCCTATTCATCTTGGTTGTACTAAGATGAATTGAGAGCGGGAGCAGACTGGATGATGAAGAGATTTAAAGATCGTGCCAGAAAGCCACAACACTCCATCACATTCCAAGAAGAACTGCAGGAGGCTCGATTAACCAGACACAAGTTCCCGATTTTGGTTTCACTTCCCGATTGATGGACAGACGAAGACCGATTAACAGAACTTGAAGAGACTGGAGGTGTTGAATGAGCGGAATTGTGAAACAGACCCTTCATGTTTGGAAGATTAGATTTTATGAAGGCCGAAGTTCTTGACGATTAAATTTTATTTCCGTTGAATCTCTTAAGTTTCGTGATGAAGTAATAAGACCCTCTTATGATTTAAGTTTCCTAGAAGCATTTCAGTTCGTGTTCATTTTCGTATGTTCGGTGATGGCTTTGTTTGAGAGATTTTGGCGAGATGTGGAAGATATGATGCTTATGACGGCGTGCCCCACTTCTGCTAGACAATCTGGGATTTTGATACTCTTGCGAATAGTTTGGTTTCCCCTGTTGTCTATGGTATTCGATTTTGGTTGACCTCTGAGACTGTAGAAGTACTAGGTGGATTAAGATAGGTGGTTTTGATTACGATTTAAGATAAAGTATGACCATCATGAGGGCATATTTATATGATGCCAGTATTATGACGTCTGGCCAACGTGATAATACTTACATCATATAACGTGCACTTATTGTGGGCATAGGATATCTTGGGAAGTACCTAAGAAGTTTAGAATTTGAACTCCGTTGGATTATCCGCGAATAGTGAGGCACTAGGTTCATTCTACCTGTGTGTGTACCCTGCTTTCGTTCATTAGATATCTGATTGAGTTTGAACTCTCGATTTGAATTCTGTTGACCTCAGTTATAAGTCCTGAAACTCCTTTTAGAACTTCCTACGGATGATGCGATTAATTCGATTTGAAATTCGTGTTCGTATTCTATATGAGCTTTCTAAAGATTCACCTATCGTCCAGTTTATTTTGCATGGACCTTTTGATCAGAAATCAACTTATTTTGTCTCCTTTTGAGAAATTTGAAACCACCTCATTTTGATCTGAGTCATGAGAAACCTTTGGTCTGAAAATCTTTTGGAAGAACCTCCTCGGACATGAGAATGGTTGTGATGATCTTTTGCGACTTGCTACCACTCCGTTTAACTTCGCATTTTCACTTTGGTTTCGTGCTTCAATTTTCGAGGACGAAAATTTCTTTTTAAGAGGGGAAGAGTTGTAAAACCCTAAATTTTAAATACCAAATTTTACATCTAATTTGAAATTTCCTAAGTTATTGATACAATTAATTTAAAACTGAAAGAAATTAAACGAATCAACCGTGAATCCAAATAATTCGAACAAAACGTCATCATGGAGTTTTTGAACATATTTGAAGTCCAAAATATTTCTGAAACATAAAATAATTACGAGGCACCAATTTCACTACATGAACTATCGTTTCGGGCCATGTATCTTTTGTTATGCTACAACAACCAAACCCAGGGCCCAATGAACTTGGTCACACACAAATTTCGGCCCTCTTGGCCCAATCTAAAAAAAAACAAATACCGGTTCCTCCAAAAAATTCCATATTACCGAAAATCAAAAAAAAAAAAAAAAAAAAAAAAAAAAAAAAAGAAGAACTAAACCCTAAATTCACCAAAGTCGGTTTTTCTTCTCTTGTTGGCTGCTACTGTCGATCCACACCACCAAAGGAAGACTTGATCTTGTTCTTGTTCTAAGGTAATCTTGTTCTTGGTCCTTGTTAATCGTATGAAAGAATAACACATAAAATCTTGATGAAAAACCCTAAAAATTCGTATGTATGAATCGACCAGAAATTATGTGATGAACAATTCGATTTGATTATGTTAAAACATGTTAAAATCGACCTAAATATTTTATAGACTAACCTATAATCGTTTGGTATTAAGGATTAATGATTGGAGTGATAAAAACCCTAAGTATATGCATGATTATATTAAACTGATTCTGATCCAGGAAAAAGGTCCAATTAAATCGAATGTATCTCAGTGATACGAACGTGTTTTTGGGTGGTTTTTGAGTCTAAAACTAAGTTCTATGAAATAGCTACCTGTAGAAATTGGTTTCGTATTTTTTTGAGGTCGGGAAGGTACTTTTTCGGAATTTATGAGATCGGGTGTCAAAACTGTATTTCGGGTTACGAAAATTCACCTGTAGTTTATGATTTTTAAGTTGAAATCTATAAAGATTTGAGATCTAAAATTCTAGCATGTTAGTATTTGGAACATAGGTGATTTTCTTGAATTTTTCCAGATTTTTATAAATTTTATTGATGGGACTTTAAGCAGCTTACTTTTCGTATGTTTAAGATTTCCAGAAATCTGGACAACTTGAAATATAGGATTTTTAAACCATAGTTATACTTAGAAATAAATTCTGGAAAAAATTGGGTTAGTTCTTAAGAAACCTGGGCACTTGTATGAATTTTTGGGAATTTTTCTACTGAGTTCTTATAAGGACTAAAAATCGTGCAAAACAGGTCTGAACTAAGTGTAAAAGCTGTGAAAGAGTAAAAGTGATTAAAAAGGGGTGTTGTGTGTTTATTTTGTAACCTAAAGGGTGTAAATGGATATTTTGCTAAAACCAAAGGTCATAACTTGTAAAACCTGTAACTTGATGATATCTACATATTATACCCTAATCTTATCATAATAACACTTTGAACCCTAAATTATGAAAGTTACTATATGAATCCTAAAACTTTGTAAAAGACATTATGAACCTTGAACTATGAATATGATCATCTGTAATACTTGAATTGGCATATGAGAATGTTATAACTTAAAATTACCTAAATGGAATGAGAATAAAAATGAAACCTTACGATCATATGAAACTTATAAGAGAACTTATGCATATTTGTAGATCGGGTGAAGAGGGAGTGATCATCCATCCCTATTTCTTTCGTTGCTTTGATATTTGGTGTGCTTTGTCGAGGTACAGATATTCTGACTTTTCTTTTAAGGTTTCTCATGATCCATCTCTCTCGTATTCTGAATCCATTAGTTTCTGATTTGATTGCTATGATTTCCCTTGCCTGAACCTCCCCGGTTGAATTCCATTTGATATGATTTCTGATCGGAAACTATGTTATGAAAACCTTTTCTAATTATATCTTGAAAATGTTTTGAGAAAAGCTAATTTAAAAGAGGTATATAAATGAGGCAAAACCATTTTTATATAAATGATACTAGCTTTTATGAAAACTATTCTTGGAAGACTAATTTTTATGAAAAATCGTTTTGAAAGAATATTTTACGAGAATTACTTTAAAGGATCGTTTTATGAAAATCATGAATAAAGGATTGTTTAAAATGGACTTTTGATGGAAGTTTTGAAATGAACTTTTGAGATGAACCTATATATTGATTTTGAGTTATGATTCAGTTAAGATTTCCCAAGCCATTGCTATGTTCCCTTTGAGTGAACCTTTGATATTACTTTGATATGAATTTGAGATGCACCTTGTGATATATGACCTTGAGCTATGATTTTGAGATATGACTCTTAGTTTGATACCCGAGCCATTTTTGTCCTTTCCTAGCCAGGAAGGTAACCTGGCCATGTCTGTGATGCACCACTGGCATGACTCCTGTGTGGGGGAGTGATTTCTCACACCGTCCCTTTATATTATCTGCCGGCTACTTGACTTTGAGATAGACTTTGAGTTTGGGGGCGTATGGATTGCAATCCTAGGCATGTTTGTGAATTTGAGATTATGACTTTGAGTATGACTTTGAGGTGACTGGTGCTGTGTGCAATACACGCCTTTCACATTTCTGGGAGCTGATCACTCCACTATTATGATACATGAGGACACCCCTCATATTATCTGGTTGCCTGAGAGGTATCCCCTCTGATTGTGAGACTATGATTTTGAGATGATAACTTTGAGATTATGACTTTGAGTTTCTGGGCTCGTGGTAGATGACTATCCTACTCTTCTCTTATTATCCATTTATTTCTTTTATACCTTATGACATTTCCCCATTGCCCATATTATATTTCTGTTTCGTTATTCTTTGCTTTGTATACGTATCTGTTCACTGAGCTTTTTAAGCTCAGCCGCACGTTTTCTTTTCGTGTGCGGCAGGTAATAAGCAGGACGATGGGTTTGGGTATGAGTGAAGAGACTTTTGGACTTAGAAGAATTTGATAGTTATTCTGAAGTAGAGACCATTAGAAGGAGTTGCTTTTGCAGATTTAGTAATTAGCTTTTGTTTCCCTTGTATCCTTGTGTATTCAGTATTTCATTTGTAACCGTTGAGAATCTTTGTATTACTATTAAATGTATGTTTTGTTTGATCTGATATGAAGCCATTAATGTGATACTTCTACCCTTGCTGGGTTGGGGTGTTACAGCAGGTCTCTTACTTCTGTTACAAATCAGAGGGCTCCCGGGACATGTTTCGGATGTGGCGAAGCTGGACGTTACAGGCATGAATGCCCAAAGGAGAAGAATCAGGGAGCGGGAACTCAGAACAGTAGAGCTCGGGGAAGAGTCTACAATCTCAGAAGAAGGGAAGCTAGAGAGGACCCGAATGTTGTCACGGGTACGTTTCTTCTCAATGGTCGTTATGCTTTAGTTTTATTTGATTCGGGTGCCGTTAAAAGTTTTTTGTCTACTACTTTTGCTCCTTTACTTAACATCACACCGACCACCCTAGACACTGCCTACAACATTGAATTAGCTAATGGTAACTTAGTTAGCTCCGACACCATAATCCGCGGTTGTACCTTTAACATCCTAAACCATCCATTTAATATTGACCTTATGCCCATCGAACTCGATAGTTTTGACGTTATAATTGGTATGGATTGTCTATCCAAACACCATGCAAGAATTATCTGCGACGAAAAGGTTGTTCATCTCCCTTTTAATGGTGAAACCTTGATTATCCGTGGTGAACAAAGCGGGACTCGATTAAGCATCATATCATGTATCAAGACCGAAAAGTACATAAAGAAGGGATGTTATGCTTTTCTAGCACACATAACCGAAAAGAAGTCGGATGAGAAACGATTGGAAGATGTACCGATTGTTAGAGATTTTCCAGAAGTCTTTCCCGAAGACTTACTTAGACTACCACCTACCCGACAAGTAGAATTCCAGATAGATTTGGTTCCAGGAGCGGCACTAGTAGCAAGAGCACCCTACCGAATAGCACCATCAGAGGTGCAAGAATTGTCTAATCAGTTACAAGAACTACTAGACAAGGGATTCATTAGACTAAGTTCCTCACCTTGGGGAGCACCGGGCTTATTCGTAAAGAAGAATGATGGATCATTCCGGATGTGTATAGATTATTGTGAATTGAACAAGTTAACGGTGATGAACCGTTACCAACTCCCAAGAATCGATGATTTGTTTGATCAGTTCCAAGGTTCCAGTTTTTACTCGAAGATTGATTTGAGGTCGGGTTATCATCAACTTAAAGTTCAGGAAGAAGATATCCCGAAGACGGCCTTTAGGACTCGTAAAGGTCATTACGAGTTTCAAGTGATGCCGTTTGGATTGACTAATGCACCGGCGGTATTTATGGATCTCATGAATCGGGTGTGCAAGCCGTATTTGGACAAATTTGTAATTGTGTTTATTGATAACATTCTAATCTACTCTAAAAGCAAAGAAGAGCACGTAGAACATCTCAAGACGATCTTAGAATTACTCAAGAACGAGATGTTGTATTCTAAGTTTTCTAAGTGTGATTTTTGGATTCGAAAAGTACAATTTATTGGGCACGTAATTGATAGCCAAGGATTGCATGTTGACCCTGCTAAGATCGAGGTTATTAAAGATTGGGAAACACCTAAGACTCCCACAGAGATTCGTCAATTTCTAGGTCTGGCCAGGTACTACAGAAGATTCATCTTGGGTTTCTCTAAGATAGCGAAGCCTTTGACCAAGCTAACATAGAAGAATCAGAAGTACGAATGGGGAGAGAAACAAGAATCCACCTTTCAGTTGTTGAAGCAAAAACTTTGCAGTGCGCTAACTTTGGCATTGCCCGAAGGAATGGAAAATTTTGTAGTTTATTGCGATGCTTCGCATAAAGGACTTGGGGTTGTGTTGATGCAGAAGGAAAAAGTCATAGCTTACGCTTCTCGACAACTCAAAGTTCATGAGAAGAATTACACCACTCATGACTTGGAGTTAGGAGCGGTTGTCTTTGCGCTAAAGATTTGGAGACATTACCTCTATTGTACTAAGTGTACAATGTACACGGATCACAAAAGTCTTCAACATATCTTAGATCAAAAAGACCTTAATATGAGGCAATGCCGTTGGTTAGAATTGCTCGATGATTATGATTGCGAGATTCGATACCATCTAGGCAAAGCAAACGTGGTAGCAGATGCTCTTAGCAGGAAAGAACGACTTAAACCTCTAAGAGTAAGATCATTGGGTATGACAATCAGTTAACCTCTCCCATCCAAAATTCTTGAGGCTCAGGCCAAAGCATTTAAGGCAGAGAACCGACCCAAGGAGAATCTTCATGGTATGCCAGAAAGTAAGAATGGTTTTGCAAAAAGAACAGATGGAATGTTATGCTTCAAAGATAGAAGTTGGATACCACATTTTGGTGGCCTACGAGATTTGATCATGCACGAATCACACAATTCAAAGTATTCCATACACCCAGGTTCCAATAAGATGTATCAGGACCTCAAGAAGCTTTATTGGTGGCCAAACGTGAAGGCTGACATTGCCACTTATGTCAGCAAATGTCTTACTTGTTCCAAAGTTAAGGCTGAATACCAGAAGCCGTCTGGTTTACTACAACAACCAGAGATTCCCCAATGGAAATGGGAGCGTGTTACTATGGATTTCATCACCAAACTCCCTAAAACACCCAGCGGTCATGATGCGATTTGGGTGATCGTTGATCATCTCACCAAACCAGCTCATTTCTTACCCATTACGGAAACCTACAAGATGAATAAGTTAACCATAATATACATCAACGAGATAGTCTCAAAACATGGTGTACTAGTTTCAATTATTTCGGTTTGAGATAGTCGATTCACTTTAAGATTTTGGGAATTACTTAATGATGCCTTTGGAACCCGCCTTGATACGAGCACAACCTATCATCCATAGACCGATGGTTGGAGCGAGAGAACCATCCAAACACTAGAAGACATGATCCGTGCTTGTGTGATTGTTTTTGGAAATAGTTGGGATACTCATTTGCCTTTGATTGAGTTTTCCTACAACAATAGTTATCACACAAGCATAAAGGCTGCACCATTTGAAGCACTCTACGATAGGAAGTGTCGATCACCTATCTGTTGGGCCGAATTCGGAGATGCTCAACTCACTGGTCCGAACATTGTTCACAAAAAAACTGAGAAGATTTTTAAGATTTGGAACAGACTAAAAGCCGCCAAAGATCGTCAAAAGAGTTACGCCGATGTGAGGCATAAGCCTTGGATTTCAAAGTTGGGGACATGGTAATGTTGAAGTTATCGCCTTGGAAAGGTGTGATACAATTTGGGAGATGCGGGAAATTGAACCCTAGGTATATTGGACCATTTAAGATTCTAGCTAGAATCGGTCCAGTGGCCTACAGACTTGAGCTTCCGCCAGAGCTCAGCAGTGTGCACAATACATTTCATGTTTCCAATCTTAAGAAGTGTTTATCCCCCGAATCCCTTATCATTCCGTTAGAAAAAATTCAACTCGATGACAAGCTTAATTTCATCGAAGAGCTGGTAGAAATTATGGATCGTAATGTCAAGAAATTGAAACATAGTAGAATTCCTATCGTTAAGGTTCGCTGGAATTCTCAACGAGGTCCCGAGTTCACTTGGGAACGAGAAGACCAGATCCGTCAAAAGTATCCGCACCTCTTCACTGACACCACACCAACGACTAACACTGACTGAATCTCATGGATGAGATTTCTTTTATAGGTGGCAGACTATGACAACCCGCCATCCTATAGGTCAAAACTAATTATTAAACTCAAACTATTTATTTTGACGCTTACCTAAGAAAATTTACGTATAACTTTTTAGTTAAATAAACGTAAAATTTAGAATACCTTTCATGTGTACTATGACTTTAGGCTATATTTAGTCCACAACATCACAATACCTTGCTCCTACTAAGGTTTGAAATTTTAATCACTAAGACAATCCCCTTTTAATTACTTACGTTTATTAAGCTAATAAATGCTTATCGCAATTTAAATAAACACCATACTCCATAAATTATTTCAAATGTGCCACAAATTATTTTCATACATTTTCCAATTCTTTTACAAACGTTACTTAAATATACATATTTACCATGAACTACCAAACTAATAACCAATACATATTTTTAATACCCAATACACTCAATATACACATTTTTATACAAGATTCTTTTAATAAAAATCTCCCATGGAGACATATGGCGCCCCCCCCCCCAATTAAACATGGCAACACACATTTATTTTTTTTACACTTGATTAACTTGACCATAAAGCCATGAAACAAGGAAGTGACTAGTTGTGCTTGACCAAGGTTTTGCCCCCCCTCCACCTCCTAGCTAGGTCGGCCAAGCAAGGACCAAGACCAACCAAGAACTTTGACCAACTTTGTAATCTTCTACTATATATATACATGCATACTAATACCATTCTTACTACACATCTAACCAAAAAAAGGAAGAAAACTATTTCACCACCCTCACTAATAAATACCATTCGAACCATAAGGAGAGGAGGAAGCAAGGGTTTGATTTTATTACAAGTGCAAGTATTCTAGGGCTAATTGGTGTTATATAAGGTTTAAGAGTTGTGGTTTGGGTAAAAACTAGAGTTTCATCCTTTTATTTTACTACTCATCTCAAGTAAGTTACCAAGTTAATTTTACAACTTTACACTACTAACTTATGAGTTATTTCATTTCCTAGTATGACTTTTGCAAGGTTACATATGTGTTGAATCACTTTGGTACATGTTTGTGATTTCTTAAACATATTAAATGACAACTAGCTATTATGTTATAAACTCTCATTTTTATGAATACTTAAGCTACATGACACTCTTGGCAAGTATGTGGTAGAGTTAGAATGGTTTTATAGTGATTGAAAGTGGTTTGGTATAATTTGGAAACAAGAAACTACATTTTTGGAACACTTTTATACAAGGCTGTCCCATTTTGAAAAATCTGGAAAAATCAGTAAGTTGGATGAATGATTTGAGTAAAAATATAGAAGATAGACTCTATTACGAAAACGTGGTCGCTTGAATGGATTAAAACGGATATATAACGAAAAAACTACACTATTTTCAAGTTAGGTGTCTAGAATTAATTTTCTGAAAAATTGTACGCTGTTAAGGGTTTTTCAAAAGGTAAAAATGGAAATTAGAAGCTAACTAAATATACCGATGCACTAAAAATCAGTTAGTACACACAAATACGAAACCAGGGATATAAAGAACTTAAGAAACAGAGCTAAAACGACCAAGATACGTTGATTTGAAATACGACGAAATCTAACTAAAACTAACAGCTCAAACTGTTAGAAATTTCCTAAGTGTCAAAACTGTTTTCCCATGTGGCCATGTTTAAGCCCGTTTTTCTCATAGATAGGGTCTGTTATGGAAAAATAACATCAGTCAGTAAAATAAGGTTCACGTGGTCTAGATTCCAAAAAGTCCAACCGTTCGTCAAACAGGATTTATAACGAATAACTTATGACCTCTCAAACTTCCCCGAAAACTGTCCAAAAACTATGAAAATAGCCTGACCACCCAACTTTAAGGCCATATAAATGTGGGATCGGGATCCGAATGGGCTGAGGTTCAGTGTTTGCCTTTGTAGACATTACTACATAAATCCTAAATCCACTGAGTTAGGTCGATAACACTTAGTAACCACTGTTTTTCGACTAGCTTTACTAGGCCACTTAGTCATTTTCAGGAATCCAACAAAGTGTATCGGTGATTTTTTTCTAAAATACTTATTAGTAAGATAACCCTACCTAAAGTACGAGACAAACTAATTACGCGTTATATCTAAGGTATTTTATACTTAATAATCTAACGAGTTGTTATAACTATATTTTTGACGTTAAACGTTGCAACAAACATGTACGAGTGATATAATAGCGTATGAACTTTGTTGGGATTTAAGATGCTGTTGCCTCAGGTTGTATAATACTGCTCATTGAACTAAATGGAAAATACACCAAGTATGATTCTGCTTCTAGGCTAAATTGTGACAACTCGTAATTTCAGGTCATTTTCCAAACCTCGACAAGTTACTATTCACTAATCACTATTTATCATTTTACTATTCATCGTGTCTGAAGTCAGTTTGAGACTTTGAGATATTTTCAAAAATTTCACTATTCATTCCCGGAGGAAAATCACTATTCATGGTTATCATTCATCATTACGTAAACTAGGTTTACGGGTATTTAAATGCGCGTAACCAGTATGGTTTAGCTGCGTATTCATGTATCATCAGTAACATCATCATCAATTTAGGTCATTTTAAGTTAAATGAGATATTTTTATAAAAATATCATCCTTGTGGCATTTATTCCTACAAGCTATGCATAAATAGTACCCGGTTTTGCGATCATTTGCATTTTTATCTATTCATGAACCATGCTTGGAATTTCTATTTGTTTTCATATTGTTAGTGGTTTAATATTCCATTATAATCTCCTATTATTCAAAAATTTCTATATTTTACATTTTCTGTTTCGTTTCACAATTTCGTCAAATTTTGCTAACAACTCGCGTTTAATGTACAATTAATTCAACCGATACTAGAGAATGTCCAATCTACACTTTTTATACAATTTTGCTTCCTTACAATTCTATTTTAAAAGTCACTGTTCACTCTTTTCATTTTTTACGTAAACCTTGCATCTTTTACGTCTTACGCGTTCTAAACCTTCGTTTTTAGATTTTAACTACATTTAAACCATCTGTTGATCTCACCACTCATTTAAATTATTGATATAAGTTATATTAATAAGATTTAACATTTTTATAAGTTTTGTATTTTTACGTTCCCCAGTTTTAAGTTTCGTGACTTAAAGGTTTAACATTAGTAATTACCGGGATCAAACTATACCCCTTTAAACTAAAAACTAAACAAAATATACAAAATCTTACATGTGTTACCACATGTCCATGCCTAAAACAACATGGAAACCACTTGTCTCTAGCATGAGACAAGTGTTAGACACATTATGCATGGTTTTAAAAAAAAAAAAACCAAATTTAGATCTCATTAATTTGATAACCAAAATTTTACATATCTCTTATGTACTCCTTCTGGTTGCCGTGTTTTCTCAGCCCACCATCATCATATTCATCTCTTGTTTCACTTATATCTTGATCAAGGATTGAAAATCATAAGTCCCTTTAGTTTGTTCTTGGTTTCTTGGATTTCCTTGGTTTTCTTGATTTTCTTGTTCATCATCATTTGTAAGGAACCAACCCTCATTCTTTTTATTCATTTCACTACTGATATTCATGTCATTTTATGTATTTTATATTCTACATAAGTTATTTATGCTTGATTATACTTGGCACATACTCTAAATCACTAGAAAACCTTAAAAGGACTTAACATGCAAAACAATATTCTGATCAGGGGTAAAAATGGAATTAACTGTATTGATCAGTAGACTTTGGGCCTAAGGGAAAAATATGTAGTTGTAGATCTATGTTTTGTGGTCATTTTCCCGGGTGGTGATTCCCGTGACAATACCCGATGATTAAGTTATGATTTTTTTTTGGTAAAAACAGTCAGATCTGGTGTACTGTTCCCATTCGGGGCAAAACTCAAGTTTTATAGCATAACTTTTTAAATATCAAATATGTAGCCTGTTCTAGATAAATAGGGCTATCATCTCCAATTGATTTCACCTTCATAGGATCTGTAGATTTCAAGATATGGCCTTTTTGGCAAGACATAAAACTCAGTCAATATCACCATTAGGACTAACTTGTAAACAAAAATTATAAAAAGTGGTTATACTTGGATACTTTTGAGTAAACTTATTTTTACAGTAAAGAAAGGACTTAGAGGAAACTAGGGATATAAAGAACATAATTTTTCAACTTACGAGTTGCAAGTTATGAATTTTTGAAAGTGGACAAGTTATTAAATTTCCATCAGATCTAAATTAAAAGATACGACAAGATTAATAACTTGTATATTTGAACCTTGAGTTTTTATTTGGAACCACCAAAGATATTTTGGACCCTTTGACATAATTTGAACCTTTTGACTAAAAGTTGAACCCTTAGACTTAATTTAGGACCCTTAAGACTTATTTTGGACTTAAGGACAAAATAGGATTAAAACTTGAAATTGGGTAAGAAATATATTTCATACTTGTAAATCATTTTAAAAGCCAAATTCAACCTTGGAAATTATTTAAACATTATGTACCAAGCATAATTGAGGTTACAACTTACATGGCATATAGAGATAAATGTATCATTATTTTTAGAAGCTAAGACACGCGTATATATATATATATATATAGGTTGCTTGTAGGATTCTCGCGGCTTTTTCCTTCATTATCTCCTTGATTTTGCACTTTATTTTGGTGAGTTCATAGCCCCTACTTTTACTTATTTTGTAACTGTTTTGGGGGAGAATACATGCTCGTTTATATTTAAACTTTATGCTCGTTTTACATTTAAACTCACTGTTCGTTTTACAATTAAACACCATGCTTGTTTTACTTGTAATGTGACTTGTCTTTTAAACATTATTAATTGTTTATATGGCGACATTGTCAGAATCGATTATATGGCGACATTGTCAGATTTATTTATATGGTGACATTGTCATGACGACATTGTCAGAATTGTTTATATGGCGACATTGTCAGAATTTTTTATATGGTGACATTGTTAGAATTCTTTATATGGCGACATTATCAGAATTGTTTATATGGCGACATTGTCAGCATTGATTAGATGGCGACATTTCCACACTCATCTTTATATAGCGACATTGTCACACTTATCTTTGAATCTTGGTCCATATATTAATTTTGTTTACATAAACCAAAACTTATTTGGCAGTGGGTTGTAAACACACAGGTTGCAAGTCTTGTATGGGCGGGACTTGGGACTGGGTGGATTTACAATGCCTTTGCTGGGAAATCATTATTCAAATACATTGCATTTTGCACTAAACTCTATGAACTCACCAACCTCGTGTTGACACTTTAGCATGTATTTTCAGGTATTAAGCAATTGCACGCTACTGGAGGCTTTTGGCAGGGCATGGCATGGTCATAGAAGACTCTGATATATTCGGGACCATTTGAAATATTTTATGGGCTTATATTTCCGCACCACTTTTGAAATGTTGTAAACAAATCACTTTTGATTATGAAATCTACTTTAAATGATTGAGGTAAAACCATTCTTTATACTTGTGTTGTGATACCAATTGAGTTGCACCCCAGCGACGTGTATGCTTCCGCTGAACCCGATTTCTGGGGGTGTGACAGATTGGTATCAGAGCCTTGGCTATAGAGAACTGGGTGATTTTAAAACCTAGACTATAGCTACTTTCACGAAAACTTAACCCTATGACCGCCACCTGCCTGCCTGCCAAGTTGATGCCTCATTTGTGGTTTGTTGCTGACATATTTGATGAGATTTGTATCTTATTATCAGATAAATTATACCCACTCATTCTTATTGATTACTATAATTGTCTTTCATACAAGTATGCTTGCATATCTGATGAAGCGAAAAGTGTACCGCTTTTAAGGGGTCATTTAAGCCCTAAATCGTATTTATTTGATCAAATATTGCCCTAAATCGTTCCTTTTGTCATTTTAGGTACTTTTGAGGAGAAATCTGGAAAAGGAGGCATTTTGGACGTTTTTGGAGCATAAAAGTGAAGAAAACGACAAAGTCTCAAAATTGTGCTGAAAGTTACCTTTGACGGCGTCAGATTTTACTCTGGACGGCGTCATGGCTTGGCAAGAAAAGGTGGACGTGAAATTTACTCATGATAAGCCAGTGAAAATAGCATGTGAATTCTGACGGCGTCACGCTTTAACCTGATCAAGGGCGTCACGGCTTAAATCAAAGAGGGACGGCGTCACGTTCAATAGCTGACGGCGTCAAGCCTTGATAAGCCAGAACGGATTTTCGAGAGCTAAAGAGGGACGGCGTCAAGAAGGTCATCCGGGAACCCTAGAAGCGGCGAGGTGACGGCGTCACACTCCATAAGGTGACGCCGTCAGATGTAAAAATCTATATATAGTTTTCTAATTTTTTGTCATGAAGGGAGAGCTTAGTGTGGAATTTTTGGGAGAAAACCCTAGGACGATTTTAGCATCTTTTTCAAGGCTTTTTGCCTTGAGATCTTCCATGTTACATTGAAAGATAAGTTATCAATTAATCATTCAATATGTCTATGTGTTGTTTGATTTTATCTTGTTCTTGTCTTTTGTTTAACATGTTAGGCTAGATTTATCTTGTGTTTGCTTAGATCTAATGAAACCTAGCTATTGATTATTGGTTATTAGTGTGTTATTAGTTGTATTGGATGATTGTTTATCTATGTTAGGCTTAAGAAAACTGGCTAACTTCCTATTCGGTAACTTGCTTGAACGTCTTAAGAAACATGAACCAAATGCGTACTAAAGGTTTTTATGGTTGTATTTAATGCACAAGCGAATTCTAGTGATCCCATGTTAGGAGCTTCCTAGCCGGCTCGACATAGGAGTGAAGTAGGAGCTTGTAGAGTTGGGGAAGTACGTACGCCACCCCACGATTGATATTAAGGAATACACCCGTCATCCACGCGACCAATACACACTAATCAACCGGTAAAAGATAGTTAGGGAGTAAGGAAATCTAAGTAAACACATTTCTCTACACATAAGTTTCTCACCAACATTTTATTTTCAGTTATTTACTTTATTTGCATTTGTAGTTATTTGGGTTAGTTAACTAGCAACTAATTCCGCCCACTCCTTCAAAACCGAGATTTTACTTGCTTTCATAAAAAAATATAAAAACATAAAAAGAATCTTCCTCAACCTTTAGACCTATTAGAGTAGTTTTTCATACCTAACGAACACTATTCCCTGTGGAGAACGATCAATCCCCCGTACTTACCACTACACTATACTACATCGGTCAGGTACACTGCCTGGTGGGGTTGTAAGCCTTTTGAGATCCCTCGAGAGGTAAAACCTGTTGTAAGGTTACAAAACCACGCATCAATATCGTACACGTTTCAGCGTTACGCCTTTTCCTCACGTAATCCCACCATTCGACCCCGAGTGTGGTCACTTGCCTTAGTCTTTTGAAACGTCTTTCAAATGTGATGGACATATTATTAGTATAACTGAGATGAGTATTTCAAAATTCATTGAACCTCGGTGGAATATAGGCTGGTCATGTATAATTGACCAGGGACAGTAGGACATAGTTTGACCACCTATGTCCGACTCAGAGATGAACTTTGCAATACTGGGAATAGTTATAATAGAAGTATGTCCAGATTGATTCTCCACTCGATTTCTAAAAGTTTCAAAATTCATGTATGTTTACACAATCGTTGCATGAACATTCACATCTGCATCACCTCGTGAACCACCGCCTAGAAGCACGTCAGCTAATCATAACACGACTTCGAGCTTTCATTCTACGACAAGCCACCTTATGGCACCTACTTTTAGGAAACGTCTTATTTACGTTTCACTCTCCTTATCATGTTTTGAAGAGTTATGCCACCCAAGAGATCCACTCCAGCGATGACACCAGCTGAGATTAGGAAGCTTGTTGCCGATAGTATTGAGGCAGCACTAGTAGTTGAAAGAGAGGCCGCAGCTGCGCGGACTGCTGCAGCCGCTGCTGAAGCCGCTTCTCAGGCAGAGACGGCAGAAGCAACCAGGCTTGCTAATGGTACTAATGGGCGTAAATGTACGTGCAAGGACTTTAAAAGTGGTGATCCTGAAAAATTCAAAGGCACTGAAGGAGCCACTGCTATGATTCGTTGGTTTGAAAAGACAAAATCTATATTTCTTTTATGCAATTGTCCAGAGGAGGACAAGGTAAAGTTTGCTACCAGTACACTTGTTGAGGAAGCGATGTCATGGTGGAATTCTTATGCAAAGCCCATGGGAATGGAAAATGCTCACAAGCTTACGTGGGATGAATTCAAGAAGTTGCTAACTAAGAAGTTCTGTCCACGCACAGAAGTAAAGAAGTTGGAAACGGAGTTTTATGAGCTAGTGACAGCAGGAAATGATATCGAGGCATATATCAGGAGGTTTCAGGAGTTGGCAACATTATGTCCGACTATGGTTCCAGATAATGAGAAGCCATTAGAAAATTTCATTGGTGGACTACCTCACAGCATCTGTGGAGATGTGATTTCTTTTGACCCACAAACACTGGACGAGGCAATCAGGATGTCTCAGAAGCATATGGCTCAGGTATTAAAGAAAGGAACGACTGCAAACAACAACAACAGCAACACAACCAGTAACCGTAACTACAGCAACAACTCCAACAACTACTGAAACAACAACAACAACAACAACAAGAGGAGTTGGGACAACAATCAGAGTGGCAATGCTACTCAACCACAACCAAAGAGGCAAGAAGTCGCCAAGGCCTATGCTGCAGGTCCAGTTGAAAAGAAAGGTTACCAAGGTACCCTACCCAAATGCAACAAGTGTCAAAATCATCATAACCCTGGACATTGTCTAAATCCATGTGGCAACTGTAAGAAGATTGGTCATGCGACTAGGGAATGCCAGTTTCCAATCATTGCCGGAAATCAGAAACCTCCAGTGACATGTTTTGGCTGTGGAGAGATAGGACATTACAGGAATGAATGTCCAAAACAAGGAAATCAAGGGAACGGGAACCAAGGTGGAATAGCTCGTGGTAGAGCCTAGGTCATCGGAGGAGGGAATTGTCAGCACATCAACAACGTTGAGGACGACAACAATGTTTATGAACCAATAACTTCTGCCCTAAAAATAAACACAAACCTAAACTACCTAGTGTTGTATTTCCTTTGCGCTTCACTTTAAGTTCTATCGTATGAACTTCATGTACTATTACGATTTCCGATCTAATGAATGTTTTATCTTTTATCACCGCAATGCAACTCAATTATCCACATCACTTCACCGAGTCCACTTCAGAGGCCAACACGAACTGAATTCAGGTACTGAATTCCTTTAACGGGTGGAGATTGTGACAACTCGTAATTTCAGGTCATTTTCCAAACCTCGACAAGTTACTATTCACCAATCACTATTTATCATTTTACTATTCATCGTGTCTGAAGTCAGTTTGAGACTTTGAGATTTTTTCAAAAATTTCCCTATTCATGAAACCCTATTCATTCCCGGAGAGAAATCACTATTCATGGTTATCATTCATCATTACGTAAACTAGGTTTACGGGTATTCAAATGCGCGTAACCAGTATGGTTTAGCTGCGTATTCATGTATCATCAGTAACATCATCATCAATTTAGGTCATTTTAAGTTAAATGAGATATTTTTATAAAAATATCATCCTTGTGGCATTTATTCCTACAAGCTATGCATAAATAGTACCCCGTTTAGCGATCATTTGCATTTTTATCTATTCATGAACCATGCTTGGAATTTCTATTTGTTTTCATATTGTTAGTGGTTTAATATTCCATTATAATCTCCTATTATTAAAAAATTTCTATATTTTACATTTTCTGTTTCGTTTCACAATTTCGTCAAATTTTGGTAACAACTCGCGTTTAATGTACAATTAATTCAACCGACACTAGAGAATGTCCAATCTACACTTTTTATACAATTTTGGTTCCTTACAATTCTATTTTAAAAGTCACTGTTCACTCTTTTCATTTTTTACGTAAACCTTGCACCTTTTACCTCTTACGCGTTCTAAACCTTCGTTTTTAGATTTTAACTACATTTGAACCATCCGTTGATCTCACCACTCATTTAAATTATTGATATAAGTTATATTAATAAGATTTAACATTTTTATAAGTTTTGTATTTTTACTTGGATACTTTTGAGTAAACTTATTTTTACAGTAAAGTAGGGAATTAGAGGAAACTAGAGATATAAAGAACATAATTTTTTGACTTACGGGTTGCAAGTTATGAATTTTTGAAAGTGGACAAATTATAAAAATTCCATCAGATTTGAATTAAAAGATACGAAAAGATTAATAACTTGTATATTTGAACCTTGAGTTTTTATTTTGAACCACCAAAGATATTTTGGACCCTTAGACATAATTTGAACCTTTTGACTAAAAGTTGAACCCTTAGACTTAATTTGGACCCTTAAGACTTATTTTGGACTTAAGGACAAAATAGGATTAAAACTTGAAATTGGGTAAGAAATATATTTCATACCTGTAAATCATTTTAAAAGCCAAATTCAACCTTGGAAATTATTTAAACATTATGTACCAAGCATAATTGAGGTTACAACTTACATGGCATATAGAGATAAATGTATCATTATTTTTAGAAGCTAAGACACGCGTATATATATATATATATATATATATATATATATATATATATATATATATATATATATTATATATATATATATATAGGTTGCTTGTAGGATTCTCGCGGTTATTCTTTCATTATCTCACTTGATTGTGCACTTTATTTTTGGTGAGTTCATGGCCCCTACTTTTACTTGTTTTGTAACTGTTTTGGGGGAGAATACATGCTCGTTTATATTTAAACTTTATGCTCGTTTTACATTTAAACTCACTGTTCGTTTTACAATTAAACACCATGCTTGTTTTACTTGTAATGTGACTTGTCTTTTAAACATTGTTAATTGTTTATATGGCGACATTGTCAGAATCGATTATATGGCGACGTTGTCAGATTTATTTATATGGCGACATTGTCATGGCGACATTATCAGAATTGTTTATATGGCGACATTGTCAGAATTTTTTATATGGCGACATTGTCAGAATTCTTTATATGGCGACATTGTCAGAATTGTTTATATGGCGACATTGTCAGCATTGATTAGATGGCGACATTTCCACACTCATCTTTATATAGCGACGTTGTCACACTTATCTTTGAATCTTGGTCCATATATTACTTTTGTTTACATAAACCAAAACTTATTTGGCAGTGGGTTGTAAACACACAGGTTGCAAGTCTTGCATGGTCGGGACTTGGGACTGGGTGGATTTACAATGCCTTTACTGGGAAATCATTATTCAAATACATTGCATTTTGCACTAAACTCTATGAACTCACCAACCTCGTGTTAACACTTTAGCATGTATTTTCAGGTATTAAGCAATTGCACGCTACTGGAGGCTTTTGGCAGGGCATGGCATGGTCATAGAAGACTCTGATATATTCGGGATCATTTGAAATATTTTATGGGCTTATATTTCCGCACCACTTTTGAAAAGTTGTAAACAAATCACTTTTGATTATGAAATCTACTTTAAATGGTTGAGGTAAAACCATTATTTATACTTGTGTTGTGATACCAATTAAGTTGCATCCCAGCGACGTGTATGCTTCCACTGAACCCGATTTCTGGGGGTGTGACATAAATCATTCTACTGCTAGTGTATTCATTCTACTGCTGGAGTTTCTGAGAAGATCAAGGAAATAATCTAAGTATGATACTACTGCTAGTCATCGAAGATTCTACTGCTAGAGTTATTATACTGCTGCTTATTGGATAATGATGTATAGTATGTTAGATAATTATGGAATATATACGAATAGATATTATCTTGTATAGAAAGTCATTGTAACCGACTAGGATTCCTTAAGTCTATAAAAGGAGGATCTAGGGTTAGAGATTAGTACGTATTGTAGGCGTATTCGAATCACTTCAAGGTTTCTTGTAACCCTGTTACCTTTGAGTAACTGTATTAATATATTGAAGTGTTTATTGAGAGTATTCGTTTGTGTTCATTAATAATTATTCTTAAGATTAAGTATTAGATTCCGCATAATACTTAATAATCATTCAAGAACAGTTTCTATACCTATTGTCTTAGATTTATATCTGAGATAATTGACAAGATCGTTAGCTCAACTGGGATCAACAAACTTGCATGCACGACCTTGTTTTCAAACCTAAGAAATGGTACTTATTTAGGTTGCGGTTAGAGTTACCGGACCACTATTCACAACTTACCATATTACTAATCGAGATTTGATAACTAAGGTGAGTTTCATAGCCTCGACTTTTTACAATTTTTATACTTTACTTCTAAACCCTCGGGGTGGGAATACATTGCTTATTTTTCGGACACAAGTACTATAACAGTTACATTGCCTAAGTTTCCATTATGCCGTTAAAGTCCCCATGAATCATGAACCGTTAATTACTTGTAATCGCGGATGCTATGAATAGATCTATTTGGGTTAACACCCCCGTCCAAGTTTGGTTATGTATTAAAATCTTACATTTGATGGTGAACTCTGAACTTAATGCTTTTGTAAACGTTTATGTTTAGATCAACGCTTGTTTTAAATTGACTCACTTAGAGGTCATTCTTTATTTCCTTGTACTTTGTTATCCAAGAACATCACGCCCTCGGAATTCCATTCCGCTGCAATCCAAATTTAGGGGTGTGACACTTCTACTGCTTTGACACAAGCATTTGCTTATCTGACAAAAGCATTCCAAGGACGCTATTCTACACCAACAAACGACAACCAAAGGATTTCATCGAACACTTGCAATAAGCAGATTGCTCAACCGAGTTTCTATATGGGTCAAGGAGGACAAATGGTTGGAGTTATTGGAAATCAACAAGGATATGCTACTGGATTTCACATGGGTAATCAGAATATGCAGAATGCAGGATAGTATGCAGGGAATCAGTTGGGTCAGTATGCAGGGAATCAGATGGGTCAGTTTGTTGGAAATCAGAGGGGTCAGAATGTTGGGCATCAGACAGTGGGTAATCAGATTGGGAATGTGGCAGCTCCAGTTGTTGGGAATTATGGAAATGTGAATCAGGGTAATCCGATGAAGTGCTTCAACTGTCAAGGTGTAGGTCATATTGCAAGGAACTGTCCTACTAAGCCGAGAAAGAAGGATACAACATATCTGCAGAAATGGAAGGTCGAGAGGATATCAATGCAAACTGCATCTTTATGGCAAATCTTCAGGAGGCTAAGTATGACACGGATTCTGACACACCTCCTGTTTATGACACCAGTGCACTCTCTGAGGTACCAACCTTTAATACATGCCACGATAATGATATATTTGATATGTCTCCTCATGAGTAACAGCATTCTGAGACTCCAGCACCCACTTATGATACATACCTGGATACGCCGAGTAGTAGCAATATTCCTTCAGCAACTACAGATATGAATCATAGTGGAGGCTCAGTTTCACAGCATGCTGAGAATGATGAGGAAACATGATGCGTGGGTTTTGCAACCTTACAACAGGTTTTACCTCTCGAGGGATCTCAAGAGGCTTACAACCCCACCAGGCAGTGTACCTGACCGATGTAGTATAGTGTAGTGGTAAGTACGGGGGATTGATCGTTCTCCACAGGGAATAGTGTTCGTTAGGTATGAAAAACTACTCTAATTAGGTCTAAGGGTTGAGGAAGATTCTTTTTATGTTTTTATATTTTATAAAAGCAAGTAAAATCTCGGGTTTTGAAGGAGTGGGCGGAATTAGTTGCTAGTCAACTAACCCAAATTACTACAAATGCAAATAAAATAAAATAACAAAAATGAAAAGTGGTGAGAAACTTATGTGTAGAGAAATGTGTTTACTTAGATTTCCTTACTCCCTAACTATCTTTTACCGGTTAATTAGTGTGTATTAGTCGCGTGGATGACGGGTGTATTCCTTAATACCATTCGTGGGGTGGCGTACTTACTTCCCCAAACTCTACAAGCTCCTACTTCACTCCTATGTCGAGCCGGCTAGGAAGCTCCTAACATGGGATCACTAGAATTCGCTTGTGCATTAAATACAACCATAAAAACCTTTAGTACGCGTTTGGTTCATGTTTCTTAAGACGTTCAAGCAAGTTACCGAATAGGAAGTTAGCCAGTTTTCTTAAGCCTAACATAGATAAACAATCATCCAATACAACTAACAACACACTAACAACCAATAATCAATAGCTAGGTTTCATTAGATCTAAGCAAACACAAGATAAAATTAGCCTAACATGTTAAACAAAAGACAAGCATAAGATAGAATCAAACAACACATAGACATATTGAATGATTAATTGATAACTTATCTTTCAATGAAACATGGAAGATCTCAAGGCAAAAAGCCCTGAAAAAGTAGCTAAAATCGTCTTAGGGTTTTATCCCAAAATTCCACACACTAAGCTCTCCCTTAATGACAAAAAATTAGAAAACTATATATAGACTTTGACATCTGACGGCGTCACCTTATGCATTGTGACGCCGTCACCTCGCCGCTTTTAGGGTTCCCGGATGACCATCTTGACGCCGTCCCTCTTTAGCTCTTCAAAAATCCATTCTGGCTTATCAAGGCTTGACGCCGTCGGATCCTGAACGTGACGCCGTCCCCTTATGATTTAAGCCGTGACGCCCTTGATTTAGTTAAAGCGTGACGCCGTCAGAATTCTCATGCAAACTCACTGGCCCGTCATGAGTAAATTTCACATCCAACTTTTCTTGCCAAGGCATGACGCCGTCCCATGTTAATTGTGACGCCGTCAAGAGTAACTTTTAGCCGATTCTTGAGACTTTGCCGTTTTCTTCACTTTAATGCTCCAAAAACGTCCAAAATGCCTCCTTTTCCAGATTTCTCCTCAAAAGTACCTAAAATGACAAAAGGAACGATTTAGGGCAATATTTGATCAAATAAATACGATTTCGGGCTTAAATGACCCCTTAAAAGCGGTACACTTTTCGCTTCATCAAATACCCTTACACTTGAGATTTGCTTGTCCTCAAGCAAATGCGCTTTTATTCTAATCAAAATACAAGTTAGGGGTCATTTAATGCAAACATAAAAGTAATTACAACAAATATTCGTTCCACTTCAATCATAATAAGCACGGAGATTACATACTAGCACCTCACAAGTAGTGTTTAGATACTCACATCTCTCAAGTGTCATCAAAATAAATCTCATAAATGAAAACGGAAAATATCTCTCACTACCTGTCATAGCAAATAGATTACCATAGGCTTGGGAAAGGATCGAAAACCTCCTCCACTAGGCGTAAGCACCTAAGATAAACTATCAAAGAGGGCTTTTAAATGGGTTATAACGTTAGGTGTAGGGAAAAGGAGAACACGGTTTTGTTGGATAAGGGATATTTTACTGGTGGCTAGTTAAAGATCTTGATCAATCACATGTACTATACAACGTTGCTAAGCCAAGACTAGACTCGATCTTAAGCTAATGAAAGAAAATAACAAAACATAAACATAAAATAAACATAAAATGAAACGGGATGGTAGTCCGTATGTTTTTTCTACTTTTCTTTTTCTCATTTTTTTTGTATTTTTCTTGATTTTTTTTTTTTTTTTTTTTTTTTTTTTTTTTTTTTTGCATACACTTTTACCCTACCATCCAAAATAATACATCATAGGGGCGTTGCATCCCCTTACACTTGAACTTTTACATAACTTTACAAATAACTATTCTAATGACTCGAATTAAGATAATTGAAAAACTTGGAGTACTTTTAAAACATTTAGCACATATGGGGGTAATAAATGATGTTCTTCCCCATTACTCCATTACACTAGTACTTTACCCACGAGTCCCAATCGTCCCAAAACAATATGTACAAGGATATGACTCGACTTAGCAACCATGTAATCAACTAGATAATTAACTTGGGTTTAAACAAATGTTGTAACAATAATGCACTAAAAATGAGTGCATACAAGGTAGGCTAAGGCGATTTGGGTGTACATTTAAGTGGGGTGTAACAAATTCTTCCTTTAAGTAAAATGCTTAAAGGTCGAAACGAAAAGATAGGCTCTGAGGGGTGTACTAGGGGTATCGTGTACTAAAAATGAGTACAACGCAAAGGGTGTGGGAGAATTACTTGACCAATGTAGCCAATGTAATTATAACAAAAACACAGGTGTAAAACAATGGGTTAATCCTAATGCCTCTTATCATGTAGTAAATCTAACTACACGAATGTAGTCTCACTTGTGGCCTCGGAATGGTCCTAACGCAAGTTCTAGAATCTAAGTGCTACCGGTACACACATCATAGCATAAATGCTTTTCCTACCAATTCTAGGGGCGAACCTCACATATTTGGGGGTGGAAAATTTTTTAGTGGTACGGTTTTTGTGCTAGTCATATAACTCCTATCCATGAGACGCTCATTAAGATCAAAGTTTCACTCCTATATGTTGTAAAAAATTTTAAATTTGGCACTAAAATTACCTTAACAAGTATTTCTCTCAGTTTTATTACACATCTACCATCAAACAAACAAAAATCAAGCGCAATTGTATTCTCAAAAATCGTACTTTTACCCTCCCCTTACACTTAAGATGAACATTGTCCCCAATGTTCAAATGACAAATGTAAAAGCATAAAGTAAAAGAATGAAATCAAATACTCCCCTGATTCGCTCGTTGGATAATGAAATTACACGGTTAAATCTTCCTCCAAAGAGAATGTTGAAGCTCCATGACTAATGCATCGCCATAAGCTTGATTCAAAACATTTCCTTGTCCAAAATAACCTGTTGAACCTGAGAAAACAAACACGAAAACCTGCATAACATCGGCGGGATAAAATCTATATATAAGGATATAATGCTTGTGGAATGATAACTTTGCAGATTCCTGGAGATTATAAGTTGGAGATTTTAATAAAAACTTTTTATGAAAACAAAATTTTCAAAAATTTCTGGAAATTAAATCTGACGCCGTCAGGTTATAACCCCTGACGCCGTCAGAAATGACCTGACAAAAATTTTCATTTTAAGTTTCCGGAAAATTTCTGGAAAAACCTTTACCTTACTTCCTGGAAATCCTGCAAAACATCATTATGACTCGATACAAGCATTTGACTCAAACAAATACGAATATGTATGCTAATTTATTATTATTATGATTCATGTTCATTTGTGTTCTAATAAACCGATTTAGATTTCCCTTACACTTATCTTTTGCAAAATACCTTTATATGTAGTTAAGACGAAGTTAAAAACAAAATAAAGCATTTTCACAATTTAGTTTTTAACATGAATCAATAAGAATAAAAATTACACACACATACGAAACAAATAAAACAAACACACAAACAAATGAACACACAAAGCAAATAAAATAAATAAAGCTTGGGTTGCCTCCCAAGAAGCGCCTTTCTTTATTAACGAGTCTTGTAGCTAGACTCAAAGTCACGTACATTACGTGACTCCATCATCGGTCACGGTTCCTAGGCCATTCTCCTTCCCGGTTTTATATTCCGGTCCTAATTTCAAACAATCCTTGTAGAAACCGAATATCCTTTCCATAACATAGTCTACTCCTTTACTTCTATCCTTATCATTCCTATAGTAGACCGCTTGTTTAAGCTCCTTCTCAACATTTGACAAGTTTTGGAATTGTTCTATCTTATATGGCATTTGGTAGCTTACTTCATCGGTCTCATCCTTAAATCTAACTATCCCTAAGGAAGGTTCATAAGTCATTCTAGAGACCTCAACAAATGGTTTTCCAAAAACCACTTGAGTTAAGGATGCATCGACTATTGGGCGGATATCTTCAACAATTACAAAGTCGGTGACATAGGTGAAGTTTCCTACATAAACCGGTAATCCCTTAACTCTTCCCGTGAAGTTACTCATCCAACCCTTGTCAGGGAACATCCTATACCCAAGCTGATTTTTCATTATCAAGTTGTAGTGGGCTCTAGTCATGATGTTTATGGGTGATCTAAGGTCGATATAAGCTTTCCACACATGTAGATGCCCTATGTTGCATGGTATGTTGAGATTAGAAGGGTCGCCTATTTCTATGATTGGTCTACCTAGGAAGTATGGTGTCTCGGGATCATCGAATAAGTTTGTATGATATGCACGCTCTTCCTTAGTGGGTAGCCTATTGAAGTAGTCCTCATCATCATCTACTTCTTCAATCTCACTTGTCCTAACTTCCTTATCAACCTCGACTTTCCTATCCTCATCCTTTGGTTCACTTTCTTCCATGCTCCTATCGATTGGTTTAATAGTGACAACGTTGACGAAGTGGACATGTTTGGATGAAGAAGGGTCTTTGACTTGGGGTCCGCTATTTGTGTTCCTAGCGTCCTTATGTGGAGGTGATAACACTTGGTTATGGAGGGCTTTCAACAAGTTGTCAATTTTATTGGTCATCTCAGTTTGTTGTTGATTGAATTCGGTCTCGAATCTAGCTATCCGAGCTTCTTGAGATGCCATAAATTGAGACATCAATCCTTCAAAGTTATTGGTACTACCATTGCCGGAAGGATTGTTGTTGAAAGTACGGTTCGAGTTGGAACCGCTTGATTGGAAATGATTAGGTGGGTTGGAAGAATTGGTTTGTTGCGAGTTTTGGTTTTGTTTCCACCTAAGGTTCGGGTGATTTTTCCATGAGGGGTTGTATGAATCACCATAATGGTTTGGCTCGGGCTTGAAAGTGTACCACTTGTCTCCCGCTCCGTCGGTACGCGAGGATGCGTAGTCCACAAAAGCTTGTTCGGGGAGTTCCATGCAATCACGAGTGTCGTGGGGACCACTACATAATTCACATGAAGAAGTGATTTTGTTCACTTGGCTTGAAGGTTTAGGAGCCTCGTAGGATTTCATGAGAAACTTGACTTGGTCTTCAAGTTCTACGATCCTACGGTCGGAAGTGCTTGAATTGTTCAAAGGCAAAGATATTGCCTTGACCGTTTTATTCAAATCACGGGGATCACTCCAACTTTCGTTGTCATAAAGAGCAAGATCCTCTAGGAGAGCCCATGATTGTTCCGCACTTAGATCACGTAGCTTGCCACCGGCCGATTGGTCAATGGTTTGCCTTGTGGAGAGATTGATATGGTCATAGAAGATTTGGACTTGGAGCCAAAGTTCTATGCCATGGTGAGGGACTTTTTGGAGTAAGTCCTTGAATCGAGTCCATGCCTCGTAGAGAGTTTCGCCTTGACGTTGTTGGAACATCAAGATATCATTCCTTAGCTTGGTAGTTCTTCCCGGTGGGAAAAAACTGAGCAAGGAAACGAGTGGTGAGATCATCCCAAGAGGTGATGGATCCTGCGGGTTGACGTTCTAGCCACTGACTAGCTTGGTCCCGCAGAGAGAATTGGAAGAGACGCAATCGGGTCGTCTCTCGAGTGACAACATCAAGGTCTATAGAATCAACGATTTTAAGAAAGTCCTTGAGATGTTGATTAGGATCTTCAGAACGAAGTCCATGGAATGCGCATCCGCTTTGCAGCAACCGGATGGTGTCGGATCCCAAGGGTGTGATATTGGCTCCTTGCGTGAGCTCAATGGTGTTTCGATAGCCGTGGTGGCTAGGACGGGAATACTCTCCTAAAGTACGGGCTCTAGGAGGTGGTGGTGGTTGTTGTGGTGGTGGGTTGTGTGGGTTAAGGATATTACCATCTTCCATGATGTCGGACGGTAATGGTTACGAACAAAGACACGAAGAAAATAGATAGACTAAAGAAAACCTAGAAAAATAAAATAAAAAATCTCACTAGAAAGGAATCTAGTGAGTAGACCTAATAGAAATAAAAATTCAACCTAAACAATAACTATTCCCCGGCAGCGGCGCCAAAAACTTGATGCGTGGGTTTTGCAACCTTACAACAGGTTTTACCTCTCGAGGGATCTCAAGAGGCTTACAACCCCACCAGGCAGTGTACCTGACCGATGTAGTATAGTGTAGTGGTAAGTACGGGGGATTGATCGTTCTCCACAGGGAATAGTGTTCGTTAGGTGTGAAAGGCTACTCTAATTAGGTCTAAGGGTTGAGGAAGATTCTTTTTATGTTTTTATATTTTATAAAAGCAAGTAAAATCTCGGGTTTTGAAGGAGTGGGCGGAATTAGTTGCTAGTCAACTAACCCAAATTACTACAAATGCAAATAAAATAAAATAACAAAAATGAAAAGTGGTGAGAAACTTATGTGTAGAGAAATGTGTTTACTTAGATTTCCTTACTCCCTAACTATCTTTTACCGGTTAATTAGTGTGTATTAGTCGCGTGGATGACGGGTGTATTCCTTAATACCATTCGTGGGGTGGCGTACTTACTTCCCCAAACTCTACAAGCTCCTACTTCACTCCTATGTCGAGCCGGCTAGGAAGCTCCTAACATGGGATCACTAGAATTCGCTTGTGCATTAAATACAACCATAAAAACCTTTAGTACGCGTTTGGTTCATGTTTCTTAAGACGTTCAAGCAAGTTACCGAATAGGAAGTTAGCCAGTTTTCTTAAGCCTAACATAGATAAACAATCATCCAATACAACTAACAACACACTAACAACCAATAATCAATAGCTAGGTTTCATTAGATCTAAGCAAACACAAGATAAAATTAGCCTAACATGTTAAACAAAAGACAAGCATAAGATAGAATCAAACAACACATAGACATATTGAATGATTAATTGATAACTTATCTTTCAATGAAACATGGAAGATCTCAAGGCAAAAAGCCCTGAAAAAGTAGCTAAAATCGTCTTAGGGTTTTATCCCAAAATTCCACACACTAAGCTCTCCCTTAATGACAAAAAATTAGAAAACTATATATAGACTTTGACATCTGACGGCGTCACCTTATGCATTGTGACGCCGTCACCTCGCCACTTTTAGGGTTCCCGGATGACCATCTTGACGCCGTCCCTCTTTAGCTCTTCAAAAATCCATTCTGGCTTATCAAGGCTTGACGCCGTCGGATCCTGAACGTGACGCCGTCCCCTTATGATTTAAGCCGTGACGCCCTTGATTTAGTTAAAGCGTGACGCCGTCAGAATTCTCATGCAAACTCACTGGCCCGTCATGAGTAAATTTCACATCCAACTTTTCTTGCCAAGGCATGACGCCGTCCCATGTTAATTGTGACGCCGTCAAGAGTAACTTTTAGCCGATTCTTGAGACTTTGCCGTTTTCTTCACTTTAATGCTCCAAAAACGTCCAAAATGCCTCCTTTTCCAGATTTCTCCTCAAAAGTACCTAAAATGACAAAAGGAACGATTTAGGGCAATATTTGATCAAAATAAATACGATTTCGGGCTTAAATGACCCCTTAAAAGCGGTACACTTTTCGCTTCATCAAAACACGTGCTCTATTTGAATCATTATTGAATAATTGTAGCATTGAAATTGAGAAAGTGAAAAAGGTCAATCGTGAAGTTAAGGGCGCGAATGAGAAATTGACCGCTGAGCTTGAGATATACAAGGAAAATGAAAAAAGTTTTCAAATTGATACAAAACGCGAGTTAGAATTTGAAATTGGCTATAAGAAGTTACTTGTTAAAGATAGGCAATTGCAAAACAAATTCGATGAACTTCAAATCAGTTCGACAAAAACCATCAATTCTTTAAAACAAGAAATTTCTGATTTAACAAACCAACTTTTAAAACAAAAATCAGCTTATACCAAACTTGAAAAAGAACGTGATGAGTTGAAAAGGGCTTTGCAAAGAAAGAAGATAAACTTTTGGACAAAATCATAGAGTCAGAACATATGATTGAAAAACTAAAAAACTTAGTGGGTAAAATGGGTCATTCAAGTCAAACAATGCATATGATTACTAGTCATACTGATCCGATTTACCATACAAAACAAAAAATGGCTCTAGGTAACAAAACTCCTTGCAATCTAAAGAAAGCTCAGAAAGAACAGAATGTTTTGTACAATAGAAATGTTATATATACCAAACATGATCCTCCTATTGTTCTTGAATATATGGAAATGATAGAACTTGCTGAAGAGAGTCAAACCAAAATGAAACAAAAGAATCCATACCAGAAATCAATTGATTACAAGAAACTGAACAAACTTTCTAGAATTACTTTGGATCCACAAAAACAAAAATCTGAGTTTTCCAAAAACTGAGGCATCTCAAAACTAGTTTCTAAACCATTAGTTGTTTCCAAATCTCTTTCAAAAATGGAGCAGATGTCCTCAAACAACACTTTTAACACAAGTTCTGCCAGAGGATTTCTTGATGATATTAAAACATGACTTGGGCAACTTCAAACGACTTTAGAATCTAAAATGAGACTGACTGAGAACCATTGGAACTCAACGGTTCATTTACAGCTAAAAAAGATTCTTGAAAGTGATCGAATTTAACTGAAACATTAATGCTCGAGTAATTCATTTTGAAAAATTATTTTTAACTGAAACAGTTGACTTTGTCAAGGACCACAAATCCCTGATAAATAAGGCTAATTGTTGGGAATTAAATGTCTAACTACTTAGTACTGCTGGAGATTTGCACTAACAGTACAAACTTCTAGTGTAGGAATGAAGACTGCTGAGATATAACTAACAGTACAAACTGCTAGGTTAGTACTGTTAGTATAACAGAAGGTACTGCTGCATGGATAAACGTTTGTATTAAGGATAAGTATGGAATAGATTTTGTGTATATCTTTATTAGTTAGAGTTATACGGTAGAATATTTATCTTGTAAAGGACTCCTGAAGCCTATAAAAGGAGATCCTAGGTTATACGATTATATACATCAGTCATAGAGTTTTGTTAAGATTCAAGGTCATTGTAACCCTAGTGATAGCTAGATCACTCGTATTATTCAAGCAATAATATTGAATCGTTTGGTGTTAATCTCATTGTGTTCATTGTTCATACATACTTTACTGTTCCATTAAACAAACCAACATTCTTCTAAGTGTGGTTAAGTAGATTCCGCATTCTTAACTGCATACACTCAAAGTATCTCAAACACGTTATAAAGGAGTAACATCCTAAGTGTTTTATCAATCCTCTCAAGTGGTATCAGAGCCAGGTTGATACTATTGATTTAGAAGAGAAAGTAATGGACATGGAGACTACCCAAACAAACATGGTTGCTAAATTGCCAATGCTCAAGCAGAACGAATTTGATATGTGGAGGTTAAGAATAGAACAGTACTTCCAGGTGCAAGACTATGCACTCTGGGAAATTATTGAAGAAGAAAACTCTTTCAAGCCTTCAACTTCTACAACAACAGTTGATGGTAAGGTAGAGACAGTTGTGCAGACCTCTCCAGTGACTGTAGAAGAGAGGCTTCAAAAGAAGAATGACCTCAAGGCTAGAAGTTTGCTGATGATGACCATTCAAAATGATCACCTCTTGAATTTCAGCAAGTTAAAGGATGCTAAGACATTGTTTGAGGCAATTATTGCTAGGTTTGGTGGGAATGAAGCCACAAAGAAGACACAAAAGACACTTTTGAAGTAGAACTTTGAGAACTTTACTGCAACCAGCAATGAGTCCTTGGATCACATGTTCAACAGGCTTCAAAAGATTGTTAGCCAGCTTGCTGTTCTTGGTGTGGATATACCTCAGGAAGATCTGAACTCCAAGTTCTTGAGGAGTTTACCTGCAGAGTGGGCTATGCATGTGGTGGTCTGGAAGAACAAGCCAGACATTGATACTATGAGCCTGATGGACTTATACAGCAACTTCAAGATTGTTGAGCAGGATGTGAAGAAGGCTGGAGGAACTAGTTCAAGCACTGGGAACATGGCCTTTGTGTCATCTCCTAGTAATCCAAGTCCAGTTGAAGAAGTAAAGGTTGATGTGGGAGTTAGTACTGCTAATCCCAACGTTTGTACACTGGTATTTTGGATGAGAAAACCTACTGTGGCTTCCTAACAAGCCAGAATGATGGGTCAATGCTGACTCATGAAGACCTCCAGGAGATTAATGATGATGATTTGGAGGAGATGGACCTCAAATGGCAGATCTCACTTCTTAGCATGAGGGCTAAGAAATTCTACCAAAGAACTGGAAAGAAGATCACCATCAGCAGCAATGATACTGCTGGTTTTGACAAATCAAGGGTAGAATGCTACAATTGCCACAAGTTGGGGCACTTTTCAAGGGAATGCAGGAGACCTAGGCAACAGGATGGGAGGAGCAAAGGTTATGGGAACAAGCCCAAGGTTGTAGAAGAAGCTGAGACAACTTCAAAGACAATGGTGGCTATTAATGGCTTAGGATTTAATTGGAGTTTCATGGTAGAAAATGAGGAAGCACCTACTGAGATGGCACTTATGGCCTTCTTTGACTCTGAGGTATAATCTGCTAAATGTTGTTCTAAATCATGTATTGCACTTAAAGAATTAGAAACTGTAAGGAAACACTATGATGAACAAAGGATTGAACTAAACAAAACAAATTAAAATTTGTCAAATCATAAGAGAGGTTTAGCAGTCCTAGAGGAGCAAATAGTGCATTTTAAGAACAATGAGACTAGTTTTGCTGATGATATAGTAGTTCTTAAAAGGGATTTGTCATTTAAGAATGCTAAGGTTAGTCTGTTGAAAGCTGAGTTGGATAGAATTAAAAAGGCTAATGAAAATATCCAATTAAGTGTAGAAACCTTAGAATATGCCTCTAAAGGTGTAAACAAAATAATTGAATGTCAGTTAATCAACAAAGCTAAGTCTGGGTTGGGGTACAAAACTATTCCACCTCTTCACAAAGGAATTCCTGCACCCCCAGGAATAGACCTAGAGCATACAGGTTTGCCTGAATTTCAACAACCTAAGTTAGAATATGGTCTTAAGCCAAAAGAGAATGTAGTTGTTGATAAGCCTGTGGAAATCAGTGAACCCTTTGAGAGTGCAAGTGATACTTCACTAACTGAGGAAAAGGCATCCACTAATAGGAATTCAGATGTTCCAACCATCGAGGACTGGACATCTGATGATGATGAGGAAGATCAGGTTGTGGTTAAACATGATATAGTTAAAGTAGAAGGAACCAGTGTTCCTAAGGTGGCAAATGATGAAACTATTAGGCCTAAATCAAATGTTAAACCAGTTAGGAAGACAGTTAGATATTGTGAGATGTATATATCCACAGACAAGCCAAGAGGTAACCAGAGGAACTGGAATAACCTCAAGTCTCACCAACTAGGTAATGACTTTGTACTGTATAAGAAGGCTTGTTACACTTGTGGTAGATTTGACCACCTTCAGGCTTTTTGTGATAACCATCAGGGTAGAAAGATGGTTACTGGGAACAACAGGGTATCTGGGAACTCAAACCATAGGGTGAACTTAAACAGGCCTAAATCTCACTCTAATACTGCTAGAATGACACTAGAGCACTTTTATTGAAGTCTGGCCCAAAACCAATTCATACTGCTAGACCAGCAGTTAGTACTGCTAGACCCTTTAAGACTGTTTACCCAAAACCAGCAGTTAAAGGTGCAAAAACAACTTTCAAATATGCACCAACAACTGCTAAAAGGCCTTTTCAAATGAAGGTAGTGGTACAAAAAAAAATTTAGAAACCAAAGGCTACAACTGCAAAGCCAGCAGTTAATACTGCTAGCCAAGCAGTTAGTACTGGCAACGTTAAAAACAATGCTAGGGATCAAAGAGCTAATGTTGTTAAGGCCTCAGCATGTTGGATTTGGAGACCAATCTAGTCCAATGGTGCATTAACTATTTTAAAAAGATTTGACTATATTGACGCACGAGGCAAACCCAAGTCAGTAATGGCTTGGGTACCCTATGGAAACTAATTTCCTTATTTCATGTGCAGGGACATTCACAAGAAGATGATGAAGATCAAAGTTATGCAGACAGTGGGTGATCTAGGCACATGATAGGCAACATGTCCTATCTTTCAGACTTTCAATCATTGGATGGAGGATATGTTACCTTTGGGGGAGGAATAGGAGGCAGAATTACTGGTAAAGGTACTCTTAAAACCGGTAAATTGGATTTTGAAGATGTGTACTTTGTGCAAGAGCTTAATTATAACCTGTTTAGTGTCTCTCAAATGTTTGAGAAAAAGAACAAGGTTCTTTTTACTGACACTGAATGTCTTGTGCTTTCTCCAGACTTTAATTTACCTGATGAAAGTCAGGTATTACTCAAAGTTTCAAGAAAGGGCAACATGTACAGTGTTGATATGAAGAAGATTGTTCCTAAAGAGGCCCTTACTTGTCTTGTTGTAAAGGCCACATTAGATGACTCTATGTTATGGCATAGGAGACTTGGTCACATTAATTTTAAAACCATTAATAAAATTGTAAAGGATGGTTTGGTAAGAGGATTGCCTCAGTAAAGATTTGAAAATGACCAAACTTGTGTTGCCTGTCTTAAAGGCAAACAACACATGGCTTCTTGTAAGCCTAAGATTTTTAACTCTATTGATCAACCTTTGTTTATACTGCATATGGATTTATTTGGCCCAACTTCTGTGAGTAGTATTAAGCGTAAGAGGTTTTGTCTTGTAGTTACTGATGACTATAGCAGGTTCACATGGGTTTTCTTTTTAGGTTCAAAGGATGAGACACCTAGCATTCTTAAAACTTTTATTACTAAAATAGAAAACTTAGTGGATAAGAAAGTTAAAGTCATTAGATTTGATAATGGGAAAGAGTTCAAAAATGGAGTTGTGGATGGGTTTTGCAAAGAAAAAGGTATTAGAAGAGAGTTTAGTGTTGCTAGAACTCCTCAGCAGAATGGGGTTGCTGAGAGAAGAAATAGGACACTGATAGAAGCTGCTGGAACCATGTTAGCTGACTCTAAGTTGCCTATCACTTTTTGGACTGAAGCAGTTAATACTGCTTGCTATGTGCAGAATTGGGTTTTGGTAGTTAAACCTCACAACAAGACACCATATGAGCTTTTTAGAGGTAAAACTCCTGCATTAGGATTTCTAATACCTTTTGGGTGTCATGTAACTATTCTGAATACCTTAGACCATCTAGGCAAATTTGATGGTAAAGCAGATGAAGGATTCTTGGTTGGGTACTCACTAAATAGCAAAGCCTTTAGAGTATACAACACAAGAACCAGGAAAATTAACGAAAACCTGCATGTTGAATTTCTAGAAAATAAATCTAGTGTTGCAGGTGAAGGTCCAAAATGGCTGTTTGACCTTGAGACTCTAACCCAATCAATGAATTATGTTCCAGTTGTTGCAGGAACCTTTTCTAATGATTTTGCTGGTTCAGAAGCTGATGATACAACAAATGAAGCAGGCTTGGGTAAGGAGAAAGATCAAGATCATGTACTAATGCCAATAAGGACTAGTGTGAATTCAACTTCAATGAATGGTGAACCTTCTACTGATGAAGCTAAAGAAGGGATTGAAGGTGATAACAATATAGATGGAGCTGAGGAACAAGAGTGATGAAGCGAAAAGTGTACCTCTTTTAAGGGGTCATTTAAGCCCAAAATCGTATTTATTTGATCAAATATTGCCCTAAATCATTCCTTTTGTCATTTTAGGTACTTTTGAGGAGAAATCTGGAAAAGGAGGCATTTTAGACGTTTTTGGAGCATAAAAGTGAAGAAAACGACAAAGTCTCAAAATTGTGCTGGAAACTACCTTTGACGGCGTCAGGATTTGTTCTGGACGGCGTCATGGCTTGGCAAGAAAAGGTGGATGTGAAAATTACTCATGATAAGCCAGAGAAATTTGCATGGAATTCTGACGGCGTCACGCTTTAATGTGATCAAGGTCGTCACAGCTTAATTTAAAGAGGGACGGCGTCACGCATAATCCTGACGGCGTCACGCCTTGATAAGCCAGAACGGATTTTGGAGAGCTAAAGAGGGACGGCATCAAGAAGGTCATCCGGGAACCCTAAAAGCGGCGAGGTGACGGCGTCACACTCCATAACGTGACGCCGTCAGATCTGAAAGTCTATATATAGTTTTGCAATTTTTTGTCATTAGTGTGGAACTTACTGAGGAACATTGTGTGTGAAAACCCTAAGACGAATTTGGCAGCTTTTTCAAGGCTTTTTGCCTTGAGATCTTCCATGTTACATTGAAGATAAGTTATCAATTAATCATTCAATATGTCTATGTGTTGTTTGATTCTATCTTGTTCTTGTCTTTTGTTTAACATGCTAGGCTAGATTTATCTTGTGTTTGCTTAGATCTAATGAAACCTAGCTATTGATTATTGGTTATTAGTGTGTTGTTAGTTGTATTGGATGATTGTTCATCTATGTTAGGCTTAAGAAAACTGGCTAACTTCCTATTCGGTAACTTGCTTGAACGTCTTAAGAAACATGAACCAATGCGTACTAAAGGTTTTTATGGTTGTATTTAATGCATGAGCGAATTCTAGTGATCCCATGTTAGGAGCTTCCTAGCCGGCTCGACATAGGAGTGAAGTAGGAGCTTGTAGAGTTGGGGAAGTACGTACACCACCCCACGATTGGTATTAAGGAATACACCCGTCATCCACGCAATTAATACACACTAATCAACCGGTAAAAGATAGTTAGGGAGTAAGGAAATCTAAGTAAACACATTTCTCTCCATATAAGTTTTACCACCTTTTCATTTTCTGTTATTTTATTTTATTTGCATTCGTAGTAACTTGGGTTAGTTGACTAGCAACTAATTCCGCCCACTCCTTCAAACCCGAGATTTTACTTGCTTTCATAAAATTATAAAAACATAAAAAAGAATCTTCTCTCACCCTTAGACCTATTAGAGTAGTTTTTCATACCTAACGAACACTATTCCCTGTGGAGAACGATCAATCCCCCGTACTTACCACTACACTATACTACATCGGTCAGGTACACTGCCTGGTGGGGTTGTAAGCCTCTTGAGATCCCTCGAGAGGTAAAACCTGTTGTAAGGTTGCAAAACCACGCATCAAGTTTTTGGTGCCGCTGCCGGGGAATAGTTATTGTTTAGGTTGAATTTTTATTTTATAGGTCTACTCACTAGATTCCTTTCTAGTGAGATTTTTATTTTATTTTTCTAGGTTTTCTTTAGTCTATCTTATTTCTTTGTACTTTTGTTTGTGACACCTTCCACCTTCCTCATGAGTAATAGTGGTCACTCGATCCCTGTTGTTCGTATTTTCCGCCGTGCAAATTTCCAACTACCCGTTCCCGCCCCCATCGTAGAAAACAACAACCTTTCACCCGACCACCACTTTGGTAACAATTCTGAGATGGAGGAGTCTGACCATGAGAATGACTATGTTAGTCCGTTTTACTACTCAGACTCCGATGAGGATGCCGGTAATGGAGAAGTAGTTAACGAGGGATGGGGAAAAGAGGAAATTGATCCCTTTAAGTATGTTGACCCTAGGACTAAGATCGAAAAGGATAGCCTCTTTAACATGCAATTTCCGTGCAAGATTGGTTATCATGATTTTTATGCTTATCTTAACTCATCTTTGCCTATGAACATTATCTCTCGCGCTAATTATAATAAAATCATGGTAGATGAGCTAGAATATCAAGGAGATAACATTGTTGCTAGGACTAGGCTACTACACGTATTCGTTGGAAGTTTTGTCTATTTGGTGGAATTTATGGTTATGGAGAACTTAGGAGAATTCATTGATAACAAATTAACCCAAGTCATTTTTGGAGAACCCTTCAAAAGGTTGACCAACCTTGACGAAAAACTTGTGGACGGGTTAATTACATTCTCGGATGGGGATGAAGATTTTACTTACCAAATGCCCCGAGCACATCCTAGGTTTAAAAACTACTCCATTGAATCTTGCAATAGACTTGTGCCTCTTGATTTGTTAAGTGAGAATGATAAGAGGAAGGGGCTCAAATATCCACATGAGAAAAACAAGAGATACTATCATGGATGTTTGGAGCTGAATGATGAATACAAGAAAGATGAGGCAACAATTAGATGGCTCACACTCGGATACGTGAGCATAAGAGACACTAGATGAGCCTTACTTTGAGTCTAGCTACAAGACTCGTTAATAAAGAAAAGCGCTTCTTGGGAGGCAACCCAAGTTTTATTTGCTTTGTGTGTTTATTTGCTTGTTTGATTTTATTTGTTTCCGTATGTGTGTTTAAATTTTATTATTATTGATTCATGTTAAAAAGTAATTTGTGAAAATGCTTTATCCTGTTTTTAACTTCGTCTTAACTACATATAAAGGTATTTTGCAAAAGATAAGTGTAAGGGAAATCTAAATCGGTTTATTAGAACACAAATGAACATGAATCATAATAATAATAAATTAACATACATATTAGTATTTGTTTGAGTCAAATGCTTGTATCGAGTCATAATGATGTTTTGCAGGAATTCCAGGAAGTAAGGTATAGGTTTTTCCAAAAAATTTTCGGAAACGTAACATGAGAATTCTGTCAGATCATTTCTGACGGCGTCAGGAGTTATAACCTGACGGAGTCAGGTTTAATTTTCTGAAAATTTTTGAAAGTTTTGTTTTCATAGAAAGTTTTTATTAAATCTCTAACTTATAATCTCCAGGAATCTGCAAAATTATCATTCCACAAGCATTATATCCTTATATATAGAGTTTATCCCGCCGATGTTATGCAGGTTTTCGTGTTTGTTTTCTCAGGTTTAACAGGTTATTTTGGACAAGGAATTGTATGTGGAATCAAGCTTTTGGCGATGCATTAGTCATGGAGCTTCAACATTACTTTGGAAGAAGATCTAACCGTGTTACTTCATTATCCACCGAACGAATCAGGGGAGTATTTGATTTCATTCTTTTACTTTATGCTTTTACATCTTGTTATTTGAACATTGGGGACAATGTTCATCTTAAGTGTAAGGGGGAGGGAGGTAAAACTACAATTTTAGAGAATGCTATTACGCTTGATTTTTGTTTGTTTAATAGTAGATGTGTAATAAAACTGAGATAAATACCTGTTAGGGTAATTTTAGTGTCAAATTTAAAATTTTTTACAACATATAGGAGTGAAACTTTGATTCTAATGAGCGTCTCACGGATAGGAGTTATATGACTAGCACAAAAACCGTACCACAAAAAAATTTTCCACCCCAAATATGTGAGGTTCGCCCCTAGAATTGGTAGGAAAAGCATTTATGCTATGATGTGTGTACCGGTAGCACTTAGATTCTAGAACTTGCGTTTGGACCATTCCGAGGCCACAAGTGAGACTACATTCGTTTAGTTAGATTTACTACATGATAAGAGGCATTAGGATTAACCCATTGTTTTACACCTGTGTTTTTGTTATAATTACTTTGGCTACATTGGTCAAGTAATTCTCCCACACCCTTTGCGTTGTACTCATTTTTAGTACACGATACCCCTAGTACACCCCTCAGAGCCTATCTTTTCGTTTCTAACTTTAAGCATTTTACTTAAAGGAAGAATTTGTTTACACCCCACTTAAATGTACACCCAAATCGCCTTAGCCTACCTTGTATGCACTCATTTTTAGTGCATTATTGTGACAACATTTGTTTAAACCCCAAGTTAATTATCTAATTGATTACATGGTTGCTAAGTCGAGTCATATCCTTGTACATATTGTTTTGGGACGATTGGGACTCATGGGTAAATTACTAGTGTAATGGAGTAATGGGGAAGAACATCATTTATTACCCCCATATGTGCTAAATATTTTAAAAGTACTCCAAGTTTTTCAATTATCTTAATTCGAGTAATTAGAATAGTAATTTGTAAAGTTATGTAAAAGTTCAAGTGTAAGGGGAATGCATCGCCCCTTTGATGTATTATTTTGGATGGTAGGGCAAAAGTGTATGCAGCAAAAAAAAAAAAAAAAAAAAAAAAAATCGAAAAAATCAAGAAAAATACAAAAAAAAATGAGAAAAAGAAAATTAGAAAAATCATACGGACTACCATCCCGTTTTATTTTATGTTTATTTTATGTTTTTGTTATTTTGTTTTTAGCTTAAGATCGAGTCGAGTCTTGGCTTAGCAACATTGTATAGTACATGTAATTGATCAAGATCTTTAACTCGCCACTAGTAAAATATCATTTATCCAACAAAACCATGTTTTCCTTTTCCCTACACCTAACGTTATAACCCATTTAAAAGCCCTCTTTGATAGTTTATCTTAGGTGCTTACGCCTAGTGGAGGAGGTTTTCGATCCTTTCCCAAGCCTATGGTAATCTATTTGCTATGACAGGTAGTGAGAGATATTATCCGTTTTCATTTATGAGATTTATTTTGATGACACTTGAGAGATGTGAGTATCTAAACACTACTTGTGAGGTGCTAGTTTGTAATCTCCGTGCTTATTATGATTAAAGTGGAACGAATTTTTGTTGTAATTACTTTTATGTTAGCATTAAATGACCCCTAACTTGTATTTTGATTAGAATAAAAGCACATTTGCTTGAGGACAAGCAAATCTCAAGTGTAAGGGTATTTGATGAAGCGAAAAGTGTACCGCTTTTAAGGGGTCATTTAAGCCCTAAATCGTATTTATTTGATCAAATATTGCCCTAAATCGTTCCTTTTGTCATTTTAGGTACTTTTGAGGAGAAATCTGGAAAAGTAGGCATTTTGGACGTTTTTGGAGCATAAAAGTGAAGAAAACGACAAAGTCTCAAAATTGTGCTGGAAACTACCTTTGACGGCGTCAGGATTTGTTCTGGACGGCGTCATGGCTTGGCAAGAAAAGGTGGATGTGAAAATTACTCATGATAAGCCAGAGAAATTTGCATGGAATTCTGACGGCGTCACGCTTTAATGTGATCAAGGTCGTCACAGCTTAATTTAAAGAGGGACGGCGTCACGCATAATCCTGACGGCGTCACGCCTTGATAAGCCAGAACGGATTTTGGAGAGCTAAAGAGGGACGGCGTCAAGAAGGTCATCCGGGAACCCTAAAAGCGGCGAGGTGACGGCGTCACACTCCATAACGTGACGCCGTCAGATCTGAAAGTCTATATATAGTTTTGCAATTTTTTGTCATTAGTGTGGAACTTATTGAGGAACTTTGTGTGTGAAAACCCTAAGACGAATTTGGCAGCTTTTTCAAGGCTTTTTGCCTTGAGATCTTCCATGTTACATTGAAGATAAGTTATCAATTAATCATTCAATATGTTTATGTGTTGTTTGATTCTATCTTGTTCTTGTCTTTTGTTTAACATGCTAGGCTAGATTTATCTTGTGTTTGCTTAGATCTAATGAAACCTAGCTATTGATTATTGGTTATTAGTGTGTTGTTAGTTGTATTGGATGATTGTTCATCTATGTTAGGCTTAAGAAAACTGGCTAACTTCCTATTCGGTAACTTGCTTGAACGTCTTAAGAAACATGAACCAATGCGTACTAAAGGTTTTTATGGTTGTATTTAATGCATGAGCGAATTCTAGTGATCCCATGTTAGGAGCTTCCTAGCCGGCTCGACATAGGAGTGAAGTAGGAGCTTGTAGAGTTGGGGAAGTACGTACGCCACCTCACGATTGGTTTTAAGGAATACACCCGTCATCCACGCAATTAATACACACTAATCAACCGGTAAAAGATAGTTAGGGAGTAAGGAAATCTAAGTAAACACATTTCTCTCCATATAAGTTTTACCACCTTTTCATTTTCTGTTATTTTATTTTATTTGCATTCGTAGTAACTTGGGTTAGTTGACTAGCAACTAATTCCGCCCACTCCTTCAAACCCGAGATTTTACTTGCTTTCATAAAATATAAAAATACAAAAAAAGAATCTTCCCTCACCCTTAGACCTATTAGAGTAGTTTTTCATACCTAACGAACACTATTCCCTGTGGAGAACAATCAATCCCCCGTACTTACCACTACACTATACTACATCGGTCAGGTACACTGCCTGGTGGGGTTGTAAGCCTCTTGAGATCCCTCGAGAGGTAAAACCTGTTGTAAGGTTGCAAAACCACGCATCAAAGAGAATCAAGATAACAGTACTAATGATGATTGTACTGTTTAGCTACAAGTTGGTACTGTTGGGTAAAATGTTCATACTGCTGGCCCATCAGATACCAATATTGCTGATTTCTCAGAAGATGAGGAGGATTTCAATAATCTACCACTTACATATGCAGTTCTCACTACACCACACACAAGGATTCACAAAGCTCACTCCCTGGACAATGTGATTGGTGACATGCAATCTGGAGTAAAGACAAGAAAGCAACTCATGACTTCAAATCAACAAATGTTTCTTAGTACTGTTTATTCAGCAAAGCAGCATGAAGATGCCAACACTTGTTTATTTGTGTGTTTCCTCTCACAAGCTGAACCCAAAAATGTTCTCAAAGCCTTAGAAGATTCAAGCTGGGTAGAAGCAATGCAAGAGGAGCTTCTTCAAATCAAGATTCAGAAGGTTTGGGTACTAGTGGATTTACCCAAGGGTATGAGGGTAATTGGCACCAAATGGGTTTTCGGGAACAAAAGGGATGAAAGGGGTATTGTGGTAAGAAACAAGGCTAGACTTGTAGCCCAGGGGTATACACAAGAAGAGGGTATAGACTATGAAGAAGTTTTTGCTCCAGTAGCCAGGATTGAAGCAATCATACTATTCTTGGCCTATGCTTCTTTCATGGGCTTCACTGTATATCAGATGGATGTTAAGAGTGCCTTCTTGTATGGTACTATTGAAGAGGAGGTTTATGTCTCTCAACCTTCAGGTTTTGTTGATCCAGAACATCCTGATAAGGTGTACAAGGTTGTAAAGGCTCTTTATGGACTTCATCAGGCACCAAGAGCATGGTATGAGACTTTGGCTTCCTATTTGCTAGATAATGGATTCCAAAGGGGCAAGATTGATCAGACTTTATTCATCAAGAAGCATAAGAAGGATATCTTGCTAGTACAGGTGTATGTGGATGATATTATTTTTGGATCCACAAGGAAGGAAATGTGTGTTGACTTTGAGAAACTTATGCATGATAAGTTTAAGATGAGTTCCATGGGGGAACTCACTTTCTTCTTGGGTCTGCAAGTAAAGAAATCAAATGAAGGAATATTTATCAGCCAGGATAAATATGTGGCAGAGATTCTAAGGAAGTTTCAGTTTGCTGATTCTAAAGTGGCTAGCACACCAATTGATCCTGAGAAACCTCTACTTAAAGATGCAGATGGAGAGAATGTTGATGTACACACATACAGATCAATGATAGGGTCCTTGATGTATCTTACATCATCAAGACAAGATATCATGTTTGCTGTTTGTGCTTGTGCAAGGTTCCAAGTGACTCCTAAGGTTTCTCATTTAACTGCTGTCAAAAGGATCTTCAGATATCTTAAAGGTCAACCTAGGTTGGGTCTGTGGTATCCTAGGGAATCACCTTTTGACTTGGTGGCATATTCAGATAGTGACTATGCTGGTGCAAGCCTGGACAGAAAATCAACAACTGGTGGATGTCAATTCCTTGGATGCAGACTTATATCATGGCAGTTGTTGTGGTCAAGTGCTTTGGATTCAAAATTAGCTTCTTGACTATGGGTATAATTTCATGAACACTGTGATATATATTGACAATAGCAGTACAATTTGTATAATTAAAAATCCAGTGCAACATTCTAAAACAAAACACATAGAAATTAGGCATCATTTTATTAGAGACTGCAATGAGAAAAAGTTGATTCAAGTGGTTAAAATTGATTCTGATCAAAACTTTGCAGATCTTCTCACAAAAGCCTTTGATGTAGGAAGGTTTCAATACTTGGTAGCAAGTATTGGGATGCTTAACCCTTAATATTTTTCAAACTGTGTGTTTTTATACTTAAATTGGATTTGTACTGCTAGGTTTGTCATTTGTACTGTTAAGTATATTTTTGTACTGCTAGTACAAAGTTTGGACTGTTGTGTTAATACTATTAGTCATGTATTTATACTGTTATGAGGCAAGTGCTTTGCACTTTTTTTTCTTGGTTTTGGACTAACAATTGCAGGTATGGAGATTAAGCACAAAGGATTTACAAGTGCATTGTGTGAGAATAAGTTGGTGAAGTTGCTGACATAATAGGTCAATGATGGACAGAGTTTGGGAATTCTTTAACAAAGGTTTATACCAAAGTTGATTACTTATTTAAAACTTCTTTCTTGAGATCTTATTATGATGTTTTATATTGAATTGATGGCTAAGTTAGTCAGACAGTAACTGACCTAACTCACTTTCTATCATTTTATACTTTTATTAGTATAATGAGTTAGTCTAAGGACATCTGATAGAAAGAACAGTGAGCAAACGTGAATCTAACAATTGTGTTAGAGGCAACAACTGCCACGAGCTAGAAACCCTGTCAAGAAAGCTCTTCGAATGAGTTTATCGGATCACAGGCAGTTATTTATATCTGAAAACATTGGTTCTCACACAACCATAGGTTGCTTTAGACCAAAATCTTGATTAAATGTCTGTCTTTATACTTAATCCCTTCAAAATGGTTGTTAGCAGTATGGTTTTTCATTAAAATCAAGTTCATACTGCTGGGTCAAATTTTTCTAAAATTTTTGTACTGCCAGGCTTAAAGTTAGTACTGGTAGGCTTAGTTTGTACTGTTGAATAGACGTTAGTACTGGTGCGAAATAACAGCTTTTTGAAACTAGCCGTTGAAAGTCAGTTGAGGTTTTTACTGCTCCAATTCCTTGTTTCCAGGGTTTTCCTATTTGGATATTTTAACTTTTATTCTATTATATTAACCTTATCTTAAATCAAAAGTTAACTTTTTCTTCAAGTCGGTCCAATAGAAACCCTAACAAGCCTTTAATAATATCTCAATTCACTTTCTTCTTCTACTTTCTACCCTACAATTACACTATTCCCACCAGTCAAATCACTTTTTACTGAAAATAAAATGGCTTCTTTATCCTTTGCTGACAAACACAATCAAGTTGCTTATTTGGAAAAAGCAGAGGATGACACAACTTTTCATTAGATAGTGGATTTCTTAAATAACTCTTACATAAGGTATTCTTTACTTTTAAATCCCACTATTTATGTCACTCACATCAAACAGTTTTGGCAGATTGCTACTGTCAAAACCTTTGAAAATGGTGACAAAGAGATTAATGCTAAAATGGAGGGCAAATCCATCACTATTACTGAATCATCCCTCAGGAGGCATCTCCATCTGAGTGATGACAATGGTATTAGTGCTATGCCAAACACAAAAATATTTGAAAACTTATCCAGGATGGGGTACAACACTAAATCTCAAGCTTTAACTTTTTAAAAAACTCATTTTGCCCCTCAATGGAGATTTTTTATTCATACCATCCTTCACTGTCTTAGCCCCAAGAAAACCTCATGGGAACAGTTCAGTAGTAATATTACTACTGCTCTCATTTGCTTGGCTACTGATATAATTTTTAATTTTTCTAAACTGATTTTTGGAGGTATGGTTAAAAATGTTGATAGTAAATAAAATTTTTATGTATCCAAGGTTCATTCAATCTATTTTGAACAAACATCAACTGCTTCCACACAAAACAGTTTATCAAACACCCAAACTTACCAAAAAAACTCTTTAGTAACATAAAAATTGCTTCAAGAGGGAATGGTAGGGAAGCAGTACCACTTTTTGATTCTATGATCCAAGCTCAGGGTGAAGGAGCAACAAGCCCAGTTTCCTCCCATCACACACTCACAACATCAGAAAATTCATCTTCACAACCATCTTCATCAACCCATAGGACTATATCCAGACAAGACTCTGATGTACCTCAGCACCGAGTTCCTACGCCCACAAATGTAGCAGATGAGGCTGACTTTGTCAGTTTGGAAAGGGCTATTTCTACTGTCTCTGGCTTAGAAGCTGGGCAGGACAAAAGTAACATTGATAAGACCCAATCCATGGCAACACCAGCAGTACCTAGTAGTCTTGGTGGAATCCCTAGCCAAATGGAAACTCATGGTGGCTCAGAAACTCATGATATGATGGATTATGAGTCTATGCCCCATGATACACCTCTCCCTGAAGGTAACACATCAGGAAGTGTTGAGGGCAGCAAGACACTCAATGAATTGATGGAATTTTGTACCAAACTGTCTGAGAAAGTCAATAACTTGGAAGCTGAATTCAAGAGCCACAAGAAGAATTTTGGGGTTGTCTACACAAAGCTGGTTCTCAAAGTGAAGAAGTTAGAGACAACAGTCAAGAAACTCAAAGGAAAAAGATCAGCAAAGATGGTGGTTTCAAAAAGTTCTTCTTCTAGTTCATCCTAGGGTCCAAGTACAGATGATGGTGAGGAATCTTCCAAACAGGGGAGGAAGATTGCCTAGATGGATCAGGATCCTGATATTACTTTGGTTCAAGAAGAGTATGACACTCAGGGGAGGCAAGTAGATCAGATGGATCAAGATACTGCTCAGATGGATGAAGGTACTGCTGGGTTTGAAGAAGGTACTGCCAGTGTTCAAGGTACTACTAGTCTTCAGGATCTGATTGCTGCTGGATATCAAGGTACTGCCAGTGCAATTTATTCAAGGAAACCAAGAATTTCAAGAGCAGATAAGGGAAAAGCCATAATGACAGAGCAAGAACAATCTACTAAACAGATGTCCAAGAAGGAACAAACTCAGTTAGCCCTGGATGAAAAGTTAGCACAGAAGTTTCATGAAAAGAATTAACAAGAGTTGCTGAAGAAGAAAGATTAGCTGATGAAGCAAGATTGGTTGCATTTATGATTGAAAGAAAATGTCAGACTGAGGCAGATCAGACAGCTGCTCAGATTCTTGCAGATTAGAAGATGGCTGAAGAGTTACAAGAAGATGAAAGATCTAAGTATACCACAGAAGAAAAAATTCAGCTATTAATGACTTATTGGAGGAGATCAGAAAGATGCAAAATAAAAAGAAAGTTTACAAGAAAAAGGTTCCTTCAAAAAGTGAGCAGTTAAGGTTTATGAAGAATTTCTTAAAGCACCAGGATTATGGAAGGAGAGTTACTTCAAAGGGATGTCTAATGAATAAATTGAAAAAGCATGCTTTGAAGCTTATGCAAGAATTCAGAGGCATTTGAAAGATGACAGTGCAATCATTGAAACTGAACCTAGTAAAGGTGTGAAAAGAGGAGCATAATTATTGGAATCTGAAGGAGCCAAGAAGCAAAGAACTACGGAAGAATCAGTTCAAGAAGAATCAGTTGAGGAAGAATCAACTGAGAAAGAAGAGAAAACATTGACTGATGAACAGATACACAGCATGATAGTGGTGGTTCCTGAATCCCTTAACATTGTTCCACTTCAAGCCAAGCATCCAATTATTGACTGGGAAGTGTATTCAGATGGAAGAATCAAGGGATGGAAGATCATCAGGGTAAGAGGAAAGACTGAAGTTTATAAGTTCTTTGAAGACTTGATCAGAGCTATTGACAGAGATGAATTAGATAAATATTGGAGCTTCGTTCAAGAAAGATTCAAGCCCTCAGATCCTACAGATGACAAAGATAAGGAACTATGGGTTGAGCTGAAAAGATTGTATGAACCAGATGGTGGAGAAGCTATTTGGAGGTTTCAAGCTAAAGTTTTAGACATCACTTGGAAGCTTTTTGATAACTCTGGTGTTCATAGGATTTCAAGTAAAGAAGGCCTGGAAATCTATATGTTAGTGAAAAAGGATTATCTACTCAGACCAATAGTTTTAATGGCTATGATATCATCAAGGCTTAAAGTTGAAGAAGAGTTTGAAATGGCAGATGAACTAATCAGAAAGATATTGTAGCTCTCAGAACAAAGAAAGCCAGAGGGCTAAGGTTATCTTGTAGTGTTTGGAAGAATCCTCACATCCTCAATTAATTCTAAGAAACTTGATGATTTAGGGTAAATCACAAGTTTAGGGTAGGATTGTTGGGAATTAAATGTCTAACAACTTAGTACTGTTGGAGATTTGTACTAACAGTAAAAATGCTAGTGTAGGAATGAAGACTGCTGAGATATAACTAACAGTACAAACTGCTAGGTTAGTATTGTTGGTATAAAAGAAGGTACTGCTGCAATATGGAATAGATTTTGTATATATCTTTATTAGTTAGAGTTATACGGTAGAATATTTATCTTGTAAAGGACTCCTTAAGTCTATAAAAGGAGATCATAGGTTATACGATTATATACATCGTCATAGAGTTTTGGTAAGATTCAAAGTCATTGTAACCCTAGTGATAGCTAGATCACTCGTATTATTCAAGAATAATATTGAATCGTTTGGTGTTAATCTCATTGTGTTCATTGTTCATACACACTTTACTGTTCCATTAAACAAACCAACATTATTCTAAGTGTGGTTAAGTAGATTCCGCATACTTAACTGCATACACTCAAAGTATCTCAAACATGTTATAAAGGAGTAACATCCTAAGTGTTTTATCAATCCTCTCATAAAGAAGGCTAATGAATCTATTGAGCAAATCAATGTTTTGGAAAATTTAAATGATTCTCTCTTAGAAGCAGTTCTGTCCACTGATATTATGTCCATCATTTTACAAATATATTCTATTGAAGATGATGTGTTGGGATTCAAAGACTTCAAGATGCTGCTGATGTTAAGACTGCTAATATGGCTAAGATTATTCAGTTATTACAAAGAAAAAGCTCTAAGTCATTAATGCTGCTTATACAAATTTTACTACTGCTGGTGATGCTGAAGAATTTCAAAAAAATACAATAAGTAGTTAGTTCTGCCAGACTAAAAGTTAAAGCTTCCAAAGTTAATATTACAACTGCTAGAGTGTTTAGTTAATATTGCTTAAGAGATAAACTTGTATAGTCGGTTAGATAATTATAGAAAAGATTCATTAAAGATTTATATTGTATAGAAAGTTATTGTAAGCCGACTAGGACTCATTAGTCTATAAAAGGAGGTCTTAGGGCATTAAGATAGATACGTGTTTTTCATATAGCTTCAAGGTTGTAAACCCTAATACTAGGAGAGTATTCGTATTATTCATTAATAATATTGAAGCTGTTTTGTTTGTTAATCTTGTATTTACAATTGTTTTACTATTACATTACAAGTTCTTCTTAAGGTTAAAGTATAGATTCCGCATAGACTTTAATATACTCAAAGACAGTTCCTACATAGTTGTTTTAGATTTATCTAAGATACCTTAACCTTTATAAGCTAAGGGATTTGATCAAGTGCATAACTGGGATAAACAAGTTGTATCAGAGCTTGTGATCTAGAAGCTGTGATCAAGAAGAACCTGTTTAAACTCGATATTGTTTAGATCTTATTGAAGACATGGATTCAGACTCTTTATATATGGTTACTACATCAAAGGTTCCAATGCTCAAGGCTAATGAGTATGAGATCTGGAGACTACGAATTGAGCAGTACATTTAGATGATTGATTTCCAACTCTGTGATATCATTGAGAATGGAAACGAAAAACCAAAAACAACAAAATCTGCAGAAGGTGTTACTAGAATTGTGCCTCTTACAACTGCTAAGGAAAAAGCTCAAAAAAGACTTGAAGTCAAGGCAAGAAGCATGTTGATGATGGCCATTCCTAATGAGCATCAATTGAAGTTTAACTCCATTAAAGATACTAAGTCTAATGGAGGCCACTAAAAGGAGGTTTGGAGGTAATGCTGCTACAAAGAAGATAAATAAGAATCTTTTGAAACAACAGCATGAAAACTTCTCTGCTCAAGGTTATGAGCTGCTGGATCAAACCTTTGATCGACTTCAAAAGCTTATAAGTCAACTAGATATCTTGGGTGAGTAGATCTCTCAGGAAGATATGAATCAAAAGTTTTTGAGAAGCTTGTCCTCTGAATGGAAAACACATGTAGTTGTGTGGAGAAACAAATCTGATCTTGACACGATGAGCCTGGATGATCTTTACAACAACCTCAAAGTTTATGAACCTGAAGTCAAAGGATCATCTAGCTCCAGTACAAATACACAAAACATGGCTTTTGTATCCTCCTCAAACAAAACTAGCAGTACCAATGAAGTAGTTAATACTGCTCATGGAGTTACTACTGCTAGCACTCAAGTTACTGCTACTAATTCAACAAATGTTGACAACTTGAGTGATGTTGTGGTTTATGCTTTCTTGGCTAGTCAACCCAACAGTCCTCAACTGATGAATGAGGACTTGGAACAAATTCATCCAGATGATGTGGAAGAGATGGATTTAAGATGGCAGATGGCTATGTTGACAATGAGAGCTAGGAGATTCTTGAAGAAAATTGGGAGGAAGCTGACAGTCAATGGGAATGATAACATTGGCTTTGACAAGTCCAAGGTAGAATGCTATAATTGTCACAGGAAGGGACACTTTGCCAGAGAATGCAGGGCACCAAGGAGCCAAGACTACAAGAATGGAGAAAGCTCAAGGAAAACTGTGCCTGTGGAAACAACTAATTCCACAGCTTTTGAACTCATGGCTTATTCATCTTCCTCTTCAAAGCTCTGACTCTGAGGTATCTAATGAATCTGGTTGTTCTTATAAATCTTGCTTAGATACTGTTGAGTCACTTAAAGCTCAAAATAATCAACTGATAGAAGATTTAAGAAAGTCTGAGTTAATGTGTTTAGGTTATAAATTAGGATAAGAGTCAGTGGAGAAAAGACTTGAATTCTTTAAAACAAATGAGACTGAGTTAGTAGAAAAGATTAATGTTTTAAAGAGTGAAATTTATGTTAGAGATGAGCTTATCAAGGAACTTAGAAGAAGAATTGAAGTAGCTCAGAAAGAAAAAGATGTAGTTCAACAAAAAAAAGAAATCATTCAATTTAAAGTGAATAGGCTTGAACATGCATCTGAGAGTGTGAACAAGATAATAGACTACCAACTTATTAAGAAAGGTAGTGGCATAGGCTATAATGAAGTTCCCCCTCCCATTACAGGGAAATTTGTGCCTCCTATGAAAGAATTGTCTTGTTTAGTTGAGTCTGCTAATCAGTCTGTAGGTGAGAGTAGTAATGCTAAGTCTAATCAGGAAAAGTCTACAGTTGATAGGAAGTATACTGATGCACCAATTATTGAAGATTGGGAGTTAGATGATGAGGATAAGGTTGAGTCTACACCTAATGTTGAGTGAAAAACAGTTAAACCTAGTGTTGAAAGAATTTTTTTGTTAAACCTAATTTACAGGATCAAAATGCTAGGAAAACTGTTGAGCAAACTAGGGTGCACACAAACAGGCCTAGAGGGAACCAAAGGAATTGGAATGACATGATGTCTCATAGGTTAGGAAGTAACTTTGAGATGCATAACAAGGCTTGTTATTTCTGTGGTTGTTTTGAACATTTGCAGGATGATTGTCATTACTATAAAAAACCTGTGTGGAACTATGCTCAGAGGGTGAATCACCAAAGTTTTTCTAAAAATACACACCCCTTTGCTAAAAGAAACATAGTTCCAAGAGCAGTACAAATGAGGTCTGGTGTAGTATCAGTTAATACTGCCAAGCAAAATGTTTCAAAACCAGCAGTATTGATTAATACTGCTAGACCAGTTAGTGCTGCTACCACAAAAAGAATAGTGAATGGTGCTAATTCAATGACCAATTTTTCAAAAACAACACATTCAACTTCAAAAAGGCCCATTCAAAGAAACACAGTTATTAATACTGCTAAGCCAAAAGCAGTGATTGATACTGTTTGGGGTGATCATTTTTATGTTGTTAAGGCCTCAGCTTGTATGGGTTTGGAAACCAAAAATAAAAGTTTTAGACCATGTTTCCAAACATGACAGTGCATCAATAGTTTTAAAGAAATTTGATTATATTGATGCACAAGGCAGATCCAAGTCAGTAATGGCTTGGATCCTGTTGGGAATTATCACAAGATACGTGAGAAGACTTAAAATGAAGACCAGGATTAAGTCTGGTGGACTACATAATTAAGTTTGCTAGTATTGTTAGTTAAGTCTGGTCAATGTTAAGTCTGGTCGTTTAGTGTTAAGTCTGGTAGAGTAATTGTAAAGTTAAGTCTGTTTGACTTTAGTCATTAAGTCTGGTCATGATATTATAGAAGTCGGTTAGCTATAAGTTAGGAAAGGATTTGAACTTTTCTTTGGAGAAGATACATAAATCCTTATACAAGTTTTGTATCTAGGGTTTCCTTGGTGTATAAAAGGAACCCTAACACATTAGTTTAGAGATAACGACGAAGATTGTAATTCAGTAAACAATTAGTAATACGAAGTTAGTTATTGTTTTATTGTGTTCTTCATAGTTGAGTGTTTAGATTCCGCATAAACATTTAATTCGTATTAGAGTCTCACTTAGATTGATTTGATTTATTCAAGTCGTCTAACTAAGTTGCTAAGGCTACTTAGAGATCCATAATTCGTGTGGACGAACAAGTGGTATCTGAGCCTAAAGAGACTCTGAGTTTGAAGAAACACAACATCCAAACCCTAAATTCATTCACCTAAACCCTGCAACATGTCTGGCCTAGAAAATCCCAGTAAGAATGATGATTTCTCAGTTCACAACAGTGATGATGAAAAATCAGTCCATGATGAAGAAAAACCTGAAACAAGCACATCTAAACAACCATAACCCATCTCTGCAACAACAACCATATCCAACATAAAACTCCCAATCCTAAAAAGAGAAGAATATGACATCTGGGCTATGGAGATGGAACATTATCTGGAGTATATTGACAGCGAAGTCTGGAAGGTCATACATAATGGAAATTCGAAGAAGAGGATTTCACAAGGTACAGATGGAGTAATAAGGATATTACCACCAGTATCTGCTGAAGAGATACGGGCTGTTGAAAAGGAGAAGAAGGCCAAGACTATGCTGCTAATGGCAATTCCCAAAGAACATCTGAGAAGGTTTCATGGCATGAATGATGCCAAGGAAATCTGGGAGGCTATCAAGAAAAGATTTGGAGGGAATGCTAACTCCAAGAAGATGAAGAAGGCTGTTCTTAAACAGGAATTTGAAGCTTTTACTGTATCCAGTTCAGAAGGGTTGGAAAAAGCTTATGATAGGTTTCAACATCTTCTATCACAATTGGAGGTTCATGGTGCAGCTGTTTCAGAAGAAGATGCAAACCAGAAGTTTCTTAGAGCATTACCAAAAGAATGGTCAAATGTGACATTGACCATGAGGATGAATGGTGAAATTGACACCATGACTACTGATGACGTGTACAACAACCTCAAGGTGTTTGAACAGGAAATCCAAGGAAAAGCATCTTCAAGTTCTACAAATGTTACTTTTGTTTCTCAAGGCAAGAGCAGCACTAACAAGGTTAAGTCTGGTAGCGTTAATTCTGGTGGTTATGGAAACTCTCCTAGCAGCATGAGAAAAGAAAGAGATGTTCCAGCAGGCTTTTCTGATGAAGTAATTCACTCATTTCTTGCTCAGGAACCAGAAGATCAAGATTTCATCAGTGAGGATTTAGAACAGATCATTGATGTTGAAGTTGAAGAAATGGATATCAAATGGCAAATTGCCATGATTGCTTTCAGGGTTAAGAAGTTTTACAAGCAAACTGGGAGGAACATTAAGCTTGATGGAAAGTCACCAGTGGGATACAATAGAAGGAATATTGAGTGCTACAATTGTCACAAGCATGGTCACTTTGCCAGAAATTGCACAGAAAAAGTGACTACTGATTGGAAAAAAAGAAGGGTTCTGACTCTCAAGATGATGATAAGATGGGGAAGAATCAGACGAGCTTGATGACTGATGAAGCGAAAAGTGTACGCTTTTAGGGGGTCATTTAAGCCCTAAATCGTATTTATTTGATCAAATATTGCCCTAAATCGTTCCTTTTGTCATTTTAGGTACTTTGGAGAAGAAATCTGGAAAAGGAAGCATTTTGGACGTTTTTGGAGCATAAAAGTGAAGAAAACGACAAAGTCTCAAAATCGGCTGGAAAAGTACCTTTGACGGCGTCACAAATTGTTCCAGACGGCGTCATGGCTTGGCAAAAGAGGTGGATATGAAAAATACACGTGATAAGCCAGAGAATTTTACAATGGGAAGTCTGACGGCGTCACCCTTTAAGGTGATCAAGGCCATCACGGTTTATGTTAAAGAGGGACGGCGTCAAGCTCATTTCTGACGGCGTCAAGCCTTGATAAGCCAGGGAGGATTTTGGAGGACTAAAGAGGGACGGCGTCAAGAAGACCATCCGGGAACCCTAGACACGGCGAGGTGACGGCGTCAAGATCTATAACGTGACGCCGTCAGCCCTTAAACTCTATATATAGTTTTGCAATTTTTTGTCATTAGTGTGCAACTTTGTGAGGAGAAACCCTAAGACGAATTTCTGCCATTTTTAAGGGTTTTCATACCCTTGGATCTCCCATGTTTAATTGAAGATAAGTATTCATTTAATCAATCAATATGTCTATGTGTTGTTTGATTATATCTTGTTCTTGTCTTTTAATTAACATGCTAGGCTAGATTTATCTTGTGTTTGCTTATATCTAATGAAACCTAGCTATTGATTATTAGTTGTTAGTGTGTTATTAATTGTATTGGATGATTGTTTATCGATGTTAGGCTTAAGAAAACTGGCTAACTTCCTATTCGGTAACTTGCTTGAACGTCTTAAGAAACATGAACCAATGCGTACTAAGGTTTTTATGGTTGTATTTAATGCATGAGCGAATTCTAGTGATCCCATGTTAGGAGCTTCTTAGCCTGGCTCGACATAGGAGTGAAGTAGGAGCTTGTAGAGTTGGGGAAGTACGTACGCCACCCCACGATTGGTATTAAGGAATACACCCGTCATCCACGCAATTAATACACACTAATCAACCGGTAAAAGATAGTTAGGGAGTAAGGAAATCTAAGTAAACACATTTCTCTCCATATAAGTTTCACAACCTTTTCATTTTCAGTTATTTTATTTTATTTGCATTCGTAGTTATTTGGGTTAGTTGACTAGCAACTAATTCCGCCCACTCCTTCAAACCCGAGATTTTACTTGCTTTCATAAAATATAAAAATACAAAAAAAGAATCTTCCCTCACCCTTAGACCTATTAGAGTAGTTTTTCAATCCTAACGACACTATTCCCTGTGGAGAACGATCAATCCCCCGTACTTACCACTACACTATACTACATCGGTCAGGTACACACTGCCTGGTGGGGTTGTAAGCCTCTTGAGATCCCTCGAGAGGTAAAACCTGTTGTAAGGTCGCAAAACCACGCATCAAGTTTTTGGCGCCGTTGCCGGGGAATAGTTATTGTTTAGGTTGAATTTTTATTTTATTAGGTTTACTCACTAGATTCCTTTCTAGTGAGATTTTTATTTTATTTTTCTAGGTTTTCTTTAGTCTATCTTTTTTCTTCGTTTCTTTGTTCGTAACCATTACCATCCGACATCATGGAAGGTGGTAATATCCTTGATCCCAACAACCCACCACCACAACAACACCCACCTCCTAGAGCCCGTACCTTAGGAGACTACTCTCGTCCTAGCCACCATGGCTATCGAAACACCATTGAGCTCACTCAAGGAGCCAATGTCACACCCTTGCGATCCGACACCATCCGGTTGGTGCAAAGCGGATGCGCATTCCATGGACTTCGTTCCGAAGATCCTAATCAACATCTCAAGGACTTTCTCAAAATTGTTGACTCCATAGACCTTGATGTTGCCACTCGAGAGACGACCCGACTGCGTCTCTTTCAATTCTCTCTGACGGGACCAAGCTAGTCAATGGCTAGAGCGTCTACCCGCAGGATCCATCACCTCTTGGGATGATCTCACCACTCGTTTCCTTGCTCAGTTTTTCCCAACAGGAAGAACTACCAAGTTAAGGAAGGATATCTTGATGTTCGAAAAACATCGTGGCGAAACCCTATATGGGGCATGGATTCGATTCAAGGACTTACTCCAAAAAGTCCCTCATCATGGCATAAATCTCTGGCTTCAAATTCAAATCTTCTATGAACACGTTGATTACCACACCAAGCGGGCCATCGATCGAGCCGCCGGGGGTAGATTGCGCTACAGAAGCGCCGAGGAATCATGGGAAATCATTGATGAGCTTGCATCCGACGATGATGAATTGTGGCAAGTTTCCCACGACGTACGCTCGGCGATCAAGACATATTCATCGCCCGATAAAGCCAATCAAATCACCGAGGAAAGCGTTAGTGAACTTGAGAAGAGGGTTGCATATCTTATGGAAAAGCAAAAGAGACCCTTAAGTCCACAAAAAGTAACAGTTAACTCGGTCTCAAGCATTAAGCAAATACCATTGTCCGAATCACCTCTTAGGGAAAATACTAAACCCTTCCATAAGCACGCTCAACCCAACTCACCACCTCAAGAACTTAGTCCAACATTCGAAGCTCGAATGAGAGAATACATGTCAAAACACTCCGAACGGTTGGCAAAATTTGAGGAAGCTATCTACAAACAAAAGGAGGAGATGGAAGAGAAGATGGCTGAGATGATGGGCCTTTTGAAAGAATACACAAAAACAAAAGCTCCTGAAAATGTGTTAGTGCGAAGAGACGTTGAAGTTCCCAACACTAAATGTGTTAATGCCATCTCCGTCATCCAAGAGGGCGAAAATAAGGGAAGAGGGAAGTTGATAACTATGGAAGTTAACAAAATTGACCTCGTCCCACTGAATGACAGAAACACCAATGCCTACAAATGCGATTCCGACATGGGAAAGGAGGCGCCCTCTGAGGAGCGCCAATTGGTAGAACCGCCTAAGTCACAACAAGTGAGGCATTACTTGAAGCACGAGATAAACAAGGAGACCATAAACGATTGGGTGAGAAACTATCGACGTACTCATCTACCCAACAAAGAATCCAAGAGGACGGAACCGGATGATGAATCTGACACATTACCCGGAGGGCAATTGTATGAGAGCCTCATAAGAAAAAAGTTATGGAAAAGCAGGAATTCCACGGGTTTTTCGAAATACCATGCAGCATTGGAAAACTCAAGTATCTGGATGCGGTAGCTGAACCAAGGTTCTGACGTAAATTTGATGCCTTTATCCGTTTATGTCCAGTTAACCGACGAACTGCCATCCATCACCCGTACTAAACTCTCCTTTGCAAAACATTCTTATGAGTACCCGTTAGGAATTGTAGAAGATGTGTTGGTCAACGTTGCCGGATTCCTGTATCCGGTCGACTTCATGATTATTGAAAGAAATGATATGAGTATGCCAATAATCCTTGGGGCACCCTTTCTCGTTACCACTAGGGCACAAATCGATTACGAAAATAATATCATCCAAATGAGGAAGGGGAAGAAAACGATAAAGTTCCCAACGATCCCACGACATATGCGAGATGTTGCTCTACAAAAGAAGATGGAGGCGAACCCCAATATAATCCATGGTAATGTTCGAGAGAAAATCCTTGCATGGGAGGCAAGGATTAAGAATTACAATGAGAATGAGATTAGAGAATATAAGGGCAGAAATAACGATTATATTGAAGCTGATGAGCAGACCAATAACCCCGTTGAATTTACAAAAGGAGACTCAGTGCTCCTAAGGCATTCAGAAACAAAAGCACCTACCGATGAAACAAGTCCCTGGTGGTACGGACCTTTCACAATTAAAAGTGTAACACCCCAACCCGGAAAGGGTAGAAGTGTCACGAAAATGGTGACATATCAAAGACAAGCATAACATACGACTTTCATAATACAAATGGTTTACAAATGCTTCAAAGGAAATATCAAACTACAAAGTCATACATAAGTAAATTCTAAATAAGGTATCGTCTTCATAAGCTAATCTCTCATCCCAAAGCAAAACCCAAGCTCCTGGCTTCCTACTAAAAACCTGCCGCAGGAAAAAGAAATGCGGCTGAGCTTAAAAAGCCCAGTGAACAGATATATAATAAACGGAAACCAAAATCAAATGGAAATGAACAGACATATCATAATGAATGAGATATAGGAAAAGGAAATAAAGAGTAAGGTTTAGGACAGTCATCCACCACGAGCCCATATCATAACATATCACATATCATATCATATCATATCATATCTTCATAATCATATAGAGGGGAGACCTCTCAGATAATCAGATAATATGAGGGGTGTCCTCATTCTTCAGGTGGAGTAGCTAGCTCCCATATTTTGTGAAAGGAGTGGATTGCACCCAGCCCCAGTCACCATATCATATCATATCAGAACATATCTAGGATGCATCCATTCGCCCCCCAAACAAATCATATTGGCCATATCAAATCATATCATAGTGAGCTCATATCATATCATAATGGGGACGGTGTAACCAAATCACTAGGGCTACACACTAGTCATGCCATTGGTGCATCAATGACACGGCCATGTTACCTTCATGGCTAGGAAACATATTTTGGCTCGTAGTATCAAACTGGGGTCAAAGGTCAAAGGTTCATATCAAAGCAAAGGTTCATATAGTCATAGTCCGAATCTCAAAGTTCATATCAAAGGTTCATATGTCAAAGGTTCAAATGCCAAAGGTTCATATCATAGGTTCAAATCAGAAATCAAGAGGTCGAAGGCACCTTATTAAAAAGGGCAGAATATCTGTACCTTATTCCAAAGCAAAGCACAAACCAAAAGAATAAGATGCAAAGGATCATGTCCTCTCCTTCTTCACACCTAGAGGGGTAGAAAAGAATTACAAACCTTTCCATTTTAAGTAACTTTCCATTTTTAGCAGGTTTCCATATTTAGTAAGTTTCCATAATTAGTGAGATTCCATATTCTCATTTAGGTTAAGTTATTATTGAATCATAATATGGTTTTAGGGTGTATTTAAACAAGTCACAAAAGTTTAGGGTTAAATATGACAAGTTTTCATAGTTCAGGGTTATAAACGTAACTTTACCAAAGTTCAAGGTTTAAAATAGAAATCTCATAATTTACCATTCGAATACTTTATTTTCCAACATTACACTTTTAGCCTCCAAGTTTCCAATATTTACGGATTACACCCCTTTACTTTATTAATTTACAAGTTAATCTTATACTTACATAATTTACAAATTTAACCTTTGCAATATTACATTTGCACCTCAAGCCCTTCATTACACATATTTACAGAAAAATACCCTTTAATTTAATTATGGCATGACAAGTCCTTCAAGTTTCATTAATTTACACATTACCTCCTTCTAATTAATTAATTTACATTTTAAACCTTATAAATATATAATTTACACTTTAACACTTATCATGTTTACATTCCTCATCAAGCCCTTTTATTCTTTCAAATTAAAGAAGTAACCCTCAATATTATTATGTTACAAACAGCCCTTAACTTTCGGTAAATTACATATTTAGTCCTTGAACTTTATTACATTACAAATCTATTTACATAATTAATCATAATTACATATTAAGCCCTTAATTTCTTAATTTTACACAATGAATACTTATTTTAACATGTTATACGAACACACCCTTAAACATTCACAATTTTCACATCAAGTCCCTCTAGTTATCAAAGTTACATATTTAGTCCCTAAATTTACAATTTCAACCTTTAATTATTAACAATTACATATTAAGCCATTAAATTACCAAAATTACACATAACCCCCTGAATATAATTTATTACTCAAAACAGCACCAACTTTCCAGAAATTACATATTTAGTCCCTCATTTTAATTTATTTTTAATTCGACATTAAAATTACAAATTAAATCATTTTCTTGCCTAATTTACATATAAGACCCTCATGTTATAATTTTTTACACATTCTCCCAGGTCCATAAAATATTACAAAAATATCCCACAAGTTTTAATAATTACAAAACACCCCCTTAACTTATTATTTCCAAATCGTTATGCTTAAAAACTTATCAAAATCAAACCCTAATAATCCCAATCATTATCCAATAATTTTACCATCATTATAACACTATTATTTCCAGATTTCATCACTAAAAACCCTAGGTCGATTTGTTCTTAGGGTTTTCCACGATTTCCCCTTTTTATTTCTTAAATCCGGTTTTACCTAAATTCCATAAATCATGAATTCGACTCAAACAAATCAAAAAACCATTTTTCTCATGTTATAAGAAGCCTATAGAACCCAGGAAAAATAAGTATACACCTCAGAAAAATCGCATGAATTAAATAGAATCGATTATTCAAAATTAGGGTTTTAAGCTATTTATTTTTCATTCGATCAATACATGAAGCATGGTTCGATTTCAATATTTTTCCCATGTTATATGTGATTGAGAGAGAGCTAGAAAAATACCAGAATTAATTTAGATCAAGGGATTCACACGCTTTGAATTATTGTTGCTCGGCTACACTATTTCGACCCAAATAATTCGCCACAACCAAACGATCGACCTTATGACCTTGTGGCTATTTTTCCCACCTCATTTGCACTATGAAGAACTCCAGAAAAATATTCCCTTGATTCAGAAAAATCGGATTGAGGTGTGAGTGATTTTAAGAGTGGCGGCTTGAAATGTTTTAGGGTTTAATGGGAGAAAATAAATTTAGGGTTTGATATATTAGTGATAGGCCAACCTTGGGGAGGGCATGGGACCAAATGACCGGCCTTCACAAGGCCCAAATTAATTTACCCTTTATTTTGTGTATTTTCCTAATTTAATTGTGATTTAAATGCTTTTTAATTAATAATAATTGTGTATTTAAATTTTTGGCGCACACAAGGGTATTTTGGTCATTCCACAACTTGTATAAATATTAATCGAAGTCGTCAAAATTATTTTGTATCATATCTTGTTCGTTTCCAGAAGTTTGGGATCGATTCGGAACTTTAACTAAGCTTTAATTAAATTTTTAAGTTTCCGGGGCATTTTGGTAATTTTTGCATGTTTTAGATTTTCGGGTTTTACAAAAAGTCTACACCCAGATGGGGTAGTAAGCTTGACCAGCAAGGGAGGAGGTGAAGTGACTGCGAATGTCGGGCGATTGAGACCCCACCGCCCTGATAACAAGGATTATATTTATCAGGGATACGTCATTATGAATGATGGAATCACGTAATGTACGGTGACTTTGAGTCTAGCTACAAGACTCGTTAATAAAGAAAAGCGCTTCTTGGGAGGCAACCCAAGCTTTATTTGCTTTGTGTGTTTATTTATTTGTTTGTTTGATTTTATTTGCTTTCGTATGTATGTTTAATTTTGATTATTATTGATTCATGTTCAAAAACTAAATTGTGAAAATGCTTTATCTTGTTTTTAACTTCGTCTTAACTACATATAAAGGTATTTTGCAAAAGATAAGTGTAAGGGAAATCCAAATCGGTTTATTAGAACAAATGAACATGAATCATAACAATAATAAATTAACATACATATTAGTAATTGTTTGAGTCAAATGCTTGTATCGAGTCATAATGATATTTTGCAGGAATTCCAGGAAGTAAGGTATAGGTTTTTCCAGAAATTTTCCGGAAACTTAACATGAGAATTCTGTCAGATCATTTCTGACGGCGTCAGGTTTTAATTTTATGAAATTTTTGAAAGTTTTGTTTTTCTTCCGGAATCATAAAAAGTTTTTATTAAATCTCTAACTTATAAACTCCAGGAATCTGCAAAATTATCATTTCACAAGCATTGTATCCTTATACAGATTTATCCCGCCGATGTTATGCATGTTTTCTTGTTTGTTTTCTCAGGATTAACAGGTTATTTTGGACAAGGAGATTGATGAGACGAAAAGTGTACCGCTTTTAGGTGGTCAATTAAGCCCTAATTCTTGATTATTTGATCAAATATTGCCCTAAATCGTTCCTTTTTTCATTTTAGGTACTTTGGAGAAGGAATCTGGAAAAGGAAGCATTTTGGACGTTTTTGGAGTGAAAAGTGAAGAAAACGGCAAAGTCTCCAAAAATCAAGCTGGAAACAGAGCTTGACAGCGTCACGCTTTGTAGGTAATGGCGTCACGTACTGGCAAAAGGATGAATATGAATTTACACGTGACGCGCCAGAAGGTTTTGTGACGGCGTCACGTGTTAATGGATGTAGGCCGTCAAGTGTTAAGTTAAAGAGAGACGGGCCAGAGGATTTTTGAAGGTGACGGCGTCAGGACTCATCCTGACGACGTCAGATGCCATAGACTGACGACGTCAAAATGACAACTTGCACAAGAAGAAAAGTTGTCACAAGTTAATCAAATCAATCATAACTTACGCGCGGAGTAGCTGTCACTGTTTTGGCCATAAAATCTTCATACGAACTCGGATTTAGGTGATTCAAGAGGCCACGGAATCAGGACGAAAAGATCTACAATTTGGTGAAAAAAGGGAGCTGACGCCATCACTTGTAAATGCTGACACCGTCAGATCGATGCGGACAGAAAATCAGCTATAAATACAACATCACAACTTCACTTTTTGTGAGCCCTAAACCCTAAGTCCGATTCTAGGGTTTAGGTAGGTGTTTTTCCAGCAACTTAGAGGGTTTCAATCATTTCATAAACACCAAATATTGGTTTGTTGATTCTAACTTAATTATGTCTTTCATTATTGTGGTTGTTTGCCCTTCATTGATCATGCTTTGCTAATTCACCTTGTGTCTACTTATGATTGTGTGAAACTTGTATATAACTAATTAGATCTTATTGATTTCTTGTTGATGTGTGTGTCCATCTCCATTAATTAGGGGGTGACAGCTTCAATAGATCTAATTGGTTTAGCTTATAATTCTTGTTTCCTATTGTCTCTTGTTTGATTGGGTGATATCGATGTTAGGCTTAAGAAAACTGGCTAACCTCCTATACGGTAACTTGCTTGAACGTCTTAAGAAACATGAACCAATGCGTACTAGGTTTATTTGGTTGTATTTAATGCATGAGCAAATTCTAGTAATCCCATGTTAGGAGCTTCTTAGCCGGCTCGAATAGGAGTGAAGTAGGAGCTTATAGAGTTGGGGAAGTACGTACGCTACCCCACGAATGGTATTAAGGAATACAACCCGTCAATTAAAACAAGGTGTGACAATTCAATAGGTAGAATTGGATAGCTAGCAAGGAGTAATACATCATAGGTAGATACGCTTCACTTCCCTTTTAGAACCCTAGTTTACTTTCCTGCACATTAGTTTAAGTAGTAGTTTTTGGGTTAGCTGATTAGCAACTAATTCCGCCCCTTCTTCCAAAACCAGAGATTTTTACTTGCTTTCCATAAAATATAAAAAATACAAAAAGAATCATCCCTCACCTTTAGACCTAGTTAGATTAATTTCAATCCTAACGAACACTATTCTTTGAGTTGAACGATCAATCCCCGGTACTTGCCACTTCACTATATTACAACGATCAGGTACACTGCCTGGTGGGGATTGCAAGCCTCTTGAGATCCCTTGAGAGGTAAAACCTGTTGTAAGGTTGCAAAACCACGCATCAAGTTTTTGGCGCCGCAGCCCGGGGAGTAGTTATTGCTTAGGTTGAAATTTATTTTTATTCGGTCTACTCATTAGATTCCTATCTAGTGAGATTTTTATTTTCTTTTTATTAGCTTTCTAGTAGTCTATCTTTTCTTTGTGTCTTTGTTCGTAAAAAAACCTTTCCATTGACTCTTCCGTTCACCATTATGGAGTACGCGAATCCACCATACTACCGACCACGAAATCCATTCGCCCCTAATGACATCTTGATGTTCAACCAATATCGAGATGAACCCATATATGATGCATGGACTCGTTTTAAAAACTTACTCCGAATAGTCCCTCATCATAGTTTTGATTTAGCATCCCTAACCCAAATCTTTTACGATCATGTCGACTGATATGACCAAATGTGCATTAAAACGATTTTGCCAATGGAGACCTTAGAGAATTAAATGTTGAAGAAGCAGGTATGCCATTGAAGATTGTGCCCAGTATTATTATAGAGTAGACAACCCAACAAACGTTAGTACAAGTCAGTTGACCACAAATTCCAAGGATCATGAAACAAGTTTGTCTGGGGATGACTATTTTGGGATACCTAAGTGGATGTCATGTAACATCATAGTACAAAACAAACACCTAGGTAATCTAGATAAAATGGAGGATGAGGTGGATAATCCAAGCCCACAAAGTACCCCACAAGTCCTACCATCACTTGAGGCACACACACCGCCCGTGACTTACCCGGAAGAAGTAGAAGAAACTTTAGGAATCCCAATGGAGGTAGAACCCTTGGACCAAGCACCACTAGAGGATATAGGTTTGAATACTTATAGTGATAACCTTACTCTTAGTTCCAGGGAATTTCCTAGTGTTGATGAACCGGAACCTCAACCTTTACACAAATTTCCATCCTTAGATATATTTCTAGGAGACAAAAGAGGAACCGACCCACCCATCAACCCTTATTATCCGGGTAGTTTTAGGATGAAGGAAGCCATTCACTCACCCCCTTCACCTCACGTGGCATATTTCCACCCTAAGGGTGTGTATCGCTACTTTCACCCGCACTTAACCCTAAGTGTAGGGAAAACCTCTCCTTTATCCGTTAAATAAGGGCAGAGTCAGGCTCGTGACTCGAACAAAAACAAGCGCTTCTTGGGAGGCAACCCATGTTTTTAATTGTTTGATGTTTTTATTTTATTTGTTTGTTTGTGTCATATATGCTTAATCATAATTGTTAAATTTTCATGTTTCGAATAATTTGTGAAAATGCTTTATTTTGTTTTTAACCTCGTCTTAATTGCATATAAAGGTATTTTACCAAAAAAAAAAAAAAAAAAAAAATGATAAGTGTAGGAAAGTTTATATTTTGTTAAAAAGAACAAAATTCGAACATGGAAAATTCACAATTCATGATTAGCATGTATTCTATCTTGTTTATGTGTCAATACTTGTGGACATGTTTTATGAATCCCTATTTGTAAGTCATCCCGCAAGTATCCTATCCTTTTATTGCTTTGTTTTGTTTTTATTTCTAAGTCTGGAAATACATCTAGTTGTGATTTTTCTTTGTTCGGTTTGATGCTTTGGTTCTTGTGTTTGTTGGTTACTGGTATTATTAGATAAGAAGATGTACGTGCAACACATCAAGAGGATGATTATATTTCTGGAGTGAAGCTTATCATGTTCATTCTCTTGGAGGGAGATTTAACCATATTATCACATCATCCATACCGAGCGAATCAGGGGAGTATTAGTTTCTTCCATTCTCATTTATTTTTACTTTTACATCTTTTGTCTAGAACATTGGGACAATGTTCGGATTAAGTGTAGGGAGGGTAAATTAGGATTCCTTAGAAACTACAACTTCGCTTGATTTTTGTTTTGTTTAATAGTGAATGTGTAATAAAGCCAAGAGAAATATTGGTTAGGGCTATTTTACACCAAATTTAAAATTTTTTACAACATATAGGAGTGAAACTTTGATTTTTAATAAGCGTCTCATGGATAGGGAATTGTATGACTAGCACAAAAACCATACCACTCAAAAATTTCCACCCCAAATATGTGAGGTTCGCCTTTAGATCTTTAGGAAAAAGCATTCATTGTTGGTGCTTATGAGTGTACCGGTAGTTTATAGATTCTAGAACTTGCGTTTGTGATGCATACCGAGACCGCTAGTGAGACTACATTAGTGTAGTTAGGATTGACTACATGATAAGAGGCATTAGGATTAACCCATTGTTTTACACCAGTGTTTTTGTTATAATTACATTGGCTACATTGGTCAAGTAATTCTCCCACACCCTTTGCGTTGTACTCATTTTTAGTACACGATACCCCTAGTACACCCCTCAGAGCCTATCTTTTCATTTCTAACTTTAAGCATTTTACTTAAAGGAAGAATTTGTTTACACCCCACTTAAATGTACACCCAAATCGCCTTAGCCTACCTTGTGTGCACTCATCTTTAGTGCATTATTGTGACAACATTTGTTTAAACCCTTAGTTAATTATCTAATTGATTACATGGTTGCTAAGTTGAGTCATATCCTTGTACATATTGTTTTGGGACGATTGGGACTTATGGGTAAAGTACTAGTGTAATGGAGTAATGGGGAAGAACATCATTTATTACCCCCATATGTATGTTAATATTTTAAAGTACTCCAAATGTTTCGATTATCTTGATTCGAGTCATTAGATTAATTTTATGTAAAGTATGTAAAAGTTCAAGTGTAGGGATGGTACAAAGAATCCCTAGTGATGTATTGTTTTGGATGGTAGGGCAAGAGTGTATGCAAAAAAAAAAAAAAAAAAAAAAGAAAAAAAGAAAAAAAAGAGAAAAAAAAGAAAAAGTGAAGAAAAAGCATACGGACTACCATCCGCCTCTATCTTTTATTTATGTTTTGTTTTGTTCTATGTTTATTAGTTCATGATTAGTTTAAGTTGAGTCGAGTCTTGGCTTAGCAACGCCTCATTCTGCATGTAATTGACCAAGATGATTGACTTGCCACCAGTAAAAATATCCTTATCCAACAAACCGTGTTTTCCTTATCCCTACACCTAACCTTACAACCCTTAAAAGACCTCTTTGATAGTTTATCCTAGGTGCTTACGCCAATGTGGTGGAGGTTTTGATCCTTTCCCAAGCCTATGGTAATCTATTTGCTATGACAGGTAATGAGTGATATTTCTCCATTTTCATATATAAATTTACAACACCCGAGAGATGAGAGTATCCAAACACTTAATGTGAGGTGCTAGTGTATAATTTCCGTGCTTGTTTTGACTAAGGTGGAACGATCATTTGTTGTAATTACTTTTATATTAATGTTAAATGACCCCTAACTTGTATTTTGATTGGTGGAAAAGATCATTTGCTTGAGGACAAGCAAATCCCAAGTGTAGGGATATTTGATGAGACGAAAAGTGTACCGCTTTTAGGGGGTCATTTAAGCCCTAACTCGTGATTATTTGATCAAATATTTCCCTAAATCGTTCCTTTTGTCATTTTAGGTACTTTGGAGAAGAAATCTGGAAAAGGAAGCATTTTGGACGTTTTTGGAGCGAAAAGTGAAGAAAACGGCAAAGTCTCCAAAAATCAAGCTGGAAACAGAGCTTGACGGCGTCATGCTTTGTAGGTGATGGCGTCACGTACTGGCAAAAGGATGAATATGAATTTACACGTGACGCGCCAGAAGGTTTTGTGACGGCGTCACGTGTTAATGGATGTAGGCCGTCAAGTGTTAAGTTAAAGAGAGACGGGCCAGAGGATTTTTGAAGGTGACGGCGTCAGGACTCATCCTGACGATGTCAGATGCCATAGAGTGACGACGTCAAAATGACAACTTGCACAAGAAGAAAAGTCGTCACAAGTTAATCAAATCAATCATAACTTACGTGCGGAGTAGCTGTCATTGTTTTGGCCATAAAATCTTCATACAAACTCGGATTTAGGTGATTCAAGAGGCCACGGAATCGGGACGAAAAGATCTAAAATTTGGTGAAAAAGGGGAGCTGACGCCGTCACTTGTAAATGCTGACGCCATCAGATCGATGCGGACAGAAAATCAGCTATAAATACAACATCACAACTTCACTTTTTATGAGCCCTAAACCCTAAGTCCGATTCTAGGGTTTAGGTAGGTGTTTTTCCAGCAACTTAGAGGGTTTCAATCATTTAATAAACATCAAATATTGGTTTGTTGATTCTAACTTAATTATGTCTTTCATTATTGTGGTTGTTTGCCCTTCATTGATCATGCTTTGCTAATTCACCTTGTGTCTACTTATGATTGTGTGAAACTTGTATATAACTAATTAGATCTTATTGATTTCTTTTTGATGTATGTGTCCATCTCCATCAATTAGGGCGTGACAACTTCAACAGATCTAATTGGTTTAGCTTATAATTCTTGTTTCCTATTGTCTCTTGTTTGATTGGGTGATATCGATGTTAGGCTTAAGAAAACTGGCTAACCTCCTATACGGTAACTTGCTTGAACGTCTTAAGAAACATGAACCAATGCGTACTAGGTTTATTTGGTTGTATTTAATGCATGAGCGAATTCTAGTGATCCCATGTTAGGAGCTTCTTAGCCGGCTCGACATAGGAGTGAAGTAGGAGCTTATAGAGTTGGGGAAGTACGTACGCCACCCCACGAATGGTATTAAGGAATACAACCCGTCAATTAAAATTAGGTGTGTGACAATTCAATAGGTAGAATTGGATAGCTAGCAAGGAGTAATACATCATAGGTAGATACGCTTCACTTCCCTTGTAGAATCCTAGTTTACTTTCCTGCACATTAGTTTAAGTAGTAGTTTTTGGGTTAGTTGATTAGCAACTAATTCCGCCCCTTCTTCCAAAACCAGAGATTTTTACTTGCTTTCCATAAAATATAAAAAATACAAAAAGAATCATCCCTCACCTTTAGACCTAGTTAGATTAATTTCAATCCTAACGAACACTATTCTTTGAGTTGAACGATCAATCCCCGGTACTTGCCACTTCACTATACTACAACGGTCAGGTACACTGCCTGGTGGGGATTGCAAGCCTCTTGAGATCCCTTGAGAGGTAAAACCAGTTGTAAGGTTGCAAACCCACGCATCAGAGATGTATGTGGAATCAAGCTTTTGGCGATGCTTTAGTCTTGAAGCTTCTACATTCCCTTGGAAGAAGATCTAACCATGTTACCTCTTTATCCACCAAAGGAATCAGGGGAGTATTTGATTTCATTCTTTTACCTTATTTACTTTTACATCTTGTTATTTGAACATTGGGGACAATGTTCATCTTAAGTGTAAGGGGGGGTATAGTACGATACTTTAGAGAATACAATTGCGCTTGATTTTTGTTTGTTTGATGGTAGATGTGTAATAAAACTGAGATAGATACCTGTTAGGGCAATTTTAGTGCCAAATTTAAATTTTTTTACAACATATAGGAGTGAAACTTTGATCTTAATGAGCGTCTCACGCATAGGAGTTATATGACTAGCACAAAACCGTACCACTAAAAAATTTTCCACCCCCAAATATGTGAGGTTCGCCCCTAAAATTGGTAGGAAAAGCATTTATGCTATGATGTGTGTACCGGTAGCACTTAGATTCTAGAACTTGCGTTAGGACCATTCCGAGGCCACAAGTGAGACTACATTCATGTAGTTAGATTTACTACATGATAAGAGGCATTAGGATTAACCCATTGTTTTACACCTGTGTTTTTGTTATAATTACATTGGATACATTGGTCAAGTAATTCTCCCACACCCTTTGCATTGTACTCATTTTTGGTACACGATACACCTAGTACACCCCTCAGAGCCTATCTTTTCGTTTCGACCTTTAAGCATTTTACTTAAAGGAAGAATTTGTTTACACCCCACTTAAATGTACACCCAAATCGCCTTAGCCTACCTTGTATGCACTCATCTTTAGTGCATTATTGTGACAACATTTGTTTAAACCCAAGTTAATTATCTAATTGATTACATGGTTGCTAAGTCGAGTCATATCCTTGTACATATTGTTTTGGGACGATTGGGACACATGGGTAAAGTATTAGTGTAATGGAGTAATGGGGAAGAAGAACATTATTACCCCCATATGTGCTAAATATTTTAAAAGTACTCCAAGTGTTTCGATTATCTTAATTCGAGTCATTAGAATAGTTATTTGTAAAGTTATGTAAAAGATCAAGTGTAAGGGGATGCAACGCCCCTATGATGTATTATTTTGGATGGTAGGGCAAGAGTGTATGGAAAAAAAAAATCAAGAAAAATACAAAAAAATGAGAAAAAGAAAAGTAGAAAAAACATACGGACTACCATCCCGTTTCATTTTATGTTTTTTATTTATTTATTTTGTTTTTAGCTTAAGTCGAGTCTAGTCTTGGCTTAGCAACGCCATATTGTACATGTAATTAATCAAGATCTTTAACTCGCCACCAGTAAAATATCCCTTATCCAACAAAACCGTGTTTATCATATCCCTACACCTCACGTTATAACCCATGTAAAAGCCCTCTTTGATAGTTTATCTTAGGTGCTTACGCCTAGTGGAGGAGGTTTTCGATCCTTTCCCAAGCCTATGGTAATCTATTTGCTATGACAGGTAGTGAGAGATATTATCCGTTTTCATTTATGAGATTTATTTTGATGACACCTGAGAGATGTGAGTATCTAAACACTACTTGTGAGGTGCTAGTTTGTAATCTCCGTGCTTATTATGATTAAAGTGGAACGACTATTTGTTGTAATTACTTTTATATTAGCATTAAATGACCCATAACTTGTATTTTGATTAGAATAAAAGCGCATTTGCTTGAGGACAAGCAAATCTCAAGTGTAAGGGTATTTGATGAAGCGAAAAGTGTACCGCTTTTAGGGGGTCATTTAAGCCCTAAATCGTATTTATTTGATCAAATATTGCCCTAAACCGTTCCTTTTGTCATTTTAGGTACTTTGGAGAAGAAATCTGGAAAAGGAAGCATTTTGGACGTTTTTGTAGCATAAAAGTGAAGAAAACGACAAAGTCTCAAAATCGGCTGGAAAAGTACCTTTGACGGCGTCACAAATTGTTCCAGACGGCGTCATGGCTTGGCAAAAGAGGTGGATATGAAAAATACACGTGATAAGCCAGAGAATTTTACAATGGGAAGTCTGACGGCGTCACCCTTTAAGGTGATCAAGGCCATCACGGTTTATGTTAAAGAGGGACGGCGTCAAGCTCATTTCTGATGGCGTCAAGCCTTGATAAGCCAGGGAGGATTTTGGAGGACTAAAGAGGGACGGCGTCAAGAAGACCATCCGGGAACCCTAGACACGGCGAGGTGATGGCGTCAAGATCTATAACGTGACGCCGTCAGCCCTTAAACTCTATATATAGTTTTGCAATTTTTTGTCATTAGTGTGCAACTTTGTGAGGAGAAACCCTAAGACGAATTTCTGCCATTTTTAAGGGTTTTCATACCCTTGGATCTCCCATGTTTAATTGAAGATAAGTATTCATTTAATCAATCAATATGTCTATGTGTTGTTTGATTATATCTTGTTCTTGTCTTTTAATTAACATGCTAGGCTAGATTTATCTTGTGTTTGCTTAGATCTAATGAAACCTAGCTATTGATTATTAGTTGTTAGTGTGTTATTAATTGTATTGGATGATTGTTTATCGATGTTAGGCTTAAGAAAACTGGCTAACTTCCTATTCGGTAACTTGCTTGAACGTCTTAAGAAACATGAACCAATGCGTACTAAGGTTTTTATGGTTGTATTTAATGCATGAGCGAATTCTAGTGATCCCATGTTAGGAGCTTCTTGTAACACCTAAAATTTGAAAAGCTGGTAAAATTACCAGATTGCCCCTACAAATTAAAAATTTAAATAAAGGCTTATAAAGTATCATATAAATTCCAAACTTCTGGCAACGCACAAGTTATGATCCCAAATAATTTTAAGAACTTCATTTAACATTTATACAAGTGACAAAATTACTAAAATGCCCCTACATGAACCGAATGTATTTATACATAAGATTATGATTAATTAAAATGTTGTAAATATGTTAAATATGGAATAAATCAATTCCCTTTAATTTGCCAACCATAATCACGAATTTTTGGTCAAATTCTCTCCCCCCTTACTCGGTCTTCCCATTTTTAAATCAATCAATATCCTTTTTCTTGTAAAACCCTAGTTGCCGCAAGATATATAAACACACAAACAATTCTCCATAGCCTCCATTCGACATTTACAAATCCTCTAAGCAATTTGTTGTGTTCAATCAACATTTAAGGAGTCTTAGAAAAATCGTTGTGGAATTTTTCATTTCATGATTTATTTTTGGTGAATTTCGTCCTATCACAACAACAAAAAGAGGTATAATTCGTTATAATTCATTCGATCATCACAAAATTCGTTTCTAAATTTTCTCATACTCCTCATAACATGTCCAACCCAGGAAAAATAGTGGTGGAGCTTTTTTGGGTCGAATCCTATTTTGAGGATTTAAATTCCTTTCGCTAGCCTATAATCAAGGTAATTCGTTATTAATTCCCACGACCTCTATAAAATTCGTTGGCTATTTTTCACATGATCCTTATGTCGAATATGCTCTGGGAAAAATGATTACAAGGTTGGAAGGCTGTTCGTGGAGTCGTGGTGGATTTTTGGTTTGTTTTACTATTCGCGTAAGAAAGAATTTCATTCAGCCATTTCACACGTTCGAATCCTATTGTGGTATTTTTCTCAGATCTTATATGTATTAAGAACACCAAATAAACTGATTACAACATACCATGCTCGATCTATGAATTATATGGAGAATTAATCAATAAAACGTATATAAATTGTGAAAAATAGCATACGATGTGTAAAGGCTTCAAGTATAATTTATTTACATGTATTATGATAGTATATGACCTGTAAAAATGTTTCTACGATTTATCATGGCTTAGATCTATTATTTTCGAAATTATTTTGTTAAGCGGATTTTGTATATGAAACGTATAAAAAGAAAGTATTTTCGTACGAACTGAAAATGAGGATCTAGGGTTTGTTCTTATGATTATAAACAGTGTTTAATGAGTAAGTAATGATTAAAAATGGTTTGGAGAGATTAGGGTTTGATTTCGTGATTTTAAAAGGATTACCGATTTGTATTAAAATGTTTAGGGTAGGTTTTGTAATTTTTAAAACTAAAGGGACAATTTTATAAATTATGTTAGACCTGCTAGAAATGGTATAAAATATAAAAGGAGGGTCTCATGTGTTAATTTTGCATTTTAAGGGTTTATTTTGATTTAATAATTAAAGTAAGGATCGATTTGGAAAATAAATAAAAATAAGGACTAAATATGTAATTTCTGGAAAGTTAAGGTCGATTTGAATAATGAATTATATTCACGGGCTAATGTGTAAATTTGGATATTTATTGGACTAATGTGAAATTATTATTTGAAATGTAGGCTTTAAGGTTAAATATGTAAATTAATTAAGTGGAGGGACCTATTGTGTAAATTATGGAAACTTAAAGGGACATTCGTATAACTTAATAAATTAAGTACTAATTGTGTAAAATTGATAACTGAAGGGTTTGATGTGTAACTATGAATATTCGAAGGTTTAAAGTATAACTTTTGTAATAAAAGGGTGTAAAGTGTAAATTGTGAAACCCTAAGGGCCAAATGTGTAAACATGTTAAAAGATACCTTACTCCCAGTAATAATGAGTTAACCAAGTTATGTTACTCCAACCTTCTAAAAGTGGAAACTTACTAAAAAGGGAAAGCTACTTAAAATGAAAAGGAAGTTAATTAAGAATGATTTGTAATTCCCTTCTACTCCTCTAGGTGTGAAGAAGGAGAGACCTTGAGCCATTCCTATTCTGTGATTAGTTCTATTTGTGCTTCGTCATAAGGTACGGATACTCTACCCTTTTAAGAAAGGGTGTCTTATCACCTATGCTTCGATGTTGAGCTATGAACCTTTGCTATGACCCTTTTGCTATGAACCTTTTGATATGAACCTTTTCATATGACTTTGAGATTCACTTTTGACATGACCTTGAGATATGCTTTGATATGACTTTGAGATGAACCCGTTTGCATGACATTGAGACCTGACTCTTAGTTTGATACCCGAGCCACCCTTTTTGTTTCCTAGCCAGGAAGGTAACCTGGCCATGTCTGTGATGCACCACTGGCATGACTCCTGTGTGGGGGAGTGATTTCTCACGCCGTCCCCTTTTATATTATGATATGGCCATGATGACTTTGAGATTATGATTTTGAGATTGACTTTGAGTGGGGGCGTATGGATTGCAATCCTAGGCATGTATGTTTAGTGGATTTAACTATGACTTTGAGTATGACTTTGAGGTGACTGGTGCTTGTGTGCAATACACGCCTTTCACATTTCTGGGAGCTAGCTACTCCACCCCTTTTGATACATGAGGCCACCCCTCATATTATCTGGTTGCCTGAGAGGTATCCCCTCTGATTGTGAGATTATGACTTTGAGCTTCTGATGTTGAGATTATGACTTTGAGTTATGGGCTCGTGGTAGATGACTATCCTATACTTCCTTATTTCTCTTTCGTTTTGATTATACCTTATGACATCTCCAGTACTTCATTATATTACCGTTTCGTTATCTTTGCTTGTATTATGTATCTGTTCACTGGGCTTTTTAAGCTCAGCCGCACGTTTTCTTTTCGTGTGCGGCAGGTTTTAGTTGGAAGATGGGTACGAGTGAGGAGACTTTTGGACTTAGAAGACTTGATAGTTTCGGCCTAGAGATGATTAGGAAGTATTCTATTGTTAGAAATTGTATTCGCTTTTGTAACCTTGTAATTCCAGTATTTCATTTGTAACCTTTGAGAATCTTTGTATTACTTATGAAGGTATGCTTGTTATATCTGATATGAAACCATTTGCGTGACATCTTTACCCTTGTCGGGTTGGGGTGTTACAATTATGGTATCAGAGACAGGTTGCGATTCGTAATACATTTACCCTTGGCCTGTGTAAGTTAGGACCACTAAGTTTCCCTGTAAGCACTCATAAGATAACCTGTAAGATTTGCTTTAGGATCTCCCTATAGGAACCTAAATTTGACCAGTGAGGAATGGGTAGACTAAGGCATCTATGTAAGTATCTTTGCTTCCGCATCACTCTGATTCGTGCCTCTGCTCTCAGTTAGGCATTGTAAAAATTTTGTTATGTTATCTCTGTATGGGTCTGTTAACTGAGCATGATGATGCTAATAACGGATATTCTGTACACCTCACTTTTGACAACTATACGATGTTCGTATCTCTGATAACACCACTCCACTTACCGCTTATGCTAAGAAGCTGAACTGTTCGTTTATCCGTCGCAACACTTTTATTGAAACACGTGCTGAACTTCGATATATGAACTATTCGTCTGATCTGATGACTGTATTCGTTCTATGAATCTTTTGATCTTGTTATGTCTTATTGTATGGTCTTTTGGGTATGGACGGGATGGCTATTTGTAAATCTACCATAAGACTACCGTATCTGAAATGTGATCTTAACAATCTATCTCACCCTATTTCGTTATGATGAATCTCTACACCTGAATCTGCTAAAATTCTGCCGTTATGGAAGTACCAACCCTGAACTCATATGATTATCAAGTTTCCTGTCAACCATTACTATCTACCCATGGAAAGTTCTGTCATCGTAAGAAATTCGTTGTGCAAAGATTTTTCCGGTATTTCCGATGTAATATGATTTTGTTCACCTCGGCGATTCTCTTGTATGCTCTTGCTGGTTTATGAAGAAGAAAGGAAGAAGGATGTGTCGACGTATCGACTGTTGTAAACCGAACCGTACCGCTATCAGTAATCATTATCCATTTCCAAGTACCAATAATTGAGTTGGTCTTTCTTTTGAAACTTCGTATCTGATTTCATCGTTTTAGATTTGAAGGGCTGAAGCAGCAACCACAAGAACTTCTAAGAAGTGGGTTAATTAACCGAGAGTAACCTCTGTGAAGTAGTCCAGTGTTATTTTTGAAGAAGGGGGAAGGCGACATGAAGTGTATATGAAAGTTTTCCCTGAATGATTTCCGAGATTATTCTTGCTCTCATTATAACCTCATGAGTTTGAATCATGCCAATGGTATTGGCTGGAACGATCATGTCTTTGCGTATTTTGGACAAATTGTCATAGTATGGCATTGTGTTGTGTTCAAGAACGGAAGAAGAACATAGGGATTATTGATGAGGCGACCACTTGATCTGGAAGAGAAAATTTATTGACATTCAGAAACCATTGTAGACGACGCTACCCTGGATATTGTGAAGACAGAGTTTTCCACTGGAGGAACCGAGATCGAAGACAGTTATCGAAGTGAGAGACTTGGTGGAAGAGTAGTAGAAGACGGTGGCGACAAGAATTTCCATGGATGAAACACATGAGAAGAAGAGACGAACCATTCAACACATAACTTGGAGTCGACGACGGAGGTGTTTACTTTAAAACCTGGAGCTGGGTTAGAAGACCTGTCAAAGACACGCAGTCTTGCTTCTCTATTCATTTTAGTTGTGCTAAGATGAATTGAGATCAGAAGCAGACTTGCGAATGGAGGGATGCACAATGATCGTGATAAAGACTGCCATTACGACAGCACCATAATCAAAAAGAGTTGCTAAAGGCTTGAGGAATCAGACTCAAGTTAGTAATTCCTGTTCGCCGTGGGATAAGATAGACAAGCATCAAACTACTCCAACGTGGAAGAACTTAAAATTCTGTATAAAAATGGACGAATCGGTGGAGAATGGAGCTATCGACGACGTATTCATTTCCTCTCAACCTACTTAAATTCCGTTACTTGATAATGAGGTCCTTCGAATGATTTGGTTCTCGGTTAGTCATTCCGTTCTATGTTCATTCTGCGTCTATTGAATAACGAGTCATATAGAATTTCGACGATCTATGGAAAGAATTTTGAGATTTATGAATAGACGGATGTTGAAGTAACCACTTATTTGGCGGAATTTAGTTCGATAAGTTATGAAGTAGTGATGCTATTAACGACGTACCTGAATTCTGATGGACATTTTCGGATTTCTGTTACTCTTCGAGTAATTTCGTATTCTTAGCTATGATGTTTGAAATTGGTGACCCTGAGACTGTAGGTGGACTAGGTGGATTTAGATAAGTTGTGTTTGTTCACGACTTGAGATAAAGTATGACCATCATAGGGGCATATTTATATGACGCTAGTATTATGACGCCTGATCAACGTGATAATACTTACATCATATAACGTGCACTTGTTGTGGGCATAGGATATTTCGAGAAGTGCCTTAGAACCCTAGAAGTTCTGATATCTGAATGAGATTATCCGCGTTTAGTGAGACTTTGAATTCATTCTACCTATCCAGTTGATTGCTGTCCTTGATATGCGACTTGATACGTTTGAATGCTCGGCGAGCGTTTTGCTGATTTCTGCACTTCCGATAATGATCTTAGATTCTATTATAGGGCCTTCTGCCATCTGATGATGTCTAACGATATGCTTCCTGTCTGTATGGATTCAATCCGTTCTGCTACGTATACGTTCTGCATTCATTAAATCTGTTCATTTTGATCTGCTATGAGTCAAGATACGAGATTTTGGATTCTGAGAAAAACAAGACCTGTTTGTTTATGAGAACACCTTTGGAAGGCTCTTTGAAGCCGAAACTATTTGAAAAGCTGAAGAGTTACTTTTGCACCACCTCATAGTGGTTACGATTCGATGTATTCTCATTTAACTCGCTTAAATCAATTCGATGTTAACCCTACGTCCTGTTTGTACCTCTTCTTAGAGAATTCGATTATCATCCGTACATTGGTACGTTATCACTTGGATTCAAACTCAGCATAGAGTGTCTCTGTTTTGTTTTCGATCCTTTTCATCTCTGATTCTTTGCAAATTTCGAGGACAAAATTTTCTTCTAGAGGGGAAGAAGTTGTAACACCTAAAATTTGAAAAGCTGGTAAAATTACCAAATTGCCCCTACAAATTAAAAATTTAAATAAAGGCTTATAAAGTATCATATAAATTCCAAACTTCTGGCAACGCACAAGTTATGATCCCAAATAATTTTAAGAACTTCATTTAACATTTATACAAGTGACAAAATTACTAAAATGCCCCTACATGAACCGAATGTATTTATACATAAGATTATGATTAATTAAAATGTTGTAAATATGTTAAATATGGAATAAATCAATTCCCTTTAATTTGCCAACCATAATCACGAATTTTTGGTCAAATTCTCTCCCCCCTTACTCGGTCTTCCCATTTTTAAATCAATCAATATCCTTTTTCTTGTAAAACCCTAGTTGCCGCAAGATATAAACACACAAACAATTCTCCATAGCCTCCATTCGACATTTACAAATCCTCTAAGCAATTTGCCGTGTTCAATCAACATTCAAGGAGTCTTAGAAAAATCGTTGTGGAATTTTTCATTTCACGATTTATTTTTGGTGAATTTCGTCCTATCGCAACAACAAAAAGAGGTATAATTCGTTATAATTCATTCGATCATCACAAAATTCGTTTCTAAATTTTCTCATACTCCTCATAACATGTCCAACCCAGGAAAAATAGTGGTGGAGCTTTTTTGGGTCGAATCCTATTTTGAGGATTTAAATTCCTTTCGCTAGCCTATAATCAAGGTAATTCGTTATTAATTCCCACGACCTCTATAAAATTCGTTGGCTATTTTTCACATGATCCTTATGTCGAATATGCTCTGGGAAAAATGATTACAAGGTTGGAAGGCTGTTCGTGGAGTCGTGGTGGATTTTTGGTTTGTTTTACTATTCGAGTAAGAAAGAATTTCGTTCAGCCATTTCACACGTTTGAATCCTATTGTGGTATTTTTCTCAGATCTTATATGTATTAAGAACACCAAATAAACTAATTACAACATACCATGCTCGATCTATGAATTATATGGAGAATTAATCAATAAAACGTATATAAATTGTGAAAAATAGCATACGATGTGTAAAGGCTTCAAGTATAATTTATTTACATGTATTATGATAGTATATGACCTGTAAAAATGTTTCTACGGTTTATCATGGCTTAGATCTATTATTTTCGAAATTATTTTGTTAAGCGGATTTTGTATATGAAACGTATAAAAAGAAAGTATTTTCGTACGAACTGAAAATGAGGATCTAGGGTTTGTTCTTATGATTATAAACAGTGTTTAATGAGTAAGTAATGATTAAAAATGGTTTGGAGAGATTAGGGTTTGATTTCGTGATTTTAAAAGGATTACCGATTTGTATTAAAATGTTTAGGGTAGGTTTTGTAATTTTTAAAACTCAAGGGACAATTTTATAAATTATGTTAGACCTGCTAGAAATGGTATAAAATATAAAAAGGAGGGTCTCATGTGTTAATTTTGCATTTTAAGGGTTTATTTTGATTTAATAATTAAAGTAAGGATCGATTTGGAAAATAAATAAAAATAAGGACTAAATATGTAATTTCTGGAAAGTTAAGGTCGATTTGAATAATGAATTATATTCAGGGGCTAATGTGTAAATTTGGATATTTATTGGACTAATGTGAAATTATTATTTGAAATGTAGGCTTTAAGGTTAAATATGTAAATTAATTAAGTGGAGGGACCTATTGTGTAAATTATGGAAACTTAAAGGGACATTCGTATAACTTAATAAATTAAGTACTAATTGTGTAAAATTGATAACTGAAGGGTTTGATGTGTAACTATGAATATTCGAAGGTTTAAAGTATAACTTTTGTAATAAAAGGGTGGAAAGTGTAAATTGTGAAACCCTAAGGGCCAAATGTGTAAACATGTTAAAAGATACCTTACTCCCAGTAATAATGAGTTAACCAAGTTATGTTACTCCAACCTTCTAAAAGTGGAAACTTACTAAAAAGGGAAAGCTACTTAAAATGAAAAGGAAGTTAATTATGAATGATTTGTAATTCCCTTCTACTCCTCTAGGTGTGAAGAAGGAGAGACCTTGAGCCATTCCTATTCTGTGATTAGTTCTATTTGTGCTTCGTCATAAGGTACGGATACTCTACCCTTTTAAGAAAGGGTGTCTTATCACCTATGCTTCGATGTTGAGCTATGAACCTTGCTATGAACCTTTGCTATGACCCTTTTGCTATGAACCTTTTGATATGAACCTTTTCATATGACTTTGAGATTCACTTTTGACATGACCTTGAGATATGCTTTGATATGACTTTGAGATGAACCCGTTTGCATGACTTTGAGACCTGATTCTTAGTTTGATACCCGAGCCACCTTTTGTTTCCTAGCCAGGAAGGTAACCTGGCCATGTATGTGATGCACCACTGGCATGACTCCTGTGTGGGGGAGTGATTTCTCACGCCGTCCCCTTTTATATTATGATATGGCCATGATGACTTTGAGATTATGATTTTGAGATTGACTTTGAGTGGGGGCGTATGGATTGCAATCCTAGGCATGTATGTTTAGTGGATTTAACTATGACTTTGAGTATGACTTTGAGGTGACTGGTGCTTGTGTGCAATACACGCCTTTCACATTTCTGGGAGCTAGCTACTCCACCCCTTTTGATACATGAGGCCACCCCTCATATTATCTGGTTGCCTGAGAGGTATCCCCTCTGATTGTGAGATTATGACTTTGAGCTTCTGATGTTGAGATTATGACTTTGAGTTATGGGCTCGTGGTAGATGACTATCCTATACTTCCTTATTTCTCTTTCGTTTTGATTATACCTTATGACATCTCCAGTACTTCATTATATTACCGTTTCGTTATCTTTGCTTGTATTATGTATCTGTTCACTGGGCTTTTTAAGCTCAGCCGCACGTTTTCTTTTCGTGTGCGGCAGGTTTTAGTTGGAAGATGGGTACGAGTGAGGAGACTTTTGGACTTAGAAGACTTGATAGTTTCGGCCTAGAGATGATTAGGAAGTATTCTATTGTTAGAAATTGTATTCGCTTTTGTAACCTTGTAATTCCAGTATTTCATTTGTAACCTTTGAGAATCTTTGTATTACTTATGAAGGTATGCTTGTTATATCTGATATGAAACCATTTGCGTGACATCTTTACCCTTGTCGGGTTGGGGTGTTACACTTCTTAGCCGGCTCGACATAGGAGTGAAGTAGGAGCTTGTAGAGTTGGGGAAGTACGTACGCCACCCCACGATTGGTATTAAGGAATACACCCGTCATCCACACAATTAATACACACTAATCAACCGGTAAAAGATAGTTAGGGAGTAAGGAAATCTAAGTAAACACATTTCTCTCCATATAAGTTTCACAACCTTTTCATTTTCAGTTATTTTATTTTATTTGCATTCGTTAGTTATTTGGGTTAGTTGACTAGCAACTAATTCCGCCCACTCCTTCAAACCCGAGATTTTACTTGCTTTCATAAAATATAAAAATACAAAAAAGAATCTTCCCTCACCTTAGACCTATTAGAGTAGTTTTTCAATCCTAACGACACTATTCCCTGTGGAGAACGATCAATCCCCCGTACTTACCACTACACAATACTGCATCGGTCAGGTACACTGCCTGGTGGGGTTGTAAGCCTCTTGAGATCCCTCGAGAGGTAAAACATGTTGTAAGGTCGCAAAACCACACATCAATGACATTGGAAGCTGGAGCTGTGAATTGGGATGAACACACACCTGAGGATGAAGAGCCAAATCATGCACTTATGGCTATTGGGTCCAGTAATGAGGTATCTTTGTGCTCAAAATTATGCATTGATTCATATAATCATCTTAAAGCTTTGTGTGATGAGTAGTTAACACAAATAGGTGATCAGGAAGCAAAAATTCTTGCTCATACTAAAGCTGTTAAAACTTTAGAAGCACAAATAGATAACTATCAAAACAAACAAGCTTCCTTAAACGAAAAACTCACCTTTCAAGCTAATGAGATATATGAAAAAGATGAAAAACTTAAGAGATATAGGAAAGCAGGCTTAAAAGCTGTTAAGGAAAGAGATGAATTGCAAAAGAAACTAGATAAATGGACTCATTCTGCTAAGTGTCAGGATAAGATAATTGCATCTAGTATGAGCTCTACAAGTAAGATTGGCTTAGGTTATGGAATACAGTCAGATAGTGAAGTCCTAAGCTATGAGGAAGAGATGGACAGATCTGTGTTTAAATGTAGGAAAGAGGATTCTATTGGTAAACCTGTGTACAATAGGTTTGTTAAATCTGATGACTTTAAAGGGGTGCCACCTCCATTAAGTGGAGATTACACTCCTCTACCAAATAAAGACCTAGATGACTCCTTGTTTGTATATGGTAAAAAGGGTCCTATCTATCCTGAGACAGGAAACTCAGACAAATCTAGTGAATACTCCACTTGTCAAACCAATGACAGTGAAGGATCTACTAGAGATGTCTCTGAGCAGTCTGATTCAGAATCAGAGAGTGCACCTAAAAATGTTTCTGAGTCAAAATCAGTCAAAAATAGTGAACCCAAACCTCATACAGATAAACCTAGTTGTGATTCTCACATAAAAACTCCTAGGAAGTCTGTTAGAAATCAAGAGTCACGAAAGACTGATAGAATGAGAAGAGAGTACAATGGAAACCATAGTTTTGGTCCTAAAAGATGCTTTGTGTGTGGTAGTCTAAGTCATTTGATTAGGGACTGTGATTTTCATGAGGTTAGGATGAAAAGATAGGCTGAACTAAGAAAGAATAAGAATGTTAATGCTGGCCACATGAATGATAAACCAGTTTGGAATAATGCTAACAGGATCAATCATGCTAATAAGTTTGTGACTAGACCATCAGCATTTAATTTTGGTGTGCCTAATGTTAATTCTGGTTGGTCATCTGTTAATACTGGTAGACCAAATTTTAGTTTTGGTAGACCAAATGTTAATACTGGTAGACCAAATTTTAATTCTGGTAGACCTAATGTTAGTTCTGTTGGTCAAAATGGTAATTATGTGAGGCCAAGTGTTAATTCTGGGTGGTTTAATCATTCTAGACCCAGACAACCAGTAAATAGACCACAGGTGAATTCATATAATCAAAGATACAATTTTTACAAACCACATTCACCTGTGAGAAGTCCTTTTGTTAATAATATAGCACAAGTTTCAAGTTTAAATGCTGTAAGGGAAAATGGGGAATCTCCTATTAAGACCCCAGCATATTGGTCTTGGGATCCTCTTAAGAACACACTTACCTATGAATCCAAGACCAAAGGTGGATCAAGCTCATATAAGACTTATAAATATGTTCATCCACAGGGCAGATCCAAGTCTTCACAGGCTTGGGTCTTAAAGACAAACTAATTTCTCTACTTTTGTGCAGGAACATCCACTTAAGAACATGGAAGACAAAGGAATATTTGATAGTGGGTGCTCTGGGCACATGACTGGTAACAAGAATCATCTGAAGGATTTTCAAGAATTCCAAGGAGGTTCTATTACCTTTGGAAGAAGTAAAGGACATATAACTAGTAAAGGTAGAATTGTTGTAGGCAATTTAGAATTTGACAATGTATCTTTTGTAAAAGAACTAGGGCAGTTTAACCTTTTCTCAATATCACAAATTTGTGATAAGCAGCATAAGGTGCTTTTTAGTAAAACTGAATGTTTTGTATTGACTTCGGACTTTAAGATGCCTGATGAGAGTCAGATCCTTCTTAAATTTCCTAGACAATACAACATGTATAGTTTTGATATGAAAGCACCTAAAGTTGCAAAAGGTTCTGCCTATTTGCTTGCAAAAGCCACATTGGATGAATCTAAATTATGGCATAAAAGGTTAGGTCATGTTAATTTCAAGAATATGAACAAACTTGTGAAGGGTAATTTAGTTAGAGGCTTACCTTACAAGGTTTTTAGGAATGACCATGCCTGTGTAGCTTGTAATAAGGGCAAACAGCATAGAGCTTCTTGTAAGGCTAAGTTGGATAGGATTATTACTGAGCCTTTGCATACCTTACATATGGATCTGTTTGGCCCTACATTTGTTAGAAGCATCAACCATGCTAGCTATTGCCTTGTCATTACTGATGACTGCACTAGATATTGTTGGGTATTCTTTATGTCCACAAAAGATGAAACCCCTGTTTTAATTCAAAGGTTCATTAGGAAGATAGAAAACCTACTAAATCACAAGGTTAAGATCATTAGGAGTGACAATGGCACAGAATTTAAGAATAGGAGCATGATTGAGTTTTGTGGTGAAAAAGGAATTAAGCAACAATATAGCAATGCTAGAACTCCACAGCAAAATGGAGTTGCTGAGAGAATGAACAGGACCCTGATTGAGGCAGCTAGAACCATGTTAGCAGACTCATTCTTACCCACAACCTTTTGGGCTGAAGAAGTAGCAACTGCTTGCTACATATTCAATAGGGTTAGAGTGACCAAGCCTCAAAATAAAACACCTTATGAGCTTATTTTTGGCCATAAACCAGTTGTTAGCTATATAAGGCCTTTTGGGTGCCATGTGACCATTCTTGATACCTTGAGTGTGCTTGGAAAATTTGAAGGAAAGTCTGATGAGGGGTTTCTAGTTGGGTATTTACTGAATAGTAAGGCCTTTAGGGTTTACAATTTAGTAACTAAGAAAGTAGAAAAAAATCTGCATGTTAACTTTCTTGAGGAAAAACCCAATGTGAAGGGACTAGGTCATAGATGGATGTTTGATCTTGATTATTTAACTGATTCTATGAACTATATTCCTGTCTCAAAGGAGAATCAAGCTAACCCTGATACAGGTTCCATAGAAGTGCCTAACAATGCAGGTACTAAAGACGCAAGCACTGTTGATCAAGGCAAAGAAGTTGAGGAGCTTGTTGTGATTCCTACCACAGATGTCAACCATGTTGCTGCTAATGAAGGAACAAAGAAATCTTCTACAGAAAGAAAGGAGACTGTGATCAAGTCTCAATCAAAAGAAAAAGGGGGTTCTCCTACAAAAGTTTCAGAAAAAATCTTTTCCTTCAAAGAAGAAACGGATGCTTTGACTAACAAGTATCTTGGGAAAAAGGCTACCAGCACTAATTCAGTTAATTCTGGTAGTGCCTTGATTAATTCTGGTGGAGAGAAGGCTACCAGCACTAACCCTGTTAAGTCTGGTAGTGATGCTGTTAATTCTGCTCAACCTGAGTCTACTCAAAATACTGATTTTGATGAGTCTGAGATGCCTGAACTTGAGGTCTTTGATAAACCAGATGAAGGCATTTTTTATGGGGCTTCTTATGATGAAGAAGGGGTAGTTACTGACTTAAACAACCTACCCACTGAAGTGACTGTAAGTCCAGCTCCAACACTCAGAATTCACAACATTCATCCCAAAAGTCAAATAATTGGTGATCCTCAATCAGTTGTTCAAACCAGAAGTAAAGTGCAAAAGATTTCTACATCTCATGCACTTATTAGTCTTATTAAGAAGCAGCAAAGGGTCAACCACAAGGACCAACAACATTGCTTGTTTGCTTGTTTCCTTTTTCAAAAGGAACCCACCAATGTCTCTGAAGCACTTGAAGATGAGAGTTGGGTGGAAGCAATGCAGGAGGAGTTGTTGCAGTTAAAATTGCAGAAAGTTTGGGTTCTTGTAGATCTACCTAGTGGAGCTAAGGTAATTAGCACAAAGTGGGTCTTCAGGAACAAAAGGGATGAAAGAGGAGTAGTAGTTAGGAACAAGGCAAGATTGGTAGCACAAGGGTATAGACAAGAGGATGGGATAGATTATGATGAGGTATTTGCTCCTGCAGCAAGGATTGAGTCTATTCGGTTATTTTTGGCTTATGCATCATATATGGGGTTCATAGTCTATCAAATGGATGTGAAGGGTGCCTTTCTGTATGGCACTATTGAAGAAGAAGTGTATGTTCATCAACCTCCTGGCTTTGTTGATCCAGCAGAACCTAAGAAAGTGTACAAAGTCATCAAAGCTTTATATGGTGTCCACCAAGCTCCCAGAGCTTGGTATGCAACTCTTTCCAACTTCCTTGATGAGCATGGGTACAAAAGAGGTGTGATTGACAAGACGTTGTTTATCAAAAGAAACAAGAGGGATATCATCCTAGTCCAGGTTTATGTAGATGATATCATATTTGGTTCTACTAAAAGGTCTTGGTGTGAGGAGTTTGAAGCATTAATGAAAGGAAGGTTTCAGATGAGTTCTATGGGTGAACTCACATTTTTATTAGGACTGCAAGTGAGACAACAAGCAGATGGACTCTTTATCTCTCAAGACAAGTATGTTGCAGAGATTTTGAAGAAGTTTGAATTTACAACTATGAAGACTGCAGTCACTCCCATGGAGAACAAGGTGCCTTTGACAAAGGATGAAGATGCTCCTGATGTAGATGTGCATCTTTAAAGATCAATGATAGGTTCTCTAATGTATCTTACTGCTTCTAGACCTAACATTATGTTTGCAGTCTGTGTTTGTTCACGTTTTCAGGTTAACCCAAAGACTTCACATCTTCATGCTGTGAAGAGAATCTTTAGATACCTAAAGGGCAAACCTAATTTGGGCCTTTGGTATCCTAGAGAGTCATCTTTTAACCTGGAAGCCTATTCAGATAGTGACTATGCAGGTGCAAGCCTTGATAGGAAATCCACAACTGGAGGTTGTCAATTCCTTGAAAGAAGATTAATCTCTTGGCAATGCAAGAAGCAGACAATTGTTACTACATCAACAACTGAAGCTGAGTATGTAGTAGCTGCCAATTGCTGTGGACAAGTATTGTGTATTCAGAATCAAATGCTGGATTATGGTTTGAACTTTATGAACACTATAATCCACATAGATAATTAGAGCACTATCTGTATAGTTAAGAACCCTGTTTATCACTCTAAAACTAAGCACATAGAAATCAGGCATCACTTTATTAGGGATTGCTATGAAAAGAAGCTAATTAGAGTGGAGAAAATACACACAGATTTTAATGTTGCAGACCTCTTAACTAAACCGTTTGATGGCCCTAGGTTTAATTACTTAGTGGTTAGCATTGGTATGATGAACCCATAGCTGGACTTAAGGGGAGGTTAGACTTAAGGGGAGGCCAATATGTAAAGTTTGTATACTTACCGGCACTTAGATTTTTTTTATTCTGGTAGCTTTAAATTTTAAGTCTGGTAGTATATTTTGGTTATCCATTAAACATTATTTGTTTAGTTTGTATATTTTGGTTAACTTTGTTTTGCAGTAGTAAGATTTTATTGTTGCTAGTATAATTGGGGCACAATAGTATCAAAGAAACATGGAGCTTTCATTCATTCAAAATGGTTGCATTCTCAGATGCAACTTACAAAAACAAGAGAAAAAGCCTATACATATTCATTAGACCTAAACATCTACAACCCAGACTACTACTCCATCTTCCTCTTCCCTTTCCCTTGGCAGTCAGGCATAGTTTTGTGGACTCCTCTGCTGCCAATGGCATCAGACACTTGCTTGCAAGGGAGTCCCAACACTACTGTTCTTGGCTTCGGATTTTGCTTCTTCTCAGGCACAGGGATCTTTTTCATTGATGATGCAGCCTTTTCAAACTCCTTTGTTAGAAAGACTGAGAGCACTTGGAGATCGTCATCATCAGATGAGTCAGAAGAGGAGGATGAATCATCCACATATGGTGGAAGTTCATCTGTTGAAGGTTCATCAGAAGAGGTTGTTTCAACCTTTTTCTTTGAATCTTTGTTTCTTGAGGTTGAAGTGTAGTTTGGTGGGAAGTATCCTTTCCATCCTCCAGCAGATGAGTCCGAAGAAGAATCGGACGAAATCTCTACAATGTTTGTTGGGGAAGGATTCATTGTGATTGGGTGGATGCTTAAAGTTTGTGAAGTATGTGATGAAGTTATGTTGAAGAATTGAGGCCTTTTATAGAGCCAATGGAGGCTTAAGGAAATTCATTGTTCGGTTGGTAAAGGATTAAATTCCTTGCAGGCATAACTTAATTATCGTATTTATGATACTTTTAGGGAGTTGACCAAATCTTTTATACCTTTTTCACTTCATTATAGTAATTAGTTTTAAAAAAAAATGTTTTTTTTTGGTAGCTTACATTTAATGGGAGGATACTGTATAGTTTGTATATTTACATTTTTTTAGTAGCTTTAAGTTTTAAATCTAGTAGTTAAATTTCTTTAAATTTTCTTGTAAATTTGTTTGTTTCTATGTTTTTCTTGGTGTTGAGACTAACATTTGCAGAAAGAATGTGGATTGGTGATGATGTGAAGCCTTGCTAACGATCTCAGTAAGTGTTTGTGTGCAAACTTGGTTAAGTCTGGTGAGTCCATGATTAAATCTGGTTGACCAACTTTAAGTCTGGTAGTGTAAATTGTAATTAATTTATTACCATTAGGTCTGGTCAGTCAAATAAAGATTTTTTTTATCTTATTCAAATTTGACCGTTGATATTTTTGAGACAAGAGGTATATATGGATAAGATTTAATTCATTTTTCATCTTTATCCATTATTTACTTCTCATTTTTTAAAATCTTTAAATCCGGCCAAGATTTACTCTGTTTTCCACTACCAGCACAAACCCTAATTTTAATTCTCAACCAGCACTTAGTCATTCTCTCTACTATGGCTTCACTAAAGTTTGTTGACAAGCACAATCAAGTCGGTTTCTTGAAGAAACCACACCAAAGTGACGGCTTTGCGCAAATAGTAGATTTCTTGAAAGGTTCTAATCTTCGGTACGTGTTAACTCATAATCCTACTATTTATGCATCTCTTGTTAGGCAATTTTGGGGGTCTGTGACCTATGAAACCCTTGCTGATGGTACACCACAGTTAAGGGCAACCATTGACTCTCATGACTTTACCATTACTGAAGCTTCCATTAGGAGTAGTCTCCAATTGGGTGATGCTTCAGGGGAATACATCTTGCCTAATGGTGACCTTTTTGAGGGTATGTAAACTATAGGATATCCCATGATGGTACATTTACTTTTTGGAAAAGCCATTTTACACCATAGTGGAGATTTTTGATACATCATTTGCTCCATTGCCTAAGTCCCAAGAGTGGAGAATGGGATCAGTTTGGAAGTAACATTGCTTCTGCATTGGTCTGTCTTGCACTTGGAAGGAAATTTAATTTTTCAAAAATGATTTTTGATGGCATGGTTGCAAATGTCAAAAATGCAAAACATAAGTTCTTAATGTACCCAAGATTTTTGCAAATGATTTTAAATTTTGAGCCTGAAGATAAACTGCAGATATTAATCAGTGTGGCCTTCACAACAAAATTTTTTGCAAATATGAAAAGAGTTTTGATGGGGCCCATTGGCCTTTATTGCCTGCTATGCTTCCTGGTTCCACTAACATTGCAGGTACATCTCATGTTGAACCACCAACAAATGAGGAGCAAGCTCAGGCACAACCAAGGTCACCATCACCACAACTAAGGTCACCAACACCACAACCAAGTCCATCACCATCTCCAACCAGGGTACCTGCACCTACACATCTCCTACACCCTCACTACAACAAACCCAGGTTCCAAGTCCTATTCAGGAGAGGAATCTAACCTATCTCAAAGAGTGTCAGCATTGGAAAAGTCAAATAAAGCTTTGAGCACTGCTGTCATCACCTTGGTCAAGAAAGTCAAGAAATTGGAGAAGATTTTGAAGGAGAAAGGGGTTCAATTTAGTGATGAAGAAGGGGATGAAAATTCTTCCAAACAGGGGAGGAATTTTGGTGAAGAACAGAGTTTTAAGACACCTTCTCAAGGCAAATCTGCTGGTACTAAGGATGTAAGTCCAGAAACCATGGAAGCAGCAGAGACATTAGCTCAATCCTTCAGCAAGATTAAACTAAAAAGAAAGAAGTTAAAAAGGAAGTTAAGGATTGAAGAAAGTGAAGATGAAGGGATTAAATTCTGGTAATGAGAAAGTTAATTCTGGTATTAATTCTGGTAATGATGTTAATTCTGGTGATAAAGAAAAGTCTGGTGAGATTGATAAGTTTGTTCAAGAAGAGTCTATTGGTGCAAAAAGAAAAGGAAATAGATTCTCATTGAATCTCCTAAGCCAAAGAAATCCAAAAGTCAACAAAGGGAAGAACAAGCAACCTTGGCTGAAATTGAAAGGATTAAGGCTGCAGATCTGAAAGAAAAGGAGAGAGAAAAGGAACAGATAAGACAAGATGAGTTGTTTGCTAAGAAGATGTCAGAAGAAGATGCTGATGATTCTATTAGCTTATTGATTAAAGGAAATGCTGAGATTATCGCAAAGGTAGAAGAACTCACAGCTGATAAAAGTTTGAATGCTGATGAGAGAGCAGAAAAATTGGCAGAGTTTATAAATGAAAGAAGAGATTCTGATAATCTTGGTGGCTTTATGGAACAACTCAAGAAATTCAGAAGAAGAAGACTATCAAAGCTCCCAAGAAGATGTCTAAGGGAGAACAAATGCATGGAATGAAGATGTATCTCAAGAACATGATGTACTCAACCTTTGCTAAGATGCAAGGTAAATCATATGCAGATATTCTTCTAATGTATCAAAGAGCTTATGAGAGAGATCATGGGTACAAGCCCATTGATTATGAAGATACTCTTCCTTTCAAAAGGCAAAAGACACAGTCTGAGCAACCTAAAGAAGCTGAAAAGGAGATTGAAAAAGAACCAGAGGTTGAAATGGCTTCAATTGAAGTAAGGAAAGAAGAAGAAGTGAAAAAGCCTATCATAAAGTTTACAAGAAGGAAAAGTGTTGCAAGGAAAGGCAAGTATAAGAAAGTATCACAAGAGGAGGAATCAGAGGAAGAACCTTCATCTGAAGGAGTTACTATGGGGACTGTTGAAAGCTCAAAGGAACCAACTAAGGTAGTAAATTATCAAATACTCAAGACAGGTCAAAGAGCTGCATATCAAATTATAAGAGAGGATAATTCTGATATTGTGTATATGAATTTTGCTGCTATTTTACGTGATGTGAGTAGAGAGGATATCCAAGAGCTTTATAGGTTGGTGAATATCAAACATGGAGATACTACACCTGAGGAAGATGCTGAGAGAGTATTTTGGGGAAACTTGAAAGTAATGTTTGAGCCACCAGCTGAGTCTGATGTAGTATGGAAGATTCCTGAGGAGCAGAATATTGTCAGTTGGAGATATTTCCATAACTGCAAGGTACATTGTGTGTCTTTAAAGAATATTGATATTTATATGCTTGCAGAAGTAGAATATCCTTTATCATCCAGTGTTTGCAAGGAACTGATGAACAAGAAGTTGTATGCTGATAAAAAGGATGAAGGATATGAGCTATTATTGGACTTGATAAAGCTGCAGTCATTGAAGGATGTAGCTTAAGGATGTTTGAAAGAATTTTCACAAGCTGATAAGTGAGACTATTGGAACTTCTCACTTGGTGGAGGTGCATAGCACTAACACAACAAATGGTTATCAGTCCACCATGTCTAACCAACATAAGGACTGACTAATCCTGAGCAAACGGCTACAGGTAAAGATATTCCAAATCCGTTAATGGTTGGCAATTTACCAAAAATTGTATGGTATTCAACTCACCATATCTGAGATAGTGAAGAGTTGGCTAGCCCACAAGGTTATGGCTTGTGGTAAAGGCTGTGGAAATCCATAAATGGTAATCAGTTCACCATGATGAGGTGCAATTCCATCAAAGGATTGACTAGTCCAAAAGGGTACGGCTTTTGGTAAAGACAAAACAAATCCGTTGATAGTTGATGATTTACTAAAAATCATGTGGTTATCAATGTACCATGGTCTAACACACCAAACATTGGCTACTCTAGTAGTGATGGCTATTGGTAAAGAGACATCAAATCCATTAATTTTCAATGATTCACCTCTCACAGGAGTTAACACACCTGGAAGTGATGAGAATAGTATGAAACTTAACAAGAATTTGATGTACAAGTTGTCATTGTTGCTGTGAAGATCAAGTGGATTGCATATCAACTGGTTGCTGTGAAGATTAAGTTCAGATTTGCTGATACAAAGTGTTTTTTTAAAGATCAGATCAGATGATGGAAAGATTATCAATGTTATAGTTGCTGAACGAGTTTAAAGTTTGAAGTGTTAGAGATAATTCCAAGTGTTGAAGATTAAATCCTCAGAAGCTTATTCAGAAGGAACTTGAAGTTCATGAAGCATGAAGATCAAGTTAGGGGAGGATTGTTGGGAATTATCACAAGATACGTGAGAAGACTTAATATGAATACCAGAATTAAGTCTGGTGGACAACAAATTAAGTCTGCTAGTATTGTTAGTTAAGTCTGGTCAATGTTAAGTCTGGTCGTTTAGTGTTAAGTCTGGTAGAGTAATTGTAAAGTTAAGTCTGTTTGACTTTAGTCATTAAGTCTGTTCATGATATTATAAAGTCGGTTAGCTATAAGTTAGGAAAGGATTTGAACTTATCTTTGGAGAAGATACGTAAATCCTTATACAAGTTTTGTATCTAGGGTTTCCTTGGTGTATAAAAGGAACCCTAACACATTAGTTTAGAGATAACGATGAAGATTGTAATTCAGTAAACAATTAGTAATACGAAGTTAGTTATTGTTTTATTGTGTTCTTCATAGTTGTGTGTTTAGATTCCGCATAAACATTCAATTCGTATTGGAGTCTCACTTAGATTGATTTGATTTATTCAAGTCGTCTAACTAAGCTGTTAAGGCTAAGTCCCAAGAGTGGAGAATGGATCAGTTTGGAAGTAACATTGCTTCTGCATTGGTCTGTCTTGCACTTGGAAGGAAATTTAATTTTTCAAAAATGATTTTTGATGGCATGGTTGCAAATGTCAAAAATGCAAAACATAAGTTCTTAATGTACCCAAGATTTTTGCAAATGATTTTAAAATTTTGAACCTGAAGATAAACTGCAGATATTAATCAGTGTGGCCTTCTTAACAAATTTTTTTGCAAATATGAAAAGAGGTTTTGATGGGGCCCATTGGCCTTTATTGCCAGCTATGCTTCCTGGTTCCACTAACATTGCAGGTACATCTCATGTTGAACCACCAACAAATGAGGAACAAGCTTAGGCACAACCAAGGTCACTATCACCACAACTAAGGTCACCAACACCACAACCAAGTCCATCACCATCTCCAACCAGGGTACCTGCACCTACACCATCTCCTACACCCTCACTACAACAAACCCAGGTTCCAAGTCCTATTCAGGAGCAGGAATCTAACCTATCTCAAAGAGTGTCAGCATTGGAAAAGTTAAATAAAGCTTTGAGCACTGCTGTCATCACCTTGGTCAAGAAAGTCAAGAAATTGGAGAAGATTTTAAAGGAGAAAGGAGTTCAATTTAGTGATGAAGAAGGGGATGAAAATTCTTCCAAACAGGGGAGGAATTTTGGTGAAGAACAGAGTTTTAAGACACCTTCTCAAGGCAAATCTGCTGGTACTAAGGATGTAAGTCCAGAAACCATGGAAGCAGCAGAGACATTAGCTCAATCCTTCAGCAAGATTAAACTAAAAAGAAAGAAGTTAAAAAGGAAGTTAAGGATTGAAGAAAGTGAAGATGAAGGGATTAATTCTGGTAATGAGAAAGTTAATTCTGGTATTAATTCTGGTAATGATGTTAATTCTGGTGATAAAGAAAAGTCTGGTGAGATTGATAAGTTTGTTCAAGAAGAGTCTATTGGTGCAAAAAGAAAAGGAAAAGAGATTCTCATTGAATCTCCTAAGCCAAAGAAATCCAAAAGTCAACAAAGGGAAGAACAATCAACCTTGGCTGAAATTGAAAGGATTAAGGCTGCAGATCTGAAAGAAAAGGAGAGAGAAAAGGAACAGATAAGACAAGATGAGTTGTTTGCTAAGAAGATGTCAGAAGAAGATGCTGATGATTCTATTAGCTTATTGATTAAAGGAAATGCTGAGATTATGGCAAAGGTAGAAGAACTCACAGCTGATAAAAGTTTGAATGCTGATGAGAGAGCAGAAAAATTGGCAGAGTTTATAAATGAAAGAAGAGATTCTGATAATCTTGGTGGCTTTATGGAACAACTCAAAGAAATTCAAAGAAGAAGACTATCAAAGCTCCCAAGAAGATGTCTAAGGGAGAACAAATGCATGGAATGAAGATGTATCTCAAGAACATGATGTACTCAACCTTTGCTAAGATGCAAGGTAAATCATATGCAGATATTCTTCTAATGTATCAAAGAGCTTATGAGAGAGATCATGGGTACAAGCCCATTGATTATGAAGATACTCTTCCTTTCAAAAGGCAAAAGACACAGTCTGAGCAACCTAAAGAAGCTGAAAAGGAGATTGAAAAAGAACCAGAGGTTGAAATGGCTTCAACTGAAGTAAGGAAAGAAGAAGAAGTGAAAAAGCCTATCATAAAGTTTACAAGAAGGAAAAGTGTTGCAAGGAAAGGCAAGTATAAGAAAGTATCACAAGAGGAGGAATCAGAGGAAGAACCTTCATCTGAAGGAGTTACTATGGGGACTGTTGAAAGCTCAAAGGAACCAACTAAGGTAGTAAATTATCAAATACTCAAGACAGGTCAAAGAGCTGCATATCAAATTATAAGAGAGGATAATTCTGATATTGTGTATATGAATTTTGCTGCTATTTTACGTGATGTGAGTAGAGAGGATATCCAAGGCTTTATAGGTTGGTGAATATCAAACATGGAGATAACTACACCTGAGGAAGATGCTGAGAGAGTATTTTGGGGAAACTTGAAAGTAATGTTTGAGCCACCAGCTGAGTCTGATGTAGTATGGAAGATTCCTGAGGAGCAGAATATTGTCAGTTGGAGATATTTCCATAACTGCAAGGTACATTGTGTGTCTTTAAAGAATATTGATATTTATATGCTTGCAGAAGTAGAATATCCTTTATCATCCAGTGTTTGCAAGGAACTGAATGAACAAGAAGTTGTTTGCTGATAAAAAGGATGAAGGATATGTGCATTATTGGACTTGATAAAGCTGCAGTCATTGAAGGATGTAGCTTAAGGATGTTTGAAAGAATTTTCACAAGCTGATAAGTGAGACTATTGGAACTTCTCACTCGGTGGAGGTGCATAGCACTAACACAACAAATGGTTATCAGTCCACCATGTCTAACAACATAAGGACTGACTAATCCTGAGCAAACGACTACAGGTAATGATATTCCAAATCCGTTAATGGTTGGCAATTTACCAAAAATTGTATGGTATTTCAACTCACCATATCTGAGATAGTGAAGAGTTGGCTAGCCCACAAGGTTATGGCTTGTGGTAAAGGCTGTGAAAATCAATAAATGGTAATCAGTTCACCATGATAGAGGTGCAATTCCATCAAAGGATTGACTAGTCCAAAAGGGTACGGCTTTTGGTAAAGACAAAACAAATCCGTTGATAGTTGATGATTTACTAAAAATCTATGGTTATCAATGTACCATGGTCTAACACACCAAACATTGGCTACTCTAGTAGTGATGGCTATTGGTAAAGAGACATCAAATCCATTAATTTTCAATGATTCACCTCTCACAGGAGTTAACACACCTGGAAGTGATGAGAATAGTATGAAACTTAACAAGAATTTGATTTACAAGTTGTCATTGTTGCTGTGAAGATAAGTGGATTGCATATCAACTGGTTGCTGTGAAGATTAAGTTCAGATTTGCTGATACAAAGTGTTTTTTTAAAGATCAGATCAGATGATGGAAAGATTATCAATGTTATAGTTGCTGAACGAGTTTAAAGTTTGAAGTGTTAGAGATAATTCCAAGTGTTGAAGATTAAATCCTCAGAAGCTTATTCAGAAGGAACTTGAAGTTCATGAAGCATGAAGATCAAGTTAGGGGAGGATTGTTGGGAATTATCACAAGATACGTGAGAAGACTTAATATGAATACCAGAATTAAGTCTGGTGGACTACATAATTAAGTCTGCTAGTATTGTTAGTTAAGTCTGGTCAATGTTAAGTCTGGTCGTTTAGTGTTAAGTCTGGTAGAGTAATTGTAAAGTTAAGTCTGTTTGACTTTAGTCATTAAGTCTGTTCATGATATTATAGAAGTGGTTAGCTATAAGTTAGGAAAGGATTTGAACTTATCTTTGGAGAAGATACGTAAATCCTTATACAAGTTTTGTATCTAGGGTTTCCTTGGTGTATAAAAGGAACCCTAACACATTAGTTTAGAGATAACGACGAAGATTGTAATTCAGTAAACAATTAGTAATACGAAGTTAGTTATTGTTTTATTGTGTTCTTCATAGTTGAGTGTTTAGATTCCGCATAAACATTCAATTCGTATTAGAGTCTCACTTAGATTGATTTGATTTATTCAAGTCGTCTAACTAAGCTGTTAAGGCTAAGTCCAAAGGTGGAGAATAGGATCATTTGAAGTAACATTGCTTTGCATTGGTCTTTTGCACTTGGAAGGAAATTTAATTTTCAAAAATGATTTTTGATGGCATGGTTGCAAATGTCAAAATGCAAAACAAAGTTCTTAATGTACCCAAGATTTTTGCAAATGATTTTAATTTGAAACCTGAAGAAAAACTGCAGATATTAATCAGTGTGGCTTTCTTCAACAAATTATTTTTGCCAAATATGAAAAGAGGTTTTGATGGGGCCAATTGGCCTTTATTGCCTGCTATGCTTCCTGGTTCACTAACATTGCAGGTACATCTCATGTTGAACCAACAACAAATGATGGAACAATAGGCACAACAAGGTCCCTCACCACAACTAAGGTCACAACTACCACAACCAAGTCCATCACATCTCCAACAGGGTAACACACCTAGAACCATCTTCCTACACCCTACTAATAAAAACCAGGTTCCAAGTCCTATTCAGAGAGCAGGAATCTAAACCTATCTCAAGAGTGTTTAGGCATTGGAAAAGTTAAATAAACTTGAGCACTGCTGTCATCACCTTGGTCAAGAAAGTCAAGAAATTGGAGAAGATTTTAAAGGAGAAAGGAGTTCAATTTAGTGATGAAGAAGGGGATGAAAATTCTTCCAAACAGGGGAGGAATTTTGGTGAAGAACAGAGTTTTAAGACACCTTCTCAAGGCAAATCTGCTGGTACTAAGGATGTAAGTCCAGAAACCATGGAAGCAGCAGAGACATTAGCTCAATCCTTCAGCAAGATTAAACTAAAAAGAAAGAAGTTAAAAAGGAAGTTAAGGATTAAAGAAAGTGAAGATGAAGGGATTAATTCTGGTAATGAGAAAGTTAATTCTGGTATTAATTCTGGTAATGATGTTAATTCTGGTGATAAAGAAAAGTCTGGTGAGATTGATAAGTTTGTTCAAGAAGAGTCTATTGGTGCAAAAAGAAAAGGAAAAGAGATTCTCATTGAATCTCCTAAGCCAAAGAAATCCAAAAGTCAACAAAGGGAAGAACAAGCAACCTTGGCTGAAATTGAAAGGATTAAGGCTGCAGATCTGAAAGAAAAGGAGAGAGAAAAGGAACAGATAAGACAAGATGAGTTGTTTGCTAAGAAGATGTCAGAAGAAGATGCTGATGATTCTATTAGCTTATTGATTAAAGGAAATGCTGAGATTATCGCAAAGGTAGAAGAACTCACAGCTAATAAAAGTTTGAATGCTGATGAGAGAGCAGAAAAAATTGGCAGAGTTTATAAATGAAAGAAGAGATTCTGATAATCTTGGTGGCTTTATGGAACAACTCAAAGAAATTCAGAAGAGAAAGACTATCAAAGCTCCCAAGAAGATGTCTAAGGGAGAAAAAATGCTTGGAATGAAGATGTATCTCAAGAACATGATGTACTCAACCTTTGCTAAGATGCAAGGTAAATCATATGCAGATATTCTTCTAATGTATCAAAGAGCTTATGAGAGAGATCATGGGTACAAGCCCATTGATTATGAAGATACTCTTCCTTTCAAAAGGCAAAAGACACAGTCTGAGCAACCTAAAGAAGCTGAAAAGGAGATTGAAAAAGAACCAGAGGTTGAAATGGCTTCAACTGAAGTAAGGAAAGAAGAAGAAGTGAAAAAGCCTATCATAAAGTTTACAAGAAGGAAAAGTGTTGCAAGGAAAGGCAAGTATAAGAAAGTATCACAAGAGGAGGAATCAGAGGAAGAACCTTCATCTGAAGGAGTTACTATGGGGACTGTTGAAAGCTCAAAGGAACCAACTAAGGTAGTAAATTATCAAATACTCAAGACAGGTCAAAGAGCTGCATATCAAATTATAAGAGAGGATAATTCTGATATTATGTATATGAATTTTGCTGCTATTTTACGTGATGTGAGTAGAGAGGATATCCAAGAGCTTTATAGGTTGGTGAATATCAAACATGGAGATACTACACCTAAGGAAGATGCTGAGAGAGTATTTTGGGGAAACTTGAAAGTAATGTTTGAGCCACCAGCTGAGTCTGATGTAGTATGGAAGATTCCTGAGGAGCAGAATATTGTCAGTTGGAGATATTTCCATAACTGCAAGGTACATTGTGCGTCTTTAAAGAATATTGATATTTATATGCTTGCAGAAGTAGAATATCCTTTATCATCCAGTGTTTGCAAGGAACTGATGAACAAGAAGTTGTTCGCTGATAAAAAGGATGAAGGATATGTGCTATTATTGGACTTGATAAAGCTACAGTCATTGAAGGATGTAGCTTAAGGATGTTTGAAAGAATTTTCACAAGCTGATAAGTGAGACTATTGGAACTTCTCACTTGGTGGAGGTGCATAGCACTAACACAACAAATGGTTATCAGTCCACCATGTCTAACCAACATAAGGACTGACTAATCCTGAGCAAACGACTACAGGTAATGATATTCCAAATCCGTTAATGGTTGGCAATTTACCAAAAATTGTATGGTATTCAACTCACCATATCTGAGATAGTGAAGAGTTGGCTAGCCCACAAGGTTATGGCTTGTGGTAAAGGCTGTGAAAATCAATAAATGGTAATCAGTTCACCATGATGAGGTGCAATTCCATCAAAGAATTGACTAGTCCAAAAGGGTACGGCTTTTGGTAATGACAAAACAAATCCGTTGATAGTTGATGATTTACTAAAAATCATGTGGTTATCAATGTACCATGGTCTAACACACCAAACATTGGCTACTCTAGTAGTGATGGCTATTGGTAAAGAGACATCAAATCCATTAATTTTCAATGATTCACCTCTCACAGGAGTTAACACACCTGGAAGTGATGAGAATAGTATGAAACTTAACAAGAATTTGATTTACAAGTTGTCATTGTTGCTGTGAAGATCAAGTGGATTGCATATCAACTGGTTGCTGTGAAGATTAAGTTCAGATTTGCTGATACAAAGTGTTTTTTTAAAGATCAGATCAGATGATGGAAAGATTATCAATGTTATAGTTGCTGAACGAGTTTAAAGTTTGAAGTGTTAGAGATAATTCCAAGTGTTGAAGATTAAATCCTCAGAAGCTTATTCAGAAGGAACTTGAAGTTCATGAAGCATGAAGATCAAGTTAGGGGAGGATTGTTGGGAATTATCACAAGATACGTGAGAAGACTTAATATGAATACCAGAATTAAGTCTGGTGGACTACATAATTAAGTCTGCTAGTATTGTTAGTTAAGTCTGGTCAATGTTAAGTCTGGTCGTTTAGTGTTAAGTCTGGTAGAGTAATTGTAAAGTTAAGTCTGTTTGACTTTAGTCATTAAGTCTGTTCATGATATTATAGAAGTCGGTTAGCTATAAGTTAGGAAAGGATTTGAACTTATCTTTGGAGAAGATACGTAAATCCTTATACAAGTTTTGTATCTAGTGTTTCCTTGGTGTATAAAAGGAACCCTAACACATTAGTTTAGAGATAACGACGAAGATTGTAATTCAGTAAACAATTAGTAATACGAAGTTAGTTATTGTTTTATTGTGTTCTTCATAGTTGAGTGTTTAGATTCTGCATAAACATTCAATTCGTATTAGAGTCTCACTTAGATTGATTTGATTTATTCAAGTCGTCTAACTAAGCTGTTAAGGCTACTTAGAGATCCATAATTCGTGTGGAGCAACAGATCCCCAAAAGAAACTAATTTTATTACTTTATGTGCAGGGCAATCTACAAGTGGAGTTACAAGACCAAGGAGTTATTGACAGTGGATCTCAAGGCACATGACTAGAAACATGTCTTATCTTACAGATTTTGAGCCAATTGATGGAGGATATGTTGCCTTTGGAGGTAACTCTAAAGGAGGGAAAATCACAGGAAAAGGTATAATAAAAACTGGTAAATTAGATTTTGAGAATGTGTACTTTGTCAAGGAGCTAAAGTTTAATCTTTTAGTGTCTCACAAATGTGTGCTTAAAAGACAGTGCTCTTTTTATGACACTGAATGTTTTGTCTTGTCTCTGACTTTAAGTTAACTGATGAAGTCATGTTTTGCTTAAGGTTCCTATGAAAAGACAATATATACAATGTTGATTTAGAGAACATGGTTCCCAAAGGAGGTTTGACTTGTCTCTTTACAAAGGCCACATCTGATGAATCTAAGCTATGGCATAGAAGGCTAGGTCACATGAATTTTAAAACAATGAACAAATTGGTGAAGGGAAATCTTGTTAGAGAGTTTACCTTCTAGAGTTTTTGAAATAATGAAACCTGTGTTGCTTGTCAGATGGGAAAGCAACACAGAGCCTCTTGTAAGACCAAAATCAGTGAACTCTATAAATCAGACCTTTACATATGTTGCACATGGATTTATTTGGACCAACATTTGTGAAAAGTTTAATGAAAATGATGTATTGCCTAGTTGTCACAGATGATTTTAGCAGGTTTTAACTTAGGATTTCTTTTTAGCGGACTAAGGATGAAACCAGTGGAATCCTTAAGTCATTCATAATCCAGGATAGAAAACCTGTTAATCAAAAAGGTTAAGTGATAAGATCAGACTATAGAATGAATTCAAGAATAGGGAAATATGAATCAGTTTTGTGAGGTGAAGGGTATTATGAGACGTGTGAGTAAGCTAACTCCTCAACAAAATGGTGTTGCTGGAGGAGAAATAGGACACTAATTGAGGCTGCTAGAAAAATGTTAGTTGACTCTAAGTTACTACTACTTTTTGGGCTGAAGCAGGTAATACTGCTTGCTATGTGCAAAATAGAAGTTTAGTAGTTAAGCCTTATAACAAGACCCTTATAAACTTTTACATGGAGAGCACCAAATGTTAGACTTTTTAAGACCATTTGGGTGTCTGTTACTATCTCAATACAATAGATCACTTAGGCAAGTTTGATGGAAAGGCTGATGAGGATTCTTTGTTAGATACTCACTGAATAGTAATGCTTTTAGAGTATTCAATAGTAGAACTAGGTTAGTGAAAGAGAACTTGCATGTTAGGTTTAGTGAGAGTAACACCTAATATGCAGGGAGTGGACCAAACTGGCTGTTTGATATTGATGCCTAACAAAACAATGAATTATGAGCCAGTTGTTATAGGTACACAGTCTAATGATTTTGCAAGTACAAACACAAGTGAAAGTACAAGTCAAGCTAAAAAGGAGACAGGACCTGGAAAAGATTATGTCTTGCTACTGTATGGACTGCTGATCCACTTATTTCAACCCAAGTTCCAAAGAGTTCACAAAAAGATGATCAAGATGAAGATCCAAAGATGATAACGAAGATGGTGTTAAGTTTTCATGTGATGAAGCAACTTAACTTCAAAGATTTGATGATCAAGTGAAGGGTCACAATTTAATAGTCCTAATGATGTTAATGCTGCTAGTGATGATAACAACATACAGTACTAACAATGATGAAACTGTTAATACTGCTGACAAGGAAGGCATTGCTGTTAATGAGGATGAATATCCATTTGATCCAAACATGCCTCCTTTGAAAATATATATGCAGATACTGATGATGAAGGAGTTGGTGTAGAGGCTGACATAAAACAACATGGATGATACTATCCTCTCAGTCCTATTCCAACTACTAGGATTCACAAAGATCATCATTAAGAACAAATCATTGCATATATGAAGTCTTCTGTTCAAACAAGAAGAATGACAAGGATTTGAAGGACCAAAGGTTTCTTTGCTAGATCCCTTAAACAAAGAAACAGTCATAAAGACATTCAAAATTGTTCGTTTGCTTGTTTCTTATCATAAGTGGAACCCAGAAGGACAATTCAAGCACTTAATGATCCAAGCTGGGTAGAAGCTATGCAGGAAGAGCTTTTATAATTCAAGTTACAAGAAGTTTGGACTTTGGTAGATTTGCCTAAAGAAAAAGAGAAATTGGTACTAAATGGGTTTTCAGATGTAAGAAAGATGAAAGAGGTATTGTGGTAAGGAATAAAGCAAGATTAATTGCTCAGGGATATACATAAGAAGAATGGATAATTATGATGAAGTTTTTGCCCAGTTGCAAGAATTGATGCTATAAGACTGTTTCTAGCTTATGAATTCATATAAAGATTTTGTGGTGTATCAGAGTATGTGAAGAATGCTTTTCTGTATGGGACAATTGAATAAGAAGTATATGTCTCTCAACCACCAGGGTTTGAAGATCCTAATTTTCCTGATAAGGTATAAGGTGGAAAAGGCACTTTATGGATTGCATCAGCTCCTAGAGCTTTGTATGAAACATTGTCAACATACCTGTTGGACAATGATTTCACAGAGGAAAGATTGATAAAACTTTGTTTATTAGAAGACACAAAGGTGATATCTTGCTGGTTCAAGTTTATGTGGATGATATTATTTTTGGTTCAACAAAGAATTGAATTATGCATTGAGTTTGAAAATTGATGCATGAAAGGTTTCAGACGAGTTCTATGGGAGAACTTACTTCTTTCTTGGGGTTGCAAGTGAAGCAAAATAAGGAAAGGGATATTTATCCGTCAAGGATAAATATGTGGCTGAGATTTTGAAAGAAATTTGATATACTATGTCAAGACAGCTAGCACACCAATGGTCACTGATAAGCCTTTGCTCAAGGATGAAGATGGTGAAGAAGTTGATGTTTACTTATACAGATCAGTGATTGGTTCATTAATATATCTTCATTCTTCAAGACCTGACATTATGCTTGCAGTGTCTGCATGTGCAAGATACCAAGTCACACCTAAAGTTTCACATCTTCATGCTTTGAAAAAGATCTTTAGATATTTGAAAGATCAACCTAAATTGGGCCTTTGGTATCGAAAAGATTCACCTTTTGATTTAGTAGCATACACTGATAGTGATTATACTGGAGCAAGCTTAGATAGGAAATCTACAACAGGTGGATGTCAATTTCTTGGGTGTATATTGATCTCATGGTAGTGCAAGAAACAAACTGTGGTTGCAAACTCCACAACAGAAGCCGAATATGTTGCTGCTTCAAGTTGCTGTGGACAAGTGCTCTGGATTCAGAATCAATTGCTTGATTATGGGTACAATATTATGCATAGCAAAATATTTATTGATAATAGCAGTACTATGTGCATAATTAGAAATCCTGTTTATCACTCAAAAACAAAGCATATAGAGATAAGACACCATTTTATAAGAGATTGTAATGAAAAGAAGTTAATACAAATGGTTAAAATCCATACTGACAATAATGTTGCAGATTTGCTCACAAAAGCTTTTGATGTAGGTAGATTTCAATTTTTGGTTGCCAGTATTGGAATGTTAAATCTTTAAAATTTCTTTTCTCTTTGTGTTTTTGTAAAGTTTTGTATGGATTAGTACTGTTATTCAAGTCAATAAGAGTTTCTACTGTTAAGTATAATTAGTACTGCTAGTTATACTTAGGACAGCTAGTTATACTCAGAACTGCTAAGTATAATTGATGATGTGACTATTGTGAATTGTGTTATTGCTTGTGTTTTTGTGGTTTTTGGACTAACATTTTGCAGGAAAAGCAAACTAAAAGTGTTAGATTGATGAGGAATTGGAGTTAGTACTGATGCCTCAAAGTTACTACTGCTAGGCACAAGTTAATGCTGCCAAGCTTAACATAGCGCTGCTAGGTTTCTGCTGCTGGGTTTGAGAGTGCAGGGGACTGTTCTATAACTTATTCGATTAAGGGTTTAAATCCCCAATTCGATCACTTAATCAGTTTCACGCGCACAATATTCTCTCAAATACAAACCCTAACTCTCTTTTTATCATCAATTTGCAAAAACCCACATCAATTCCAACAAAATCATAACATTGACGAATCTTTTTCTTTTTCCGACATACACAAGATGATTGCATTTTTGCAGAAACCTAAAGAGTCTGAAGGGTTTACTGAAATCATTGATTTCTTGAATGCAAGCTATATAAGGTATTCATTAACAATGAACCCTACTATATATATTTCTCATTAAACAGTTTTGGTCTACTACAAAGGTCAAAACTATTAATGGGGAAGCACAGCTCCATGCCCTTGTAGATGGACAGGGGATACTCATTATTGAAGCATCTATTAGGAGAGTACTTCACCTAGAAGATAAGAAGGGAATTGAGTATCTCTCAAACTCTGAGATTTTTGAAAACCTTGCACTGATGGGGTATGTAAGGAAAAATGATTCTTTTAATTTTTTTCAAATCCTACTTTTCCCCACGGTGGAAATTCTTAATCTACACTATCTTGCAATTTCTTAGTTCAAAGACAACTGTTTGGAATCAATTTAGCAGTGATATGGCTTCTTCCATTATCTGCTTTGCTAAAAATAAAAAATAAATTTTTTCAAAATTAATTTTTGGTAGTGTGGTTAAGGGCTTGGATAGTTCATCAAACAAAATTTTTGTATATCCAAGGTTTTTACAACTACTTATGCACAGACAGTTTTCTGAAAAGAAAACTCACAAAAAGGTTTATGAGGCTCCCTTTCATTCTAGAAATTTTTTTGCTAACATGAAGAGAGAGGGAAAAGATTTTTCAGGCATAGTAACACCATTGTTTCAAACAATGTTGGAACTAGGTCAAAATCAGGGTGAACGTTCAGGAACTCCCACTGTAACCCAACACACACCCACCTTTTTATCCATTTCCTCAACAATGAATAAGACCTATACACGTAGGAAAAACCAAAAGGGCACTGAGCTACCTCAGGCTAGTGATGGTATGGATGCAGATGAGGCTACCCATGATGAGTTGAGAGGTAGTTTATAAAGGTCTGTCACTACTGCTGCTAGCTTAGAAGGAGAGCAGGTCAGTGGTAATATCAATAAGACCCAATCTAAGGCAACATCTAAAGAATCAAGTTCCTATGGAACTGACTTAGTGGATGGAATCCCAGGTGCCAAGAAACCAAGGGGGCACAAGTGTGATTGCGTGGTTTTGTAACCTTACAACAGGTTTTACCTCTCGAGGGATCTCAAGAGGCTTACAACCCCACCAGGCAGTGTACCTGACCGATGTAGTATAGTGTAGTGGTAAGTACGGGGGATTGATCGTTCTCCACAGGGAATAGTGTTCGTTAGGTATGAAAGGCTACTCTAATTAGGTCTAAGGGTTGAGGAAGATTCTTTTTATGTTTTTATAGTTTTTTATGAAAGCAAGTAAAATCTCGGTTTTGAAGGAGTGGGCGGAATTAGTTGCTAGTCAACTAACCCAAATTACTACGAATGCAAATAAAATAAAATAACAAAAATGAAAAGTGGTGAGAAACTTATGTGTAGAGAAATGTGTTTACTTAGATTTCCTTACTCCCTAACTATCTTTTACCGGTTAATTAGTGTGTATTAGTCGCGTGGATGACGGGTGTATTCCTTAATACCATTCGTGGGGTGGCGTACTTACTTCCCCAACTCTACAAGCTCCTACTTCACTCCTATGTCGAGCCGGCTAGGAAGCTCCTAACATGGGATCACTAGAATTCGCTTGTGCATTAAATACAACCATAAAAACCTTTAGTACGCGTTTGGTTCATGTTTCTTAAGACGTTCAAGCAAGTTACCGAATAGGAAGTTAGCCAGTTTTCTTAAGCCTAACATAGATAAACAATCATCCAATACAACTAACAACACACTAACAACCAATAATCAATAGCTAGGTTTCATTAGATCTAAGCAAACACAAGATAAAATTAGCCTAACATGTTAAACAAAAGACAAGCATAAGATAGAATCAAACAACACATAGACATATTGAATGATTAATTGATAACTTATCTTTCAATGAAACATGGAAGATCTCAAGGCAAGAAGCCCTGAAAAAGTAGCTAAAATCGTCTTAGGGTTTTATCCCAAAATTCCACACACTAAGCTCTCTCTTAATGACAAAAAATTAGAAAACTATATATAGATTTTTGGATCTGACGGCGTCACCTTATGCATTGTGACGCCGTCACCTCGCCGCTTTTAGGGTTCCCGGGTGAGCTTCTTGACGCCGTCCCTCTTTAGCTCTTCAAAAATCCATTCTGGCCTATCAAGGCTTGACGCCGTCGGATCATGAACGTGACGCCGTCCCCTTATGATTTAAGCCGTGACGCCCTTGATTTAGTTAAAGCGTGACGCCGTCAGAATTCTCATGCTAACTCACTGGCCCGTCATGAGTCAATTTCACATCCAACTTTTCTTGCCAAGGCATGACGCCGTCCCATGTTAATTGTGACGCCGTCAAGAGTAACTTTTAGCCGATTCTTGAGACTTTGCCGTTTTCTTCACTTTAATGCTCCAAAAACGTCCAAAATGCCTCCTTTTCCAGATTTCTCCTCAAAAGTACCTAAAATGACAAAAGGAACGATTTAGGGCAATATTTGATCAAATAAATACGATTTCGGGCTTAAATGACCCCTTAAAAGCGGTACACTTTTCGCCTCATCAAATACCCTTACACTTGAGATTTGCTTGTCCTCAAGCAAATGCGCTTTTATTCTAATCAAAATACAAGTTAGGGGTCATTTAATGCAAACATAAAAGTAATTACAACAAATAATCGTTCCACTTCAATCATAATAAGCACGGAGATTATAAACTAGCACCTCACAAGTAGTGTTTAGATACTCACATCTCTCAAGTGTCATCAAAATAAATCTCATAAATGAAAACGGATAATATCTCTCACTACCTGTCATAGCAAATAGATTACCATAGGCTTGGGAAAGGATCGAAAACCTCCTCCACTAGGCGTAAGCACCTAAGATAAACTATCAAAGAGGGCTTTTAAATGGGTTATAACGTTAGGTGTAGGGAAAAGGAAAACACGGTTTTGTTGGATACGGGATATTTTACTGGTGGCTAGTTAAAGATCTTGATCAATTACATGTACTATACAATGTTGCTAAGCCAAGACTCGACTCGATCTTAAGCTAAAAACGAAATAACAAAATAACAAAAATATAAAGCAAACATAAAATGAAACGGGATGGTAGTCCGTATGTTTTTTCTACTTTTCTTTTTCTCATTTTTTTGTATTTTTCTTGATTTTTTTTTTTTTTTTTTTTTTTTTTTTTTTTTTTTTTTTTTTTTTTTTGCATACACTTTTGCCCTACCATCCAAAATAATACATCATAGGAGCATTGCATCCCCCTTACACTTGAACTTTTACATAACTTTACAAATAACTATTCTAATGACTCGAATTAAGATAATTGAAAAACTTGGAGTACTTTTAAAATATTTAGCACATATGGGGGTAATAAATGATGTTCTTCCCCATTACTCCATTACACTAGTACTTTACCCATGAGTCCCAATCGTCCCAACACAATATGTATAAGGATATGACTCGACTTAGCAACCATGTAATCAATTAGATAATTAACTTGGGTTTAAACAAATGTTGTAACAATAATGCACTAAAAATGAGTGCATACAAGGTAGGCTAAGGCGATTTGGGTGTACATTTTAGTGGGGTGTAACAAATTCTTCCTTTAAGTAAGATGCTTAAAGGTCGAAACGAAAAGATAGGCTCTGAGGGGTGTACTAGGGGTATCGTGTACTAAAAATGAGTACAACGCAAAGGGTGTGGGAGAATTACTTGACCAATGTAGCCAATGTAATTATAACAAAAACACAGGTGTAAAACAATGGGTTAATCCTAATGCCTCTTATCATGTAGTAAATCTAACTACACGAATGTAGTCTCACTTGTGGCCTCGGAATGGTCCTAACGCAAGTTCTAGAATCTAAGTGCTACCGGTACACACATCATAGCATAAATGCTTTTCCTACCAATTCTAGGGGCGAACCTCACATATTTGGGGTGGAAAATTTTTTAGTGGTACGGTTTTTTGTGCTAGTCATATAACTCCTATCCGTGAGACGCTCATTAAGATCAAAGTTTCACTCCTATATGTTGTAAAAAAATTTTAAATTTGGCACTAAAATTACCCTAATCAAGTATTTCTCTCAGTTTTATTACACATCTATTATTAAACAAACAAAAATCAAGCGCAATTGTATTCTCTAAAATCGTACTTTTACCCTCCCCTTACACTTAAGATGAACATTGTCCCCAATGTTCAAATAACAAGATGTAAAAGCATAAAGTAAAAGAATGAAATCAAATACTCCCCTGATTCGCTCGTTGGATAGTGAAATCACACGGTTAAATCTTCCTCCAAAGAGAATGTTGAAGCTCCATGACTAATGCATCGCCATAAGCTTGATTCCATAAACATTTCCTTGTCCAAAATAACCTGTTAACCTGAGAAAACAAACACGAAAACCTGCATAACATCGGCGGGATAAAATCTATATATAAGGATATAATGCTTGTGGACTGATAATTTTGCAGATTCCTGGAGATTATAAGTTGGAGATTTTAATAAAAACTTTTTATGAAAACAAAACTTTCAAAAATTTTTGGAAATTAAATCTGACGCCGTCAGGTTATAACCCCTGACGCCGTCAGAAATGACCTGACAAAAATTTTCATTTTAAGTTTCCGGAAAATTTCTGGAAAAACCTTTACCTTACTTCCTGGAAATCCTGCAAAACATCACTATGACTCGATACAAGCATTTGACTCAAACAAATACTAATATGTATGCTAATTTATTATTATTACGATTCATGTTCATATGTGTTCTAATAAACCGATTTAGATTTCCCTTACACTTATCTTTTGCAAAATACCTTTATATGTAGTTAAGATGAAGTTAAAAACAAAATAAAGCATTTTCACAAATTACTTTTGAACATGAATCAATAAGAATAAAAATTAAACACACATACGGAAACAAATAAAAACAAACAAACAAATAAATAAACACTCAAAGCAAATAAAGCAAATAAAGCTTGGGTTGCCTCCCAAGAAGCGCTTTTCTTTATTAACGAGTCTTGTAGCTAGACTCAAAGTCACGGGGTCTACGTGACTTCTTCATCGAAAGTTATGTCTTCCTCATTGATCATTTCATTACCATTCTCATGATAATGCTTGACTCGTTGAATATTCACAGTGAATTCTCTATCCTCGTCGTCAATTAATACAACGGCTCCGGTTTTAGAGGAGCTCCTGACGGTAAAAGGTCCATACCATCTAGATTTAAGTTTCCCAGGAAATAGCCTTAAGCGAGAATTATATAATAAGACCTTGTCTCCTTCTGAAAACTCCTTGGGTCTCTTAATCCGTTGGTCATGCCATCTTTTCGCCCTCTCTTTGTATGTGATGGAAGATTCGTAAGCCTCTAATCTCAACTCATCAAGCTCTTGGAGCTGTAAGAATCTATTTGTTCCCGCAACTGTATAATCCAAATTACAAGCCTTAAGTGCCCAATATGCTTTGTGTTCCAGTTCTACTGGAAGGTGGCATGCCTTGCCATATACCATACGGAACGGGGTTGTCCCGATTGGTGTCTTATAGGCGGTTCGAAATGCCCACAAAGCCTCGTCGAGCTTAAAAGACCAATCTTTTCTGTTTTGATTAACCGTTTTCTCTAAAATTCTCTTTATGGCTCTATTAGTGTTCTCGACTTGACCGTTTGTTTGAGGATGGTAAGCGGTGGAGAATCGGTGAGAGACTCCATATCTTTTCATGACTTTCTCCATTTGTGAATTGCAAAAATGGGTTCCCCTGTCACTAATAAGAGCCTTCGGAATTCCGAACCTAGCGAACAATTTCTTTAAGAAATGAATGACTACCCTAGCGTCGTTAGTCCTAAGGGCTTGTGCTTCCACCCATTTCGAAACATAATCAATGGCCACCAAGATGTATTCATTCCCTCCAGAAGATGGGAATGGTCCCATGAAATCAATTCCCTAGACATCAAAAACCTCACAAACTTGTATATAATTCTGTGGGGCTTCATCCCTCCTAGAGATATTCCCAGCTCTTTGACATGCGTCACAAGTTTGTATCATTCCCTTCACATCACGAAATATTGTAGGCCAATAGAATCCCGCGTCGAAGACCTTTCGTGCAGTAGTGCTTATTCCGTGATGTCCTCCAGATGGACCTGCGTGACACTCTTTCATAATTCTGACAGCCTCTCTTTCCGAAACACAACGCCTGATTACCTGATCTGGACATCTTCGAAATAAGAAGGGTTCATCCCAAAAGTAGTACTTTAATTGATTAAAGAACCTCCTTTTTTCATGCCTGCTCATATGCTCAGGGATGACTCTACTTGCCAGGTAGTTAGCATAATCCGCATACCAAGGTTCAGAATCATTTATTAACATGAGCTGCTCTTCAGGAAATGTTTCCCGAATCTCACTCTTGTCAGATTCAGCGAGGCTGGGGTTTTCGAGACGAGAGAGATGATCAGCCGCAAGATTCTCTGCTCCTTTCTTATCACGAATTTCAACATCGAACTCTTGCAATAGTAGGATCCAACGAAGTAACCGTGGTTTAGCATCCTGTTTAGCGAAAAGATAACGAATAGCTGAATGATCCGTAAAAACAACCGTTTTAGAAAGGACAAGATACTGACGAAATTTATCAAAAGCGAATACCACGGCTAGTAATTCCTTTTCAGTGGTAGTGTAGTTTTCTTGAGCAGGATTCATGGTTTTGCTAGCGTAGTATATTGGCTGAAAGTGTTTGTTAAGCCTTTGGCCTAATACTGCTCCAACAGCATAATCACTAGCATCGCACATGATTTCAAAGGGTAACTCCCAGTTAGGGGTAACCATAATTGGAGCTTGGGTAAGTTCCTGCTTCAATAGATCGAATGCGTCCTTGCACTCTTGAGAGAAGTCGAACGGGGCATCCTTCATGAGTAACTGAGTCATTGGTTTGGCTACCTTTGAGAAATCCTTAATGAATCTCCTATAGAAGCCAGCATGACCCAAAAAACTACGGATTGCCTTGACAGTTGTTGGATAGGGAAGTTTGGATATAGCTTCAATTTTTGCCCGGTCTACTTCGATTCCACTTCCTGAAATTTTGTGCCCCAGCACAATCCCTTCTTTTACCATAAAGTGGCAATTTTCCCAGTTTAGTACCAAGTTGGTCTCCTCACAACGTTTGAGCATTTTCTCAAGGTTAGCAAGACAGCGATCAAAAGAGTTCCCAAAGACTGAAAAATCATCCATAAAGACCTCCATGCTGTCTTCCATTAACTCATGGAAGATTGCCGTCATGCAGCGCTGGAAAGTGGCGGGGGCGTTACATAGTCCAAAGGGCATTCGCTTGTAGGCGAAGGTGCCATAAGGGCATGTAAACGTGGTCTTTTCTTGGTCCTCAGGAGCGATAGGGATTTGGAAATACCCTGAGAACCCATCTAGGAAGCAGTAGTACTCATGCCCTGCTAACCTTTCCAACATCTGGTCGATAAATGGGAGAGGGAAATGATCTTTTCGGGTTGCATCATTCAACTTCCTATAATCGATGCACACACGCCATCCAGTTACTGTTCGTTGAGGTACTAACTCATCCTTATCGTTCTTCACCACCGTCATTCCTCCCTTTTTTGGTAACAACCTGTACAGGACTTACCCATGGACTGTCCGAAATCGGGTAAATTAGTCCTGCATCTAGGAGCTTAATGACTTCCTTCTTTACGACTTCCTTTATGTTGGGATTTACTCGCCTTTGAGGTTGCACGCTGGGTTTATAATCCTCCTCCATGAGGATTTTATGTGTACAAAAGGTAGAGTCAATACCCTTGATATCGGCTACACTCCATGCTATAACTCCTTTATATTTTTTTAAAACTCCTAAGAGTTGATCCTTTTGTTCACTTTTCAAAGAAGAGCTTATGATTACCGGAAGTTGATCTTCCCCTTGGAGGAAAGCATATTCAAGGTTGGTTGGGAGTTCCTTGAGTTCTACCGCAGGTGGCTCGATGATGGAAGGTTTAAGTTTGTTCTCGGGTTTACGAAGCTCAAGCTGTTCGATTTCTTGTCTGGGATAGAAGGAGACTGCATTCACATCCATAGCCTTCTCCTCCTCTAAGATGGGTAAGAAAGCTTCATCTCGCAACCAACCGGCTTCCACCTGTTCATCTACACAATTATCAATCTCGTCGGATAGTTCATCGATTTCTTCGATGAAATACAGTTGATTATCTGCTTCGAGAGAAAGATTCATTGTGTCTTTGATGTCGAAGGTTAAGCTATCGGCCCCCACTCGTAAGGTTAGTTTGCCGTCATGAACATCAATAACAGCACGAGAAGTTGCAAGGAAGGGTCTTCCTAGAATGATGGGCACAAGATCGTCTTCTTCCATTTCTAGGATGACGAAGTCAACTGGAAATTTAAACTTCCCAACCTTAACCAGCACATTCTCGCATATTCCTAAGGGGTATTTGACTGATCTATCGGCCAGTTGGATGCTCATACGGGTTGGTTTCAACCCAGAATACCCTAGCTTGAGGAACAGGGAGTGCGGCATAAGATTGATGCTTGCTCCTAAGTCGGCTAAAGCATTTTTGACTGAAAGAGATCCAATTGAACAGGGCAAGGTGAAACTACCCGGGTCGTCCACCTTCTTTGGTAGCCCTCGTTGGGTCACCACAGAACATTCTTCTCCTAAGGTTACAAGACCCTCGAGCCCTTTCCTGTTGGTGAGCAGCCTCTTGAAGTATGCACTATATTTGGGCATATGATAACATGCATCAAGAAGAGGTATGGTGACGACCGAATTCTTCAAATATGACAGGAATCTTTTATTATCACTTTCGACCTTTTGATTCTTGAGGCGAGATGGGTATGGGACTTTAAGGGGCTGTTTGGCAGGAGTAGGTGGGGATGGAGTTACCGGAGGGGTTTGCTCAGGATTTTCGTCGTTCACATTATCGTTCTCCTCATGAGGGGTGTTGGGTTCCATGGCGTTAGATGGTTGAGCTGGGTAGGGTGGATCCTTAGTAGTTGTTCCAGCACGAGTGGTGATGGCGAGTAAAGGATCTCTTTGTGGTTCGCCAAGGCCGTCGAGAGTGGCGTTGAGTTCTGCGAATTTGGCCTTCATGTTGGTTTGTTGGCTATTGATAAAGTCGTCAAGACCATTTAGTTGCAGATTCTTTTCAAACGTGAAATGCCCGAGATCATCCTCAAAAGTGCTCCTAACCTGATAGTCAGGATATTCTCCTCCTCCCTCTTCTCTCACAAGATTTCCCCAGGGGGTGAAATCATTGTTTTGGTAGAAAGTTAAGAGTGAAGGATCATCGAAGATGTCGTGGCTTGACAAGCATGCTTGTTCGGTGGTGGTATCATCCTCGCATTCCTCTACTTCATGCGGGCCACCACATTGATCACAGATCAAGTATGGGTTTGATAACCGCTTAGTTGGTTGCGACTTGTCTAGATAAGATACCTGATCATTCAATCTACTCACCCGGCTAGCAAAAGGAGGCTCTTTCATGATCTTGGAAACGCTCATGATCGAATCGGGTTCATCCCAGGTATCGTCTTGATCATTCGCGTATTCCTCAATTCTATTCCATCCTTCCTCAACGCTTAGTTTGGCTATTTTTCCTTTTGATGAATTATTAATGCCCAATTGGTCGTTTTTGGAGACACTGTCATAAAAGATTTGGACAAGAAGCCAGAGTTCAATGCCATGATGAGGGACCTGTCTAATTAGATCCTTGAATCTAACCCAAGATTTGTGAATAGGTTCTGCTGGTCCAACATGGAAGCGGAGGATTTCGTCTCTCAACTTTGAAGTTCTTCCTATGGGAAAGAATTTCTCATAGAATTTTGAGATAAGCTGTTCCCATGTGAAGATGGATTCGGAAGGAAGTTGGTTATACCAGTCTCCGGCTCTTTCATGAAGGGTAAGGGGAAAGAATCGCAACCGGGAGGTATCTCTAGTGGCTCCGTCTGTGTGGAGGGTATCCACTATTTTCAGGAAGTCCTTGATGTGTTGGATTGGATCTTCAGTTTTCAATCCGTGAAACTTGCATACACTTTGGACCAGCCAAATATCAGTTGCACGCAAGACCCCATCCGTGTGTTCATTTGGAAAAACGATAGCATTGGAAAAACCACGAGGGGTGGGAGAAGAGTAGTCCTTGAGACATTTGGGGATTGGGATTTCGGGAACTTCCATATCGTGATTGGGTTGAGGGCTAGGAGGTGTAGAATGATGATTGGATTCTTCCTCGGAGAGGGCATCATCAAAATTGATCGTGGATGGTTCAGCCGCTTGGTGGAGTCGCCTTAATTTATGCATTTCCCTTTCGGGTTCAGCATAGGGTGTGGCAAGAGTCTTTATCGAGCTTCGGCTCCTAGTGATTCTAAGATTAGGGGGGTCATCATCCAGAATTAGGGAATATCCTCCTAAAGTGCGAGCTCTAGGAGGTGGTTGTGGTTGTTGTGGTGGTGGGTCGTGTGGGTTAAGGATATTACCATCTTCCATGATGTCGGACGGTATGGTTACGAACAAAGACACGAAGAAAATAGATAGACTAAAGAAAACCTAGAAAAATAAAATAAAAATCTCACTAGAAAGGAATCTAGTGAGTAGACCTAATAGAAATAAAAATTTCAACCTAAACAATAACTATTCCCCGGCAGCGGCGCCAAAAACTTGATTGCGTGGTTTTGTAACCTTACAACAGGTTTTACCTCTCGAGGGATCTCAAGAGGCTTACCACCCCACCAGGCAGTGTACCTGACCGATGTAGTATAGTGTAGTGGTAAGTACGGGGGATTGATCGTTCTCCACAGGGAATAGTGTTCGTTAGGTATGAAAGGCTACTCTAATTAGGTCTAAGGGTTGAGGAAGATTCTTTTTATGTTTTTATAGTTTTTTATGAAAGCAAGTAAAATCTCGGTTTTGAAGGAGTGGGCGGAATTAGTTGCTAGTCAACTAACCCAAATTACTACGAATGCAAATAAAATAAAATAACAAAAATGAAAAGTGGTGAGAAACTTATGTGTAGAGAAATGTGTTTACTTAGATTTCCTTACTCCCTAACTATCTTTTACCGGTTAATTAGTGTGTATTAGTCGCGTGGATGACGGGTGTATTCCTTAATACCATTCGTGGGGTGGCGTACTTACATCTCCAACTCTACAAGCTCCTACTTCACTCCTATGTCGAGCCGGCTAGGAAGCTCCTAACATGGGATCACTAGAATTCGCTTGTGCATTAAATACAACCATAAAAACCTTTAGTACGCGTTTGGTTCATGTTTCTTAAGACGTTCAAGCAAGTTACCGAATAGGAAGTTAGCCAGTTTTCTTAAGCCTAACATAGATAAACAATCATCCAATACAACTAACAACACACTAACAACCAATAATCAATAGCTAGGTTTCATTAGATCTAAGCAAACACAAGATAAAATTAGCCTAACATGTTAAACAAAAGACAAGCATAAGATAGAATCAAACAACACATAGACATATTGAATGATTAATTGATAACTTATCTTTCAATGAAACATGGAAGATCTCAAGGCAAGAAGCCCTGAAAAAGTAGCTAAAATCGTCTTAGGGTTTTATCCCAAAATTCCACACACTAAGCTCTCTCTTAATGACAAAAAATTAGAAAACTATATATAGATTTTTGGATCTGACGGCGTCACCTTATGCATTGTGACGCCGTCACCTCGCCGCTTTTAGGGTTCCCGGGTGACCTTCTTGACGCCGTCCCTCTTTAGCTCTTCAAAAATCCATTCTGGCCTATCAAGGCTTGACGCCGTCGGATCATGAACGTGACGCCGTCCCCTTATGATTTAAGCCGTGACGCCCTTGATTTAGTTAAAGCGTGACGCCGTCAGAATTCTCATGCTAACTCACTGGCCCGTCATGAGTAAATTTCACATCCAACTTTTCTTGCCAAGGCATGACGCCGTCCCATGTTAATTGTGACGCCGTCAAGAGTAACTTTTAGCCGATTCTTGAGACTTTGCCGTTTTCTTCACTTTAATGCTCCAAAAACGTCCAAAATGCCTCCTTTTCCAGATTTCTCCTCAAAAGTACCTAAAATGACAAAAGGAACGATTTAGGGCAATATTTGATCAAATAAATACGATTTCGGGCTTAAATGACCCCTTAAAAGCGGTACACTTTTCGCCTCATCAAAGTGCTCAACCTAGGGTTGAGACTGTGTCTAACATTCCTAGTGATCCACCTCTTGGGATAGGTAACACCATCCGAAGTACTGAGGGTAGTATGGAACTTTTGAAGGAATTGATGGAAACTTGTTCCAATTTACAATCACAGGTCCTTGCCCTGCATACTCTTACTAACTTACAACAGAAGGAGATTACACATCTGAAGCAAAGAGTTAAGCAGCTTGAAAAAGGAAAGAGGGCAAAGACTCAATAGCTTAAAAGGGTACAACTTTCATGGTGGAATCCTCTAGTGAATTTGATCAAAGTTTGGGGGAGGATGCTCCCAAACAGGGGAGGAATGAAGACAAGGCTTCAGGGGAGGATGATAAAATGGTTGATGCTCAGTTGGTTGATGAAGGTTTGGTTGCTGATGTTGATGAGGAGGTTGTTTATGAAAGTGATGAGTTCGTTGTTGTAGATCAGTGTTGTAGGGAAGTGGTTATGGATGATGCTGCTAAGTCTGTTACAACTGCTAGGTTGGTTGTTGAGAAGGTGATTGAAGTGGCTAAGTTAATGGTTGATGCTGCTGATCTTAATGCTGCTAGTGAAATTGTTAGTGCTGCTGGGCCTAAAGTTACTACTGCTGATACAGAAGTTGTTAATGTTGCTGCTACTACAACTGATGAAGAAATCACCATAGCTCAAGCACTTACAAAGTTAAAGAGCTCAAGACCTAAGGAAAAAGGAGTTGTGATTAAAGAGCCAACACCAACATCAACAATAAAACCAACAACCACTTCACAATCATCAACTGATAAAGGCAAAGGAATTCTGATTGAAGAAGATAAAGAAAATCCTTTGTCAATGAAGGCTAGACAACAACAGCCTATAGAAGATGAAGAGCTAGCTAGACAGGTGCAAGCTGAGCTTATTGATAAAGAAGAAAAGGCAAGAAGAGAGCAAGCTCAAAAAGAAGAAGAAGCAAGTCTTGCTGAAATAAATTCATGGGATGACATACAAGCAAAATGTGAAGCAGATCACATGTTAGCCCAGAAGATGTAGCAAGATGAATAGGAAGAGCTATCCTGAGAAGAAAAATCTAAGCTCTTCATGGAATTCTTAGCTAAGCAGAAGAAATTCTTTGCACAAAAGAGGACTGAAGCTAAGAGGAACAAACCACCTACCATAGCGTAGCAAAATCAAATTATGATGACCTATTTGAGAAACATGGATGGATGGAAGCCTACTCAGTTCAAGGGCATGATCTATAACAAGATTAAAGAGCAGTTTGATAAATTTTTCAAGAGGGTCAACACTTTTATTGCTATGAGTACAGAGGAGATGGTGGGAGATGCTAAGGAAGCAGAGAAAGAACTTGAAAGGAGTTCAAAGAGAGTTGGTGATGTGATAGAAAAGGAGAGCACTAAAAAGCAGAAGATTGATGAGCTATCAGAGCAAGAAAAGAAGGAAGGTGAGCAGAAGGAAGGTAATGACAGAGGTTCAGAAGAAATTAAACAGTACATAGTGATTGTTTCAGATGATGAAGAAATTCCAATAGACTATGAACCTTTGGCTACAAAACTGCCTGATATTGTTGTTGGAGAATATACAATGAGAGCTCAAGGAAAGTAATTTATGAAATTACAAGAGCTAATGGACAGACTTATGTATTCTCAAGCTTTAATCAGATGCTTAAGAGCTTTAACAGAGAAGACTTGCAGACTCTGTGGAAGCTTGTAAAAGAAAAGTATGGACCAACAAAACCATTGAAACAACCAGTGTCAGATCGTGATTATGTCTTGTGGGGTGACTTGAAGACCATGTTTGAACCTCATGTTAAAGTTGAACTATGGAAAAGACCTATCTATAACCAAAAAGTGATAAGATGGAGGTTGATAGATTCATGAGCTAACAATGGATGCTATGCATATCTATATGTTGGTTGAAAAGAAATATCCACTCACAAAGACTACACTGGGATTGATGCTGGAAAGTAAACTTCAGATGGAACATGGTATGAATGAAAGCATAGCAGATGAACTTATTTGGTTTATCATATGTTTGAAGAATGGCTAGTAAGGTGTTTGGAAGCATCCTCCTGGTGATGGTTTGTGCTTTGAATGGAACTTGATGATTTTAGGAGAAAATATCAAGTTTAGGGGAGGATTGTTGGGATTCAAAGACTTCAAGATGCTGCTGATGTTAAGACTACTCATATGGTTAAGACTGTTTAGGTATTACAAAGAAAAACCTCTAAGTCATTAATGCTGCTTATACACATTTTACTCCTGCTGGTGATGCTGAAGAATTTCAAGAAAATACACTAAGTAGTTAGTGCTGCCAGACTAAAAGTTAAAGTTGCCAGAGTTAATATTACAACTGCTAGAGTGTTTTGTTAATACTGCTTAAAAGATAAACTTGTATAGTCGGTTAGATAATTATAGAAAAGATTCATTAAAGATTTATCTTGGATAGAAAGTTATTGTAAGCCGACTAGGAATCCTTAGTCTATAAAAGGAGGTACTAGGGCATTGAGATAGATACGTGTTTTTCATATAGCTTCAAGGTTGTAAACCCTAATACTAGGAGAGTATTCTTATTGTTCATTAATAATATTGAAGCTGTTTTTTATGTTAATCTTGTATTTACAATAGTTTAACTATTACATTACAAGTTCTTCTTAAGGTTAAAGTCTAGATTCCGCATAGACTTTAATATACTCAAAGACAGTTTGTACGTAGTTGTTTTAGATTTATCTAAGATAACTTAACCTTTACAAGCTAGGGATTTGATCAAGTGCATAACTGGGATCAACACGATGAAAGACTGTGAGCTCAGACCTCTGAAATTGTTTCAAAATATGAAAATGCTCTTGTAAAACTTGAAAAAGAAAATGTGTCATATTTTAAACAACTTGATCGAAAAACCAACGAATGCAAGTATGACAAACTGTCGTATGAGCGTGCCTACAAGGACATGAAAGCACAAAATGATCTTTTGAGAGCTCAGCTAGAAATTCAAAAAGGGAAGGGTGTGGATACTAAGTTTGCAAAACCATCGACTTCGGACAAACCAAATCCTTCAAAACCGGTTGTTAAACCAAAAATGTCAATTTCTCAATCTGTTCCAAAAGTCGATGTGAACAATGCTTTGACAAAGCCAGTCACTCCACAAACCTTACTGAAACAAATGTTGATAAAGGAAAAGCGGTTGTTGAAAAACCAAAAGTGATAGCACCTGGCCTTTATAGGATTAGTCCCACTATTGCGTTTGCTTCCACATCTAAAACATATGGGACAAACGATAAGAGCGTAAAAGATAATCCTAAAGAGTCTAGGAATGCTACAACAACTTCTAAGGACAACAATATAAATCCTAATGAGTGTGCCTTACCTCCTACAGGATTAGAAAGCACCTCTAGGAGCAGCAGATTACAGCCTAGGAGCAATAAAAGGAACAATAGAGCCTCGCCTATCTCTAAGAGTAGATTCCAGAATAAAGTTGAAGAAGTAGAAGAACACCCTAGGAATTTATCGCTTTGTAATAAGAGACATATGTCATCTGAATGTAATGTCAAAAGTACTGTTTTTAATGCATGTAATGACTCAGTTTTTTAATGTGCAAGAAATGTTTATCTAATAATGTTCGTGATGATTATGTTTCTAAAACTGTGCCTGTTACACCTGAATAGAAGAACGTTCCAAAAGGAACTAGTGCTAGATCTAGATCAATAGGAAGACTAATTGCGCGATTTAGGTCACCCACTAGTAGTCAAATTCCTATGAACTATCTTAAGTATTATGTATGGAAACCAACGGATAGAGAGTTCATACTCCAGAATGGCAAATTGAAAGCTGTTTAAATTGAACTAGTAGAAACTTTCTATAAGTATGATCCGGATTTTACCCTTAACCACATGGAACCAAATTCAAAACGCTTTCCAAAAACAAACTCTTCTGTTCTTCGCATGTTATCGAAATATGTCTTTGGATCGTCGACTCGGGTTGCTCTAAGCACATGACCAGGAATCTAAAGCTGCTGATCAATTTCGTCTGGAAATTCATGGGAACTGTACACTTTGGAAATGATCATGTAGCAGCTATTCTGGGTTATGGAGATCTTCAGTTTGGGAATTATTTGATCACTCAAGTTTACTACGTCGAAGGGTTGGGACACAACTTATTTTCAGTTGGGCAGTTTTGTGATGCAGATTTAGAGGTTGCATTTAGGAGAAACACATGCTTTGTTAGAAATTTGGTTGGCGATGATCTTTTAACTGGGAACCGCGGCACCAACTTTTATCCTATCGACATCAACCAAATGGCCTCTTCATTATCAATTTTTCTTATGACACGAGCATCTGGAACAAAATCCTGGCTGTGGCCTAGAAGATTATCCCATCTCAATTTCGACAACATCAACAAATTAACCAAAGACAACATCATCACCGGACACCCTAAGTTCAAGTATACCAAAGAACACCTTTGTCCATCTTGCGAACTAGGCAAAAGCAAAATGGCATCATATAAACCTAAAACCTTACCCAGTTCAAAAGCAAAGTTAAGTATGTTGCACAAGGAATTATGCGGCCCAATGAGAGTTGAAAACATTAATCGAAAGAAGTATATTCTTGTTATTGTAGATGACTATTCAAGATATACATGGGTTAAGTTTATGAGGTCAAAGGACGAAGCACCACGCATCATCGTCACCTTTCTGAAGCGTATTCAAGTTCTACTTCAAGCTCCAGTAAGGATTGTAAGAATAGACAACGGCACAGAATTCACAAATCAGGAGTTAAGAACTTATTTTGAAGATGTTGGAATCACACATCAGATATCCGTTGTTAGAACTCTACAGCAGAATGGGGTAGTTGAAAGAAGAAATAGAACTCTTGTGGAAGCTGCTTGCACAATGCTAATTTATTCTTGTGCACCGTTATTCTTTTGGGTTGATGTTGTTGTCACTGCTTGTTTCACTCAGAATAGTCCCCTAATCCACCCAAGATTCAAAAAAACACCATATGAACTAGTGAACAACAGAAATCCTGATATCTCTTACCTTCACGTGTTTGGCGCTTTGTGCTACCCAACGAACGATAGAGAAGATCTAGGGAAGCTGAAAGCTAAGGGTGATATTGGAATCTTCATTGGATACTCAGAAAAATCGAGGGCATTCCGGGTGTATAATAAAAGAATAAAAAGGATAATGGAGACGATGAATGTGAAGTTTGACGAGATTTCACAGATGGCTTCTGAGAGACTCGCTCTAGAACTCGCGTTTAATCCGATGGCTTCTAATCAAAACAGATTAGGACCCGCACCAAACCCGCAGACTTCTGGACACATTAGTGCAGGACTTGTACCTCAAGGAGCTCAATCAACAACCACTAACAAACTTTTAGAACAAGAACTGGAAAATTTATTCGAGTTAATGTTTGATGAATACTATGGTGGCCCTTCGATAAATGCATCACAACATCATTCCGCTGCACCCGCTCAAAACCATCAACCACCACCACCACCACAAGATGCATCTACTACAATCGAAGCTGACGCACCAACTCCCTCAACATCATCTACATCTACTCCAGCAACTCCAATATTTGAAATTGTTCTACCAAGAGTTGATGAGAAAAACCAAAGTACACCACTTCAAGAAGAAACAACACATAACCAAAATGATGTTGCTTTAGAAGAAGAAGTATTTGAAAACCCATTTGCCACAAACTCTGTTGAATCATCTTCTAGGTTACAAGAACCATCTAACACACATACGCTAAACTCAAGGTACCCTTCTACCTTCAAGACCAGTTCAGATGAGAAGACAACTTGCCACAGACCCCGAAATGTGCATTTACATTTGCTCAATAAGCCTCAAAGAACCAAAGAACATTCGGGAAGCAATGGCAGAAAATGCATGGATAGAAGCGATGCAGGAAGAAATTCTTCAATACCATTTACATGATAGTTGGGAATTAGTTCCAAGACCAATTGACAAACTTGTTATTGATCTCAAATGGTTATGGAAGAACAAAAAGGATGAAGAAATGACTGTAATTCGCAACAAAGCTCGTCTAGTGGCTAAATGATTCAGACAGGAAGAAGGGATAGATTTCGAAGAATCATTTGCGCCAGTAGCAAGACTTGAAGCAGTCCGGATTTTCTTAGCCTATGAATCTCACAAAAGCATCACAGTATATCAGATGGACATCAAGATGGCATTCTTGAATGGAACTCTGAAAGAAGAATTGTATGTAACTCAGCCAGAATGATTCATTGACAAGGAACATCCAGGCTACGTCTACAAGCTAAAGAAAGCCATTTATGGTTTAAAACAAGCTCCAAGTGCGTGGTATGACGAACTATCATCTTTCCTGATAAAAAAAAATCACCAAAGGAACTGTTGATCCTACCTTGTTCACAAGAAAATACAAAGATGACATTTTGATTGTTCATATTTACATGGATGACATTATCTTTGGGTCCACTAATCCAAATCATTCAAAACATTTTGAAAATCTCATGAAAAACAAATTTGAAATGTCCATGATGAGGGAACTTAAATTCTTTCTTGGTTTACAAATACACCAATCCCCTCGTGGTATTTTTATTAATCAAGCTAAATATACAATTGAGATTTTGAAAAAAAACATGGTATGGAAAATTGTGGCTATGTTGGTACATCAATGGTCACTTCACCAAAAATCGGTGCTAATTTATTTGGGAAACCCATCGATCCGAAGAAATATCAGAGCATGATTGGCTCTCTCATGTACCTTACTGCTAGTCGACCCGACATTCATTTTGCTGTTTGCTTATTAGCATGGTTTAAGGCAAGGCCTACCGAACTTCACCTCCAAGAGGTCAAACGGATCTTTCGGTACCTACAAAGAACCATTAACATGGGACTTTGGTACCCGAAGGATTTTGAGTTTAAACTAATAGCATTTTCAGATGCCGATCACACAGGGTGTCAAGTTACAGCAAAAAGAATATTAGGAGGAGCACAATTTTTGGGTGAAAAGCTAGTAGGTTGGTCATCAAGAAAACAAGACTGTACTGCATTATCAACCGCAGAAGCCGAGTATGTGTCTATATCTGCATGTTGTACCCAAGTTCTATGGATGAGGACACAACTCACAGATTATGGCTTTGCTTTCGACAGAATACCTTTGTATTGTAACTCGAAAAGTGCCATAGCCATCTTGTGCAATCCAGTACAACACTCGAAGACCAAGCATATTAGAGTCCGCTATCACTTCATCAAAGAACACGTAGAAGAGGGTACTATTGAATTATTTTTCGTGAAGACGGATTACCGACTCACCGATCTATTTACTAAATCCCTTCCAAAAGATAGGTTTGACGATTTAGTTCAAGGAATTGGCATGCGAAACCTAACTCCTGAGGAGCTAGAACGTCTTCTCGAATCTTCTTGATAAATAATTTCAAAAAAGCTTCGCTGTAAATATTTTTGAAAAACAAAATACAAAATTTGAAAAACAAACAAAATCAAAATACAAAAACACAAAATTTCAAAAATACAAAAACAAGGTAAAATCAAAAAATACAAAAATATTCTTCTCACGACATGTCTCTCGTATAATCGGTATTCACTATGGCTTTCGTATAGTTTAGTACGAAACCTGAGCTTAAAAAGATGACTTCTGATTATTTCAGATCAGGACTTGTATTTTCAAAGTCGAAATCATTTTTCAAAATGTTCGAGGATAAACAAACGAAAAGATTTCAAACAAACACTCGTTTTCCCTAAAAGACTTATGTACATTTTTAGTACATAAGTCGCATTTCAAAAAAGAGAACTCCCTCCGAATCCTTATTCAGAATTTTGAATGGATATTGGCAAATTAAAGCATATTTCGAACAAATCCCTTTCATTAAGGGGGAGTTAAAACATCAAAAATGTTCTAATTTCATGCAAAAACAACTCCGTCTATCTCTCCAAAAGCTTTTCTATTGATCAGTTAATATAAAAAATATCACGATATGCTATTTTTGAGGGGGGAGAAGACGTGATTAAAATGTGATCAAAATGTTTAAAGATCGTTGTTGAATCTCAAAAGAGCTCGACTCAGATATAACAAACGAATTGACGAAGCTTAACTATCAGTAATTGAAAAGACTTGTCCTGGACGGTTAATAATTTCAAGCTAGTCTAACTGTTAGGAATTAAACTTTGAGTTGATATTGAAAAAAATATGAAAGATGGAGGAAACTTATAAAGACAAAGATGAAGGACTAATTATGCATTATTTAGAGTCTTTGTAACCCTAATCTCTAGTATATAAAGAGATTAGAGGCATAGGTTTTCTGTACAGGAATTAGATATGTAATTCCAGAAAAGGTGTGTGTGTAACCTAGGCGCCAAGTCTTAGTGTAGACGCCTAGAGTTAGGGTTTGTAATCGTTTGACAAACCTTGTGCAATGATAATGATTTGTTTATGGTATTTCGCTGCGTACAACTTGTTTTATTCATTATTATTGTTATCCTAGATATGAGGTCTAACAAATCTCGAGCATAACGATCTCCATAAGTGGTATCAGAGACAGGTTGCTCTTGATATCTAGGATCTACAAGGTTGTTACTGTTGGAGGTGGAGCAGATTCGAAAGAATAAGAGCAGAATATTCACTGAGGTAATCGTTATTTTTTTTGTATCGACTTTTATCGATTTGTTTTACAATAGCAGTATGTTAATTGTTGATACCTCGTACTACAAACAATTAATGGGACGGTGTGAGATAATATGAATGAATCATGAATTGTCGTTTATTGTGGTTAATGGATACGAACGTGAACTGGTGTGATTGGGAACCAAATTGTTTTATTCGTCAGTGAATATTAATGGTGATGATATTAATTGGTTTGTCGTCTACGACTTTTGGATAAGTAATATCATAGGTCAGTGGAGTGGTTCGCATTTATCGTCATGGGTATGTGTGCTTAATATTTACCTCGTACTTTTCTCATGAGTTGATTATTATAAAAGAGATTAATTGGTTATCATTCAAGAAAGTGGTGCGAATTGATGTTAATGTGTCAGTGGTCAATTAATAAGCATGGGTACTAGTGGCTGCTGCTGTTGACTTGTACAGATGTGGGCCAGATCGCGTGAATTAATTCTGGTCTGATGGTTTACATATAATTCTACTAACAGTTTCAACTGCTCACTTCAAAAATTCGTACTGCTCATTGATTTATACATAGCAGTTGGTACTGCTGTGACTAACGGTTAGTACTGCTCACAATAGTTAGTACTGTTCATTGGTTTATATGTAGCAGTTTGTACTGCTAGGCTTCACCAGTTAGTACTGCTTGATCTTCGGAATTAGTACTGTTCGTTGAACAGTTTGTACTGCTAGCTTTGGAGGATGAACAGTTTATACTACTGGTTGGTACTGCTAGAGCATGGGCTTCTCAATGTGAGGGGAAGCATTGGTTATTAATTTGGAACTGGTGATTCCAAAACACACACACACAAGGGACGAAACACACACACAGTTTTGGATCTCGGACAGAACTGAATTTATTTCAGTTTATTCTTATTGTTTTATGGCTCGTTGTGAAGATATTTGGTGCAATGGCTTTTTAATCAATTATGTGACAAGTGTATCCTTGGTGTTCGTAGATCGCCGAAGTGAGGCAACGATACAGATGAGGAATACAAGTAGATCGCGGCTGAGGCAACAGTTACATAAGAGAGGATGATGTTATTGCACTTAGATGTTTTTCACTGATTATTTGAAGAAGAAAAGTGAATATGGTTTATTTGATGTTGTAGTTGAGTTTCACAGGTGCGCGTTCTTATCATACCTTTTGGTAGGAGGTAACTTGTTTGGGCGTTAATGCGGTGACAATGACTTGTCAAATCTAGTTTTCATAGGTCAAGGGGTGGATGGACGAAGACCTAGTTAACTATCACTTAAAGGAGTTACATTGTAGTGCTCAGTGTCTCATATAATTGAGGATTTGTCAAGAGATTTCGGTCTACTTATATTTCTTGTACCATATAAGTTTTGGAGTCACGTGGATAGTGCAAGATATAAGACGCAAGTTTAGGAAATTCAACTTCTTCATCAAGTTTGTTATACTCGGTTTTCTTCATCAGTAATCAGTCCATAAGGCCTACGGAGTTCGTGATTCAAGAGATGGTAAACATGCTTAGTTTCAGGGGAAGCTTATTTAATTGTTTAACCATCTACATGCACGACTTAAGGGGAAGCGTTTGATTCAAGTTGCATTGAAGACCCCTATTTGATGATGACAAAAAGGGGAAGAAGGTTTATTTGCAGCTTGAAGATCATCTTTCATATCGTTGGTTTTGTCATATCAACTAGGGGAAGATTGTTAGGAATTAAACTTTAAGTTGATATTGACAAAAATATGAAAGATGGAGGAAACTTATAAAGACAAAGATGAAGGACTAATTATGCATTATTTAGAGTCTTTGTAACCCTAATCTCTAGTATATAAAGAGATTAGAGGCATAGGTTTTCTGTACAGGAATTAGATATGTAATTCCAGAAAAGGTGTGTGTGTAACCTAGGCGCCAAGTCTTAGTGTAGACGCCTAGGGTTAGGGTTTGTAATCGTTCGACAAACCTTTTGCAATGATAATGATTTGTTAATGGTATTCCGCTGCGTACAACTTGTTTTATTCATTATTATTGTTACCCAATGGTGTTCGACAACCATGCATTGAATGCCATTAAACGGTTTCATCTTGATCTCTTAAGCAGTCCTAACTGTTCTTCCTTCAGCAGTTCTAACTGCTCTTCCATCAGCAGTCTTAACTGACCTTGTATCAACAGTCTTAACTGTTCTTGTATCAACAACCGTACAAACTGCTTAAGTTTAATTCCCAACAATCTTCCCCTAAACTTATGATTTCGATGCAAATCAATAAGTTTCTTGAATTAAACTTCTGATTTCGTTGATGGGGTGGATTCTTTCAAACATCTTGACTGAATCATGAAACACTTTGAGAATTATCTTCACTCAACATACTCTTTTGGTCAACTCTTCAAAAATTACCAAAATTAATTTAATTCCATAGGGGAATTAATTCCTTATACCAACCCAAAGTTAATTCTGCATATCAACCATGCATTGAATGCCATTAAACCTTCATTAACTCTATAAAACTCACATATCCACACAAAATCCTCTTCAACACAAATCTTTTAACTTCTTTAATCACAATGTCTTCTTCACCAAACATCATAGAAATTTCATCTGATTCTTCTTCTGATTCCGAAGATTCAGGATGGAACAACTATTTTCCTCCAAATTATTCTTCAACTTCAAGAGCAAACCTTTCAAAGAAAAAGACTAAAACATCCTCATCTGAAGAAACTTCCTCCGATGAACTTCCTCCTTATGTTGATGATTCATCCTCCTCTTCGTCTGACTCTTCTGATGATGATGATGAACTTCACAAACTATCAAACTTACTCACAAAAGAATTTGAGAAAGCAGCATCATCAGTGAAGATTCCTATTCCAAAGAAGAATAACTCTGTTCCAAAGAAGAAGCCTGAGAAGCAACAATTTCCATCTCCAAGATCAGTAATACTTGCACTTCCCTGCAAACAGGTATCTGAACTCATGGGTAGCAGAAGAGCCCGCAGCAAAATCATGCCAAATATCACTGGAAAAGGAAAACTTGAGTAGTTGTATTGTCTTTTGTGTTTGTGTAGGTTGTTATGGTATCTTTTGTTGGTAGTTTTTGTTGGTTTTTCCTTGTAACCGTATGAAGCTTTGTAATGAATCCACCTTTATAATGAATAAAGTTTAAGCACTTCTTTATAATTCATCTCTGAGTTCTTAATTCCTCCCCTGAATTCCATAATGATCAATCATCTTTAACAGCAACAAGAACAAACTTTAATTCCTCCCCTGTTTGGAAGAATCCTCACCATCAGATGAACTAGAACATAAGTTATCCAAGCTCAGCATCCAATAAAACCATTTGTACAAGTTACCATCAATTCAGTTGTTTAGTTTCAAACTGCTCTCAACACTTCCAGATGTATTACCTTCTGAGAGAGGTGTATCACAGAGCATAAACTCAGTAGGAACTAAGTTTTGAACAATCAGTACAAACTGGTGAAGGCAGTAGTTCAGACTGTTTACACCAGCAGTTCAGACTGTTTAGCAAAAAGTTTTCAGAGATAAAATCAAATTTTGAAATTTAATTTGTGGATTCAAAAACAGTTTTGTCCACTTATAGTTTTTAGCAAACTATCAGCTATGAACGGATTTGACTTGTCTTTACCAATAGCCGTTTGCTATGGACTAGCCAACTCTTCACACTTAAGATTTGGTGAGTTGATAACCAACCAGTTTTTGGTAAACTGTCAACCATAAACGGATTTGAGTAGTCTTTACCAGAAACTGTTTGATCTGGACTAGTTGATTCTTATATTGATTAGACATGGTGAATCAATTACCATTTGTTGTGTGACAAGCATTCACACTTGATAATCCAAACCACCATTCTTTTCAAAACATAATCCAAAGCAAAAAGCTTTTCTTAACCTGAAATGTTAGTCCAAAACCAAAGAAAACACAATACATAATATTCTCTTTTAACAGTTATTCCATTTGACTAACAAATTCACAAGCAGTTTTAAAAACATTCAAGCAGTCTCAACTATACAAATAGCACAATTAACAGTACACAATCCAAAAACATTTACACATTAATCTTTTGAAGGATTAAGCATTCCAATACCTATAACCAAGTACTGAAATCTGCTTACATCAAAACCTTTTGTTAAGAGATCAGCAAAGTTGTTATCAGTGTGTATTTTAACAACTTGAATTAACTTCTTTTCAGCACAGTCTCTTATAAAATGATGTCCAACCTTAGGAACTAGTTTATTCATCTCAACACTGTATGTATTATCCTTTCTGGGGATTTTAATCAATACTTGACTTTCATCAGGTAGCTTGAAATCAGGAGAAAGTATATGACAATCAGTATCAGTAAATAAAACTTTGTTCTGTTTATCACAAATTTGTGATACACTGAATAGATTGTACTTAAGTTCTGGTACATAATACACATTCTCAAAATCAAGGTTACCAGTTTTAATTACCCCTTTACCAGTAATTCTTCCTCCAACACCACCACCAAAGACAACTGGTCCTCCATCCAGAGCAATAAAGTCTGAAAGATATGACTTGTTGCCTGTCATGTGCCTTGAACATCCACTGTCGGAAAATCCTCTATCTTCTTTGTCATTTGAGGGATGTTCCTGCACACAAAATAAAGGTGTTAGTTTCTTTTGGGGATCCAAACCATCACTGGTTTGGATCTGCCTTGTGCATCAAGATGAGAAAACTTGTTTAAGGTCTTTGATGCACCATTGGTTTGGCAAAATGTTTATCCCAATGTGCTGAGGCCTTGACAGCATTGCCCCAATATCCCTTAGCATTTAAGTACCTAGCAGTCTGATTTGCTAGGTCAGCAGTTAAGCGTGTCTCTAATAGGACCTGTCTAAGTAGAGTGTACCGTCTCGAGAGAATTTCCTTGAACTTGACCAGGACGGATAATAATTTCAAGCTAGTCTAACTAGTGATGTAAGCATGTCTCAAATCGGTCATGTTCACTGAAAATCGATCAATTCAAAAATTGCAAACTCTACCTAACATGTGCAAAATTATCTTAAAAATGCATAAGCACATGTGAAGGGGGAGTATTTCAGAAAATGCAAAACTCTCTAAGTGTTTAAAATGTGTTTTATATTCATAAACACTTTGAGAGATTTTCACAAAAGGTTTTATGGCATTTGATCAATTAACCAACCTAGGATAATCATGGAGTAATAAGGTGATTAAGGTTAGGTTTATGTCCTATGATCCGCTAGAGCCGGAGGGATCTACCCAAGGACAATCCCAATAGATTAGAATTAGAAGTCCTTAGGTATGATTTAAAAAATGAGTAAAGTGATGAAAGGAGAAAGAAAGGGTTGAAGAATTAAAAAGAAAAATTTGTGAAAAGGGTGAAAATAAATAGCCCCCCAATAAACTTAGGAACAAAAACCGGATCAATACATCTGTTATCGGTTATCACAAAGATGATACCGATATTGAAGATAAGACATCATGGACCCAGTGACGCACTGCACAACCCCTCCTAGCCACTCAAGTATCTCTTAAAAGATATTTGTTCAAAGTCATGGGTTAATAGACAAAGAAGTTACTAAAGTTTAGAAAAATGTTCGCCTAAGTTACTATAGTTTAAAACGTTACAAACAAGTTACTCAAGTTCACGGGTTTATCAACTGGATTACTAAAGTTTCAAAAATGTTACACTAGGGTTACACCCAAGGTGGGCAACCGGTTGATAGCCGGTATCCCAGCCTAAAACATATTCCTCCTCAAAGAAGTTACTAAAGTTTGAGAAAAAGTTCATCTAAGTTACTAATGTTTCAAAACTGTCATCTAAGTTACTCAAGTTCACGTTTATTTATTTTTTTTTTTTATTATTTGTAAAACTTGTTTTTGTAATAACTATGATACAGAATAAAACAAGGTAAAATCCATAGATGTACTAGGTGAAGTGTAACACTCTCAAAATATCGCAATGGATGATAATGTCATTGGGGTGCTACTTTATAGTACAAAGTTCAAGCCATAGAAAAAGACTTCTAAATGAGAATTTTTTAAAAGTTATCATTCGATAAATAAATCAGAGTTACAACAAAATAGCCCGTATTTCAATATTTTGTACATACTTTCGTAAGTATGTGTAAGGTATGTGTAAGGTAATGTAATGTTTTTTGGGCAATTAGTAATTTCAGGGCAACCGTTTTTGTGCGACTAGACATAAATGTCATTTCACCACCAAAATATTTTGGGCCACCAGTACTTTTAGGGTAACTTGTACTTGGGCGACTGTCTATTTTGTAATTTCAGGGCAACCATAGTGTGTTCCTTATTCTCTATTATATAAAGAGAATACAGGTCTTAGTTTTAAGTGTGTCAAAGATGTAAACACAGAAAACGTGTGTGTGTGTCTCCTAGGCGTGAGTCCTCTAAAGTAGATTCCTAGGGTTTAGTGTTTTATTTCAGCTCAAATGATCATTGATCCCTGTTAGATTAGTAACCGTACTATACTTGATCACGTAGAATTGGGGCTTATCGTATTAGTTGTGTTTGTAATAGTTGTAGAAGATGATGACGAGAAACCTTGTTCAATAATAATGATGTTTTACTTATTCCACTGCTATGTTCTTATCATTGTTATTGTTAATCCCTAGTGCTCTAAACGATCCATGGAGTTATTCTAAACTCCTCATACATTAGTGAACAGGAATACAAACCCATTATCCGATTTAACTATAGTAACTTAAGTAAACAATGCCCCAAACTTTAGTAACTTATGTGAACATTTTCTCAAACTTTAGTAACTTATTTGTCTATTAACCCATAATATATCGGTGCCACGTAGGAATTTAACCGGTAGTAAAAGGTTAAAACTAAAACAGTAACTTATGTAACCGATGGGAAAAAGTTGAGTAACTTGTTTGTAACATATTAAACTATAGTAACTTAGGTGAACATTTTCCAAAACTTTAGTAACTTATTTGTCTATTAACCCTTGTTTTATTTCTCATGGAGAACCTTGCATAATCTATTGACCTCTAACTCCGAGATGTGTTGATATTGAAAAGGAGGCCCTCTGCTCCATGCCTCTGACGACTAAAACCAAAACGCACTTAATCGAGTCTAGAGCCATGATATTCATTAAAAGATCTCTTAGGATACACTATCCTATGCATACACTTGTGCTCGCCAAAAAGGACACAAGTTGTATAAGAGTCTTTATGGGATCTTCGGATCTTGCCACATACATCATGATGGTTGTTATTTGTTTCAAATGGTCTACAGTTGTGGAGTGATACTTTGGTGTACTTCAGCGGCTCACCTGAATTGTGGGTATACTTCGGTGTATCTGTGTAAGCCTTCTTGAGGGTATCCAATTCAGGAACAGCCTTTGTAAGGATTAGAGAGGGTTTTCACACGATGCTGTTAATTCTCTTGAAGTTTGAGCCTATAAGTGCTGGAAATCCCGCCAAGGAGATTCCTTTCACGAACTGAGTCCTTAAGACGTGGGTCTTTACTTGGATTTTATCCATAGTATTGATAACTGTCCCTAATGGGATTAGGACTGCTGATGTGCCCAACCAAGGTGAATGGAATCAAGACATTCATCAGTAAAATAATCATAGTGGTCTATTCTCTAAGAAAAGTCCACGATGATCGATTGGTGATTTCATCTAACATTTTTATGCAGGTACTGATGATAGTCCCTTGGTGGAAATGCCGTTTACCACCATCATTTCATCAACATCTTCACCTCCATGTACTCATACTTATGAAGTTCATCCTCAACAAGCTCAAGTGAAGAATGTTCAAGACAAAAAGATCAAGTTTAAGACAAAGAGTTGCGTCAAAGTCAAGAGCTAATCAAGAAAGTCAAGAACAAGTACAAGTATTAAGTGAGGAAGACATAAGTATGAAGTTCAAAGTAGTTTCAAGAAGTATGAGTATGATGGAGAAGACGACACAACTAATCATAAGAAGATGTTGATCAAAGGCAAGAACGATTAAAAGTCATTAATCAAAGATCACAAAGCATGAAGGAATGAAGAATCAAGACTATTCTACAACGACACACAAAGTTCAAGACAAAGAACACAGAAGACCTAATTACGTGGAGAATCATTTGAATGACCACCCCTTAGGGGGAGATTGTTAGCAATAAAGAAAAGTGATGGTCATTCTCATTAATTAGAACTTTGTAATGTGTCTTAAGTTATGTTATTGAATAGTGATTGGGCTCGTAGAATTGGTAATCTAATAGATTAGTAGTATTAAAGTAATATAAACCTTATATTGTAAACCAAGTCCAAGTATGTAAAGCCCATCTCAAGGCCCATGAAAATCCTTGTTATCTAAGTATAAATACCTCCAAACGGTCTCATTTGGAGGTGTGCTTGAGTGTGTATGAGTGTGTTTTTATTTATAAAAGTTTTCCTTCTTTATCTCTTAAGTTTCTCTCACTAAACTCACGCATCGTTTAAGTCACCAAGATTAATATAATGATAAGGTTAATAGATCAAGGTCCTACATCTTCATACACTTGGCTAACACCTAAGGGTGTTAGCCCATAATCTCAATAACAAAGCAAACAAATATAATCACAACTTAAATTGTATGAAACATAGTAAATATGATACGCTAACCGAATGATTATATGATGAAACTAGGTTAAAAAGAGTTCTCCTAAGCAATGATTGAGTTTGCAGAACCTTCTTGCCTTCTAAAATCATCTAGGAACTAGTCTTGTGGTATAAAGTTGTGCGGAATTCGTATCAAGGTTTCTTTATATAGTCTTTGGAAAAATGTCGATACAGCGTATTGAGATCCCTCGATACGGCATATCGGACAATAATAGCGTAGCCCCCGCGATTAAAATATTCTAAAATCTGTACGAACCACCTGTTGATATGGCGTATTGGCCATATTGGATAGGCCGTATTGGTGCCCTTCACGACTTGTGGATTTGATTAAGTCTTGAATTGGATATGTCGTATTCTAGATGATGAATACGGCGTATTGAACCTCTGTAAAGTGGACTTAGCTTGATTTCTTTTTTATAGCTCCAAATTACATCCATTTCCTTAACTTTCATCAATTGCTCCGTTATTTATTGTGATTAACAAAAGTAAGCAATTAAGTATCAATTCTTACATAAATAACATAAAATAAGCAATATATATGGGATAAATGATACATATAATTAGTCATTATTTGATGTCATCAAACATCCCCACTTGAATTCTACTTGTTTTCAAGTAGATCTTAGATTTTACTTAGGAAAACATATCCCAAACAAGAGTCTAGGAATAATATTTTAAGTTTATTACTCAATCAAAAGTGCACAACCAAACACCTCATGAAATAGGAAAATGAAAACACTCAAATCACTCAACTAATCTATGTGGTCACATTCTAGTAATTCGCTCGATTGCTCAGTCATGATGAGTATTCTATCATAAGCTTGGCAAGAATACACATCTCCACCAATTAACTTTGAGAGTAACAAAGGTAAAAAGTTAATTGGGTTAAAATGATGAAGGCTTAAGGGTTAATCATTCATTCTTTTTAATCTCTATCGATACCAATACTCCAAAAAAGGCGACAAAACCACAAATGTACGCCCAAATCCATGACCGCGACACTTGTGATTGCTCAATTCCTTAACTCGAATAAGCTAAATGTAGGCTAAGTAACCTTTTCCAATAATCTTACACCAACGAGGGCGCCAAAACTACAAATACACTTTCAAATCAATGAATGAGACATTAATAGCAACATTAGCTATCATCAATGTTAATATATATATATATATATATATATATATATATATATATATATATATATATAATATATATATAATTTATATGTTTATTCAATGGTGTAACCTTTAAAGTAGGATATAATAGGCACCAATAAGGGATTGACAAGTGTCCTTTGTATTTAAAAGAAAATATTAATTAATTTTTATATACTTGAGGGTATTATAGTAATCTTCTTTTTTGACATAATCTGATTTATTCACATGTATCCCATATTATTAGCCCATCATTTCTAGTTTATAGTAACATTACGTTACAAAACAATCACACCAAAGTTTTCCTCAGTAATAATAATTTACACACATTACACGCAGCTTCCTTACACAATCAAATTCATCGAACCAATGAATTGTTTCAAACTATGAGTAGTACAAATTATGATTCAAGGAATTTCCCATAAAAGAATAGGGGGTTACAAGACCAGGACATGGATGACGTGGTCCGGACGAGGGTGAACACATGGATATTTAAGATAGTGATTAGTTTGTTCAATTGGTTATGTCTGAATTATGTTTTAATGTATGTCTGGACATTCGTTTCAGTTCGTTGTTGAATCTGAATTGTGTTTGATTAATACTGGAATACATTAGATGTTTTGGGTAAACATGTACAGTTTATATTTCTTATGTTCTATCATTTTTTTGGAAACAGAGTGTTTGGGATTATATACTATAATGCATTAGTTCATTTATGATGTCATTTTTAAAAAAAAGGAGTGTTTGGGATTATATGCTTTCATTTTAATTCGAAAGGGAGTGTTTGGGATTGAGTATATGCTGTCATTTTTTTTATATGTTGTCAATTTTTTTTTCAAAAGGAATGTTTCGGATTATATGCTGTTAGTTTCTTGCTTATTGTATTTTGAAAGTGAGTGTTTGAGACTGATTATTCAAATTTCAATTCGGATTACGTATCGCAACATATAAGTTACCTTTAAAGTTTTTAATGTTCATGATAATCTTCATTTGAAACAACCTATATTTATACCAGTTGTTCACTACACACACTATAATATATCTATAACTCATAACCCACATAAATCTTGTGATGTTGGCTGAAACTTTAGAGAGAGAAAGAGAGGAGAGGGAAACTTTCTAGTGAGAGAAATATTGAGATATTAGATTAAGTGTAGTGAAAGCTCCAACCCTTCCCACACTTGGGAAGGGGTATTTATACTTACTAGCTAAGTTACCCCTAGTAGGCTATGGAGTGAGCTGACAGTGGGTAAAACCCGACCCAACTCCACAAATACTAATATAACTAAACTAATACTAATAATACTAATAAGCCTACAAGCTACATAAATGCTAAATAGATACTCGGGGTGACCGAGTCTTCATATGAATATTTAGATTCCTAACAATCTCCCCCTAAGCGAGGTCACCCCGAAAATTACATTTTGAATTCTAGCATTTTATTACATGATTTTGACTTCCTAGCTTGTAGTGTTTGATTCTTCTGATGGTCCCTATAATTAACATAAATACAAGCTACTCAACTATATTAACCACGACTACAACTACTATTAACTACAAATGTAAACAACTAAACTAGAAATGAAATATGAGAGATTAGATAAGAGTAGAGAAGAAGAGAACTCGGATGATTAATATTCACCAAAATATTTGGACAGAGCTTACGCACATAGAAGGAAAACCAACAAGGGAAATGAGCACCCAAGACTTCTATTTATTGCCACAATTTAGGGCGTCTTTTCCCTTTTAGCGCTTCTAGAATATATTATTACAAAGTGGCCGGCCAATGGACTCCTAATGGACCGAGCTATTAAACACTAATTAGAATCCATATTTGAGCAACCTTTTACACGTTATGACCAAGACTTAATATAAATAAAATGCGTTCCCAACAATCTCCCCCTAAGTCTTGGTCATCTTGGTTGCTTGAAGTCATCTTTGCTTCTTCGGCTTCTGACGTCTTCATAATCTTTGTTCTTTCGTTCTTGATACGTTTTGATAAGATATGGTACTGATTTGCCGATCTCCAATGGTCTCTGCTTCTGGTGTCTTCACGTCTTCTCCACCATGCTCATATGTCTTTGGACTTTAGTTCTGCAACTGGTTCTCACATCTTTAATCTTTGACTTTGTGAAAGGTTGTAGTGCTTGAACTTTGACTTTTCTTTAACATTTGTTGAACTTTTGTTATTTCTGAGTCTTTGTGAGAGTATATCTTTAGGATATGAGCATGATGGAATCTTGATGGTGGTTGAACTCCAGGTCTTCAAGCTCCGCCCAGGTACATCACGAACCAACCGGCACTTACGGGTTTAGACTTCGAGATCGTCAACAGCATAGTGTGAAGACTTTCTCTAATCTTTACCTAGGCCGTTCTGAATCGGATACCCCCGAAAGGGCTTACACGGACACACCGAAGTGCACCCACGATTCAGTGAGTCACTGGAGATCACCCCACGACTGTAGACCGTTTTGGAGCAAACACTAAGCGTAACCCACAAGGAGTTACCAAAGTGACCTGCTTTAGGGCTGTTTGATGTTGACCCTGGCAGGATTTCCATTCTATCACTAAGAATCACAATTGTGAATTCTCTCAAGAATGTTCTCAGCAGATTGCTAAGATCTGCGAAGGACTCTTCTTAATTTAACAACTGCTGCCCATGATGTAGAACAACAGTGTAATACTAAGTGTTCCTAAGAGATCTTTGATGAATCTCCTAGCTCTAGACTCTATTAGTGCACATTTGTTTAGTCGTCGGAGGCGTGGAGCAGAGTACCTCCTTTTCAATATCAACACATCTCGTAGTGAGAGGTCGATAGATGATGAAGGGTTCTCCGTGTGAAATGAAACAAGTGTCTTTTGAGAGACACCTGAGTGGCTAGACGGTTAGTGCAGTGCGTCACTGGGTCCATGACGTCTTTTATCTTCAATACCGGTGATGCCCATCAACAAGTAGATTATGAATTGAACCCGGTGTCTGCCCTAAGGTTGAACAAATGGAGGGTTATTTCTTTTCACCCTTTTCTTTTCTTTTCTTTTTAATTCTTCAACCCCTTCTTTCTCCGTTCATTTCATTTCTCCTTTTTCAATCATACCTAGGACTTTCTAGTTCTAAACTATTGGTATTGTCCTTGGGTAGATCCCTCCGGCTCTGGCGGATCATAGGACGGTTATTCCTAACCTTTGTCACCTTATAACTCCATGACTATCCTATTGATGCCATAAACCAAACCTTTTGAAAAATATCTCAAAGTGTTTATGATTATGAAAACATATTTTGTTAACACTTTGAGAGTTTTGTGATTTTCAGAAAGACTCCCCCTTAACATGTGCTCATATATAGTTAAAGTAAATTTGCACATGCCGAGTAGAGTTGGCACTTTTTGAATTGATTGATTTTCAATGAACATGATCATCGCGAGACACGCTTACATCACCAGATGAACTGGCTTGAAATTATTACCCGTCCAGATCACATTCAAGGAAAATCGCTCGAAATCGGTACATTCTACTCAGACACGTCCTTTGCGAGACACGTTTACATCACCAGATGAACTGGCTTGAAATTATTACCCGTCCGGGACATGTCTTTTCGACTACTGACTTTTTCCTATCGTCAATTCGAGGGTCAATTCTGAGTCGAGCACTTATGAGATACCATCTTTCCTTTACCATATTTTAATCATTACTTATTCTCCCCCTCAAAAATAGCATACTCATGATGTTTTTGAGTTTTGTGGGAAGAGTTTCAAGAACGTTTGTTATTCCGAACAAAGATTATTTTTCAAATACTCCCCCTTGACGAGGGAATACTTGTCCTTATGAGCAGAATTTTTTGAAAAACTTAGAAAAAATTCTGGTTTAATTCTACTCATAAGAAAGAAGCTTTCGCTCCTTTGATCAGGATTGAGGCACTGAAGCGTACCTCAGGGTCCTTTCTTTACAGGTACGGGTTGTGCACTGTTATGTGTGCACAAGCCATAATATCACAATCATATTAGTAAGAATATCAAATAGGAATAATGAATTATGAAATCAAATTCTTACATCAACCTCCTTTTCCAAATGTTGTGAATACCAGATCCGTCCTTTGATATGTTCTGATCAGGAACGGTGGACGACCTCCAACATAGCATTCCAATCTCCGCATCTGATCTCTGCGGTATAATCTTCTCTCGATCTTCCAGATGAACTGCTTTACTTGTCTCAGCTGATCACTATTCCATCTCCTTGTCTTTCCCAATTCTTGATCACGAACTCTATGAACCAACCCGTCACGGACATTTTTCAATGTATCGTCGCAAAACTTGTGTATCTCGTGATATGACATGAAGCATTTTATTGTCATTACACTTCTGTAGATGAAACCAAATTGGATGGCTCTTCATGGTGTATTGAGCTTCATGATTGGTGTTTCAAGATGTAGTACAGGCTCAATGAGATTCAACTTCATTTGATAACTCTCTACTCCTAGCTGGAGATCTTCTACTCATTCTTTGATGATCGTTCTTCTGATGAAATGGCAGATAGCCGTACTGAAGGCGTATTGAAGATCGGTGGTGAGATGTTGCAGCTTCCCTTGTACTTTGATGAGATACATGTCTTCAATATCATTGAGATTTAAATCTGGGAAGTCTGCTTCTGAGAATGAGTAGAGTTTGTTGTCGTGTCTTCTGACGTTGATCTCAGATAGGAATGTGTAGTCATACTTCTTCACTCCCTTGACACTAACCACTGCCACAATCCTGAGGACACTGTTTACTGAATCCAGAGATTTGTTAACTAGCTTACTTTGGTACCAAGTCCTTCGTTTCTCGAACCAGTGGTAGATTCCTAATTCAGCATCGCGATCATAATTCACTAGTTGTTTGATGAAAAGGTCTTGGTGAATGGCATTTTCCTCAATGGCTGGTTGTGGGTAACTTGCTGCTGGGGTGAAGGTTATTGATTTTGCATACTTGGTTTTGCTTTTGGCTCCGTGCTTGAGAAGTTCGAGATCGTTGTTGAAGAAGAATTGGTAAGGGACGATTTCTGAATGGTGTTTGCAAATCACGGGAAGTGGCTTGGTCCAGTCTGTGATGTAAGAACGATTTTTTCTATCTCTGCCATCAACCCTGAGTATGTCTGGATTCGTCCAGTCAAACTCACTTGACATTGCTCGAGCAATGTTTTCAAGGTGATATTCTAGCTCAGCTGCACTCGCAGATTTGTCTTTGAGAAGATTAAATGCATCATTCTTTATCCGACGAAGTTCCCTCTTGGTCATCTTCTTGATTTTCAGAGTATGTTTGACTTGTTGTGTGATTGCAAACGTACTGTCTTCTATCTTAGAATCTTCGTCTTCATGGATTTGAGCACTCGCCAGTTGATCAAACCATTCATTACCATTTGTGTCATCATCATTGTCCAACCACGAGACCACGTTTATGTTGCTAGAAGATTTCTTGCTTGTGGTTGTCTTGGTCTTTGGTGGGGACTGAGGTTGATCATCTTGCTGTTGAAAAGCCATTTCATCGGTGGTGAAGTGCTCAAAATGATGCTCAGTAGCAGTTGGACCAGATTCTGGAGCTTTTTTTGGTTGAGATGTGGTCGTAGTTGACGGTCTAGTTGGGATTTTGAATTGAGGACCTGAACTGCCTGAATCCTTGTGTTTCTTTGATTGGGTTTCGGGGTCTTGGTCATAATTTTCACGAGGACGTTTACCCTTATCAGCTGCAACCTTGCATGATTCCATATTAGCCCGAATGTCATCAATGATAGGTATTTCTGTTTAGGTTAGGGAAGGTTTTGCAATGAGTTTGGTGAGAAGGGCATCCTGAAGTTCTTCAACGGTGTATTCAAGAATATGCTTCTGTTGGTGTGTGGATGCAGCGATGTCTTGAACCTTTTCTTCGAGTTGTGAGTCAATGTGTTCTGTGATATTCTTCTCAAGTTCGTGCATATACTTCTTGACATAGTGCTTTGTGTTGACCTTAGACTCCTTGAGGAGTCTTTTCTTGACATCGTCATCCAGGAATTCATCCATCAATTTCTTTGTTTTCAGCAATTCATCAACAGGCTCAGATAGCCCTTTGACCATATTCTTCAAGTCTACTACTTGGTCATTTACCTTGTTGTCTTTCTGAGCTTGAGCCAGTTTAATAGCTTTTTTCAACTTCATGGCTGTTGGTGAGATGACTTCAACTCTGGTTACTCTTGCGATTCTTCTCACACCTTTGCCCTTGATGATTGCTTTAAGAGTTTCCTCTGTTGTTGCTTTTCTCTTTGTTGTTGGTGATGATGAACGTGAAGAAGATTCAGAATAAGTTGATGCATTAGGTGAGTCTGGAGGGGTAGGATCCTTAGGAGGAGTTAGTGATTTAGGAGTGAGACCGGAGGAGTAGATTCCTTTGGTGGTGAATTAGGAGGAAATAGTGGAGTTTTAGGTGGGGAGGTGGGAGGAGTTGTGGGTTTAGGAGAAGTTTGAGCCTTTGATTGTGACTCCTCATGAGGAGTGAGAGTAAGATGAAGTGGGGTTTTTGGAGGTGTATTAATGAAATTGTCTGCTTCCTTTTCCGCCTCTTCAACTTCTTCTTCTGTCTCCTTTGCTAGCCTTTCTGCCTCCTCTTTCTTTTCTTGTTCTGCCTTGTGCTTAGTTTCCAGTTCTTTGGCAGCTTCAATAGATTTATCCCCAAGAATGTCCCGTTCATCCTCAGATAACCAATCAATTGGGTCATCAAGTTTTACTCCTTCTTTCTCTTTATCACTTTCCAGCATATCATCAGGAATCTCCTCATCAGTCAGGACCTTCTTCTCTTTTTCATTGTCACTGCCGGGTTGATTAACCGGACATGGTGTTGGGGGAATAGCTGACTCAGCCCTCTTGGGTTGATAAACCGTATCAGGCTGAGCTGTGGTAGTAGCAGCTATAGACCCTCCGGGTTGATTAACCGGATCAATATGGGTCGGAGCTACTTCTTGAACAGTTCCGGATCCTCCAGCTCCCTTTGCCATTTCCATCTTTCTCATTACTTCAACCCTTAGATCAGCCCTTCTGGCGTCATCTTCTTTGATTGACTTCATGCTAGCTTCCATTGCTATTGTTGTAGCAATGTCAACTTCCATGTCAGCATCTTCCTCATTCATCTGAATAGTTACTTCTTCTCCTGATTCCGTCTTATCTGATTCAGTTTCTTCTTCATCAAGAATTCCACTTTCTTCCATTTTTGGATTTGGATCTATCTTTACTCGTCTTTTTAGCGTTCTGGGGTGTCGTTTTCTTGTTTGCTTTGAAGCACTTGAAGCACTCCCAACCTTACTGCTTTTAGAATGAGTTTTCGAAGAACCGTTCCCTCACCATGCTTAGAGAACCCGACCTGACTTATGCTATATGCATAGTCATAGTCTCTGAAAGCCTTTGTCTCCTTTACTGAGTCGATCAACAATTCTTCTAGTTGTCTCAACCCTTGTTTGTGAGTACTGTCTTTAGGAAAGTAAACTAAGTTGACAGTCTTATCCATTCTCATCACATGTAGTTCCCTGTCTTCGGGTCGTGGAGAAATGTCGAGGTTCTTATCAATGACAAAACTTATCAGCATTTTGGTGTAACGGACGAATGGGATTCTTGTTAATGGTTTCTTACATTGGGCTCTTATCTGAAACACAAGATCTTCCCAGATGAATGCAGCATAGTCAAGAATTCTCTGATTAACTATGCCCCAGAAGAGTTGAGCGTGTGAGAATCTTGGATGCTCATGTCCACTGTCTCTTCCTGAAACTGATCGAACCAATATGTAGTAAATGGTTCTCCATGGTTGTGGAATGGATTTTGCATTTATGCTTGAGATTGTTGTGAGTGGAAGGTTGGGTTGTTCATCATAACCAATGTCGAGGAGAAATTTGAGGATATCATGTTCTGATGGTGCAGGCCAATATCTGTTAGATAGTTCAGGTGGTTCGGGTAGGGATAAGGCTTTATGTAGGTGTGTAGGTGTGACTTTGACTTGTTTTCTGTCCAGGGTGCACGTGAAGTATCTGTCATAGTCATCGAGCTGAATGGTACTCCACATTTGATGAATGTACAACTCTGGGACATTTTCTGAATTCTCCAAGATACTCTTGCATTCGTGTCTTCTGAGAATTTCAATGGCTATTTGACAACTTGGCTCAGCACATTTGATGTTATCAAAGACAACCCTTGCATTGTTTTTTCCATACTTAGCCTTGTACCCTTGAGGGAACAGTTCTTCTTTGGTGATCATGGGTAGTGGTTGTTGTACTGGTGCAGACATTGTAAACAATCTGAAACATCATGAGACACCAATTTGCAGGATACATGTGTGTTAACATTAGTTTAAACTTAATGATTCACATGAGATCCTTAACTGACCATTTCTTTAGAAATGACAATTTCTATATCATTTGACAAATCCTAAAGGAATTGATAAATTCTTAAGAGTCTGACAATTTCGAAAGTAATTGACAATTGCGAAAGAATTTGTCAATTGCGAAAGAAATTATCATTTGCGAAAGAATTTGTCAAATGCGAAAAAAATTGTCAAATGCGAAAGAAATTATCATTTGCGATAGTAATTGTCATTTGCGAAAGGAATTGTCAATTGCGAAAGAAATGACAATTGCGAAAGCATTTGACAATTGCGAAAGCAATTTCAATTTCGAAAATTTCTTATACAAGAAATTTCGATATCCTTTGAAGACGTTCTATTCACCAGATCTTTCGCATTTCATATTCACTTGAGATTTTGTTATCACGCTTGTTACAATGGAATCCTATGAAGTTTCTAAGCATTTTGACCAAGTTTTAACAACTTTTAACCACAAGATCTTAAGAATCAAACTGAACGTGCTCAAGTATTCTTCATAAACCCTACAGACCAATTATACGCATTTGATGTTTCTGGGTTCAATCCAAGGTTACAAACACTCAATTCAAGGCATAACTACAACATTTCAACACATTAGTTACACTAAAACACTTGCAATTGATTTTCCCCAATTCGTACGCTTAAACCCTAAATCAAGAACATTCACAATACGAGTTTCTGGGTCTAATTCAAGTCAGGCATTACGTTTATGGGTTCATTCTAACCAATATTCATCAACAATAATCATTATAAACACATAGAATCAATATGCACAATTTATGCAAAACCCTAGATCTAAAACAATTATTTCAGACAAATTCAACTGTTGGATCGTGAAATCCTTAAGAACCGTTGTTCATAATCATATGTTAAACATTTAAACACTCACAAATTTGAACAATCTTGAACGGATATGCAGAATCAGTTAGGGCCGTTGATGAAGTGGTTGAAGGTATTGAATATGGTTGTCAGTGAAATAAATGTACTGCAGTTAATTGCTAATTGTTTTTATTACTTTTGAATTTTACTTTTCTAATTTTGCACATTAAGTCCTTAGGCTTTTAATCTTTTGCTCTTATCAACCTACCATAGCACCATACTAACTTAAAGTATTCAATTTAGCAAATTTGGCACACAACTTCTTAATCCTAGATTATCACCAATCTTTAAAGGCACCAACGTTGAAGAAACGATGCAAGTACAACTTTTGAAAAAAAATTAAACATTTTGTGTCTCCCCCTCAACATTTGTTCTAAAAATAATTGATGACGGTGTAAAAAATGAACAAAGTGTTGATTAAGGATTGTACTTGCATTTTTTTTAATAGAAATGGAAAATCTTTTTGTGTTTTTCAATAATTATTTACAAAGATAGTTTGATGTATGACTCCATTTAGTTTTGAGTAAGAAAGTTGTTTAAGTCTTCTGGAGTCAAACATCTCATGCCAATCTAGTAAACAAGTTCCACAAATCTTGCATGGGGCAAGGCTTTGGTGAACAAGTCCGCCAGTTGGTGTTCAGTACCCACAAAGTATAATTCAACAGTACCTATTTCCACATGCTCCTTGATGAAATGATAGCGTAGAGCAATATGCTTGGACTTGGAATGTTGGACCGTGTTGCAGGAAATAGCGATGGCACTCTTGGAATCACAGTACATAGGATTCTTGTTGAAGACATATCCATAGTCCATTAGCTGAGATCGCATCCAAATGACTTGAGCGCTGCATGCTGACATGGCGACGTATTCCAATTCTGTAGACGACAGTGATGTGCAGTCTTGCTTCTTTGATTGCCAAGAGACGAGCTTGTCACCCAAAAACTGTAGTCCCCCTGACGTACTTTTGCGTGTGTCTAAGCACCCTGCATGGTCAGCGTCTGAAAATGCAACAAGTTCAAACCCATAATCCTTTGGATACCAGATCCCCAGATTAATGGTCCCCTTTATGTATCTAAGGATTCTTTTAACGGCTGACAAATGCCGCTCAGTTGGTCTTGACTGATATCGGGAGCAAAGGTACGTAGCAAATACAACATCTGGTCTGCTAGCTGTGAGATACATGATCGACCCAATCATACTACGATGTTTGGTAGGATCAATGGGTGTCCCATGTATGTCAGCATCTAGCTTTGGGGATGAGGTGGACATAGGGGTGTTATAGGTGTCACAGCTAGTCATACCATGCTTTTTCAGGATTTCCTGAGCATATTTGGACAGACTTAAGAATATACCACGGGGTGATTGATGAACTTGCAGTCCTAAGAAGAACTTCAGTTCACCCATCATGGACATCTCAAAGTTATTTTTCATTAGTTTTGCGAAAGCATTTGAGTACTTTTTATGTGTTGATCCAAAAATGATATCATCTACATAAATTTGTACGATGAGAATGTCCTCCCCGTGTTTTTGTATAAACAAATTCGGGTCCACAGTTCCTTTAGTAAAATGGTTTGCAAGTAAGAAAGCAGATAATTTGTCGTACCAGGCCCTTGGGGCTTGTTTAAGGCCGTAAAGGGCTTTCTTTAGCCTATATACGTGATTCGGATGTTCTTGGTCCACGAATCCTTCTGGTTGGGAAACGTACACTTCTTCCCGGAGTTGGCCGTTGAGAAATGCATTCTTCACATCCATTTGGTTAACAGTTATTTTCTTGTGAGCCGCGTAAGCCAGAAACATGGGAACAGTCTCGAGCCTTGCAACAGGAGCAAATGATTCTTCGAAGTCGATTCCTTCTTTTTGGCTGAATCCTTTTGCAACCAGGCGGGACTTGTTACGAATGACAATACCATCTGCATCTAACTTGTTTTTCCAGATCCATTTCAATCCAACAACATAAACCCCATTTGGTCTCTCTACTAGTTCCCAAACTTCTAACCGCTTGAATTGTTCCAATTCCTCTTACATGGATTCAATCCAGTTTTCCTAGGTAAGGGCTTCCTTAATGTTTTTGGGTTCGGCTTGACAAACGGTGAGTGCATAAATGCAGGTTTCACCGTCTTTATGGAGTCTTTGTCTTGTCATGACTGGGTTTTTTGGATTATCAATGATGTTTACTAAGGGGTGGTCCTTTGTCCATTTATGAGTGGATGGATAGTGTTGATAATTATTGTGCAGGTTTAACGGTTCCAAATTGCGTGTTGAAGATTCTGCAATATCTGGAAAGGTTGGTGCAGGTGCAAATGGATTAAAGAATGCATCTCCGTCTTAACCTGTTGGTGTGGGTACTTCAGCAGAATTGTGGGGGGAATCTTCAGCTGCGGGTGTAGAAGTGGAAGGTGTTTGATCTACTGACGATGATGGTTCTGGTTGAGGTGCATCGTCAGCAACTGATGTGGAAGTAGTTGCTGGTGTATCAGGTGCTTGATTTGTTACGGTTTGAGCAGTGGAATTGGTGGATACATCAGAGGCACGATTAACTAGAGTGTCATCGAACAGAGGAGCAAACAAATCTTCTAAATCCTTTCTATTGAACGGTAAAGATGCAACTAAAGATTCAGGAAAGTTGAGACGGTTGTGTGCGGGTTCTAAGCTGTTTTGCTCAGAAGCCATCTCTGTGAGCTCATCGAAATTAGCATGGATTGTCTCCTGAATCTCTCTAGTACGACGATTCCAAATTCTGAATCCTTTCGAATTTTCACAATACCCAACAAAAATTACTATGTCCGCTTTGGCTTTGAGTTTACCAAGATCATCACGATCATTCTTCGGATAACAGAGAGATCCAAAGACATGAAAGTAATTGATATTCGGTTTTCTGTGGTAAACTACTTCATATGGTGTCTTGGTGTGCCTTTTGGTGATCATGCATCTATTTTGGGTGTAGCAGGCAGTTGAAACGGCTTCGGCCCAAAGGTAATCTGGTAACTGAGAATTGATTAACATTGTTCTAGCTACTTCCACTAAAGTATGGTTGCGCCTTTCGACCACAACGTTCTGTTCGGGGCTGCGAGCTATGGACGTTTGATGTTCAATACCCACTTTCTCATAATACTCCCGAAGAGTCTGATTTTTGAACTCAGTTCCATTATCTGTTTGAATTTTTTTGATTGTGTTCCAGAGCTGAACTTGAATCTTTGTGAGAAAGGTGATGATCATTGACGGTGCTTGATCTTTACAGCCAAGAAAATAAGTCCAAGTCCATCTTCAATAATCATTGACTATTACCAGTATGTACCCTTCCCATTAATAGTTTGAATACGCATAGGACCACACAAATCCATATGCAACAATTGAAGTACGTGATCAGTATTGTGCTCAGGTTTAGGTGGAAAATGAGCACGAGTACTTTTTCCTTGCTCACAAGCGGGACACAGGTGATCTTTTGCATATCTGAATTTTGGAAGACCGTCTACCAACTTTTTGCGAGCAAGCTCGGTCATAGTTTTGAAGTTCAGGTGAGACATCCGTTTGTGCCATAGCCAAGCTTTTGTGGGATGTGCCTTGGATAGTAAGCATATTGGAGAGGAAGCTGTCATGCCTTCGAAGGAAAGGTATACAAACTGGTGCCACGTTTCCCTTTCATGAGGTCATTTCCTTCAAGATCTCGAATGAAACAAGTTTTCTCCCTAAATGCCACTTCTAGATCACCATCACAAAATTGTCCGACTGAGAACAAATTATGACCTAGGCCTTCAACGTAATATACCCTGCTAATCTCGATATTCCCATTGACATAATCTCCGTAACCCATGATAGCTGCGTAATGATCATTCCCGAACCTGACAGTGCCTATGAACTTCGCAACGAAGTTTACTAGAAGCTTTAAATTCCCTGTCATGTGCCGGGAACACCCGGTATCAACAATCCATAGCACAATTTGAATTACCTGCATCATAAGGAAAAGACACAGGAGGGTTGGAACCAGTGGATCCAGTTGGGTTAGTAATACAAGTTTTCAATATCTTTGGAACCCATGTAAAACTAGGTTTGTATTGCAACCAACGCTGCCACGCCCAACTATTTTGTGCTTTCTTCTTAGTGAATTTGCTAGGTGAATGGATTTTCCTAGGGGCAACTACGGGCTTGTCAATGGTGGTCTCAGAAACTACTTGAGGCGGCTTTCCTAAAATGGACTTAGCAACTATTTTGTGCCTATGGGAAATGCCAGAAGTATGTTTCTTTTTCCGTGACAAAAGGGTTTAGCAATGCATTTCTGATGATTTCCAGATAACATACTAGTGTGACAGACTAACAAGAAGCATCAACCATAATATCATTAGTAACATTCAAAGATTCAACATTCATTACATCAGATTCAGAATGAGACTTTGACAAGCTAGATTCCAATCTAGACGTAACATGTGTCTTATTCAAACTACTATCATTAACTTCTACTTCAGCATTCTTAGATAATCCACTCTTAGGTTGCCAAACTCTAATCTTCTTTTGTCTTTTCTTTTGACTCTTGGTGGTCTTTGAGCTGCTAGCCTTAGATGCGGTGTCTAATCCTGTGGAAGTTGAAGTGTTCACATTAGTAATTTGTGGTGATGCTTTCTTAGAGTCCTTGTCTACATTGTACATTCCTGGTGCAATCACATTATTTGATACAGCTTTCCCTTTGTCAAGAGTTCTGAGTTTCTCTTTCATTTCAATGATGATGTGGTTTTGTTCTTGAATTTTTGATTCCAATTTTCTATTTAACCGAATAGTTTCATTTCTATTTTCACAAACGTCACCAATGTCTTTTTCATACTAAAAAAATTTGATGTTTTAAAACATCAATTTCTTTTGCAAGATCTTGATGTTCTGAACCATGAACGTTTTGAGATGACAAAGATTCTTTTAGATGTTGGTATTTTAACTCAAAATTAGAACTCTGAGTTTGAACCCAATGCAACCTTTGGTTAAGTTTGAAAATTTCGTTTGCACACTTGGTTTCCACATCACCATTGATTTGTCTGAGTCTCTCATTTTCTTTTCTCAGATTTTCATTCTCAATTCTCATTGTCTCAAGTTCATCACAGTGATTATCAACAAGCAATTCATGACATGACAAATAGATAGAATTCATCATCACAGATATCACATCATAAACTGAGAACCTGTATCAAGAGTCGATCAACATCTTTTTCTAAAGCTTTCTTTTGACCTTTTTGTTTTGCAATTTTGACATCTTTTGCATTGAAAATACTCATCATTGATACAACTTCTGACTGGAGTTCCTGTTCCCACTGAGTTGCACAAAGTCGCAGGTGATTAACAAGTGGCAAGAATTGTTTTTGAAAAACTTCTCGCTTTTCTTTCTCATAAGGAGAGAGAAAAGTGGAGATTTTGATTTCAGAATTTCTTTCAATTGCGTTGTCCAAAAGTTGAATGTCCTCCATAAATGTTTTGAAATATTTAAGAATCCGACATTCTTTTGGCATTTGTTCATTATCACCTTGACTTGGTAATGGACCATTGATTTGGGCAACAGTGGTAACTGGAGCAACTTCAGATGAAGTATTTATTTTCATTTAAAGATGGTTGTAAAGATTTCTCTTTTTGAGGTACAAAAGATTCTTTAATATGAGGTGCTTTCGAATAATCATATGGTTTGTTATATTTTACATGACTCATCTTTGATCGACACTCGATATCATGTTCTTCTTCCTCTTCAGTACTATAAACAACCACACGTTGAAAAGTATCATCAAACAATAATTCGGCACTGTACAACTTAGGGTGTGCCTCGAGTGCTTTGTTTAAAAAACGAGGTTGATCACATCCGATTGCAAATCCATATCCGCGAGGATTTGGTTTGACAGTTAGATTTCGAAGAGCTGTTACAGAATTACCCGCTTTATAAACAACATTTTGAAAATCCTTTAGTTTGCCTTCCAATGTCACAATTTCTTCAAGATATGAATCGACACGTTTCCTGGAAGCTTCTTTGTGTTCAGAAAAATTTGCTTCATAAGTTGACAATTCTGTTTTGGTTTTAGAAATTTCCGTTTGGAGAATGTCAACTTATTTTTGAAAACTAAATATTTCTTCTTCCTTTTGTGAAATTATGTCATTTATGGAAACGGTCAATTCACGAATTTGATGTTCCAAATTTTGTACTTTTATGTACGACTCTTGGAATGCAGACTCAAAACTTTTCTTACGTTTTTCCTGGTTTTCAAAATTTGAAAGTTGTTGCTTGTAGCACTCAAGGTCCTTTGTTAATAGTGCAACTTTGGCTTTTAAACTTTTGTTAATGTCATTGCATTTGTCCATCTGGGATTTATGTGCATTCAATTGTGATTGGGTGGCAAGCAATAAGGTCATGAGTTCAGAATCTGAATCTTGCATAGGATCATTTTGTTCAAGATGATTATGATTGTCATCACCAAGATAATCATCAAATGAAACCACCGGGTTAATTTGATCATCATCATCAAAGGTAACCACTGTGCTTATTTGATCATTGTCTTGGGGTGAAAATGATAAGTCATTTTGAGAAAAATTTTCTTGTGCAGATACGGATACAGATGGTGAGGCAATTTCATGAATAAGACAATCTGCATCAGATACCTGAGATAAGCCATCGGTATCGTAAACCGAGCCTGTCTAACTCATGTTTATCTCCTGCATATTGGCCATTAACATCATAGCAGCATTTGCTTCGAGATCTTCCATTTCATCATCAGATAATGCGTTCGCCATGAAGTTTTTGTGTTCTTTCTCTGCCAAAACACCACTGGCCTTTTCATCTTATAGTGCGAGGAGAATAGCTTCTTTATGGTATGCACTGCCCATTGTTCTTGGTTTGGGGCATGCGTTTGCCATGTGACCACTACCCCCACAATTGTAGCAAGTGATAGAAGTATTAGCAATCCCTTTCCCTTTGTCAGCAAACTGATTCCTTCTCTGAGAATTTCCCATACTGTTTCTACCACTTCCTGAGCTGAATCATTGACCACCTGAATTCCCCATATTTCCTGAACCAAAACTTCCTGAAGACCTATTATGAATCTCTACTCTTCCATCATTGATGACTGCTTGGTTTCTTGTATTCGATGAAGATCTCCAACGATTGTTCGATTTGTTAGAAAATTTGCTGAATGCACGGGCGATCAGTGCAAATCCTTCATTCAGAGATTGAAAGGCATCATCTTCATCAGTGTCAACATTTGAGTACATGCTGTAATCAGTGTTGTCATATTGGATGAGTTGATTCTCAGGGTATTGAGATGGTGCTTCATAAAAGACAATTTGGTTTGACGGTTGAGGTGCGAAGCCCGAATGAGGTGATGGTGGGGAACAAACTCCTGATTTGGTGCAAAATGTGACTGAGCCATGAGAGCAAGTGAGTTTGGAGTAGGTGCTGGTGAGAATCCTCCACGTGCAATTCGATCCTTATCAACCTCAGATTGGTGTTGTTTTAGGTAATCATATAACAACCCATAAGACACATCATTGATCTTTTTAGCTTGACGAACGAATGTGACATACTTCTGCCAATCTGGGCCGAGGCATCCCAAAAACTTGGAGTTGATAGCAATCTTTGGTAAGATGATATTGTGGCGATCCAGATCATTAATGATGTTGGTGAAACGATGATAGTATGATTCCAATGATTCCTCAGGTTCGATCATGAAGTGTGTGTATTCCATGTACAACTTTGATTCCAAATCCTCTTGATTCAGTTTAGTACCTTCCATAAGCAGATGTACGTGCTCCCACATGTCCTTGGCTGTCTTTTGGGCATCAATACTCCTGAAGATAGGATTGGGAATCCCTTGGAGTATATAAGACATAGCTAGCTCATTGGCCTCTTGTTGTAGGACTTGTTCTGCAGTTAGTTGAGCTAGAGGAGTGGGGGTTGTTGTCGCTTCTCTTGGAGGAACTTGAGTTGGATCACCGGGAATGGTTGTTGTAGGTGCTGGATATGGTCCATCAATGATGACTTTCTTCATATATTTCCCGTGAGGTTTCCTTAGTTCAATGAAATGGAGAAAACGACTGGACCACTGCACATAGTTTCCAGGTGTGAGCATAGGTGGTGTGTCTTGAGAACCTGCTTTGTTGATATAAATAATTCCTAAACACATTATTAATATTTTTCGATATCTCTACGTTTTGATAATCACAAAATGTAAAATCATTAATCGGAAAATAATGACGTAAACAAGTATTTAGTTGTAAATATCTATTTCTACAACTCAAATCACTTAAGGTATGAATGAACTAATGCTTAATGCATTATATGATCAAAGGAACATTTTCTTAATAACTAGATTTTTTATAAAACATCAAAAACATTTTATATATTTTTGAAAAACATTTTTGGTATTAAATAAAAATGCTTAATCTTTTATAAAAATATGAATTCAAATTTTTAAACAAAATCAGTTAAAATGTTCCAGAAAAACCTTCCCCACAAAAGGACAAAATTGGCCAACGTTCAGTAGGGGCGGCCCCCTTAATTTTGCTAGGCGGCCCCCTTAATAATTAAGGGGACCGCCCCCGCTCCAGTAGGCCTCCAGCTGTCCAGTTTTTCTCCTATAAATACCAGCCTTCTCCTGAATTTTTACTCACCTTTTGCACACTAAAACTTTCTGTTCTAAATCCTTTCTAAACATTGTAAATCCTTTGATCATATTTTCTTAAGCATTGGTTTCTAAGTGATCCAAGCTTCCACCACCAAAAGTGCAAAAGAAGAACTCTACTTCAACTAGTGAAGAAGTGTTATTACTTACCTCATTCAATTGTGGTGTTGTGTAAAGTGTTGTATAGTTGTGATTATTAGATCTAAGTGTAATTACGTAGTGGTGTTGTAAATTAGTTGTGAAATAGTTGTGAATAAGTAGTTGTGAAGTAGTTGTGAAGAAGTAGTCGTGAAGAAGAAGTCGTGAAGAAGTCGTGAAGCCATTGTGAAGCTGTCGTGAAGAAGTCGTGATTAAGTCGTGTAGAAGTTGTGTATAAGTTGTGAGATTGGTTCTAGCTACGATTAGGACTCGAAATCTAGCTTTGTGTCGTTAAGCCGGTGTAAGCTAAAGTTGTGTAAGGTTTCTCCGCCATAAGGGAGTTTGTTGACGTAGTGAAGAAAACTCTCGAGTAGGTGACTCGAGGAGTGGAGTAGGGCAAGGAAGGTGTCCTTGTAGCCGAAACACTATAAATCTCCATGTTGTGGTTTGATCTTTCCATCTCTCTCTCTTATTTCATTATATTTACCTTACTTGCATTACTTATCTATATTTGTTTATATATGTTCATATTGATCAAGAGTTGAATTCACATAAGATAGAATCGAAGTTTTAAAAAGTAAACAAAAGTTTTCATAAATTAAAAAGACGTAAAACTATTCAACCCCCCATTCTATTTTTCTACAATTGGTATCAAGAGCCACGTCAAACAAGATTTTTAAAATAAACTGTATTTTAAAACTTGAAACGATCTATGGAATCTGAAAAATATTTAGAAGGGCAATCTATGCAAAGACCACCACTATTTGAAAGTGATGGATTTTTGTATTGGAAAAATCGATTCGAAACTTATGTGAAGTCAAAAAGATCTAGATCTTTGGCATGTTATTACTAATGGTGATTTTTTACCTATTCAACATAATCTTGAAACTAAAAAGGATGAAATTGTACCTTTTGAAAAACAAAGTGATGATTTAAAAAGAAAACTTTCTAAAAATAATGAGGCTAAAATGGTTATTTATAATGCGTTACCACGTAAAGAATACGAAAGAATCTTTATGTGCGAAACCGCAAAAGAAATTTGGAATTCTTTACTAATAACTCACCAAGGTAATAGTCAAGTCAAAGATAATAAAATAGATCTTCTTGTTCAACAATATGAACAATTCACGATTCCGAAAGAGGAATCAATTGATAATGCATTTGCTAGATTTAACACAATCATCACAAGTTTAAAGGCACTTGATGAGAGTTTTTCTTGTAAGAATTTTGTCAGGAAATTTCTTAGGGCTCTTCATCCAAAATGGCGAGCTAAAGTTACGGCGATTGAAGAATCAAAGAACTTGTCAACTCTTCAACTTGACGAGTTGATTGGCAACTTGAAAATCTACGAAGCAATAATCAAGAAAGACTTCGAGATGGTCAAAGGAAAGAAAGAGCAAAGCAAGTCAATCACGTTAAAAGCTAGGAAAGCATCAAGTGACGAGGATAGCTCAACCTCCGAAAGTGATGATGAAGAATATGCCATGCCCGTAAGAGACTTCAAGAATTTTTTCAAAAGACGAGGAAGATTCGTTAGACAACCACATGACGAATGGAAAACACTCCAAAGAAACAAAGACGACAAAGGTAGCAAGAGCGAGAGGAAGTGCTTCAAATGCGGTGATCCAAATCATCTCATTGGAAGATGTCCTATGATGTCAAAGGAGCAAAACCAAAAGGCGTTCATTGGAGGAGCATGGAGTGACAGTGAAGAAGACGAGAAAGAAACCACAAAAGAGGAGAAGTGTCTTATGGCTAAGACATCAAGTGAGGTACGTTCCGAAACCGAACACTTTAGTGATGAAAATTTATCATTAGATGAAAAAGATCTAGATAACGAATATAGTAGGTTATGTATATTAGGTCAAAAAGTAATGACTAAAAATAAATCACTAAAACACATAAATAACCAATTAGAAAAAGAAATACTAGAATTAAAAATTAAACTACATAACTTAGAAAAAGGCAAAGAAGTCTTTGAATGTAAAACTTGTCAAGAAACTAAAAATGAAAACGAAATACTTAAGGAAGAAATTTGTAGACTTAACAAATTTGAAAATAGTAGTAATTCTCTTAGGGATATAATAAGCATTAAAAGAATGTCAGGAGATAAAACCGGATTAGGATTTAACTCAACTAAGGCTACAACTAGTGAAACTAAAAATGTAAAGTTTGAAAGTGAAACTAGTAATCAAAAAACATTGGAGTCAAAGCCTAAATATATACTTATAAAAGATAGAAAAATACCCATAGCCAATAATGAGGAAATAAAAGCTTTCTACAAACCATCTTTAAAAACCGAAGTAGAAAACTCTAAACCAAAGCTTAGGTCAAAAACACCTCCTCCTAGAAGACCACCTAGTCCTCACCCTCGGCCTAAAACACCTCAACCTAAAAGAAACCAAAATAGACCAAACCGTCATAATAATAGTTACCCAATGTGGAATTACCCGAATCCACCAAGCTTCAATCCTTGGGGAATACTTCCACCATACATGCATCCTAGTCAACTACAACCCATTTTTGGTTCAAACAACTTTGGATCAATGAGACAATGGGGACCAAGTGGCTAAATTGCTATCTCATTGGATCATTGGCATCTCTTCCTTGATTGACTTCTACAAGTCAAACATAAACACTTTGAAGCGCTTGAAGACCACGTGTTGAAGACTAAAAGGTACGCCCCTCTTTTATGTTCATCATTATGTGCGTTGATTAATGAACTAGCAAATTGCATGCCCCCATAAGTTTTAATGCCTAGTTTAGTTAGTACTTGTATGGTAGTTAGTAGATAATCACTTATACATATACATAATATAAATATATACATATATATATATATATCCATATTATTATACTATATACATATATATAAATATATCCGCACATAACCTAGATACGTCATTTGTTGACTATCTAGAACTAAAAGAAATTGTTCGTCCTCGAACCTTTTCTTCCCCCTTTGCCTCTTTTGAACTTTAACGTTCAACACGAAAATCTTCCGTGTCCACTGTCACATAACTCATGGTGATGAAGAGAAGTGAGTTAAGTGGATTAACGTAGAAGTAGCACTTTGACCGTCGAGTCAAGAAAACTATGGATGAAACAAACTCCCGTCGCCGTCAGCACCTATCTCCGTCATTACCTCATCATTTCTTAACTCCATTCAACATCCCACGTTTACACACAAAATAAATATATATATATATATATATATATATATATATATATATATATATATTATATATATATATATATATATATATATATATATATATATATGCACTTTTACTCTCACCCCCTAACACATTTGTTGACTTGACATCTTGATCATTTTATCCAAAATTTTCAAGAAATGTTTTCTTAACGAAATGTTAATAAAATGTCAAGTATTCCTTCCTCGTGCCATTAAAACCCAACGTATTTTTGATATATAATAAATCTATATATATATATAACATAAAATTATTTTGCTATCAGAAACTAAATCCGAACAAATTCCAAGTTTGGTAGGCGGCCCCCTTAATGTTTAAGGGGACTGGCTAGTAAACGAGGGCGGCCCCCTTAATAATTAAGGGGACCGGCCTACTGTAGCTTCCAAAAACGTTTTTCTTCCAAAAATCTTTTTTTTGTTGGTGCAAATGGTGAATTTATATTAATATCAAACTTTTACACAAGTTACACAATTGATACACTGGATTGAAACATGCTTCAACCAGTAAACATTCAAAGAAGCAGACACTCAATGCTATTCTATGTCCAATATCAGATACATACATGTCTGATATCGTATACCAAAAGTTCAAACAACTCTGACAAAACAGAGAATTCACCATTTCAGAGCTAAACTGCACTATAACAGGAACCATGCCAGTTTACTCTTTATTCACCATTAAAGCACCACCATCTAGCTACATTTCCACATCACTTTCCATCTAAACCATTCAACCAGCACCCACAATGGCATAGACAGATAAGTGTGTGGCTTCACTAGGAACCCATAACCCATCCATGGGGGGGCTCTTCCAAAGTATCCTACATTTCCTTCTCTAAGAAAGGCTTCAGATACTTGGAAACACTCACCCTCCATGATGACCATCCTATCCTCCTGTGGTGATGCATTGAGAGGACCAATAAGGTTCATCTTTCACACCTCTATATTCCTCTCATCATACACCACCCTCCTAGATCACTTACCCTTCACAGTGCACAACCCTACTTTATGGTACATTTCTCCAAATTAGACCTCCTTCTTTTCACCATATACTCACAAGCTTCCTCCCAAGGCCAAACAGGTGAGCATATGAGTACTAAGAAGGTACAGTCACACCAGAGAGACTCCAAGGTACAAGGTGTTGACATTCACTGTAGTGATCTGCATAATCTCTGATTCTGATAGAAGTAATCAGGAAATAATGATCAGAGAAGGTTTTAGACTTCAAATGCAATACAGAAGCTCTTGGTTATACCACCATTACTCATTCAGTGATCACATTCTTCATTAAAGATCCTCTGCTCAGAGCAGGCTTGTGCCAAACACCCCTTATCCAGCAGATATTATCTTGAATGATCTTCTTTCCAATCTTCCATTACTGTTTCATTGTCTTTCCTGATGTTCATAGGTACTTGCCACTGGCTATAGACTTTAACAATCATTGAAGACTTTTTTACTGTCAGACTTGCCAATCTCATCCTGATATTGTTGACAATTTCTTTGATGATGTCTTGGCAACTTTTCTTCTCATCACTGAACACTCTCTTGTTCCTTTCATTCCAAATGAAGTAAATGCAGGCTGCAAATACTAATCTTCTCAATATACTCACAATTGAGTTATTACATGGCATACTGATCATGTTGTTTAGAGTGCTCTCCAAATCATTATTCCATTGTGCTAGGTTGATCATTTTCTTCATAGCATTCCATATCTTAGCAGAGAATGGGCATTCAAAGAATAAATGCCCATGTGAGTCAGGACAAAGATTACACAAAGGACATGAAACTTGCATATCAGGATACCACTTCAAAAGCCTATCCTGAGTGGACAGTCTTCCCAGAATGGCTAACCACACTATAAAAGAGTGTTTGGGTGTGCATTGTGAGAACCATATTACATCACACCATGGCACAGTAGTATAGTTCACCCTCCAGTCCTTCCAAGCTTTATAGATGGAAAATTTACCTTTATCCCCATTGATACTGACCCAATTTGTTCTGCCATCACTATCTTGGATCATGAAATTCTTAGCTTTGTCTCTCAGAGATAGCAAATTCCTCCATCCACTCCTAGTATTACTACCACACTGTGTATCCCAAATAGTATCTCCTTTCAGCCTAATGACATTAATCCATTTCACCCACAAAGATTCTTTGTTACTAGCTATATTCCACAAGTGCTTAACCATTAAAATCTCATTCCATTCACCCAAATCTTTAATCCCTAAACCACCTTCTTTTTTAGTCTTACAAATTTGTTTCCATGCTACTTTAGCTTTACCTTTAGATAGATTACCTTGACACCATAGGAAACCTTTAAGCAGCTTGTCAATCTCTTTCACAATGGCTTTTGGGAGAAGAAACACTGAAGCCCAATAAACTTGCATAAAAGCTAACACAGAGGCAATAAGTTGCAGTCTTCCAGCATAAGAAAGCATCCTATTTTTCCAATTACTTACTTTACTTTTGACTTTATCAATCAGACACTTGCAATCATTAAAGCCAATTTGCTTGGTAATAAGTGGAACACCTAAGTAAGAAACTGGGAGCTTACCAATTTTGAATGGGAGGATGGATAGTATTTCTTGTTTAGCTTGCTCATCAACATTCCCAAAGAACACTGTACTTTTTCCTAAGTTTGGTTTAAGACCAGACATACCACTGAATTCTTCCAAGGCATCCTTTATCACACTTGCAGATTTGAGATCACCATGACACAATACTAGAAGATCATCTGCAAAGCAAAGGTGAGATATCTGTAGCTGCTTACACCCCCAGTGATACTTGAACCCTTTATTACAATCAATATGTTTCTGAAGCAACTGTGTAAAAATTTCCATAACAAGAGTGAAAATATAAGGTGACATGGGATCACCTTGTCTCAGACCTCTACCCCCCTTGAAATAACCATGTCTTTCTCCATTAATGCACAAAGTGAAAGCAGAAGTTCTAACACATACCATTATCCACTGGATCATCTTATCAGGAAATTCAAACACCCTCAATACTTTTTCAAGAAACTCCCAATTCACAGTGTCATAAGCCTTTTGAATATCTATCTTCATTGCCATTCTTTTAGCCCCACTTTTCCAACTGTAACCTTTAAGTAGCTCCTGAGTGAGAAGGATATTATCAGTTATCTGTCTGTTTGGAACAAAAGCACTTTGACTAGGGCTAATAATTTTGCACAAAGCACTCTTGATCCTATTTGTGATTATTTTACTGATGATCTTGTATGTAACATTGCAGCATGCTATAGGTCTATATTCAGATACTTTCATAGGAGCAGGAACCTTTGGTACCAAAGTTATCAGAGTTGCATTCACTTCCCCAAGCATTCTACCCTTTTTGAAAAATTCTTTAACAGCTTCACAAACATCTTTACCAACAATTTCCCATGACTTTTTGTAGAACTTTGCTGTGTAACCATCTGGTCCAGGGCTTTGTTATCACAAATATCAAACAGTGCATCTTTAATCTCCTTGTCACTAATAGGGGTGATCATTTTATCAGCATCTTCAAGAGTAACCTTAGTGATTTGGCTTAAAGTGTTGGGGCTGAATTCCTGAACATGGCTTGCTTTCCCCAAAAAATTTTCAAAGTGCTTCACAAATTGATCTGCAACAGCTTTACCTTCCACTCTATCACCCTGTTCATTACATACAGTCTGGATTTTGTTTCTATGAATCCTTCCCTTTACCACAGCATGAAAAAATTTACTATTCTTGTCCCCATCACTTAACCACTCAATTTTTGCTTGTTGAAATAGAAGCTTTTCTTCATCTTGTACAACACACTTATACTGCTTGAGAATTTCTGCTTCACTCCTTTTCAAACTAGAGTTATGAGGGTCTTTATCCACTTCTAACTGGATTGCCTGCAACTTATCTTTCCATATTTTCACATTCTCATGCAAGTTTCCATGTTTCCAGTTCAGTTGTTTCATATGATACTTGAGTGCTTTCAATTTCTTAACCAGCTTATACATTTTGCAACCTTCAATGTCAATATTCCACTCCTTCTCCACAATCTCTTTGAATTCTGGCTTGTCAGCAATGTAATTCACAAATCTGAAAGCTCTTTTCTTCTTCTCCATAGTATTAGGTAAAACAAGTACAGCAGGACAATGATCAGAGGTCAGATGTGGTAAGAACCTTGCACTTGAGTTAATGAATTTGTCCAGAAAGCTGAGATTGCATAAGACTCTATCAATCTTTTTGAGAATGCCATTGCTTGGATTTAATCTACTTTGAATCCAAGTGAAGTGTGTTCCAGAGCAGTTCATATCTTCAATTCCAATAGCATCTACACATTCTTGAAACTCAATCATGTCAGGTGTTTTATTAGATCCTCCTTCAGAATGATCATCAATAGAGAGGCTAACATTCCAGTCACCCATTAGAACCCATGGATCTTCTTTAATCAAGCATTTGTATCTATTTAAGTTCCTCCATAGATCTCTCCTTTCCCTGCCTGTATTTGCTGCATATACAAAACAGCAGAAAAATTTTGTTTTGCTGTGAGTAATTTCAATAACACAAAGCATGGACTGATTGCTAGAATGAACCATCATCACATGAACATCATCAGGGTTCCATCCAACAATAATTCTGCATCCCCTTATACTTTCCTGACTATTGCTTATATATGGCCATCTCCCAAATACAAACTCACAAGCTTTAGCTAACTGTTTAGGTTTAAGATGTGTTTCCAGGGTTGCACAGACACTTAGCTTTTCCTCACTAATGAAATTCCTTACTTCCTTTTTCATTTCTTTGTTGCAAATACCTCTTACATTCCAAGCTGCAATTTTCAATTCGGCCATCTGATTCATACTTATTACTTGTTTTCTTTGGCTAGCATATCATTTGCCAGCCCACTAAGTACATCCTCAGCCATACTTTTTGCTATTCCATTGGTTACTTCATAGACATCTTCCTCATCATGATTTTCCCCATTCCACTTATCATTCCATTTTTCATTGTAGTATACTTGCATTTCATTGTTCCACTTCTTGTATTCCTCTTTACTAGGCTTCCTTTGATAGTCAACATACTTATCCACAATCATCTTTGCTTCCTGAGTCAAACCATCAGCACCACTATGCTCCTCCATAACCTCAAGAATAGAGTACTTGTTAGCACTCCTTTTCAGTGTTTCCATGTTTTCTTTACTTATATTCCAACTTTTTCCTGGGCTAGATGATGCATTAGAACTAGTGGCTGGGTTGTTTTGTTTTTTCCCATCATCAGTCTTGCTACCCAATTCAGTCATATTCTTAGCTTGACTTTTCTCCACTGGTCTAAATTCGTATCTTTGTCTTCTTCTTCTATTACCATTCTGCACCTTGTTCTGCACATTATCCTGCTGATTACCTTGTTTTTGTCCATTACTCCCATTTGTTCTGTTCTGCTTATCCATTTCATCACTGTTTTTCCCATTACCATTAACATTCTGCATACCATCAACATTACCACTATTACCACCCTTGTTCTTTCCATAATTAGCCTCATTATGTCCAAAAACAACACATTTAGTACAAACTGCAGGCTTCCATGTATACTCTATATCCACAAATCTCACACATTCCTCCTTTTTGTCACCACTTCTATAACATACTTCTACATTCTTCTTGAACTCTTTTGTTGCATCCACCTCAATCAAAACTCTAGCATACCCCACTCTACCTGTCCCTTCATGACACATTTTTGCAGTTGTCTTGTCCATTATTAGAGGCTTACCTAGACTACTTGCTATGGCACTTATGCCTTTAGCAGTCCAAGCAATCAATGGTATATTATACATTTTGATCCACAAAGGTAATGTTTGCATTTCATTTTTTCCCAAGTTCACACTACTGTCCCATTTTTTAACAAACAGAGGCTTGTTATTAACCATCCATGGGCCACTTTCTAAGATTTGATTCATACCAATATCATCTTTAAACTTGAAAAGGTACCATTCACCCTGAGAAACAATATCAATTAACCCAAATTTCCCCCACATTCTCCTCAGGTTGTACCTAATCTCAGCATATGGCATTTTATATCCTACAAAGTGACCACACAAAGTATTTTTCCATTTATTGCATCCTTCCTGAACAATCTCATCATCTATAACAACAAACTCTTTACCATCTTTCATAGTTAGAGGTATCAACTCAAGTTTATTATCCAAATCACAATTACCACTCATAACAGTACTAGCAAAAGATTTGTATACCTGAGTAGTAACCTCTATTGTAGCATTTACCTCATTGGTTACACACTTATCATTGTTATTATCTGACTCATCCTGCTCAATACTAGCATCTTCCATACCAGTTACAGCCCTTTCATTCTCCTCACAATCCTTACCCTTATCCACCATAGGGTTATCACTCAAAGGTGGAAAATCAACATCATTCACCACACCAATTTCCTTCTCTGCACTCAAAATCTCAGGATTATCCTTATTAACTTCATCACTGGTCCCCTCTTTCATCACCACATTATCCCTATTACCATTCCTTTTCTTGCCTAAGTCACAAACAGTATTCTCATATCTAATTGGAACCCTAACTTGCCGTTTAGATGATCTACGCTTATTAGACTTGATAGACATGATTATTCACTAAGAATCCAATGCAATCACTATTTACTAACTAATCAGAACTTAATCTGCTATAAAATTGAAATAGTGATTTTTGGCACCAAAATCACCCAAATTGGGGGTTTTCTTGAAACTCCACAAAAATCAAATCAAAGATATACAGTGTGTGCGCAATGATTAGACGAGTCTAATGATGGTTTCTTCCAAAAATCTTTACCAAACACCCCACTTTTCAAACACACCCATACTTGCTGCTGCTGTGAACGAACCTCAACTCTAAAACCATTCACCAAATCACCATCTCTGACTAATTTCGCAAGGGGCAAACACTTGTATCTTGATTAGCAACACATTTTTTAAGTTTTCTAATTCACATTTCATCTAATTCCATTCAATTTTGAGTCTAATCATAATTAGGTCTTTTACTAAACTTTCTTTTAATCCAAATTTTGTTAAAATTAAGTCTAGAAATCTTATAACCAAATGCTCCCCATAGGATTAGAATGCTTAATCAACCTAGAAACTAAGTAATTAAAAAACCATTATGTCAAACTAATCACTCCTTTTCAAAACTAATCACATTGTTGAATTATGCCATAAACACTTGTTAAAACTAATTACATTGGTTTATTACAACTCACAAATCCTAAAAATATATTTTTCGAATCATAAAAAATGTTTTTGTTAAATATAAGAGAGTGTTTGGTTTAGGAGCTAGAATCATCAAAATTTGATCAAAATTAAGTTCATAACTACTTGTCAAGTTTATAAACACGCAATTAGTTGTTTTAAGTCATCAAGATACATAATTCATACGTATATTGAAATTTTACTAGTTATTTTCATATTTAAAGGAGCGTTTGGCACAACATTTTGAAAGAATTTTTTTTGAGTCAAAATCTAAGTTACTTAACACTCGTAAGAAATAGCTAGATATACAATCCAATGTTTGTCTAGCCACATTTCAAAGTAGTTTATGACGTATAAAAGAACGTTCGGATATTTTTTATTTCTTATCATAATGTCCCTATAACTATTCTTTAACATCATAAAATACATTTTAAGCGAGTTAAAAATTAAAACTAAGGAACATTGTAAACTACTTCTTAGGATTTAAGTTTTAGAGTCGAAGTATGTTTACGTTCCACATATGTAGCATATATAATATATGCATGTCATTTTCTTATTTTTCTTTGTTTTGTTGCTTTCTTGTATAGGTGAAAATGCCCAAAACTACAGTCGGTGATGTCTCAAAAACAAAAGAATACATTCCTAAAGTCTCTGCCACTCCAGGCATTTCTCCCGCTGTTGCTTGTTTCTATTGTCCCATTGAAGATAGAAATATTCATGAAGGGAGAGTTGTCTATCCATCGTTCTATGAATCCGACTATATCGAACGAATGTTCTCCAACGTTCGTCTTGATTGTCTCTACAAAATCAATGAGCTTATCATTCCCCGCTTTGTTCTTGACTTCTATAGCCAAGTGACGGTGCAAACCGATCCCAATGGCTGTATCCTCATATCCTTTATGATTCAACACGAATTCATTACTCTTACTCTCGCTCAATTCGGTCAAATTCTAGGAATCCCCTACTCCGGTCAAGCTGTCTTCTCTAATGAGTGGGATCTCTCATCTCTTGAGCAATATCGACCTCAACAGGGTCCTTACTACTCTGAGATTCCATCCTCTGAAGAAATTCGTCAATATCTTGGGCTAGATCGTGGTACGACTAGCCGGAGGATCAAGTCAAAAGATGTTGACATCCATGCTAACCAAATCCTCCTCAAGGAGTTACGCCCCGACATAAAGCGTTGGGAAGAACTCATTCGTGAGAATGCGTTCGGTACCGGTGGTCACCGTGATCATGTCACGGCGAGCATAGCTCATATGTTGTATTGTATTGTCGCTGAACAGCCGTACAATTTGGCATATCTCTTTGTCTTCCGTATCATGTCCGCCAAAAACACTCATAATGCAAATCTCCCGTATGGCATGTTTCTCACTCGCCTCTATAATCATGTCATGATGCATTATCCACATCTTCAGAGTCCAATTTATGAGTCTGTTCAACCGGTCCTTAATCCACTTGTTCGTGTCCGTGAACGTCGCCCTCGAAGCGACAAGGGAAAATCTCGTAAATCTGTCTCACTTCCACCTCGTGGTTCCACGTCACATCGAGGAGACGATGATGATGATGATGATGAGGAGGAGGGCACAACACGTGCTAGTACCCCATCACCTAGGACCTTCGTTCAAAATCTTTCGAATCTTGATTACACCGAGTATCAAGTTCCTTCTCCTTCCGAACGAACAGACGAACTACTGTTTGAAAGACAAACCGAACTACTCAACACCACACAGCAGATGCACCAAGAAGTACGAGGCGGTTTCAAGTCTATTGGAAAGACACTTGGAAGAATGTTTGGAAAGAAGAAGAAATAGACATGTTTGATGAGTGTTTAGTTGATTTTTATTGATGTTGTGATTAGACACTTATATGTAGTATTATTATCTTAACATTTGCTTGCTATGACTTTTATTATGTTAGATGATAAACTTATTAGAACTAAGCTACTAGTTTATTTGATATAATTTGCCTATGCTTCTAATATGATTTTTTTTCTAGTCTTAAATATGTATATTATTTTAATATGCTATTGATAATATTTAATCATTCTTGATGTACATGATCCAAATGGAACTTGCTGCAAAAACACCCTAAAAATGACCTTTTTCTGGAAATTTTTCAAATTTGGTCGCCTGGGAAATCACCAGATGGGCGGCCCCCTTAATTCCTTAGGCGGTCCCCTTAATTTTAAGGGGGCCGCCCAGCAATTAAGGGGACCGGCCATCTGGACAGTAAAATTTACTGTTTTCTTTTGCATCTTGTGACCACTTTTACCTAGCCCCAGCTACCATTTCTCTTTATGGACGAACTGGTATTGGAATCTTCCTACAAAACCTCAAAAATCAACCTAAACCAACCACATTTTCATACTATAAATTCCCTCCATACAATCACCTCTCATTCCATCATCCTTCATCATCCAAAACCACCATGTTATCACCAAAATCCTCCATCTCTAAGACTCCAAGGAAGCAAAGACTTGTTATCATACCACCAAAACAACCTTTCATAGATCTAACCCAAGATGACATCAAAACTCCATCACCACCACCTCCAAATTCATCTCCAAGTGCACCTAATGCACATCCAAAACACCCTCTACCCATGGAGCTTCATCTTCCTCCATTCCATCCACTTCATCCATCAATGACTACATCCACACTCACCTAACATCATCACCAAGAGCATCATTACCACCATCCACTCAAGAACCTTCATACACCCAACTCGCCATTTCCTTATCACCCATCACACCCCTTGATGCTCACTTTTCACCATCACCAACCCCACAACCATTCTTTCCTATACCTTGGGCAATGCTTGAAGCCCATGGTGATAATTGTCTTTGTTGCATCCATAACCGGACCTTAATCTTTGGTCTTAGAGATGAGATACACTACATGTTTTCATCTCTTGAAAACATGATTGCAAACCCATCACCACCACCTCCTCCACCTCCTTCACCCACTACACCACCACCACCTCCATTTTCACCCAATTAAGTATATGCAATGCTTAAAATAATTTTTCAAAACCTTCTTGTAAGCAAGCTCCATGGAAGACCATGTACTTCTAGGACGATTATGTAGTTTCATTAGTTGTTTTGTTTGTATGCTTGCATGCTTCATGTTGTAATCTTTTGGTTGTGTATTTATACACAACACTTTTATTAAATGAATGATCTTATTCTATATGCTTGCTTACTGTTGTTACATATACTTGTGCTTCTAACATTTTTTTTGCAAGCGTTCCATAGCTCGTTTCCTTGGTGCCCCCAAACGAGGGGGAGTACACATCAAGGGGGAGTTCTCGTCCTGACAAATTTAGATTCTAAAACTTGTCGGCTTAACCTTTTTGATTCTACAAAAAGGGGGAGAAATAGATGTAAACTCACTAAATACTTGTCTAAAAACTAATTTTTAGATTTAATGAGTTTAGATTTTGTAATCATCAAAAAGGGGGAGATTGTTGATATAAATAATGCCTAAACACGTTATTAATATTTTTCGATATCTCTACGTTTTGATAATCACAAAATGTAAAATCATTAATCGGAAAATTATGACGTAAACAAGTATTTAGTTTAAATATCTATTTCTACAACTCAAATCACTTAAGGTATGAATGAACTAATGCTTAGTGCTAGTAACCACTATGAAAAATCCCTTATTAAAATAAACTATCTCTCAGAATACTTATTCTTTTTCCACGTAGAATTTTTTTTTTCCTGATTATAACTATTATCTTATGTGACGAAGATCACATCCCTGACAACCCTGCTTGCAACTCAACCTTAACTGATTTAGCATTTATCTATGTAAACATCATTGACCTAAAACGTTATGAGGTCCCACTTACCACCTTACGTTATTTCGCTAACGTACGTTTAAAACTGAATGTTTCTTACTAATGAGAGTTTTATGAAATTCTAAACTACCATAGCAACATGTGAAGATAACGAAAACTATAAAAATAGCGACATATAAATTATTTATAAGTCACTAAAGCACAGAAACCCTAATTCCACAATAACTTCCGATAAAACCCTAATTTCTCAGAAACTATTATTTTATTTGTAAACTCTAGTTAATATTTTTATAAAAATATTATGTACAAGTGTTTTAAGTCAAGGTACAAGTTCTTTAAGCATAGAACTTAAATAAAAATAAAAACCTTACAAAAACTTTAAAAATAATTATTTAAATTACATACTTTGTAATATTTTCACACAATAAATTCTAAAAATAATTTATTTATTTATTTAACATATGTACAACTCCATAAACTTAATGTACAACCCTTAAATGCACAAGATCATAAAAACTCATTTATTTGTATTTAAAGTGTAATAAAAATTACATAAAAATTATAGAAAATTAAGAAATAATTAAAAATACATTTTTCCTATTTTTCTTACATAAGTACAAGTCTTCTTAGCCTAGAGTACAACTACCTAAAGCACAAAAACTATTTTCTACCTAATATATATAAATCGATACATGTAAAATTAGGTTATTTAAATTCAAATTTTATTTCTAACTTACCCTAAACCTAGGAAACCCTAACTCTACCCAAAACCCTAGTTTACAAGCTAACAAAGCATTAGTACAACCCACCTAAGCATGAAATGAACCATAACTAGCCAATTACACTTTCTAGTTCAAACTTAATTACAAACTAACTAGTAATTAGAAGTCTTAAACCCTAAGGAATCCATTTGGATGGAGAAGAAAGAGTACACATAGCCTCTCTTCTAGAAAAACCCTAGGTGTATGAACCATAGCTGTCCACATCACTTCATCTTCCTTCCCCCTCATGTGGCGCCTCCCTAGCCTTACACTTCATCTCACACCTTCCCAAATCTGACATAGAAGCTCCATGAGACCCTAGTTAACCCTCTATAAATAGCACACCCCATATTAAACCCTAAAACCATCACCACCACTCAAATCACCTTAAACAACCATAACCATTTTACACCACAGATCCCTTAGTCCCTCATATGCTTAAATAAGTCTAGAGAAGCAGTAAGAACAAGCTAGGTTTAATAAGGAGCAAGTTTGAACCATATTTCATCCAAACTAACCCTAGTCGACCATATTAAGAAAGGTTGCAAGCCGGAGACGTTTATAAACTTTGTATAACTTTATTTTCCATCCAGATTGATCAGGTGAGTTTATAGTCCCACCTTTCTTACTTACGTGTTTTCCAAATATGTGGGGAGATACATGCTATTAAACCGAACACAAGTATTTTCCTGATTTTTATTGCACTAGGCTAACTTACCTTATTATTGAGATTGAATTATTTATTTAAAAGACCCTCATATCATGCACCATTAGTCACCTGCTGGGTGAGCGCGAATATGTGAATAGATCTATTGGCCTGACGACCCATTTGTACTAACCGGATGGATATCTACGTGGTAGCCGGTTAGACAGATGTATTATATTTGATATCTTTAACTCGGGGGAAAGACCACTCTCATTTCAATCGTGATTGTGGAACCTGGAAACTGTCAACGCATTGCGTGTCATGAGGTTTAGTCAATATTACTGAACTACGATATAACTGAATTCTCTTACTTTGGCTTGTGTTCGAAACTGATTATAATTTTAAACACTATAGATTCACTCAACCTTTGTGTTGACTTTTTAAGCATGTTTATCTCAGGTAACTAGAAATATGGCAATGGCACGAAGTGGCTGTGGACTTTCTTTTACAAGAGTGTAAACTTTGTTATCATTCAATGAATAATGTAACTTTTATCATTTATTTCTGAACCTCCCTCTAGGGGCCTATCTTATGTACTCTGATATTGAATAAATGAATGATAACAATTTTTATTTAAAAACGTCTCTTTTCGAGTCGTTTTCTATTCCATGACTGTGAACCATGAAGTAGCACCCAAGCTTATATTCCGCTGCGTATCTCGAAAATGGGGGTGTTCCAGATTGGTATCAGAGCCTGTGGTTATAGAGAACCAAATGTTTTCAAACATTGGACTATAACCGTTTTTCACAAAAACTTAACCAGAGTCCTCCGTGCCACGCCGTTACTGAACGTTATTTGTATATCATCTATTGTTAATCATTTAAGCTGCATAATGAAATATTTATAACTATAAAGTGGTTACAGAATCCTGATTCCCCTATCCAATCTATCCCTCTCATGTCCAGGCTAGGACATCAGGATGAAACCTACTTAGAGCCTTATCCATTTAGGATCATTTATACTAAAACTTTGTACTCTTGATATTTCACCTTTAGTTTCTTTCCCAAATGTTATTAATTTCTTATAATAATTTCTTATAATTATTATTTGTAAATTATTACAGTACCATGTCTCCCGAAACCCCTAAAGTTAATGAAACCACCCCAAACCTCACTCTAGATAACAGTTCCTTCCCACAAACTTCAACCATAGACAACCACCCAACTGGTAACATAATAAGTGACGGAAACTAGGACCACTATTGAAAACAAGGAACCCAAGTATCCATATTAGAGACACAAAATCCTTAACCCACCACATGGAATATTAATAAAAGACCTTGTATTAATTGTTTTGTGTAAAAACAATCGATCAAGTTATTAATATCCTGAAACTTTCAGTGATTAAACTCAGACTTACCATGACCTTTCATAGGATTATTACAATTCCATAACCTACCATGACTAGGCTATGACTGTAGAAATTCCCTCTAGGGTAAATTTCGGAAGAAAACTTGATGAATAAATAGAAAGCTGCTGAACTTCATGGATTAGGTTGAGTTAATCATTTATTTACGATTATAACCAGACACATCGTGATATTATGATTCTCAATAGGTTATGACTTCATATTATGACCTCCCTACTAGGACTAAGTAAACTCAAAATTTGATGAAAGCTTTACGGATGTTAGACCAACATATTATGACCAAACCTACCATTAGCTGTGCCCTAGGAATTTAGGCAAAATAACCAAAAGCGAAAACTCAATGAAAGAAAAACCATTACCTTAACTTAAGGATTTCCTGACCTAGAAATTAGGCAAGGTACTACTTCTAAGAAAAAGAGTTTAAGAGAACTTGATGATAGAAAAACCCTAATACCAATAGGAAAACCGAGACTGGTGAAAAAGAAAACTAGAACTCATTAAGGAATCCTAACCATGTCCTAGGATGACCTTAGTATTTAAACAAAGATAAATCCCTGTAGGAGATAAATAAATTGAGGTTTAGAAACACTCTAAGTTTGTAATCCCTTTTCAAATCTCACTTGGGTTACGATGGATGTGACCTAAGTAAAAAACTACTTTCCTGCTATATAAACCCTCATTTTGTAATAAAACTCATATTAAATTCAGCTTCTATTCCATTTATTCTGCTCATAGGTATTTCATAGTCATCCACTATTATACCATTAGGAATTAGGTTTATTCCTAACCAATCAATAGACGGATCTATCCTGTAGGACCCCTAGAAAAAACTTTAAGATTTATTTCAAGGATTACCTTAGTATTACCATAGAAATTCTTGACCTACCACCGTAGTATGAATAAAATTTTTCTTAATCTTTTGAATAATATTTATGAAGTCATTTTGTAAAAACAAAACGTTGAACACCATCTAAAACAATTTACCACCACAACTGGACCAAATATCACATCATTCAGTCCTCAGTTATGCATAGCCTGGCCAACTATGTCTAAACTAGGAAGAATCATGTCATAATTGGCACAATTATCTTTTAAAATTTTCTAATAACAATTTTCATTCCAAAGCAAAATATTGAAAAATCTTTCATAACTTATCATTTTTGATTTGATACAATAAAAGCCTACCACTACTACTCATTATCTCTAAAATAGGAATCCAACAAAAATTGAGGATAGAAAAACCTTAGGAATTCACAAACCCAAATTTTATTAGGAATCTTGGAAGATATTACATAGAAACATAGTTAACAACGGAAATACTAAAATTACAAGGATTACATAATTTCATTAAGGATTACCTAGGAAAGAAAACGAGGACTTTATGGAAGACATAACTATTACAAATTTTATTAACCTCGAAAATTCATACATAGGGAAATAATTAGGAACGGAAGTACTAAGGTTACAATGATTACAAGATAAGGAATAGATTCACTAATAGGTTGACCCACCATAAAAATGAGGATCGCCACCAACAACACAATAGCTAGAGCCACAACGGGATGAAGGACCTTGACTATCCTGCGTAGTAAGTACCGCGAGACTAAATATTAGGCATAAGAATAAATAAGCTTTATTTGAGGATTACATAGAAAAACAACCCTTACCCCCATATCTTGTCAACCCCAATAGTAAAACCCACAATAGGCATAAGGACCGCAAGGACACAAACTAGGAACGCATGATCATCGCTCGGTACATAAGCCAAATAGGAAACTGCAAGGACCACGTAGACGATCGTTAAGAATGTAACAAGGTGCGGCATTTTTAGGTTTCTAGAAGAGAAATTAAGTGGTAAAAGAATGAGGATTAGAAATGAGGTATTTATAGTAGAAAACTAGCCGTTTATTCGACCGTTACATCGACCGTTAGAATTACTGTTACTGACCGTTGGAATTCGACCGTTGCACAGTGAGTAATTAGGTGGCAAAACATTCAAATTTAATTTATCTGTTAGGAATAAAACTGACCAAATTACGTTCCCTTAAGTATCAAATGGAAATTCCTAGATGACTCTTTTAGGCCAAAACTATAATTGACGAACTAGCAGTGAAATTATATTTTTGGAGACTTAGGACATAAAAATAATATACGGAGTAATATTATATTATTTTATTTTTAACTTGAGGCATTTTAAGCATATCCAACTCTCATCCTAAACTAAATCGTTGTACGATTTGTTCCTTTCTCATGTTCCCTATCTGAATAGGTTAGAAATTTGAACCTAGCTATCTCTATACTTCACTTTTCCCAATTTCCTCAACCAACATAAACTGAATCTCGGGACGAGATTCCCTTAACGGTGGGTGACTGTAACCACTATGAAAAATCCCTCATTAAAATAAACTATCTCTCAGAATACTTATCCTTTTTCCACGTAGAATTTTTTTTTCCTGATTATAACTATTATCTTATGTGACGAAGATCACATCCCTGAAAACCTTGCTTGCAACCCAACCTTAACTGATTTAGCATTTATCTATGTAAACATCATTGACCTAAAACGTTATGAGGTCCCACTTACCACTTTACGTTATTTCGCTAACGTACGTTTAAAACTGAATGTTTCTTAACTAATGAGAGTTTTATGAAATTCTAAACTACCATAGCAACATGTGAAGATAAAGAAAACTATAAAAATAGCGACATATAAATTATTTATAAGTCACTAAAGCACAGAAACCCTAATTCCACAATAACTTCCGATAAAACCCTAATTTCTCAGAAACTATTATTTTATTTGTAAACTCTAGTTAATATTTTTATAAAAATATTATGTACAAGTGTTTTAAGTCAAGGTACAAGTTCTTTAAGCATAGAACTTAAATAAAAATAAAAACCTTACAAAAACTTTAAAAATAATTATTTAAATTACATACTTTGTAATATTTTCACACAATAAATTCTAAAAATAATTTATATATTTATTTAACATATGTACAACTCCATAAACTTAATGTACAACCTTTAAATGCACAAGATCATAAAAACTCATTTATTTGTATTTAAAGTGTAATAAAAATTACATAAAAATTATAGAAAATTAAGAAATAATTAAAAATACATTTTTCCTATTTTTCTTACATAAGTACAAGTCTTCTTAGCCTAGAGTACAACTACCTAAAGCACAAAAACTATTTTCTACCTAATATATAAAAATCGATACATGTAAAACTAGGTTATTTAAATTCAAATTTTATTTCTAACTTACCCTAAACCTAGGAAACCGTAACTCTACCCAAAACCCTAGTTTACAAGCCAACAAAGCATTAATACAATCCCTCCTAAGCATGAAATCAAACCATAACTAGCCAATTACACTTTCTAGTTCAAACTTAATTACAAACTAACTAGTAATTAGAAGTCTTAAACCCTAAGGAGTCCATTTGGATGGAAAAGAAAGAGTAAACATAGCCTCTCTTCTAGAAAAACCCTAGGTGTATGAACCATAGCTTTCCACATCACTTCATCTTCCTTCCCCCTCATGTGGCGCCACCCTAGCCTTACACTTCATCTCACACCTTCCCAAATCTAACATAGAAGCTCCTATGAAACCCTAGTTAACCCTCTATAAATAGCACACCCCATATGAAACCCTAAAACCATCACCACCACTCGAATCACCTTAAACAACCATAACCATTTTACACCACAGATCCCTTAGTCCCTCATATGCTTAAATAAGTCTAGAGAAGTAGTAAGAACAAGCTAGGTTTAATAAGGAGCAAGTTCGAACCATATTTCATCCAAACTAACCCTAGTCGACCATATTAAGAAAGGTTGCAAGCCGGAGACGTTTATCAACTTTGTATAACTTTATTTTCCATCCAGATTGATCAGGTGAGTTTATAGTCCCACCTTTCTTACTTACGTGTTTTCCAAATATGTGGGGAAATACATGCTATTAAACCGAACACAAGTATTTTCCTGATTTTTATTGCACTAGGCTAACTTACCTTATTATTGAGATTGAATTATTTATTTAAAAGACCCTCATATCATGCACCATTAGTCACCTGCTGGGTGAGCGCGAATATGTGAATAGATCTATTGGCCTGACGACCCATTTGTACTAACCGGATGGATATCTACGTGGTAGCCGGTTAGACAGATGCATTATATTTGATATCTTTAACTCGGGGGCAAGACCACTCTCATTTCAATCGTGATTGTAGAACCTGGAAACTGTCAACGCATTGCGTGTCATGAGGTTTAGTGCAATATTACCGAACTACGATATAACTGAATTCTCTTACTTTGGCTTTGTTCAAACTGATTATAATTTTAAACACTATAGATTCACTCAACCTTTGTGTTGACTTTTTAAGCATGTTTATCTCAGGTAACTAGAAGTATGGCAATGGCACGAAGTGGCTGTGGACTTTCTTTTTACAAGAGTGTCCACTTTGTTATCATTCAATGAATAATGTAACTTTTATCATGTATTTCTGAACCTCCCTCTGGGACCTATCTTATGTACTCTGATATTAAATAAATGAATGATAACAATTTTTATTTAAAAACGTCTCTTTTCGAGTCGTTTTCTATTCAATGACTATGAACCATGAAGTAGCACCCCAAGCTTATATTCCGCTGCGTATCTCAAAAATGGGGGTGTTACAGATTGGTATCAGAGCCTGTGGTTATAGAGAACCAAATGTTTTCAAACATTGGACTATAACCGTTTTTCACAAAAACTTAACCAGAGTCCTCCGTGCCACGCCGTTACTGAAACGTTATTTGTATATCATCTATTGTTAATCATTTAAGCTGCATAATGAAATATTTATAACTATAAAGTGGTTACAGAATCCTGATTCCCCTATCCAATCTATCCCTCTCATGTCCAGGCTAGGACATCAGGATGAAACCCTACTTAGAGCCTTATCCATTTAGGATCATTTATACTAAAACTTTGTACTCTTGATATTTCACCTTTAGTTTCTTTCCCAAATGTTATTAATTTCTTATAATAATTTTTATTTGTAAATTATTACGTACCATGTCTCCCGAAACCCCTAAAGTTAACGAAACCACCCCAAACCTCACTCTAGATAACAGTTCCTTCCCACAAACTTCAACCATAGACAACCACCCAACTGGTAACATAATAAGTGACGGGAAAACTAGGACCACTATTGAAAACAAGGAACCCAAGTATCCATATTAGAGACACAAAATCCTTAACCCACCACATGGAATATTAATAAAAGACCTTGTATTAATTGTTTTGTGTAAAAACAATCGATCAAGTTATTAATATCCTGAAACTTTCAGTGATTAAACTCAGACTTACCATGACCTTTCATAGGATTATTACAATTCCATAACCTACCATGACTAGCTATGACTGTAGAAATTCCCTCGAGGGTAAATTTCAGAAGAAAACTTGATGAATAAATAGAAAGCTGCTGAACTTCAATGGATTAGGTTGAGTTAATCATTTATTTACGATTATAACCATACACATCGTGATATTATGATTCTCAATAGGTTATGAATTCATATTATGACCTCCCTACTAGGACTAAGTAAACTCAAATTTATAAGTACATGTTAGACCCAACATATTATAACCTATTATTTGACGTTGAATTTTACAAATAAGTATGAGGAAAACTCTGAAAGACCTTACCTTATTGAATTTCAGTAAAAACAAGCTACTTTAGAAAAAGCGTTTGGAACTTAATAAGAAAAACCGTAATAAAGGAAAATCATGACTGGGAAAAGAAAATAAACTCTTAATGGACTCCTACCAATGCCAGGGATATCTATTTAACAAGATAATCCCAGAGGACGATAAATAAAGAGGTACATAACCTCAAGTTTAATCCATTTTCAGAATCTCACTTGGCGGGATGTACTAGAAAATATACTTCCTGAATATTAAATCTTGGACCCCACGCGAAGTTAAGTACATACGCCGCATCTACTTAGTAGATGCGCCGCATCTTTCCTCAGACAGAAACTATAAATATCCCGTAGACCAGACGAATTTAAGAGTTCGAAACCCTAAAACCGAAGTTCGGACAGCAGAGCAAAAGGACGAATTCAGTCAAGGAGGCAGCACAAGACACACCCAAATCGAAGATACAAGAGCTGTAAGAAGGTGCTACATGTATTTAATTCATTAAGTAGTTTTGTTTTATTGTGTTAGCAAACTTTAATTCATCAGGATTGGTGGCTTGTGTAATGTGACAACGAAAGATTGCACTCCCTTTAATACTTGCTTTCCCATCAATTAAAGTTTATATGTTGATGTCTTTGGTTACTACTTATTAGTGCATTGATAACCTCTGTGTTTATTAGTGGCTTGCGGGCATTTGACTGCGGGACAAGATGTGGCTCCCACGGTTGTTTCTAAATTGATCACTTAGGAATAACTTTTAGACATAAGTAATCATTAAGGGTTTACTCGCCGATGAGAATAGGACCAACGAGAAAGGGTTAATTACATACACTTCATATAAAGCTATCAATAAAACAAGTGACAATCTACTTAATCATAAGGACAGCCCTCTTATTGTCTCGAGTATCTATCTGTGTACGTGTGTGCTACTTGCTGATTCGTGCCTATTGGTTTATTTTATTATTTAATTGCAAACAAAACTGTGCCAGTCTCTCAGGCTGAAACCCCCTTGCGTTAGGATATTAAAATACTGATTAGAATAACTAGATAATACGTTCCACTCTTAGTGATCGACACTCTACTTACCATTATCTTCATACTGACCGGGTACACTGCTCGTTAAGTGTGTGTGTTATTGATAAGTCGGCTAAATATAAATTTAAAACTTGAGTAGGCATTAAAACTGCTAAACCGCAACGACACATCACGCGCATCAAGTTTTTGGCGCCGTTGCCGGGGAGTGAATTGTTATTATCTGTTAATTTGATTAGTATTTTAATTAGGTTTTTTTCTTTTTATTAGATTAATTGCATCATTGTACTATTTTGCATATTTGTTGTATTGTGTGTTAATTGTTTTCTTTTATTTTTGTGTGTTTATTTTTGTTTGTGTGTTTAATTTTTGTTTTTAATTTTTCGTATTTTGTTCTGCTATCGTTGTACTGTGCTAAATCAAACGATACGGCGCATCTGATCTCTCAGATACGGCGTATTGCGTTTAATTTTTTTAATACAACGCGTTTAATTAATTCGATACGACGCATCTTTTCCCCAAGATACGGCGTATCTGTTTTTGATAAAAAAAATTTTCTAAGCGATAAAGTAATACGACGCATCTGCTTTTGCAGATACGGCGTATCTGTTTTTGATAAAAAAAAATTTTCTAAAACCTTAACGCCATACGACGCATCTTCTTTTGAAGATACGGCGTATCTATTATTTTAATTAAAAACAGTTTGCGAATTATTAAACAGATACGGCGTATCGATCTCTGTCGATACGGCGCATCTTACTGAATCAAAAATCTTTTATTTTTAAACGTAACGAAAATACGGCGCATTAACTTTCGTTAATACGACGCATTTAATTTTAATTAGATAAGTTGATTTTTGATTAATTAATTCGATACGGCGCATTCTTAAATTCTAAAGCGGCGTATCTATTTTCTGAATAAAGTCTGATTAAATTTTAACGATTATAAGATACGGCGTATCCAACTCTTTGGATACGGCGCATCGTCAGCAGATATCAGAAGCTTTTATTTTACTTTGATCGTTTCACCCTTCTTTTGCACGAGTAAGTTTTATTTCAGGAAGATGGACGATCCGGATATTACAATGGAAGAATATATCAGATTTGAAGAGGAAAGAGCCTTGAGCAATAATGGGATATACGAGTGGGAAGGAGCAAGATATGGTGCACAATTCATCGAGGATAAGGAACTCACGATGGAAGAATACTTGTTATTGAAGCAGAAAAAGTCAGGGAGAGAGAGAAACAAATTGCCATTTCGACACACTTGGACTTTATCAATTAATGAAGAGGAAGAAGAATCATACGATTTTGGTGCAATTAGGTTTCCGGCAATAGTTATTGATGATGATATTTCTCCGGAAGTTGCCCAAGATGAAGAAGAGTCACAAGTGTTTGATTTGAATGATAATCCGGCAATTGTTTACAAAGAAGCTTATTCATCCGAAAGTGCTTATGATGAAAATGAAGATGAATGTGGGACAATGGTGTATAGTGCTATTACTTGTAATTTTCCACCCGAGGTGGAAAATATATTCTCATCCTATCAAAAACACCATGATAATACCCCTTCGGATGGAGATAATAAGTATTCTGATATTGAAAAGTTTGATGCTATTGTGTACAATAACATACCGCAATTACCACAACAAACGAAAATATTTAGGTGTGGAGCGGATGAGCCAGATTATGACCCCACAAAGGATTTTGAAGAAATGTGGGATGATTTATTTGAGGCGGCTATTCGGGATAAAGATGAAATTGCAAGACCACTAGTTGAAGATGGAGATTCACATGATGAATCGAAGTCACTTGCAACACAAAGTGGTACAAATTTATTTAATATTATTAATCCCGTTACTAATAATCTTGTTAGTTTTCCTGAACAGGTTGCAAAACAAAAGATGATGAGGTGAAATCTATTACACTACCTATTGAAGCACCTGTGATCAACCCGTATTTGGTGGAGCTCGAAGAAGAATTTGGTGATGAGCTCTTAAATATTGCTATGATTGATGAAGATGATGATTTGGACCCTATGAAGTATATTGAGGAACTCGAACTTTTACATGCTAAAGACCCTTTCTCATCTTCTGAGGAAGTCAAGGGACGCCTTACTACCAACGAGACTAACCGAGAAGAAAGGAGACTCATTTTTCCTCAACACACTACTCTTTCAATTGAAGTGGTCAAGTCATCCAATTTATCAACCAAACCGGGTATGAATAGGAAAGATGTACATGTATTGCCAAGGTATAATCTTTATTTATTTCTTCCATCTTTACTAGCAAATTTACACTCTTTTCGTGTTTATTGCTACTATCACCCGCACTTGATCCCAAGTGGGGGGAACAACACCCTATTACACGGTAAATAAGGGTGGAGTCAGGCTCGTGACTCGAACAAAAACAAGCGCTTCGTGGGAGGCAACCCATGCTTATATTTTATTTTTATTATTCTGTTTTCTGTGTCGAGTCAGTCCAGGCCGCACGAAGATACGGCGCATCTCAGTCCTGAGATGCGACGCATCCTCTGCAATGGTCATATCTTATTTTATTTTTCTGCATTTTTATTTTCGACTTTAAAACTATTTATCAGTTTATTTTAATGCGGCGCATCCCTGGTTAAGGATGCGGCGCATCTTTATTCTGATCCGTATCTATTCCAGGCTCGATACGGCGTATCTTCTTCAATAAGATACGGCGCATCGACTGACCTGATGATTTTCAGTTTTAATTTTTTTTAGTTTTATTTTTCCTAACTACTAATGTGTTATGCAAGTTGAACCTTTCTTATCTTAGGTGTGTTTTAAAGTGTTGGTGGTATTATAGTTTCCTGGATTTCCTGTGGATACATCAAGTATGAAGCTTTAACGTTCTAATCCACAAGAAGTTGATTTTTGCTCATATACAAATGGAGGATCATACCGAGCAAATCTCAGGGGAGTTTTTCCGTTCTAATTCTTTTATTTCCAGTTTTTAACCTTTTATACAAACAACGAGGACGTTGTTTAACTTAAGTGGGGGGATTGGAGAATTAGAACACTTAACAATTACTTGTCCTACTTTTTCAAAAAATTATGCTTAAAATGCGCTTAATATATCAAACTTAAAAATTTTTTGGCATGTTTTTGTTTAAGATCTAAGTTACATAACTGCACACATGACATTATTTTCAAAAATTGTGATTTTTCAAAATTCACAAATCTATGAGTGTGCCGGTGACTTGTAAACTTTAGAACTTGGCTTGTATACTATTCGAGACCACCATAATGAGTATTATTTATATAATTGGAATGACTTGTCTAACTTGGTAAAATTCTAGGATTACACCAAATAGCCTTTATATGTTATGTGTTATTGACTAACTACACTGGTTAGTTAACCCCCGTATAAAACCTTTTGTTACTCTCATTTTTAGAGTAAGATACCCCTAGAAAAACACTCAGAGCCATTCCTTTCGTTTCTTACACCTATGTTTAAAATGTTTCGTTACACCTTAAACCTTAGCCTACCCTGTAGATTAGAATCCGTGGTTGGTTAATTGCTATAGGCAGAGTGTGTTTCCTTACATTACCTGTGTTCGCGTGCGTAATTCATTATCTATGGTTAGGTCGGGAAATTGCACAATGCAAATTGGAGTGAAAGTAAATATTGTATATTTTTGAGTTTATTTTTCGTGTGTTTTTCTACTTTCACTATTACCGTTATTTCTGAAAGTATGAAAAGTATGAAAAAATTATCCGGAAAGAAAGTTGTAGTGATGTGGTGAAATTTTACACATCTATGTTTATGTTTCAAGTTAAAAAAAAAAAAAAAAAAAAAAAAAAAAAAAAAAAAAAAAAAAAAAAAAAAAATCGAAAAAATGAGAAAAGAAAAAGAAAGAAAAAAGAGTTGGATGTTTATTTTAAGCCAACGATGTAGAGTTATGTAAGTGGTCGATATCACCACTATTTGTTGTATATTATATGGATTGAATGGGAATTGGCAGTTATGGGAACGCCAATTAAGGTTTATTCTTTGATTAAGATCTTGTTGAGTATAATTCGTGTCTACCTAAAGCGTGTGTTTCAAGTGTTAAAGCATGAGTTATTCAATGATATGAGTCTTATTCATGGGATGGTTGGGATAGTGATTAACCACACTTAGGATTTTAATTTATTTGTTTTGTTTATTTTTTATTCTACACCAATTTATATCCCAAATGTTATCCATACCCTATTATTCGTTATCCAACCAAACCTTTGATTTATTGAGATTAGGGATTTGAGCAATCTTAAGTATCGTAGTCGTGGATTCGGCTATGTATTTATGATTTTGTCGCCCTTTTTGATATATTATTATTGGTGAAGTTTGGACCTATCTTTAGCCTATTCGAGTTAAGGATTTGAGCAATTGCAAGTATCGTGTTCGTGGATTCGATCATGTATTTGTGATTTTGTCGCCTTTTCTGGAATTTGAGATCGATAGAAAAGAGAATAATTAACCCTTAAGCCTAAAAAAACCCTTTTTACCGCTTTAGACTTGTTATTCCTTAGCTTTAGTGGAGGAGATGTGTATACTTGCCAAGCTTATGATAGAATATTCGTCGCGACTGGACAGTTAAACGATTAGATTTGCTTTTATCAAATTATTTTATTTTACTTCTAATTCGTTAAGTGTTTGGTTGTGTGATTATGAAATAAACGAATACATGCTTAAATATAAAAAAAAAAAATCCTAATACCTTTTAGGATACATTTTCATAAGATTAATTCTAAGGTTTACTTGGGGACAAGTAAAGTTCAAGTGGGGGGATATTTGATGAACTCAAATAAGTACATTTTATTACTATCATTTATCCTATTAATTTGACTTGTTTTACTATATTATGTATGAGGATTGATACTTAATCGTTTACTTTGTAATTCTCAGGTAAAAACAAGCATTTGGTGAAACTTAGCGATTTTGGACTAATAACGGAGCAAAACGTGCATAAAGTGAAAGTCTACTGACATGGACAAGATCAAGTCAATTCTGCTCCAGATGCGCCGCATCTCACTCTCGAAATGCGCCGCATCTCTATCAAGATATCACCAGATACGATCCAAGATACAAGAGGACATACGCCGCATCTAATCAAGAGTTACGCCGCATCTTCTGGCGGTGTACGAATATTCCTGAATATTATAATCTTGGACCCCACGCGAAGTTAAGTACATACGCCGCATCTACTTAGTAGATGCGCCGCATCTTTCCTCAGACAGAAACTATAAATACCCCGTAGACCAGACGAATTTAAGAGTTCGAAACCCTAAAACCGAAGTTCGGACAGCAGAGCAAAAGGACGAATTCAGTCAAGGAGGCAGCACAAGACACACCCAAATCGAAGATACAAGAGCTGTAAGAAGGTGCTACATGTATTTAATTCATTAAGTAGTTTTGTTTTATTGTGTTAGCAAACTTTAATTCATCAGGATTGGTGGCTTGTGTAATGTGACAACGAAAGATTGCACTCCCTTTAATACTTGCTTTCCCATCAATTAAAGTTTATATGTTGATGTCTTTGGTTACTACTTATTAGTGCATTGATAACCTCTGTGTTTATTAGTGGCTTGCGGGCATTTGACTGCGGGACAAGATGTGGCTCCCACGGTTGTTTCTAAATTGATCACTTAGGAATAACTTTTAGACATAAGTAATCATTAAGGGTTTACTCGCCGATGAGAATAGGACCAACGAGAAAGGGTTAATTACATACACTTCATATAAAGCTATCAATAAAACAAGTGACAATCTACTTAATCATAAGGACAGCCCTCTTATTGTCTCGAGTATCTATCTGTGTACGTGTGTGCTACTTGCTGATTCGTGCCTATTGGTTTATTTTATTATTTAATTGCAAACAAAACTGTGCCAGTCTCTCAGGCTGAAACCCCTTGCGTTAGGATATTAAAATACTGATTAGAATAACTAGATAATACGTTCCACTCTTAGTGATCGACACTCTACTTACCATTATCTTCATACTGACCGGGTACACTGCTCGTTAAGTGTGTGTGTTATTGATAAGTCGGCTAAATATAAATTTAAAACTTGAGTAGGCATTAAAACTGCTAAACCGCAACGACACATCACGCGCATCACTAAGTAAACTCAAAATTTGATGAAAGCTTTACGGATGTTAGACCAACATATTATGACCAAACTTACCATTAGCTGTGCCGTAGGAATTTAGGCAAAATAACCAAAAGCGAAAACTCAATGAAAGAAAAACCATTACCTTAACTTAAGGATTTCCTGACCTAGAAATTAGGCAAGGTACTACTTCTAAGAAAAAGACTTTAAGAGAACTTGATGATAGAAAAACCCTAATACCAATAGGAAAACCGAGACTGGTGAAAAAGAAAACTAGAACTCATTAAGGAATCCTAACCATGTCCTAGAATGACCTTAGTATTTAAACAGAAGATAAATCCCTGTAGGAGATAAATAAATTGAGGTTTAGAAACACTCTAAGTTGTAATCCCTTTTCAAATCTCACTTGGGTTATGATGGATGTGACCTAAGTAAAATAACTACTTTCCTGCTATATAAACCCTCATTTTGTAATAAAACTCTATATTAAATTCAGCTTCTATTCCATTTATTCTGCTCATAGGTATTTCATAGTCATCCACTATTATACCATTAGGAATTAGGTTTATTCCTAACCAATCAATAGACGGATCTATCCTGTAGGACCCCTAGACAAACTTTAAGATTTATTTCAAGGATTACCTTAGTATCACCATAGAAATTCTTAACCTACCACCGTAGTATGAATAAAATTTTTCTTAATCTTTTGAATAATATTTATGAAGTCATTTTGTAAAAACAAAACGTTGAACACCATCTAAAACAATTTACCACCACAACTGGACCAAATATCACATCATTTAGTCCTCAGTTATGCATAGCCTGGCCAACTATGTCTAAACTAGGAAGAATCATGTCATAATTGGCACAATTATCTTTTAAAATTTTCTAATAACAATTTTCATTCCAAAGCAAAATATTGAAAAATCTTTCATAACTTATCATTTTTGATTTGATACAATAAAAGCCTACCACTACTACTCATTATCTCTAAAATAGGAATCCAACAAAAATTGAGGATAGAAAAACCTTAGGAATTCACAAACCCAAATTTTATTAGGAATCTTGGAAGATATTACATAGAAACATAGTTAACAACGGAAATACTAAAATTACAAGGATTACATAATTTCATTAAGGATTACCTAGGAAAGAAAACGAGGACTTTATGGAAGACATAACTATTACAAATTTTATTAACCTCGAAAATTCATACATAGGGAAATAATTAGGAATGGAAGTACTAAGGTTACAATGATTACAAGATAAGGAATAGATTCACTAATAGGTTGACCCACCATGAAAATGAGAATCACCACCAACAACACAATAGCTAGAGCCACAACAGGATGAAGAATCTTGACTATCCTGCATAGTAAGTACCACGAGACTAAATATTAGGCCTAAGAATAAATAAGCTTTATTTGAGGATTACATAGAAAAACAACCCTTACCCCCATATCTTGTCTACCCCGATAGCAAAGACCACAATAGGCATAAGGACCGCAAGGACACAAACTAGGAACGCATGATCTTCATTCGGTATAACTGAATTCTCTTACTTTGGCTTGTGTTCAAACTGATTATAATTTTAAACACTATAGATTCACTCAACCTTTGTGTTGACTTTTTAAGCATGTTTATCTCAGGTAACTAGAAGTTTTGGCAATGGCACGAAGTGGCTGTGGACTTTCTTTTTACAAGAGTGTCCACTTTGTTATCATTCAATGAATAATGTAACTTTTATCATGTATTTCTGAACCTCCCTCTGGGACCTATCTTATGTACTCTGATATTGAATAAATGAATGATAACAATTTTTATTTAAAAACGTCCCTTTTCGAGTCATTTTCTATTCCATGACTGTAAACCATGAAGTAGCACCCCAAGCTTATATTCCGCTGCGTATCTCGAAAATGGGGGTGTTACAAGTGCATTATATGATCAAAGGAACATTTTCTTAATAACTAGATTTTTTATAAAACATCAAAAACATTTTACATATTTTTGAAAAACATTTTTGGTATTAAATAAAAATGCTTAATCTTTTATAAAAATATGAATTCAAATTTTTAACCAAAATCAGTTAAAATGTTCCAGAAAAACCTTCCCCACACAAGGACAAAATTGGCCAACGTTCAGTAGGGGCAGCCCCCTTAATTTTGCTAGGCGGCCCCCTTAATAATTAAGGGGACCGGCCCCTATTTAAGGGGACCGCCCCCGCTCCAGTGGGCCTCCAGCTGTCCAGTTTTTTCTCCTATAAATACCAGCCTTCTCCTGGATTTTTACTCACCTTTTGCGCAGTAAAACTTTATGTTCTAAATCCTTTCTAAACATTGTAAATCCTTTGATCATATTTTCTTAAGCATTGGTTTCTAAGTGATCCAAGCTTCCACCACCAAAAGTTCAAAAGAAGAACTCTACTTCAACTAGTGAAGAAGTGTTATTACTTACCTCATTCAATTGTGGTGTTGTGTAAAGTGTTGTGTAGTTGTGATTAGTAGATCTAAGTGTAATTACGTAGTGGTGTTGTAAATTAGTTGTGAAATAGTAGTGAATAAGTAGTTGTGAAGTAGTTGTGAAGAAGTAGTCGTGAAGAAGAAGTCGTGAAGCCATTGTGAAGCTGTTGTGAAGAAGTCGTGATTAAGTCGTGTAGAAGTTGTGTATAAGTTGTGAGATTGGTTCTAGCTACGATTAGGACTCGACATCTAGCTTTGTGTCGTTAAGCCGGTGTAAGCTAAAGTTGTGTAAGGTTTCTCCGCCATAAGGGAGTTTGTTGACATAGTGAAGAAAACTCTCGAGTAGGTGACTCGAGGAGTGGAGTAGGGCAAGGAAGGTGTCCTTGTAGCCGAACCACTATAAATCTCCGTGTTGTGGTTTGATCTTTCCATCTCTCTCTCTTATTTCATTATATTTACCTTACTTGCATTACTTATCTATATTTGTTTATATATGTTCATATTGATCAAGAGTTGAATTCACATAAGATAGAATCGAAGTTTTAACAAGTAAACAAAAGTTTTCATAAATTAAAAAGACGTAAAACTATTCAACCCCCCTTCTAGTTTTCCACATGCTTCATGCCTCGATTGCTGACTACTTATGGCTTCACACATTTTGGTAAACCAATGTGGTTCTCTGGAAGATGGTAGGTAGTTCTGCATTGGTTGTGGAAGAAGTTGTTGCTGCTGAGGGAATAGATGTTGATGCATGAACATTTGATGTTGTTGATACTGTGGTTGGTATGATGGTTGATACTGTTTCTGAGGATATTACTGCTGAAATTGTTGTTGACGGTACTGTGGCTGTTGTTGATTGTAGAAGTTGTAATTGTATGGTGGTTGAGAAATTCTTGTGTTTTTGTTGATCGTTTAGATAATTAAAATGTGTGTTATGAGTTATGAGGTTTGGTTTTGGTTAATTGAGGTTTTTGTCCAATTTCGAAGAAATTTTACTGTTCACTCCAATTGCGAAAAACACTGTTCACACTGCCAATTGCGAAAAGTCTATGAATTGCGAAAGAAGCATCCAATTGCGAAAGAAACGTTCAATTGTGAAAGAATAGAGAATTCCGAAAACATCAACAATTTGCGAAAGAGAATTGATAATTACGATAAACTGTCTAATTTGAGAAAGAGCTTAGCAATTGCGATAAATTATCTTAATTACGATATGAAAAAGGCAATTTCGATAAATTAATCAAAATTGCGAACGATCAAGCAATTTCGATAGATTATCAATATTATAATTTCGATCACTTTCTCAACACTTATACAAGAGATGAGAGTAAATGCCAAGTCGAAGTATTTTCACGAACTTATACTAGCAAGGAAAATACTGAGTACCAATTCCGAAAATGCTTGTGATTTGCGAGAAACCCTCTTCTTATCCAATTGCGAGAAACCCTCTTTTCACCAATTCCGAAAAACCCTCTTTTCACCAATTCCGAAAAACCCTCTTTTCACCGACTTTTTCCGAATTTCGTCTAGAACTTTCAGCAATGATGATTATTCGATTATTTTGGTTTTTAACGAAAAAAGCTACGTAGATACGAAGATTTTTGCAACTTTGAACGTGAAAAACTAAAATTTGGTGAAGACCTGCAACTAGCAACGATTTGAACAAATGTTTTAAACACAACTTCGAACAAAAACTCAAAAAATCCACGCGTAAATGACAAAACCAAACTAATTAACGATTTAATCTACTCTTAAACACACACAATAACTATCCTTAGGCGAATGATACCACTTGATGGTCCCTATAATTAACGTAAACACAAGCTACTCAACTATATTAACCACGACTACAACTACTATTAACTACGAAATGTAAACAACTAAACTAGAAATGAAATACGAGAGATTAGATAAGAGTAGAGAAGAAGAGAACTCGGATGATTAACATTCACTAAATACTTGGACAGAGCTTATGCACATAGAATGAAAACCAACAAGGGAAATGAGCACCCAAGCCTTCTATTTATAGGCACAATTTAGGGCGTCATTTCCTTAAGCGCTTCTAGAAGATATTATTACAAAGTGGCCGGCCCATGGACTCCTAATGGACCGATCTATTAAACACTAACTTAGAATCCATATTTGAGCAACCTTTTACACGTTATGACCAAGACTTGAATATAAATAAAATGCGCTCCCAACATTTAGCATTTTATTACATTTTGAATTCTAGCATTTTATTACATGATTTTGACTTCCTAGCTCGTAGTCTTTGATTCTTCAAATTCATTAATCTTTGTACATTCAGCAGTAAACTCTTTTGACGACTAATCTTTTGTCTTGAATGATCTTTGAAGATTCTTCATGATATCATCCAACATATGTCTTCTAGTCATCTTGTTTCAGCATCGTCTCTGTGTGAAGTTGTGATCTTTTAGCATTCTTTGAGATCATCAGTCACCGAAAATCTCAAAGCTCATCCGTTGTAATATTGCCTTCATGTGATATGTTGTGACCGTTGAACTCGCATGCTCACACTCTTCTGGATCATGATAACTATCATCAGAGTTACGGAAGCTGTGTTATAGGTCTTTCATCTATCATGATTTATTTGATAATGATTTGTAAGTGTGAGCATGGAGTGTGGATTGACACGTCTCTACTGGAATCAGGAACCACCATCGCCATCTTTATATGATTCTGAAATAAAATAGTTAGCAATAAAGTTGGAGAACAAATATGGCTTTGTCATTCGTTCGATGTGGTTGGATTAACCTTCGGTTCTGTGAAGACCGACCTGTGATCAGGTAGAATCCCCCTTAAAGAAGATTCTCCTTGACAGGAATTTCCAGCTTGTAGTAATGAGTCTTCCAACAAATTATTGTCAGAATCATCATACTAAGCATGTTCTCATACCGGAACGTCTCAAAGCAGACAGCACGGTAGAGTGAATCAGTGAATTAAATACCCACTGATTGATGAGAAATTGATTAGAAAAATCACTCGCGTGTCACTGGATAAACATTTTATGCAACACGACGAGGGTTTTATAAATTGAATTACATTTCTGTCGTAAACAATTTCGTTTGAAAATTTTCACAATCAATGTGCTCGAAACTCAGTTGGTGAGCACATTGAAAGGTTTTCCACATGTATCCGTCAATCCATTTCTTGGAACAAGTTTGATTCAAAATGTGAATCGCCCCATCGTTTCTTTCCAGTTGTCACAAATTTGATCCATGAAGGATCTCACATGTCACCTACCAAGAGCTTGTTTGATGTTGGCTTTAGAAGGATTTTTATCTTCATTGTGAATACTTTTGTATCACTCGGATGTTCTGGCAATATCACAAGGATAATGCGTAGGACTCTTTAACATATATTTTCTTACTTTTCATGGTGTATCAAAACAGCAAGGATATTGGAAGTGTGTCCTAATGAGATTTATGGATGATCTCTTGGCTCTAGACTCAATAGAGCATTTTGATTTAGTGATCGGAGGTTGGAGAGGACTGCCACCTTTTCAATATCGTCTAACTCGGAGTGAGAAAGATGATAGAAATGTATTGATCTCTGTGACAAGTGAAACAAGAGTCCTTTGAAGGACCTTGAGTGGCTAGGGAGGGTTGTGCAGCGTATCACTGGGTCCATGATACTTGTCTTCAATGTCAGCAATCAACTAAGTGATTCTGACACCTTATGTATTGACCCGGTTTCTTCCTAAAGTGTAAGGAGGGCTTCTTTCTTTTCACCCTTTATCTTTACATTTCTTTTTCATTCTTCAACCCCTTCAGCGCTTACCGAGACTTCATTACTAGAACCTTGTTGGGTTTGTTCCAGTACTAGCTCCATCTCAGTCAGCACTTTTCCCTTATTCACTTTTCTCCTTTTAATCATTCCTAAGGACTTCTATTCTAACTAGAGGATTGTCCCAGGGAAGATCCCTTCGGTTCTGGCTGAATCATGGGAACTAATACCTAACCTCACCATCCTTATAACTCCAGTACATTAAAATAAGATTGGTCGGTCTTTGGTATTCTTCCACAATTGCCATCATAAACCATTTGCTCCCCCTCAATATATGCATCGATATATGAAAGAGTTTAGCACATATGGGAGAGCCTACACTTGAGTCCAAAAGATCACTTTTTATCAGTTTTCATATTTAAATCACATTCTCTCCCCCGATAAAAAATTTCAAACCTTTTGAGATTTGTGATCCCAATTGATTTAAATAAGTTTAGAAAATATGGGAGAAAATGTGGTCCGATTCAATATATGCTGATACTGGAACATTACGATGCTCCCCTCAATCAATGAGGGAGAATGTTAGTGTCAGGTATGATAAGTTTGGAAGATTTTGAATTTAAAAAGTCATACACTGACACATAACAACCACATATTAATCACTGCTTATTTTGTACAAAGATAATTGTTACGACACAAATGATATTGACCTTTTGCGCAGACGATGTGATCATCCGCTTCTCAGAGGGAGTCAGTAGTCAACATCAATTTTCCATCCACCAACAAAGATTTCCCAAATATTTTAGATCCCCACTTGGTGAGACCAGAATAAGTAATGCTTTGTTGAAATGAAGGTGGTGGTGGTGATGACAGGGTTTTTGTTGTTGTTGCTAATGTTGTTGTTGTGGTGAGTTCAGAGCCAGTCAATAGAGTTTGAACATCTGATCAAATGGTTAGAGCGGGAACAGGCACATTCATATCGACCATGGAATCTGCATAAGAATATCATCACAGATATACATACATACAGATTCACTCTTCATTAACAGCTACCACATAGCAGCTTGCCGACTCATAATACCATATTCATTTCACAATCAAACCATAGTCAGGAAATACATCAAACGCTATCTAGCATGAAGAGCAATTAGCAATCATGAACATGGCAATTCACTCATATTTCAACATTTAACTCAGGATCTTAGGACATGATTCTAACATGATAGGTATATACCTAAGCATATCCTGAGTGCACATGCACTAAATCAACAATAATTAAGCAGCTATCAACTAACAAAAGTCAATCAACCTTTGAAACTCATTCATTCAGACCAAACAAATGCCTGTGGAGTATTCAATAACATCAATCACAATGGGTTTTCTAACTTCTTTTAGATTTTGAGTTTTAAAGTGTGACAACTCGTAATTTTAGGTCATTTTCCAAACCTCGACAAGTTACATTCACCAATCACTATTTATCATTTTACTATTCATCATTTCTGAAGTCAGTTTGAGACTTTAAGATGAGATCAAAAATTTCACTATTCACGAAACCCTATTCATTCCCGGAGGAAAATCACTATTCATGATTATCATTCATCATTACGTAAACTAGATTTATGGGTATTCAAATGCGCGTAACCAGTATGGTTTAGCTGCGTATTCATGTGTCATCTGTATCATCATCATCAATTCAGGTCATTTTAAGTTAAATGAGATATTTTTATAAAAATATCATCCTTGTGGCATTTTATTCTTTCAGCTATGCATAAATAGTACCCGGTTTAGCGATCATTTGCATTTTTATCTATTCATGAACCGTGTTTGGAATTTCTATTTGTTATCATGTTATTAATGGTTTAATATTCCACTATAATCTCCTATTATTCAAAAGTTTCTATATTTCCCATTTTCTGTTCCATTTCACGATTTCGTCAAATTTTTGTATCAACTCGTGTTTAACATGCAACGCTAGACAATGTCCAGTCTACACTTTTTATACAATTTTGGTTCCTTACAATTCTATTTTAAAAGTCATTGTTCACTTTTTCCAATTTTACGTAAACCTTGCACCTTTTACGTTTTACGTATTCTAAACCTTCGTTTTTAGGTTTTAACTATATTTAATCCTTCCAATGATCTCACCACTCATCTAAAAAATAAAATAGGTCATGATAACAAGTTTTTATATTTTTAGAAGTTTTACATTTTTACGTTACCCGGTATTGCATTATGTGTTTTAAAAACCCTGCGTTTAAGTACCGGGAGCAACCTAAACTACACAATAAACTCAATACTATTTCTACTAATAAAAATCTGTATTTCCACACTTCCCTCTTGTTGTTCACGCCACCAACCATCCCAACCATCTCAACACCTGTCCAAAGTTGAGGACAAGTGTTAACAACACTTAACTCTTGCATATATAAGCCCTAGATTCACACATAGAGTGTATCACCAAGTATTTCACTCCAAAATTCTGCTCTCTTGCTCTCCTATTTGGTGGCTTCTCAAGAACCAACAATCCCTTGTTGGTTAATTTTTCTAGTCCAAGATTTATGCAAGTATTGTTGGATTAATCAAGGTCTAGTGTCCTTGTTCTTGATATCTCTTGTTCTTCATCTTTTGTAAGGAACCAACCTTCATTATTTTCATTCATTTCACTACTGATATTCATGTCATATTATGTGTTTTTTATGCTACATAGGTTGTTTAGGCTTGATTATACTTGGTACACACTTCAAATTACAAGAAAACCCTAAAATAACTTTTATTGCAAAACCGATTTCTAATCCGTGGTAAAGATTGAATTAACTAGAATAATCAGTAGACTTTGGGCCTAAGGGAAAAATATTTAGTTATAGATCTATGTCTTTTGGTCATTTCCATAAGTGGTGATTCCCGTAACGATACCCGATGATTTAGATATGATTTATTTGGTAAAAATAGCTAGATCTGGTGTACTATTGGTATATAGGGAATAAGTTGAGTTTTAATCCATAACTTTTTGAAAACTAAATATGTGGAAGGTAGTAGACAAGTAGATCTATCATCTCCAACTGAGTTTACCTTGATAGGACTTGTATATTTCAAGATATGCGATTTTGATGAGACACAAAACTGAGACAGTTTAGCCCTCAAAACTGATTTTAAAGAAAAATTGTAACAAGTGTTTATACCTGGATATTTTTGAGTAAGATTATTTTTACAGTAAATTAGGGACATAGAGGAAGCTAGGGATATAAAGAACATGATTTTTTGACTTACGGTTTGAGAAGTATGAATTTTTGATCATGAGCTACTCATAAAAATCCCATCAGATTTTGAGATAAAAGTTATGAAAAGGTTAATAACATATGAATTTGGACCCTTAAGTTTTAATTTGAACCACCTAATATATTTTGGACCTTTATCATAGTTTGAACCTTTTGACTAAGAATTGAACTCTTGGACTTAATTTGGACCCTTGTGACTCATTTTGGACTTAAAGACAAAAATGGGATTAAAACTTGAAATTGGGTAAGACATATATTCCATTCATGTAAATCATTTTAAAAAGCCAAATTCAACCTTGAAATTATTTAAACATCATGTACCAAGCATAATTGAGGTTACAACTTACATGGCATATTGAGTGATATGTATCATTATTTTTGAAGCTAAGACACGCGTATATATATATATATATATATATATAGGTTGTTTGTAGGATTCTCGTGGTTATTGCTTCTTTATATCACTTGGTTGTGCACTTGTTTTCGGTGAGTTTCATAGCCCCTACTTTTATACATTTTGAATTACTTTTGGGGGAGATACATGCACAACTATTTCATTTACTTTCACAAGTACTCTAAACATTTAAGGATTACCGCGAGTTTTCATAGCCCCTACTTTTACTCATTTTGTATCTGTTTTGGAGGAGAATACATGCTCGTTTTTCACTAAACTTTATGCTTATTTTACCTTTAAACTTCATGCTTGTTTTGCTTGAGACGTTAGTTGTCTTTCAAACATTATTGAGTGGTTAAAATACATGAGTCTTTGCTCAGAAGTATTTTTGTTTACATTTTTCACCCTTGATCATTTACTTATGGACACTAACACATTAAGCTATTTCATATTACCTATACAAATGCTTTAAAAACCATTTTTTGAGATTAGCGTATCATCAATTATGTTGACCCGGTTAGGGCAACCAAGAGTATCATCATTTATGTTGACCCAGGTAGGGCAACCAAGAGTATCATCATTTATATTGACCCAGGTATGGCAACCAAGAGTATCATGATTTATGTTGACCCAGGTAGGGCAACCAAGCGTTCCATCAATTATGTTGACCCGGTTAGGGCAACCAAGAGTTTCATCATTTGTGTTGACCCGGTTAGGGCAAACAGGAGTTCCATTATTTGTGTTGACCCGGTTAGGGCAAGCAACCACACCATTATTTGTGTTGACCCAGGTAGGGCAAACAAGCGTTCATAATAACATAACCAGTGATATATTAAATATAACTTATGTATATTTTGAATATATTGGTCATTTAATTTTTGTGGTCCATACATCATTTGATGTTCACTTAAACAAAATCATATTTGGCAGTGGGTTATAAACACAAAGGTTGCAAGTCTTGTATGGGCGGGGCTTGGAACTGGGTGGATTTATAATGCCTTTGCTGGAAAATCTTCATTCAAACGCTTTACATTTTGCAATAAACTCTATGAACTCACCAACCTCGTGTTGACACTTTAGCATGTATTTTCAGATATAAGCAATAGCACGCTACTGGAGGCTTTTGGCAGGGCATGGCACGGTCATAGAAGACTCTGACAAACATTTGGGACTATTTAACTTATTTAAGGGCCTATTTCCGCACTACTTTTAACAATGTAAATTCAACACTTTTGTTAAACAATTTCATTCTAAATGGTTGAGATGAAAACCATTCTTTGTACTTGTGTTGTGATACCAATTGAGTTGCACCCCAGCAACATGTATGCTTCCGCTGGACCCGAATCTGGGGGTGTGACAGATTGGTATCAGAGCCTTGGCTATAGAGAACTGGGTGATTTTAAAACCTAGACTATAGCTACTTTCACGAAAACTTAACCCTATGACCGCCACGTGCCTGCCTGCCAAGCTGATGCCTCATTTGTGGTTTGCTGCTGACATATTTGATGAGATTTATATCTTATTAGCAGATAGATTATACCCACTTATTCTTGTTGATTACTATAGTTGTTTTTCATATAAGCATGCTATATCATACACGTCTCAGCGTTACGCCTTTTCCTTGCATAGTTTCATCATTCGACATCGAGTTTGGTCACTTGCCTTAGTCTTTTGAAACGTCTTTTCAAATGTGAAGGACATAGAGTTAGTATAACTGAGCTGAGTATTTCAAAATTCATTGAACCTCGGTGGAATATAGACTGGTCATCTATATTCGACCCGGGATAGTGGGACAGAGCCTGACCACCTATGTACGACTCAGAGGTGTATTTTGCGATACTGAGAATAGTTATAATAAAATTATGTCCGGGTTGTATCCCTACTTGATTTCTAAAGGTTTCAAAAATTCATGTGTGTTTACACAATCGTTGCAAGAGCATTCACATCTACATCACCTCGTGAACCACCGCCTAGAAGCACATCAGCTAATCATAACACGACTTCGAGCTTTCATTCTATGACAAGTCACATTATGGCACCTACTTTTAGGAAACGTCTTATTTACGTTTCACTTTCCTTTTCTTGTTTTGAAGAGTTATGACGCCACAGAAATCTTAAGACATTACGAGGCAATCCGAATCACTATCTTTGGCATAGTCACCAAATCCTAACATTTCAGAAGTACTAGTTAGATCTAGTAGGACGACGAACCTAAGTCGTAATCCAGTTTAGAAAGGACCAAGTAAGTTGGATATGCATACCTACAAGTCTTACCCAAGACTAACCTATAGACATTATTCAACACTAGAAACAAAACGTTAGACATTTAAGCATTCATGCAGACATACATACCCGACTGTTTTATCATTTTGACACTTTCAATTCAAGCGAATTTTCTTTAAAGTGTGTTTATACAAATCATGTACCTTGTAGGATAGCATTTATCTGGAGTATCTATCTTGGCAAATAAATTCTCTATGGTCAGCCTTTGACAAAACTACTAAGCATTAAGAAAGGTATAACGCCAAACTTTACACAAACATTCCTATCCACATCATGTTGAAAACCCATATATGAAACCTTGGGTCGTATTTGAAAACAGTCCAATCTTGCATATCCATTGAAATTATTCAAACTTGTAGATTCATTTACTCAGAGAAGGATGTCAAACAAAACCCTCTATAATGAGTCAAATTTTGAAGATCAACCACCATACTACAACACTTCATACATTTAGGATCTTGTGATTGACAAGCAATGGAATGGAAAAATTCAATGAAGGAAATTTAGGGAGATACTATTGAACAATAAGAATCTTGGCAATGAAGACTAATCACCTTAGGAAAAGGGAGACTCATATCGTAACATCAACTAGAGCAAGACACGTAGAATCAAAACTGTTACCATAGCTTTATCCTTTCGATATCACATTTCACGTTTCAAATCTTAAGAAGTGTCTTTCAGATGAATCACTCGTAATTCCATTGGAAGAAATTCAATTCAACAATAAGCTTGATTTCGTGAAAGGACCAGCAGAAAACTCGGACCGCAAGGTCAAACAGTTGAAGCAGAATCGAATTCTTATCGTTAAAGTTCGCTGGAATTTTCGGAGAGGTCCCGAGTTTACTTGGGAGCGGGAAGACCAGATGCGACTCAAATATCCACATCTCTTCACCAAATCAACCCTAGAGACCAACACGAACTGAATTCAGGGACTGAGTTCCTTAAACGGGTGGAGACTGTGACAACCCGTAATTTCAAGTCATTTTCCAAACCTCGACAAGTTACCATTCACCAATCACTATTTATCATTTTACTATTCATCATTTCTGAAGTCAGTTTGAGACTTTAAGATGTGATCAAAAATTTCACTATTCACGAAACCCTATTCATTCCCGGTGGAAAATCACTATTCATGGGTATCATTCATCATTACGTAAACTAGGTTTACGGGTATTCAAATGCGGGTAACCAGTATGGTTTAGCTGCGTATTCATGTGTCATCAGTATCATCATCATCAATTTGGGTCATTTTAAATTAAATGAGATATTTTTATAAAAATATCATCCTTGTGGCATTTTATTCTTGCAAGCTATGCATAAATAGTACCCGGTTTAGCGATCATTTGCATTTTTATCTATTCATGAACCGTGTTTGGAATTTCTATTTGTTATCATGTTATTAGTGGTTTAATATTCCACTATAATCTCCCATTATTCAAAAGTTTCTATATTTCCCATTTTCTGTTCCATTTCACGATTTCGTCAAATTTTTGTATCAACTCGCGTTTAACATGCAATTAATTCAACCAATGATAGACAATGTCCAGTCTACACTTTTTATATAATTTTGGTTCCTTACAATTCTATTTTAAAAGTCATTGTTCACTTTTTTCAATTTTACGTAAACCTTGCACCTTTTACGTTTTACGTATTCTAAACCTTCGTTTTTACGTTTTAACTATATTTAATCCTTCCAATGATCTCACCACTCATATAAAATAATAAAATAGGTCAAGATAACAAGTTTTTATATTTTTAGAAGTTTTACATTTTTACGTTACCCGATATTGCATTATGTGTCTTAAAAACCCTACGTTTGAGTACCGGGAGCAACCTACACTACACAATACACTCAATACTATTTCTAATAATAAAAATCTGTATTTCCACACTTCCCTCTTTTTGTTCACGCCACCACATCCAACCATCTCAACACTTGTCCAAAGTTGAGGACAAGTTTTATAAACACTTAACTCTTGCATATATAAGCCCTAGATTCACACATAGAGTGTATCACCAAGTATTTCACTCCAAAATTCTGCTCTCTTGCTCTCCTATTTGGTGGCTTCTCAAGAACCAACAATCCCTTGTTGGTTAATTTTTCTAGTCCAAGATTTATGCATGTATTGTTGGATTAATCTAGGTCTAGTGTCCTTGTTCTTGATATCTCTTGTTCTTCATCTCTTGTAAGGAACCAACCTTCGTTATTTTCATTGATTTAACTACTGATATTCATGTCATATTATGTGTTTTATATGCTACATAGGTTGTTTAGGCTTGATTATACTTGGTACACACTTCAAATTACATGAAAACCCTAAAATGACTTTTATTGCAAAACAGATTTCTGATCCTGGTAAAGATTGAGTTAACTAGAACAATCAGTAGACTTTGGACCTAATGGAAAAATATGTAGTTATAGATCTATGTCTTGTGGTCATTTCCATAAGTGGTGATTCCCGTAACGATACCCGATGATTTAGATATGATTTATTTGGTAAAAACAGCCAGATCTGGTGTACTGTTGGTATATAGGGCATAAGTTGAGTTTTAATCCTTAAATTTTTGAAAATTAAATATGTGGACAGTAGTAGAAAAGTAGATCTATCATTTCCAACTGAGTTTACCTTGATAGGACTTGTAAATTTCAAGATATGGCCATTTTGGTGAGACACAGAACTGAGACAGTTTAGCCCTCAAAACTGATTTGTAAATAAAAATTGTAACAAGTGTTTATACCTGGATATTTTTTAGTAAGATTATTTTTTCAGTAAAGTAGGGACATAGAGGAAAGTAGGAACATAGAGGAAGCTAGGGATGTAAAGAACATGATTTTTCGACTTACGGTTTGAGAAATATGAATTTTTGATCATGAGCTAGTCATAAAAATCCCATCAGATTTTGAGATTAAAAGTTATGAAAAGGTTAATAACATATGAATTTGGACCCTTAAGTTTTAATTTGAACCACCTAATATATTTTGGACCTTTAGTCATAGTTTGAACCTTTTGACAAAGAATTGAACTCTTGGACATAATTTGGACCCTTGTGACTCATTTTGGATTTAAAGACAAAAATGGGATTAAAACTTGAAATTGAGTAAGACATATTTTCCATTCATGTAAATCATTTTAAAAAGCCAAATTCAACCTTGAAATTATTTATACATTATGTACCATGCATAATTGAGGTTACAACTTATATATAATTATATATATAGGTTGTTTGTAGGATTCTCGTGGTTATTGCTTCATTATATCACTTGGTTGTGCACTTGTTTTCGGTGAGTTTCATAGCCCCTACTTTTATACATTTTGAATTACTTTTGGGGGAGATACATGCTCAACTATTTCATTTACTTTAACAAGTACTCTAAACATTTAAGGATTACCGTGAGTTTTCATAGCCCCTCCTTTTACTCGTTTTGTATCTATTTTGGGGGAGAATACATGCTCGTTTTTCATTAAACTATATGCTTATTTTACCTTTAAACTTCATGCTTCTTTTGCTTGAGACGTGAGTTGTCTTTCAAACATTATTGAGTGGTTAAAATACTTGAGTCGTTGCTCGGAAGTATTTTTGTTTACATTTTTCACCCTTGATCATTTACTTATGGACACCAGTACATTAAGCTATTTCATATTACCTATACAAATGCTTTAAAAACCATTTTTTGAGATTAGCGTATCATCAATTATGTTGACCCGGTTAGGGCAACCAAGAGTATCATCATTTATGTTGATCCAGGTAGGGCAACCAAGAGTATCATCATTTATGTTGACCCAGGTAGGGCAACCAAGAGTATCATCATTTATGTTGACCCAGGTAGGGCAACCAAGAGTATCATCATTTATGTTGACCCAGGTAGGGCAACCAAGAGTATCATCATTTATGTTGACCCAGGTAGGGCAACCAAGCGTTCCATCAATTATGTTGACCCGGTTAGGGCAACCAAGAGTTTCATCATTTGTGTTGACCCGGTTAGGGCAAACAGAGTTCCATCATTTGCGTTGACCTGGTTAGGGCAAGCAACCACACCATTATTTGTGTTGACCAGGTAGCGCAAACAAGCGTTCATAATAACATAACCAGCGGTATATTAAAATTAACTCTATATATATTTTGAATATATTGGTCATTTAATTTTTGTGGTCCATACATCATTTGATGTTCACTTAAACAAAATCATATTTGGCAGTGGGTTGTAAACACACAGGTTGCAAGTCTTGTATGGGCGGGGCTTGGAACTGGGTGGATTTACAATGCCTTTGCTGGAAAATCTTCATTCAAACGCTTTACATTTTTTCAATAAACTCTATGAACTCACCAACCTCGTGTTGACACTTTAGCATGTATTTTCAGGTATAAGCAATAGCACGCTACTGGAGGCTTTTGGCAGGGCATGGCACGGTCATAGAAGACTCTGACAAACATTTGGGACTATTTAACTTATTTAAGGGCCTATTTCCGCACTACTTTTAACAATGTAAATTCAACACTTTTGTTAAACAATTTCATTCTAAATGGTTGAGATGAAAACCATTCTTTGCACTTGTGTTGTGATACCAATTGAGTTGCACCCCAGCGACGTGTAAGCTTCCGCTGGACCCAAATCTGGGGGTGTGACATAAAGTATTTAGGGGATTAAACGAGGATTCCAAAGTGACACAAATGAACTTTCTAGATACATAAAGATAGGAAACTATAAGCAAATTGCACATAATGCCCTAATCTTTCTAGCAACTAACACATTTGTCCATTTGATATAATTTTTAACAAGTTCCTCTTCAACTAATACCCCTTTAACTACAAAACCTTTTCTAACAATTATGAGATAACCAAGAAACCCGTTTGATGATATAAAATTTGAAATCATTCTCCCCCTCAATCAATGACCCGTATTCTACTTAAAGAGTTGTAGTCATTGATTGAGTGACAAATTTTATGAACAGTCCATGTCTGAAAGAATTTCAAATAACACGTTACCACCATGTGTCTCACAAATAATTTTCAGAAGAATCATAGAAGGAAAAGTATTTGTATACTAAGAAGGCTTCTCTTCTTATACCATAAATAATGCACTAAAGCGTGCACTAAATCGGGGATGCACGAATATGAAGTAATCCATGCCCGGGTGAACTTCACCCGTTGTTAGGAACAGCCGTCTTTTTACCGACGTGCTTTCCTCATTTTGAAAAATCGGGTTGCATATCTGAAGTAATAGCAAGCCATAATGACATGTTTTGATAAACCTTTTAAAATCCTGCTCGAGCTTCATTTAAAGACTCGTGTCATTATTAAATGACATTTCTAGGTCCGTAAATGTTATCGATAAACAAAAGACATGCCTAGAACAACTATTTTTCGTATTTTCTATTTTTCTGATTTTTATGGTTTTTCTTGGTTTTAATATTTTTCTATTTACAATTTTCTGGTTTTATAATTTTCTATATACAATTTGGTTTAAGATATGTACAAAGTGTATTATTCAGTTTAAGAAGATGATGACATGAATACCAAAATAAGAATATCGTTCTTGTACGTTGTGGAAGTCTGTAGTCAACATCTCTTAAACTTTCACCACCAAAGCTTTCAAGGATCCTGAATAATCGCCTGAACTTGAGCCTTCACAATGTGAATCTTTGATAGCTTCCCCCCAAACCGACAATCTTCTTTTTGAGCAGATTCAAAGCTCTCTTTCAAGCTTACATAAGGTAAGTGTACAGCGGAAACCGTAGCAAACCACATCAAAAATTGCTGCTCCTTTTAAGAATAACCATCGTGATTCTCCTATTGGGGGATCCTCAAATAGATCAGTAGTGTATCATCTCACACTTTAATAATTCTTTTCACATTACTTCCCGCTGAAGTCTGAAGGAATGCTGATGTGCTGCGTGTGTCGTTGCGGTTTAGCAGTTTTAATGCCTACTCAAGTTTTAAATTTATATTTAGCCGACTTATCAATAACACACACACCTAACGAGCAGTGTACCCGGTCAGTATGAAGATAATGGTAAGTAGAGTGTCGATCACTAAGAGTGGAACGTATTATCTAGTTATTCTAATCAGTATTTTAATATCCTAACGCAAGGGGGTTTCAGCCTGAGAGACTGGCACGATTTGTTGCAATTAATATAATAAAATAAACCAATAGGCACGAATCAGCAAGTAGCACACACGTACACAGATAAATACTCGAGACAATAAGAGGGCTGTCCTTATAATTAAGTAGATTGTCACTTGTTTTATTGATAGCTTTATATGAAGTGTATGTAGTTAATCCTCTCTCGTTGGTCCTATTCTTATCGGCGAGTAAACCCTTAATGATTACTTATGTCTAAAAGTTATTCCTAAGTGATCAATTTAGAAACAACCGTGGGAGCCACATTATGTCCCGCAGTCAAATGCCCGCAAGCCACTAATAAACACAGAGGTTATCAATGCACTAATAAGTAGTAACCAAAGACATCAACATATAAAATTTAATTGATGGGAAAGCAAGTATTAAAGGGAGTGCAATCTTTCCGTTGTCACATTACACAAGCCACCAATCCTGATGAATTAAAGTTTGCTAACACAATAAAACAAAACTACTTAATGAATTAAATACATGCAGCACCTTCTTACAGCTCTTGTATCTTTGATTTGGGTGTGTCTTGTGCTGCCTCCTTGACTGAATTCGTCCTTTGTTCCTACTGTTCGGTCTTCGGTGTTAGGGTTTTGGAACTCCTTAATTCGTCTGGTCTACGGGGTATTTATAGTTTCTGTCTGAGGGAAGATGCGGCGCATCTAATAAGTAGATGCGGCGCATGTACTTAACTTCGCGTGGGGTCCAAGATTATAATATTCAGGAATATTCGTACACCGCCAGAAGATGCGGCGTAACTCTTTATTAGATGCGGCGCATGTCCTCTTGTATCTTGGATCGTATCTGGTGATATCTTGATAGAGATGCGGCGCATGTTGAGAGTGAGATGCGGCGCATCTGGAGCAGAATTGACTTGATCTTGTCCATGTCAGTAGACTTTCACTTTATGCACGTTTTGCTCCTTAATTAGTCCAAAATAGCTAAGTTTCACCAAATGCTTGTTTTTACCTGAGAATTACAAAAGTAAACGATTAAGTATCAATCCTCATACACAATATAGTAAAACAAGTCAAATTAATAGGATAAATGATAGTAATAAAATGTACTTATTTGAGTTCATCAAATATCCCCCCACTTGAACTTTACTTGTCCCCAAGTAAACCTTAGAATTTCTTTTATGAAAATGTATCCTAAAAGATGTTAGGATTTATTTTTATATTTAAGCATGTATTCGTTCATTTCATAATCACACAACTAAACACTTAACGAATTATAAGTAAAATAAAATAAGTCGATAAAAGCAAATCTAATCGTTTAACTGTCCAGTCGCGACGAATATTCTATCATAAGCTTGGCAAGTATACACATCTCCACCACTAAAGCTAAGGAGTAACAAGTCTAAAGCGGTAAAAAGGGTTTTTAGGCTTAAGGGTTAATTATTCTCTTTCACTATCGATCTCAAATTCCAGAAAAGGCGACAAAATCACAAATACATGATCGAATCCACGAACACGATACTTGCAATTGCTCAAATCCTTAACTCGAATAGGCTAAAGATAGGTCCAAACTTCACCAATAATAATATATCAAAAAGGGCGACAAAATCATAAATACATAGCCGAATCCACGACTACGATACTTAAGATTGCTCAAATCCCTAATCTCAATAAATCAAAGGTTCGGTTGGATAAAGAATAATAAAGGGCATGGATAACATTTGGGATATAAACTGGTGTAAAAAATAAAAATAAACAAAACAAATAAATTAAAATCCTAAGTGTGGTTAATCACTATCCCAACCATCCCATGAATAAGACTCATATCATCGAATAACTCACGCTTTAACACTTGAAACACACGCTTTAGGTAGACACGAATCATACTCAACAAAATCTTAATCAAAGAATAAACCTTAACTGGCGTTCCCATAACTGCCAATTCCCATTCAATCCATAGATATAATACAACAAATAGTGGTGATATCGACCACTTACATAACTTTACATAAGTTGGTTAAAACAAACATCCAACTTTTCTTTCTTTCTTTTTCTTTTCTTATTTTTTCGATTTTTTTTTTTTTTTTTTTTTTTTTTTTTTTTTTTTTTTAAACATTAAACATAAACATAGATGTGTAAAATTTCACCACATCACTACAACTTTCTTTCCGGATAATTTTTATTCATACTTTTCATACTTCAGAAATAATGGTAATAGTGAAAGTAGTAAACACACGAAAAATAAACTCAAAGATATACAATATTTACTTTCACTCCAATTGCATTGTGCAATTTCCCGACCTAACCATAGATAATGAATTACGCACGCGAACACAGGTAATGTAAGGAAACACACTCTGCCTATAGCAATTAACCAACCATGGATTCTAATCTATAGGGTAGGCTAAGGTGTAAGGGTGTAACGAAACATTTTAAACATAGGTGTAAGAAACGAAAGGAATGGCTCTGAGTGTTTTTCTAGGGGTATCTTACTCTAAAAATGAGAGTAACAAAAGGGGTTTATACGGGGGTTAACTAACCAGTGTAGTTAGCTAATAACACATAACATATAAAGGCTATTTGGTGTAATCCTAGAATTTTACCAATTTAGACAAGTCATTCCAATTATATAAATAATACTCATTATGGTGGTCTCGAATAGTATACAAGCCAAGTTCTAAAGTTTACAAGTCACCGGCACACTCATAGATTTGTGAATTTTGAAAAATCACAATTTTTGAAAATAACGTCATGTGTGGAGCTATGCAACTTAGATCTTAAACAAAAACATGCTAAAAAAATTTTTAAGTTTGATATATTAAGCACATTTTAAGCATAATTTTTGAAAAAGTTTAGGACAAGTAATTGTTAAGTGTTCTAATTCTTCAATCCCCCCACTTAAGTTAAACAACGTCCTCGTTGTTTGTATAAAAAGTTAAAAACTGGAAAATAAAAGAATTAGAACGGAAAAACTCCCCTGAGATTTGCTCGGTATGATCCTCCATTAGTATAAAAGCAAAAATCATCTTTTTTGTGGATTAGGACGTTAAAGCTTCATACTTGATGTATCCACAGGAAATCCAGGAAACTATAATACCACCAACACTTAAAAACACACCTAAGATAAGAAAGGTTCAAACTTGCATATTACATTAGTAGTTAGGAAAAATAAAACTTAAAAATTAAAACTGAAAATCATCAGGTCAGTCGATGCGCCGTATCTTATTGAAGAAGATACGCCGTATCGAGCCTGGAATAATATGGATCAGAATAAAGATGCGCCGCATCCTTAACCAGGGATGCGCCGCATTAAAATAAACTGATAAATAGTTTTAAAGTCGAAAATAAAAATGCAGAAAAATAAAACAAGATATGACCATTGCAGAGGATGCGTCGCATCTCAGAATTGAGATGCGCCGTATCCTCATGCGGCCTGGACTGACTTGACACAGAAAACAGAATAATAAAAGATAAATCCGGGTTGTCTCCCGGTAAGCACTTGTCTTTATTCCAGAGTCTTCAAGTTAGACTCACGTTCAGTACTTCATTATCGATCATTGAAGGAGTCGGAAACATCACGCTCCTTCATCCCTAATTTAGTAATATTAAACATTCCTTGCTTGTCCTTAATTTCCACGCCGTTCTTCTTTAATATCTGTATAAACAAAGTCCTGTCCCTTTCGGGCAGAGATGACAAAATGATAGACGGGAAATTCTTATTATCATAAAGGCACAAATAAGCAAGGTGGGGTGGTAGTTCAATAAACACATCATTGTTCAAATTCATTTTCTCAACTACTCTCCTACGTTTATTAATTACTACACAATCATACCACTCGTCATCAGAATCACTAACAATATCGCGTCTAAGTTCGGTAGGTACATTAAGGTCAATGAATTCCTCAAAGTCTTCATGATTAGGATTAGTCGAGTTGTTTTGAATCAATGTTTCTCCCATAAGTCTAGCTTCAAGATCGAGGTCCATACGTTCTCTTAATCCTAGTACATAAACACCTCTAATTATGCTTTTAACCGGATCTTGGCACTTATAGACTAGTTTATTATTCCCTACCCTTAATGAAATTTTTCTCTTAAACACATCAATCTTAGCATGGGCAGTAGACAAGAAAGGTCTTCCGAGGATTAAAGGAATCTTAACATCCTCGGGCATGTCTAGTATAATAAAGTCTACGGGAAAAATAAACTGCTCAATCTTAACTAGCACATTATTAGCAATCCCTTCAGGTCGTTTTACTGTTTTATCAGCCAATTCAATAAGTAATTTAGTTGGTGCTAATTTTCCTAGTCCTAGGGTAGCGAATGTCTTAAGAGGCATAACACTAACACTAGCTCCTAAGTCAGCTAACACATTATTGAAAGATATATTATTAATAGAACAAGGTAGAGTAAAACTTCCTGGGTCTCTTTCTTTATGAGGCAAGGCATTTGAATCGGTTGCAGGGCTCTCTTCTTTCATTGTTGCCTTGATCTCCTCTTCAATTTTTGTCTTCTCTTTTAGTAGTCTCCTTAAGCTGATTGAAGAGTTAAAGAAAAATTCGGGTCTTGCACCATCATTACCATTCATCGACCTTCTAGGTATATTAGGAGTGACTTCTTCAGTGGTGCTTATGGCCTTGACATGATCCCTTGGGTTGGTTTCAGTTGAGCTCGGTAAACTTCCATAACCCCTTTCTTGAAGAACTTTGCTCATTTGACCAATTTGTTGTTCCAATGCTTTGATCGAAGCTCCTTGATTTCTTGTAGTAGTGTCCGTTGAAGCTCGAATTTCCTTGATCATAGCAGTATTCTCTTCATGTCTTTTAGCAGCATCGGCCATAATTTGCTTTAAAGTATCGTCTAAAGTCTGCCTCCTCTCTTGATAAGTGGGATTGAAGTTGTTCTTTTGATAGAATCCCGGACTAGCTTCCCTAAATCTTCCTGAAGGTCGGAATGGTTGTCCAAATTGGGTGTAATAAGCTTCTTCAAACGTCTCACTTTCATTCTTATTCGGACAATCCTTAGTGTAGTGAGGTCCTTCACACTTTTCACATCCAACTTGGGCAGCATACGCTCTTTCATCACGCTTCTTCATTTCTCTACTAATTTTATCCAATTGAGCTTGAATAGCAGCAATCCCATCAAAATTAGTGCTGCTCTTAGATCTAGTAGAGGTCCCATCGTGCCATTTTTGAGAATGATCAGCAGCTTCTTGGATCGCTTTCCTAGCATTAGTTGCACTCATCTGAGGTACAGCTCCCTTAGCATCCAAAATCTGTCTTGTAGGCACGTCCAATCCCTGATAAAACAATATTATTTCCTGCATAGGGGTTAGATAGTGTTGAGGACATTTTATCAATAAATCTTTAAATCGTTCCCAAGCTTGATAAAGGGTTTCATCAGGCTCTTGCTTGAAACTATTGATAGCCTCCATCTTCTTAGCAGTCTTAGCAGGTGGACAATATCTCTTCAGGAATTTGCTCTTCAGACCTTCCCACGTGGTGATTGAACTAGCAGGTTCATTCCTTAGCCACTTGTTAGCAGCTCCTTTTAGTGAGATTGGGAAGATTCTTAGCATGAGTTGATCGGTATTGACACTTTCTGTAGTAAACAAATCTGCAATTTCCAGGACCTTTTCAACATGCTCATTAGCATCCTCTTGTTCCGTCCCACTGAAAGCATTCTCTCTGAGCTCTTTGAGAAATTGTCCCTTCAACTCAAATTTTGACTTGTCATCAAACTTAGGTCTAGCAACTCCTGAAGTGTAATCAGCACGGGTATTGTTCATGTATTCCTCCATAGTAGTGTTTTCGCCCATTGTTTCTGTTTCAACTTCCTCTTTTTCTTCAGAAAAGTAATCAAGCTCGAGTGAACTTGAAAGATCAAAGCTTCTTGTGTTGAAAAGCCTTTTAAGCGAATGTAGGGCTCGTTCAGGATCTTCGAAAGGTTGAATCAAGTTCTTCGTAGAACTCCTGGTCATGCACTTCCTGAAATCAATCACAAAAGCATCAGTAGGGTATGCTCGAGAAAGTAATATATCAGATAATTAATAACGAAAACGGAATACGAAAAATTAAAGTTACTGATATCTGCAGGCGATGCGCCGTATCCAAAAAGTTGGATACGCCGTATCTTATAATCGTTAAAATTTAATCAGACTTATTCAGAAAATAGATACGCCGCTTTAGAATTTAAGAATGCGCCGTATCGAATTAATTAATCAAAAATCAGCTTATCTAATTAAAATTAAATGCGTCGTATTAACGAAAGTTAATGCGCCGTATTTTCGTTACGTTTAAAAATAAAAGATTTTTGATTCAGTAAGATGCGCAGTATCGACAGAGATCGATACGCCGTATCTGTTTAATAATTCGCAAACTGTTTTTAATCAAAATAATAGATACGCCGTATCTGCTAAAGCAGATGCGTCGTATGGCGTGAATGTTTAGAAAATTTTTTTTCAAAAACAGATACGCCGCATCTGCAAAAGCAGATGCGTCGTATTACTTTATCGCTTAGAAAAATTTTCTTGTTAAAAACAGATACGCCGTATCTTGGGGAAAAGATGCGTCGTATCGAATTAATTAAACGCGTTGTATTTTTTAAAAAAAATTAAACGCAATACGCCGTATCTGAGAGATCAGATGCGCCGTATCGTTTGATTTAGCACAGTACAACGATAGCAGAACAGAAAAATACGAAAAATAAAAACAAAAATTAAACACACAAACAAAAATAAACACACAAAAATAAAAGAAAACAATTAACACACAATACAACAAATATGCAAAATAGTACTATGATGCAATTAATCTAATAAAAAGAAAAACCTAATTAAAATACTAATCAAATTAACAGATAACAACAATTCACTCCCCGGCAACGGCGCCAAAAACTTGATGTGCTGCGTGTGTCGTTGCGGTTTAGCAGTTTTAATGCCTACTCAAGTTTTAAATTTATATTTAGCCGACTTATCAATAACACACACACCTAACGAGCAGTGTACCCGGTCAGTATGAAGATAATGGTAAGTAGAGTGTCGATCACTAAGAGTGGAACGTATTATCTAGTTATTCTAATCAGTATTTTAATATCCTAACGCAAGGGGGTTTCAGCCTGAGAGACTGGCACGATTTGTTGCAATTAATAAAATAAAATAAACCAATAGGCACGAATCAGCAAGTAGCACACACGTACACAGATAAATACTCAAGACAATAAGAGGGCTGTCCTTATAATTAAGTAGATTGTCACTTGTTTTATTGATAGCTTTATATGAAGTGTATGTAGTTAATCCTTTCTCGTTGGTCCTATTCTTATCGGCGAGTAAACCCTTAATGATTACTTATGTCTAAAAGTTATTCCTAAGTGATCAATTTAGAAACAACCGTGGGAGCCACATTATGTCCCGCAGTCAAATGCCCGCAAGCCACTAATAAACACAGAGGTTATCAATGCACTAATAAGTAGTAACCAAAGACATCAACATATAAACTTTAATTGATGGGAAAGCAAGTATTAAAGGGAGTGCAATCTTTCCGTTGTCACATTACACAAGCCACCAATCCTGATGAATTAAAGTTTGCTAACACAATAAAACAAAACTACTTAATGAATTAAATACATGCAGCACCTTCTTACAGCTCTTGTATCTTTGATTTGGGTGTGTCTTGTGCTGCCTCCTTGACTGAATTCGTCCTTTGTTCCTACTGTTCGGTCTTCGGTGTTAGGGTTTTGGAACTCCTTAATTCGTCTGGTCTACGGGGTATTTATAGTTTCTGTCTGAGGGAAGATGCGGCGCATCTAATAAGTAGATGCGGCGCATGTACTTAACTTCGCGTGGGGTCCAAGATTATAATATTCAGGAATATTCGTACACCGCCAGAAGATGCGGCGTAACTCTTTATTAGATGCGGCGCATGTCCTCTTGTATCTTGGATCGTATCTGGTGATATCTTGATAGAGATGCGGCGCATGTTGAGAGTGAGATGCGGCGCATCTGGAGCAGAATTGACTTGATCTTGTCCATGTCAGTAGACTTTCACTTTATGCACATTTTGCTCCTTAATTAGTCCAAAATAGCTAAGTTTCACCAAATGCTTGTTTTTACCTGAGAATTACAAAAGTAAACGATTAAGTATCAATCCTCATACACAATATAGTAAAACAAGTCAAATTAATAGGATAAATGATAGTAATAAAATGTACTTATTTGAGTTCATCAAATGCATACCGAAAGTATCCAGAGTCCACTTCCCCTTAGTAGTTGAATTGATGCAATCAGTCTCATTGTATGAAGCCCAAAAACCCGAAGTACACACTCAATCTCATTCATGAAGTCAAAAACATAACATCAAGATCAATTAAGACTCGGAGATGCAATTTTCCTCCCTTCAAGAAATTGCAGATGAGAATTGTTACACCCAAGTCAACTAAGTCCTGAGTGTAGGCAATTTATCCCGTATGTAGTCGAAATGATACAGACTAACTAGAGGAATCATCATACCATTGTGTACCTCTTTTATCATCAGAAACTGTTTCGTACATCTCTTCCCCCACGTAGTTGGAATGATACACCAGAAGGAACGAGTTAAAACACTAATTTTCTCTGCGGTTATGACATTTGTCTTCCCAAAATAACTTCAATTCAGAAGAAGTATAAAGTTCATCACGTGTACTCGTTGTGCGTCCAGATGTATGTCTCCCCCCTTGTTGGTTTTGATACCTCAGAATCAGCAACACATTTTAGGCACATACACTTGAAATCTTGTGAGAAGAACAGACTTGGCTCAAATGTATCCTGTGAGAATCAACTGCTATAGAAACTCTCTCTGATTATCTTTACCAACCCTTATGTTCTGTCGGCTATTGCTGTGACCACTTGGTGAAGTAAACCCGATACACCAAACTTGAAAATGACGAAGAATTCCCCAAAATTTGTTACTTAAGCTTGCACTGTTGTTGATTGAAGAACGTTGCAGAAGAAAACCTCTAAGTACCCTAGACACTCAACTAAGAGCCAAAGCAAGTACAACACCTCTTGAGACTATCCACATCTGCATCTGCGTGTGACACTGAGCACTACAATGTAACTCCTTGAAGTGATAGCTATAACCCGTGAGAACTTCATTGTAACTCCTTACATCGGGTATAACTAGATAATCCAAGTCCCAATCATAAATTTTAAGCACGAGCAAGTTATCATTGAAAGTCATGCATCCAACCAACCCCGACTTCAAGATAAAATAAGATCACGCCTTTGTGAAAGTCAACTTCAATCTCAAATAAGGGATGCCAAATAAACTCCGTGATCACTTGATATTCTTGTGGTTGATTTACCGAGTGCACATTGGAAGGAACAACAATCCGTGAATAAGGAGATTCTTCAGAACCTGGTTCTGGGAAAGGAATGCCAAAGAACGGATCATTATTCATGTGTGCAACTTCAATATCTTGAGAGTCATTATCAACACCTTGAGGAATAACTGGAGATTTGGTTTCTTGAGTAGTTTGAGTTGTACTTCTAGATGGTGCATCTTGATCAATGGAGATTGAAGAAGGTGAACCAGTTGAGTCAGCAGGAACCAGAGCAGGAGCTTCAGGATCTGGATGATCAACATTCGTAGGAGGTTGGAAGTATTCATAAAACATCGATTGAACTAATAAATCCCAGTCATCCGTTGTTAGTAGAACATTTGGTGTTGGAGGAACTTGGTATGCACGGCTCCTGAACTGGTGTATTCAGGAGCCGTATGACCATTTCTCAATCATCAATCAACATGTAGTTTATTCACCCTTCTCCCCCTCAAAAATTGTATATGACTGCCATTTTTGATTGAATGAGTGAATAAGAATACCATCAACGGTAAGTAGATCCACCTGATAATTGACATGTTGTTTATTCACCCTTCTCCCCCTCAAAAATTGCATATGAGGTTGCCATTTTTGATAGAATAAGTGAATAAGAATATACTCCAATGTAGGTGACTCCACTTGATGACTGAATGAGCATGGGAAGATCATGAAGTTTATTGATGAGAATGGTCATAAACAAGAAGATTTCTCTTCTTCCGAAGATAAAGCGCACTTAAACGTACACTTCTCTTTTCTTTGATGAACGGGGCCTGAAGAGATGTCAGAAGACGCCATAATGTTGACATTGAAGCCCGAGGCTTGAACTGCAGTGTTCAAACATCATTGTCGTTGAAGATCGAGGCCTGAACTGATGTGAACAGACGTCATTGTAGTTGAAGAACGAGGCTTGAACTGATGTGTTCAAACATCATTGTCGATGAAGAACGAGGCCTGAACTGATGTGAACAGACGTCATTGTCATTGATGTTCATCAAGATTGAATTGCTTGAACCCCTACTTCATGAGATATCAATCTTTTCAGCACCCAAACCCGGAGTCTTTCCTTAATATGAGTGAACGATGTACCTGCACTTAAGTAAAGACTACCTGTACTGACATTAAGAGTTTGTTTGCATTTATATGGGTTAGTGATATCAGCATCTCGACCATTTGGGGTTTCACTGTCAACCTTGGTTGTGCACTTAGTGAACATCTTTCTAATAGGTATCCATCTAAGACCAACAATCTTAAAAATTCTACCCATCGGTATCCACCTAAGGCAAGATCTAGGAGTGTTTGGTTTCTCATGAACAGTGGAAGACTTCTTTAGAGAAGACCTTTGTCCTACAGCAATCTGCCTACCAGGTTTCTGAGTATAACTCTTTGGTTCTACGAGCTTGTTGTTGTTTCTAGTCTTAGAGAATTGAACCTTAGCACGAGCATTCACTTCCTTCAGGAATTTTGTTACACAATTATCATGATTTTCCTTAAAAATACTTTTCTGACAAGTTGAGCAAACAAAGTGTTGGGATTCAAGGAAAGATCTAGAATTCTTAGAGTGATCTGCTACGGGAATCGCATTAATCGATATGCAACTACTCTTAGAAGCAGGCAAATTCCTAGTCTTTTCATGTGTGTTTTTCTTAGCATCCTCTAGGTTGTGATTCTGAACACTGTTTTTATGTCTAACATGTTCCTTTGGTATCACAAATGACACACGCTTTGAAATAATCCTAGAGGAGCTAGAGGCACTCATGTGATGAGGTTTTGCAAACGAATATTCCTTTTCCTTAGGTCTAGACTATGAAGTGACTGGTTTTAACAAAACTTGTTTTGAATCAACTTGGGAGGAAAACCGTGGTTTTGAGGATATTGGTCGTTCAGATCTAAACGCAGTCGGTTGTCTAACAACTGATTGGTTTCTAAGTGGTGGTTTCCCCAAGATTGATGGTTTTGCAAACTTAGTGTTCACACTATTTCCTGTTGATTTTCTTAACTCGTTTTTCAACGCTGCAATTGCAAAACCCTTTTCCTGAAGTTGAGCTTTGAATTCATCATTTTTGGCAATCAAAGAGGTTGTTTGCTCTACAGTCTTTGTTTTCATTTCTTTGATTGTATCACATAGTTTTTTGCAATGAATTTTCAAAGTCTCATTTTCATTAAGTAATTCAGTCACTTTATGTTCCATTTCAGTAATTTTTGTTGCAATAACATCACTGTCATGTTTAGCCTTAACTTCATTACACATACACTACAAAAAAACAGGCTTTCAGAGACTGAATTTCTAGGGACTGATATATCAGTCGCTGATACATAGCATCGGTAACTGAAACATCAGTTACTGATACTTTTAAGGATTGACCTTTTATTGACTGATTGCGGTGACTAAAAATCAGTCCTCGATTCAGTGACCCCATATCTGAGACTAAATTTCAGTTACTAATATGCCTGTACGGGAAAAAAAATTGGAGGCAAATTTGTTAGTGATTGAATAAGGGTGACAACTTAGTCCCTAGTACATGTACATCATATCTAAGACTAAATTTCAGTTACAAATAAATTTGCGCAATAAAAAAATTTGGCGGAAAAATTTGTTAGTGACTGAATTATAGTCACAGTTCGGTCCCTAATACATGGAGATCATAGCTAAGACTAAGTTTCAGTTACAAATATGTCTACACAATAAAAAGGTTTGGAGGGAAATTTTTTAGTGACTGAATTTCAGTCACAGCTGCGTCCCTATTACATGGAAATCATACCTAAGACTAAAATTCAGTTACAAATATGTTTGCGCAATAAAAAAAGTTTGGAGGGAAATTTGTTAGTGACTGAATTTGAATCACAACGCAGTCCCTAATACATGGACATCATAGCTAAGATTAAAATGTATAAAAATAGATTAAAACGGACTAAAACGTTTAAAAACGGACGAAAACTTATAAATACAGACGAAAACATTTAAAATCAGACAAAAACGTATCAAAACGGATGAAAACGTAAAAAATGGACAAAACGTATAAAAATGGACGTAAACGTAAAAAACGGACTAAAACGGATGAAAACGTACAAAAACGTTAAAATATAACAGACAAAAACTGATGAAAACATAAAAATACGGATGAAATCGTATACAAACGGACGAAAATGGATGAAAACATATAAAAACGTAAAAAAAGAGACTAAAATGGATGAAAACGTATAAAAATGGACGAAAACGTAAAAAAACGGACGAAAACGTAAAAAATGGACGAAAACGTAAAAAAAGGGAAAAAGAGGGACGAAAATGTATAAAAACGGACGAAAACGTAAAAACCGGATGAAAACGTATAAAAACGGACAAAACCAGATAAAAACTGACAAAAACGGACGAAAATGGATTACCGACTGAATATACGGTTCTATATATTGTAATGTACTACACTTGTTTTTAAGACCTACATATATTTGTATCGTTGTTAGTAATTGTAAGTTTGTATATAAACCTATTTACGGATTGCTATTTATGTGTAACACTTAGGGGTTCACGCACGAAACCTCGGTTTATACCCCCGTGACGTGGGAACTCGAGCATAATTCAAGTTTTAGACGTTCATTACATCTTTAGTATTCACCGATGGATTTCATTTTGAGTGTTGACAATTTAAGACGTGTAATCGGGATAATGACATCAATCAGTTGCTTCATTGAGCGCGACATCCCTTTTAAAGAAACGACTATTACGTTCTTACCATATATAATAAGTCGTGGTGCCTATAGCAATCGTCAATCCACTATACTATACACACCACTTCCATTCAAGATAATAACAAGAAAGTTGCATATAGGCATATAGCCAATCAACGCACTGTACTTTACACACCACGTGGACCATCATATTGCCTTTACGGGTTCTCACACCCCTAAAGGTCTCTTTATAAATACTATACCATTTTCTCGAAATGGATCAAGCTAATAATCCCAAGCAACATATCCTGCCTTGGGAACTCTACATTCAAGTCTATTATCCTCTAGGGTAATTGACACAAACCAACTGAGTCAACTCGTGAGCGTTACCCCAACTCGTGACTCTTGTCACATTTTGGGGTCTTTACCGAACGTGGGAAACCGAACGGTCAACCAACCCAAACCCTCAATACATACCATATGTAATTGTTGAGTTTATACATATTTACTTTCATCTATGTGTATGACTTGATTTTATCCATAGGATGAGCATTGGATGTTAAGTAATTTTACATTGATATTCATATTTTTAGACGCCTCAGTATGAGTGATTAGGGATACACAAATGTCACTAATTGGATAAATGCTTGTTAGACTATTAGGTTAAAGTAGCTAGTTGTAAACACTAAATTAATAAATAGCTAGATGACAACTAGGATTAGTTTGTATCGAAATGAATCTCAATGATTAGCTGAGAACTTAATGAGTGTAGATTAGTAAACCATTAACACCCTGTTGAAATCGGCTACTAATAAACGTTCGAGTTATAATTGTATTATATTTAATCTTAAAATAAGTTAGTTATGAATTGTCCCAATATTTAACTTCAAAATAAAATTATTAAAAAATTATTACCTGTTATAATATCTGGCTAAACCCCGTGCGTTTATGAGTTCTAAAATTAGTTGGTTTATAAAATATATAAATTCTATAATACCTCAAAAAAATAGAATTTCCCACTCTCATTTTCAGTTTTCCCGCTCTAATTTTTCCCCAAAAGTCAAATTATCCCTCCATCCAATTATCCGACTATTAGCAACCTCACTTCTCACATCCCCCAAACTTATCATCTTCATTTCCTCTCACGTTCTTTTGGTCTTCAAACAAACCAAATTCGCTTGACCGTCTCCGTTATCGATCATTGCTAGTCACCACCCAAAGTCGTCAGTCACATCCTCACCAGTCCGCCACCAGACCATGGCGATTCATAATCATCACTCCTGATTTTATGTCATATATCCACAAATAAGGTATTGTAACGTGTTATATATTTAATTTAATCATCAATTTGAGGTCTTTATGTGTCAATTTCGTGTTTGGGTGATTTTAAGAATTAGGGTTGCCATCATTTAGAAGATTTTCATGAAATTTCTGAAGTTGCCGACATCACTACTGGAGACTGTTCCTTAGAGATGATTGCAGGTATGCTACACCTTTTGTGAGCACTATTTTGATATCATTTATATATATTCTAACTTAATAAATTATCCTTTTTGCAGCTCTTTATGATGATAGATCTATCAGGGCACATGCCCACCGTACACGAGAGTTGCTTTCCCTATCAACATTGCACTCATCGTTGTCAACATCACTTGCATTGCAACATGAGTCGAACCAAAATGAAGCTGCAAAATGAGGAGGTTTGTTGCTCATAAGATTGTATTTTCTTGATTCATTTAGTCTAAGTAGTTTACCGATTGATCAGTTTGAAACTTTGAATGGTATAAATTCAAAATAGATGCCACAAAATCCGAGGTGTTGGAGCTTGAGAATTTGGGTTTTATGGAAGACGTTTCTGGTTTGCTTTCAAACTTGTTGTCATCTCCTTTCAAAGAGATAAAATGTGTAGAAAGAATTGTGTTTTCGTCATTTAACCCTCCTCCAAGTTACAGAAGGTTTGTTTCATCATTTCATAAGTGGAAATATAGTCAAGTGAATTATGGTTTTGTTTTTAAGCAGATGATATTTTGTGTTCAGGCTTGTAGGAGACTTGATATATCTGGATGTGGTCATACTAGAAGGCAGCAAATATTGTATTACTGGAACCACAACCACGTTTTACGTCAACTCAAGTTCCGGAAATACCCTTGACCCTAAACCAACTAAAGCTGCTTCTGAAGCAACTACCCTTATTGGACTATTGCAGAAAATTAGCTCCAAATTAAAGAAAGGTGAATAAGAGAATTCTACGTTTCTTACTCTTCATACTGGCATAAGTCAATTGTATTATGTCCTCATCTTTGTTTTGATTTACTTTTTATGAAATTGTAGCTTTCCGTGAAATGTTGGAACGCAAGGCCTCTGCTCATCCTTTTGAAAACATTCAGTTGTTGTTGCCTCCAAGCTCTTGGCTTGGTTTGCACCCTATTCCTGGTATCGTCATTACTTCTGCTCATCCATTAACATTCTAATTCTGTTTTGCTTTTTATGTTGCTAGTCTTACTATTTCTGTTTTGATTGCATTATTCAGAGCATAGACGTGATGCAGCTAGAGCAGAAAATTCACTTACACTTTCTTTTGGGAGTGAGTTAATCGGTATGCAACGAGACTGGAACGAGGAATTACAATATCGTAGAGAATTTCCTCATGCAAGCCCTTAAGAAAGGTGGGACCCATTGTTTAAACAATTGTTCTATTGTAATATGTGTAAGTTCTCGTTTTAACTGTTTATTTGCAATGTTTTATATAGGATATTGAGAGATAGACCTTTGTATAAGGTATCTTCTGACTTCGTTGATGCTGCAATAAGTGGTGCTATTGGAGTCATTAGCCGATGCATTCCACCAATCAATCCTACTAATCTCGAGTGCTTTCACATGTAAGTAGTATGTCAAAGGCTCTGGGTAAATCATCTATCAAAGTCAATGGGGATAAATCTAGTGTTGCAACAGCAAAAAATGGTGCTGCAGAACTGACTTCTGATGCACCATCAGAGGCACAGCTGGCAGAGAGTGAACAAGCCACTTATGCATCTTCCAACAATGATTTGAAAGGCACAAAAGCATACCAAGAAGCTGATGTTCCTGGATTGTATAATCTTGCTATGGCTATTGTTGACTACAGAGGTCATAGAGTAGTAGCACAGGGAGTTTATCTCCATTCATTTCAAAAAATTAATTTTATTGCAGTTGAGTATATGTTTAATTTCTGTTTTTTGCTTTGTTTCAGAGTGTTCTACCGGGAATTTTACAAGGTGATAAATCAGACTCACTTCTGTACGGATCTGTTGACAATGGCAAAAAGATTTGCTGGAATGAAGATTTTCATGCCAAGGTTTGCAATAATTATATTTTTCTTTTGTTTTTATCCTTAGTTGCTATTTTTTTCACTATATGTAATTTACCCAATGGAGCTCTATTGAAGTAATTTGAATTTCTAAGTAATGTTTGTGTTTCAATTACTTGATGTATACTATTTTGTACGTGTGCTAAACGAATCCTAACATCAGGTGTTGGAAGCATCAAAGCGCCTCAGGGTGAAGGAACACACCGTTCTTGATGGATCCGAAAATGTTTTCCAAATAGCTGCACCAGTTGAATGCAAGGGGATTGTTGGAAGCGATGATAGGTGATTTCTAATACAAATATATTCAGATTTTAGTTTTTCTGCTATGTTTTGTTTGACCTTATATGCTGATTAATAATATTTATTGTGTAAAATTTTGTTTCAGGCACTATCTCTTGGACTTGATGAGAGTCACACCACGTGATGCAAATTATACAGGAGCAAATTCCAAGTTTTGTATTTTGAGACCTGAATTAATCACTGCCTTCTGCCAGGTAATATTTTGGTCATTTTCTAGAGATTATTTGCAAGTATTTTGGCACATATGATACTTGTGTATGCTGTATATGAGAAGGCTGAAGGAGCAAAGAATTCAAAGTCTAAGCGCGAGTCAGAGGAAGAACCTGCATCTACAGACTCTTCAAAGGTTGATAATGCTGCACAAGTAGATCAAACCAAGACTGCTGAAGTACCATAAACTTCTGATGCCAAGCTAGTAAAGATTGCTCTATTATACCTGTTCTGTAACTACTAAGTAGATTTATAAGGCTACTGACATTTGAATCATGTTTATATTATGAAATGGTAGGTTTAGGTTATGTTACATGTAAATATGCTTTGCAATAATTGCTATTTGTTGTGTAGAGTGAGTCTGGAGATGATCAAACTGCTGTTGAAGAGTCTGGTTCCAAGGCTGCTGACGTGACAGATAAATCCGAGGACATACGGTTCAATCCTAATGTATTCACTGAATTCAAATTGGCTGGGAATCCAAGGTAAGTTTAGTTTCATCTTGGAGACTTAGGGGCTTATCTGAGTATCGCAACTTGTAGCTGTTGTGACAACTTTAAAATATTTGGATAGACATATTCTGCTTATGAAAATCTAATACTTGCGAGTAAACCTAGTTAAGACTTTTACGCTCATCTATTGAAATGTAACAGGAGATTGCTGCTGATGAAGAAAGTGTACGCAAGGTCAGCTCGTATCTCAAGCACATCGTGCTCCCAAAATTCATACTAGATCTTTGCTCCCTCGAAGTTTCACCAATGGATGGTCAAACCCTGACTGAAGCACTCCATGCCCATGGAATAAATGTTCGCTATATTGGCAAAGTAAGATCAGTGAACAGTTTCATATGCAATGATACTAATTTTTTGTATGCTCTGTTAGTCTGTTGTATGGCGATTAATGTGAATTTTTTTTGAACTAATCCCAGGTAGTTGATGGTATAAAGCACTTGCCTCATTTATGGGACCTTTGTTCCAATGAGATCATTGTTAGATGTGCAAAACACATCCTCAAGGTGACATGGTGGTCTTTGTATTTATAAACTAGCTCTTTGAGTTATCTATTGTTATTTGGATGGTGTAAATGTTTTTTTTTCTTGGGTTATGCAGGACGTCTTGAGAGATACAGCAGATCATGATATCGGACAGGCGGTTGCTCATTTTTTCAATTGTCTGTTTGGAGATTGTCAGACAACTTCTGGAAAAGGCGTTAGTTCACAGTCCAAAAATCAGAAGAAGGGGCACTCAAAATCAAAAGCTAGGAGGTGTTGCTAGTAGTAGAAAACAGGCATCTTGCTTGAGTCTCAGTTCTGAAAGTTTGTGGACTGACATTCTTGAATTTGCAAAGTTAAATACAAGGTAGCAAAAACTTGCTTTTTTAATTGAATCCTACTATTATCTATGCATAGAATTTAATATTTAGCTGTTGTTCTTGTTTGCAGTTCGAATTGCCAGAGGATGCAAGGTCACGTGTGAAAAATATTTCAGTTATTCGAAACCTTTGCCTGAAGGTTATTGGATGAAAGAAGGAGCTGAATCATCTCAACAAGCTGACTCAACACCTAAACAAAACTCGACTGAGATTAATGAATTGAGAGCAAAGGTTAGTGAACTTGAACCGTATAAACGTAATTATGAGAAATTGGCAAAATTCTTAGAGCCAAAAATTTTCAGACTTCGAGAGCACAATAGACTCACCAAATACTACTGAAGGTGATGGTAACGGTGATGGTAACGGTGATCCATTCACCGATAGTGATATATAGGACGTTCAAATTTATTTCTATTGAATTTGGTTTTATTTTTAAACATATTGAATTGTAAACTCTTGTTATTTGGATTGGTGAATATTATGCTTTAAAGAAATATTGTTATTATTATTGTTTATGGTTTGGAGTTTATATACTATTGTAAGGGGTCATGTATGCATTGTGAATGAGGACTGAATTAAATTATATTTGCCACTAACTTTTAGTTTATAATAGAAATATAATGGAACGGCGCCATCATATTGGAGACTGATTTGAATGTTATTTTGTATCGATTAACATATATTTTGAAACTAATTTTCAGTCACTAGAAAAACAAATTAAGGACTAATTCATCTGTTTTTTGTGACTAACAATCAGTCTTAAAAGCCTTTCATTGGAGACTAATCAGTTTTTAAATCCTATTATTAGAGACTAATTTGGTACGGTAATCTACAAAACAACGAAATGTATTAGGGACTATAAACAATGTTTATGGACTAATTTTCAGTCCCTAAATCCATGTGTTTGTAACTGATCTAACATAGTATTGGCGACTGACTTTTCAGTCGTTGATAATATGCATTAGGGACTCAAATAACATGATACCAACCCGTAGAAATAAGGACTGACTTTTTTATTTTGGAGACTGATCTCTGGTCCTCGTTGGTTCGATACAACAAGGACTGAATTTCAGTTGATAACGTCACTTTTCGTAACTAAGCTGTTGTAACTGATTAGTGACTAGCAAAATCAGTCCTTGATAGACCATTCGTAAGTGATCATGGTTGATAGACCATTCGTAAGTGATCATGGTGTATCGGAGACTGATTTTTCAGTCTCTAAAAGCCTGTTTTTTTGTAGTGATATCACACATCTCAGCAATAAGTTTTTTCAGGTTGTTGATCGTCAAGTTTTTGGCTTGTAGCTGAGCTTTCAAATCGTTTATCATAAAAAATTCACGGAATTTAGGAAATTCCGGATTTTTACATGGTAGGTTAGTTTGAAGACTTTCTTCCTTTTGTTGCATTGAGATTTCAAGTAAAATACAATGTTTTTCAAGTTGTAAAAATCTGTTTGAAAGTTCATTATAAACTTCTTTTTCAACCGATATCATTTGATTTGAAAAACTCAGCCGTAAGCAAGGAACTTGACGCATCATCATGTTCAGCATCCTGATCAATTTCTCCCCCCTTATTTACTCATATTTGTTGAATCAGAGGTGATATTGCTATCAGTCTTTTCCAACAGATATGTGTCATAAGTAGGTTTAATTTGATCAGTATGTTGTTGTTCATTAGAAAGAACATTATGTTGATCAGACAGATGTACCTCAGCAGATGATACTTGGTGATTTACTGGACTGTAATCTGCATCCACACCATGTGTGATATCAGTCCCTGAGCTGTTGCTATCATCATGCTTATTTGACTCTGTCCCGTTCCCCATGTGTTGTGCTCTTTCATTAATGAACTCCTTAACATTACTCACAAGCTGGAGTAGTGTAACTCTAAACATGTCAACCTCGATTCCAGTGTAATTAGCAAAACACTTTTTGGTCATTTGACTGTCATAATCATAATCCTCAGTGAATTGCGAATCAATGAACACTTGGAGTTGGTTGTTGATCACACAAAAGGCAGCCATGGATCTATCATCAAAAAATTCTCCTTTGTCAAGTTGTTGTTCAAGTTGATCTAAATACATAATCATCTTGACTATGAAATCCTGAACATCTTGACCAAAGAGTGTTGCGAAAGCCCTTTCGTATCCTCCCGAGTATCCAGGATTTTAAAAGAGAACCTTGAGATGTGAATGAAGTAATCGAAAGCATTCAATGCAACTTTCCTTTGCATTAGGCAACATTAGTGGCTGAATCAACTCTCTCTCTTGCGAATTCGAGCACGAAGATTCCACATTAGTAATATCAGAATCACACACGTTTATTTGTTAGATTGGAAGTCTTATGTTTATCATTCGTGTCATACAACTTGAGTATCTCAGATATGAAAGAATCTGAAGTAGTAGACATGTTGTAAACGTGCACGGGATTTTACAATTCTATGATTTAAACCGAGAAATAGATTCTTTCACGGGATTTTACAAGAATCAAGAATAAACCGTGAAGTGATAATGATTCCTTAAATGTGTTATGATTAGTGATTGTGTGTTGAGGGTGATAATTGATTGTTAGACTTTGTGAACCGTTTTTTGACTTTGGTTGAAAGGGTTTAAGTGAATCCAAATGACCACCGTGGTTATTTCCAATAAACTCGAAAATATCTCAACCCAAAATAATTTTCAATCTCGGATTCTTGGAGCTCAATCAAAGTCGTTGACCAAAATTTTAAAAAAAAAGTCTTTACCAACCGTTTTTAACAAGCACAGCCCAATGATAGATACAACTCGGCCCAATCCAAATTCCTATTAACCCTAATTCTTAGGTATTTAACACACCTAAATTACAATTACTCTAACCCTAATTGTATCCTCTTCCCAGAACGCAATCATCACTTTTCCTTTATCTCTCACCTCAAACGATTCCCAAAAAAACAAGAATAGATCCCTTCTTTCCTGTAACACCCCGAAAATCGTAATGAAGCAGCGGAAGTCTAATTGGGGTATTACATCTTAGATCATAGTCACAATTATAGAAAACGACTCGAAAGAGACGTTTTGAGAAAATTTAGTTATCATTCATCAAATAAAATCAGAGTTTGCAACAACGATTTCATAACCTTTAATAGTTCATAATGAAAATGTTTAAGTTAAGATGAATGAAAACATTAATTTGGACGTCGTCAAAAAGGGGCCCTAATCCACTCCGTGCCATTTATGCTTCTTAGATACCTGAGATAAAACATGCTAAAAGGGTCAACACAAAGGTTGAGTGAATCCATAGTGTTTTATTTGTAATAGTTTGAACACAAGTCAGATAGTAGTAAAAACAATGATATCGTAGGTGTAATATATATATATATATATATTATATATATATATTATATATATATATATATATATATATATATATATATATATATTGCCCTAAGCCTCATGACACGCAAACCTTAACATCGGGTGTAATAATAAATGAAATAAATAGCCCACATCATAAATTGATGTAGGTGATAATGCCCTCGTCGTAGGAGTTTGCCAAACTCTTGTTAATTCGAATAAAGTGCATTTGGTTACCATTCCAGGCTAACTTCAAATGGGGCGTCAACTTCCAATAGATCTATTCACTAAATTCGCGTTCACTCGCAAGTGATTAATGGTTCATGATATGAAGGACTTTTTGGCAAGGTGGTAACTTAGGCAATATTAACTTAGCAATATCAATCAGGATAGCATACAGAAAATACTTGTGTTCAGATTTATAGCATGTATCTCCCCACGGGATTTGAAAACATAGTAAAAAGTGGGACTATGAACTCACCTTAGTGATACAGTAGTCAAGTAGTGATCAAGTGATGTAAGTGAATAGCTCCGACTTGCGACCTAGAGTAATACGATAAGTTTAGATTCGTTTGCTTTAGGGCTCGGGGTGAAATGATGAGCGTGGAAACCTTCGAGTGTGATAGCGTCGGATTCGTGTGTTAAAATGTTTAGAGTGCAATAATAACAATTATAATTGTTATTAGTGTTGCGAAAAATATTATCGATTTAGAGTTTAGTTGCATGGTTATTGTTAGTCGTTATATATATTAGTAAAAATATTTATTTTAAATATTTTTAAGTTATTGTAAGTTTGATATCATCTATTTATAAAAGAATGTATATAAAACTAAGTAAGTAAGGTTTGTCAAAATTTATAATATAGTTACAACATTTACCCTTAACTTTCTAATTTTAACGATTTGCACCCCTTTCTTTATAATTTTTGCAAAATTAGTCCAAAAGTGAGTTTTCGAAAAGTTTAGTTTTTCTTTTATAAAAACTATTCCTTTTTAGCTTATACAAGCTTATAAAAAAAATCAGCCCTTAGCTTTATATCTCACAAAAATTTATATAGTAATACATTGACTGACTTTACGAAATGTTAGTGGGCTTTTAGGCCCAATGTGGCTTGCGTTGGGTTTGCAGTAGAGAAAGAAAATAACGCATGGTTTTTAAATAAAAAGAAAGTAAGCAGTGAAGAGAAGAAGAGAAAAAAAGAAGTATGGGACGCATGGTTTAGTACACTGCCATGCGACACAAAAGAGTCGCATGAACTCGTTTTTGTTCTGTCTAATTTACTTCATGTTTGTGTAAAAATATGTTTGCATGGCTTCCCGTTTAAGTTGACGTGTGAATATGTGTATCAACATACACATGGGTATGCATGGGGTTTCGAATAGGTTGTTGTGTATATTCCTTTGACAGTTAACAATTATATCTATTATTACAAGCATGAGTTTGAGTTCGCATGATACGTTGGGTTGTAGATGCACGCGTGATATTTGTATGTGCTTCGAATAAAAGAAAATGAGATAAAGAGATGGAACTTACTTCACCAACTAGGTGGTGGGAAGACACAAATGAATGTGATATGAGGGGATGAAAGAGAACGCGAGTTGAGACCTTAACCCTTCTCCGAACAAAACCCACACGATCCAAAGTATAACCCAAAATGAATTTAGGAAGCTTGAAGTGACCAAATCCTTTGCTTGTTTCCTCCTTTGCTCGACAGTAGAGAAAACGAGGGATAATTTAAATGAAGTGTGTTTGTTTTGAGTAAGCTTTGCTTTGGTGAGTTGATACGTGGAATGTGGTGGTTTATATAGAGTGATCAAGGCATGGCTTGGTCTTTATTTTATTCTTTCTTGGCGTGGAATTCATGCACAAAGGGAAAGGTAGATTTGACTTGCCTTGGCATGCTTCTTAGTCGACTAGGTTCATGGGGTATGAAGGAAATGTCAAGTCGAATAGAGTAGTGGTAGAGGCTGTGATGGTTTTGTCGATGGAATGAGTAAGGGTGGCAGTTGGTATCTTCTTTGTGATAAAAAGTATGAATAAAATATGGAGGTCAAACATTCCTATGTACTTCTCACGTTATTATAATGAAAAGAGAGAAAATTGTGTGTAGCATGTTGTTATATCGAATGAGAGATAGAGTGGTCAAGGATTTCGTGTTTTGTCATGTCAATTTGAGTTATGAGAACTTGGATGGCTTATTGGGATGGTCATAAGAGATACGATGGGACAAAGGAGGGTCAAGAAAATGGTATTCTTGTACTTATCGAATAGTTTAAGGAAAAGTAGGAAGATGAGTGTAGTATGTAGTAGGAATTTGTAACACATAATCCATTGGTTATTCTTGATTTCAAAAGGATGTATGGACTTTGCATTTGTTTAATGTTCTAGGTTAGCATTTATAGGGGTCATTAGGGTGGCTTGATCCTTGGTCTTTCGATAGTCTTCCACGCAAAGTAAGGAAGGAAAAGAGATTGTGTGAGTGTCGAGTAACTTGACTGTGTGGTCGTGGCTTTGTGTCAAGCTACCAGGAACCAAAGTAAAGAAAGAAAATGCAAAGGTTCAAGATACATGCTTAGTGTTTATATTTTATGTTTGATACTTTAATTTGTTTGTGTTTGTGTACTGTGTCGAGTGATCAAAGAAGAAACAAAACACAAAAAAAATGTATTGCTATGTATAGAAAAGATATGTTAGGCTTGTGTTTGAGTTTAGTTCGATTCGAAGAAAAGAAAGAAAATGATATGGGCTAGGAGTTGGGTTCGGCCCAAGAGAAGAAAGAAAGAAAGAAAATCAGTGAATAATGAAATAAATAATTTATTTGTTGTATATGTTTATTAATTAGATTTGGTTCGATATATCTCGGAGTTCATATAACTTTTAGTGTCGGTGCGCAAGTGAGCTATTCATGACAAGTCTCGTATTCGTTAAGGATTGACTGGTGAGTGTTGCTTGATAAAAAAAATTAACCCGTAAAAATAGGTTATTCAACTTTAAATTTGGATTACTTGATGATTAACATTAATAAATGACATGGTAAATTACAGGGTATTACAACAAGAATAGATCCCTTCTTTCCTGTCACTTGAGTCCACACTAAGTTACACCAAAACTATGATGATTAATATTCTTGGATGCTTTCGTCTCAAAGATCTTGAATCAACGAGGTCTCGGGTAGGTGTATTTCTTATGTTAATTGTTACGTTTACATTAGACCGAGTGAAAGGAGAGATGAAACGGAATTGTTTTAGTCTCTTCTTAAAAGCATTCGAAAATAAATTGAAGAAAGGCTTATAATAGATCTATGATGAGTTGGTTATATCGTTGAGAAATGTTCTTTAACGTTCCTTAAATCTCATAAGAGATATGATAAAAAAAATACCAAACTGAGATCAAATTGAACTTGATGATTTGTTTTGTAAAACCCACAATTTAGCATAACATGAAATGACAAAAATGCCCCTAATTTGAAATTTTGAGAACTTATGAAAATCACATAAATAAAAATCATGATACTTAACCTACATTGATTGTATCCTAAGTTATGTAACGAATTGAGCTCCAAATAAGAACAATACATTATAAGTGAATCACATAATAAAATCCTACACATTAAGCCTTAACTAGGCGATCCATATTATGAGTCAACACCAAGTTTCGGCCCAAAAGGATTAGAAGAGATAATTTAGATTTAATTAGCCCATTAAGGAGTTTGATTCACTCCCTAAATACCCCAAAAATAATATACGGTTCCCATATTTTCTAAAATACCGAAAATTTCCCAACCCTAAACTCTCTCTCTCTAAAACAATCGGTTTCCCTCTCCCTCTCATCCTATTCGATCCAAGAAGGCCACAAAGGAAGTTTTGGTGATCTTGATTCTTGTATTCGTGTTCAATTCGTATCAAGGTAATCTTAAGTACATAATTTAATTCAATTGAAATTCGTGAATAAACTCTAATCGACCCTTGGTTGATTCTTGTGTTCGATCCAAACAAAGAAAAGAAGGAAGGAAGATTTGTGGCGATTTGATCTCGTGTTGTGTCTTGTTCTTCGTTTGATCTTCAAGGTTATTGTATCATTCATCTTTGTTTAATCCTTGTTCATGTTTTTGTCATGTTCTAATCAATATAAGGTCACATAAAATGTCACATAAAATCATGAATCAAAACCCTAAAATCTTTATGTATGAATCGGACCAGGAGTATATGTGATGAAATTATTCGGTTTGATTATGTTAAGACCTGTGATAATCGACCTAAATATGTTTTGGATTAACCTATAATCATTATGTGTTAAGAATTAAAGAGATAAAATGATAAAACCCTAAGTTTATGCTTGAAGCTGTGAAAACTGCTACTGATCTGGAATTTTGTTCGACTTTAACCGGCTGTAAATAAATGATGTGAACGTATATTTTGGTGTTTTAAGAGTCTAAAACTAAGTTCAATGAAATGGCTACCTGGGAAAAATTAATTTTGTAATTTTTGGAGGCCTGGAAGGTTACCTTTTGATTTTTGGAAAATTATGTGTCTGATCGGATTTGTGAGTCTGGTAAATCAGTCCGGTTTTTGAATTTTAGTTTCCAAACCGTGTCGAATTAGGAGGTGTCCTTTGAAATGAGTAATCTTCAAGAGGTCTATTACTTCCTGGAATTTTTGTAGATTTTTTTGAATTTTTCTTAAAGGGTTTCTAATTAATAAGTTTTCGTATAGTAAAATTAATCAGCAATCTGGACGAGTTGGTTTAAGTGAATTTTAATCTATAGTTATGCTAATTAATAAAATATGGAAAATTTTATAAAACACTCAAGACATTTGAGCATCTCTGGGAATTTTTGGGAATTTTATTACTGAGTTCTTATACGGTTTACAATTTATAGAAAACCTAACAATTTCGTATATAAAACTGTGAGAAATTATGAAAAGGTTAAAAAGGAAATTAAAAGGTGTTTTGTGTTTATTTTATAAACTAAAGGGTTTAAATTGTCATTCTTTTAAAACTAAAGGACCTAACTTGTGAACACCTGTAACTTTATAGTAATTACATTTTACACCCTAAATTTATGAGAATTGCATATTAACCCCTAAACTTATGATAATTACCTAATAAACCCTAAATTATGGAAACTACCTTATGAACCCTAAATTTACGTAAAAGACATTATGAACCTTAAAACTATGAACATGATCATCTTTAATACTTTGAATTGGCATACGGGAATGTTATAACTTAAAGTTACTAAATATGGAAACTTGCTATTTTTGAAAAGTTACCTAAAATAGAGAGACAAGTAAAATGAAACCTATACGACTATGAGACTATGAACTTATAAGAAAACTTATGATTATGTAGATCGGATGAAGAAGGAGTGACCTTCTGCTTCTTTTGATTTCATTTGCTTTCGTTGTGTGCTGTGTTAAGGTACAGATATTCTGACCTTCCTTATAAGGTTTCTCATGATCTCTTTTATATTCTGATCCGTTAGTTTCTGAACTGATGCCATTGCTATGATTCCCTTTGCTTGAACCTTCTCTGTTGATCCCATTTGATATGATCTCTGTTATGAACCTATGTTATGAAAACCTTTTTAACTATACCATGGAAATGTTTTGAGAAAAATCAATTTTAAAAAGATGTTTATAAATGATGCAAAACTACTTTTATATAAAATTGTTATTAACTTTTATGAAAAACTATATTTTGAAGACTATCTTTATAAAAACCGTTTTGAAAGATTATTTTTATGAAAACCACTTTAAAGGATCGTTTTATGAAAATCATGAATAAAGGATTGTTTAAAATGGACTTTTGATAGAAACTTTTGAAATGAACTTTTGATCTGAACCTTGACTTGATTATTTAATATGAACCTTGATCTGATAAACTCTGATTTGGACCTTTGGCATTACATCTGATATATCTTTTATGAACCATCTGCTATGTACCATCTGGTATGACCCCTTTTGATATGACAGTCTGTTTTGATACGATATCTGACTCTTAGTTTGATACCCGAGCCAAAATATGTTTCCCTAGCCATGAAGGTAACATGGTCGTGTCTGTGATGCATCACTGGCATGACTAGTGTGTGGCCCTAGTGATTTGGTCACACCGTCCCCATTATGATATGATATGAGCTCAATATGATTTGTTTATGGCCAATATGATTTGTTTGGGGGGCGTATGGATGCATCCTAGATATGTTCTGTTTATGATATGCTATGATGTGATATGGTGACTGATGATGGGTGCAATCCACGTCTTTCACAAAATATGGGAGCTAGCTACTCCATTTGAAGAATGAGGACACCTCTCATATTATCTGATTATCTGACAGGTCTCCCCTCTATATGATTTGAGGATTTGTTGGGAATAAAATGTTCAAGTCAAAGAGCCTGCCAAAGATGTTAAAGAGCCTGCTAGTTGATTTTTGAAGAGTACGAAGATGTTCTACCAGTACCTTCTGGGTAGAAGGTACTGCTAGCTGATGAAGAGCCTGCCAAGCTTATGTCAAGTCGATTAGATATTTTGTAATAGATATTTAGTTGAATTATTAGTCTTTGTACATTGTTATACGTTATGTAGAAGTAGTGTAGTCCTCTGTGGTTCACAGAAGAATATGGCAGAGTTGTACATTGGTAGTTGTATTTAATTGTAGGCGCCAATATAGTCAAAGTATAGTTTTATATTCAACCACTTGACAATCTTGTAATAAGATATCCTTATCTTATAAAAGGATATCTTAGTCACCACTTCATGCATGCATCTTTACCAACTCATAACCAAAAACAAACTATCTCTCAAGTAACTTAGTTACTTCAATTCACAAATCCTTTTTACAATCTTAGATTCAAGATTACTTTGTAATCACGGTGATACTTAGATCATCCGTATTATTTCATCAATAATATTGAATCGTTTTGTGTTAACCAAAGTTGTGTTCTTTGTTCATTGCATTCTCACGTTTACTTAAACTCACCACCTTGTGTTCTTTTAAGTGTATTGTAGTAGATTCCGCATGCTAAACACATTCAATACATAAATATCTCAAACAAACAGAACAAACCGTTCCACAAGTGGTATCAGAGCTAGGCTTGATATTTACTAATTTAAAAGAACAATGGATGTTGAACATATTCAAACAAATGTTGCAGCTAAACTTCCATTACTTAAGCAAAATGAGTTTGAAATGTGGAGACTAAGGGTTGAACAATACTTTCAAGTGCAGGACTATGCACTTTGGGAGATCATTGAACAAGGCAATTCATTTAAACCCCAAATCACCACTACAACAGTAAATGATGCTCTTGTAACAAGAATACAAGACCAACCATCAAATGCAGATGAAAAGATTCAGAAGAGAAATGATCTAAAAGCAAGGAGTATGTTACTGATGACTATTCCAAATGATCAACTTCTGATCTTTAACAAATACAAAGATGCCAAAACCCTTTTTGAAGCTATTGTGGCTAGGTTTGGTGGTAATGATGCTACCAAGAAAACACAGAAAACACTTCTCAAACAACAATTTGAGAACTTTACAGCCACAACCAATGAGTCTTTGGATAGTATGTTCAATAGACTTCAGAAGCTTGCAAGTCAGTTAGCCATCCATGAAGTGATGATAACTCAAGAAGACCTAAACTCTAAATTTCTTAGGAGTTTACCTTTAGAATGGTCTATGCATGTCATTGTCTGGAAGAACAAGCCAGATATTGACCAGATGAGTCTCAATGATCTCTACAACAATTTCAAAATTGTAGAACATGAAGTAAAGAAGACTACTGGGTCAAGTTCAGGAAATATGGCTTTTGTTTCATCCCCAAGCATCTCAAAGGTTGATAATGAAGAAAAAGGTGGCAGAGAAGAAGGTACTGCCAGTACAACCTTTGGTACTGCTAGTACTTTTAGTAGTACCAAATCCATTTTAGATGAAACAATTGGGTGTGCTTTTCTTACATCTCAACACAATGGGTCCGTATTAACTTTTGAAGACCTTCAAGAGATTCATCCTGATGATCTTGAAGTGATGGACATAAAGTGGCAACTTTCACTTTTAAGCATTAGAGCTAAGAAGTTGTTGATGAGGACTGGCAAGAAGATAATGATAAATGGAAATGAGCCTGCTGGCTATGATAAGTCAAAAGTGGAGTGTTACAACTGCCACATGATGGGTCACTACTCTAGAGAGTGTAGAAGACCTAAGAAGCAGGATGACAAGGGTAGAGGGTTTGACAACAGGAATAAAGGAAGCTTTGAGAAAAAAGGAAGCTTTGAAAGTAAGAGTAAGGTTGTTGAAGTTGCTGAGCCAAAAGCAATGGTTGCTATTGATGGCATGGGTTTTGATTGGAGTTTCATGGGTGAAGATGAGTCAACTTCTGATGAATTGGCTTTGATGGCATTCTCCACTCCTGAGGTACAAACTATCAAATGTTCTAATAATTGTGAATTTCTTAAAGAATTAGAAATTATAAGAAAATCTTATGATACAGAAATATTAGAACACAGAAAAACCCAACAAACCTTATTTAACCATCAGTGTGGTATGGCCAAACTAGAAAAACAAATCATTCACTATAGAGAAAATGAACTCACATTTTCTGATGCTAAAGCTGCTCTTAATAGACAAATATTTTTGAAAGATTCAGAAATAGAAATGGTAAGGAATGAGTGTACTAAAGTTACATTGGCTAGAGATAATATTCAACTGACTGTTACTAAATTGGAAAATGCTTCTGAGTGTACAAGGAGCATAGTAGAGAATCAGATGAATAAGAGAATAAAATCAGGGATATGATACAATGAATGTCCACCTCCTTATAGAGGAATTCCTTGTCCTCCAGGATCAAATCTTGCTGAATCAGGTGTGCATGAAGTCATTAACAAACCATTGGCTAAATCTGTAGTGATAAGTGAACCTTCTGAGAGTGCTAAGAATGCCCCACTCTCTAAGGTGCTCACTGATAAAAGACCAGATATCCTAATTATTGAAGATTGGGTATCTGATGATGATGAAGATGAGACTACTCCTATCAAAGGAATCAAAGTAGGACCATTAAGTCTTAAGAAAGTAGAAGTTAAAGCTAAGGCTAAAGCTGTTTTGAAAACAGTTGAAAGTTGTAAAAATTGTAATAACAAACCTAGGGGAAGCCAAAGAAATTGGAACAACCTTAAGTCATAACAACTAGGTGATGACTTTGTTATGTTCAATAAGGCTTGTTATTATTGTGGTAGCTTTAATCATCTTCATGCTTATTGTAATAAATGGGTTTCTAGGAGTAAATCAAAGTCTAAAACAAATGTTACTCACCCCAGAAAAAGGTTTGTTAAGTCTAACACCACAAATGTTAAACATACTGTTAAACAAAATAAGCCTGTTATTACAAAACCAACTGATAAGGGTACAAGAAACACTTTCAAATGTGTGCCAAAAGTTGTGAATAGTCCTTTTCAAAAGAAATCTGTGGTCAAAACACAAATTTGGAAACCAAAAACGAAAGGTCCTGCTAGACCAAATGGTACTGCCAAGATTGGTATTACCAAAATTGGTACTGATAGACTAAAGACCACACAATGGATTAAAAGGGAAAGTGCTGTTAAGTCCTCAGCATGTTGGATTTGGAAACCAATCAAATCAAAAGGTGCATCAACAATCCTGAAAAGGTTTGATTTCATTGATGCAAGAGGCAAACCCAAGTCTGTCATGGCTTGGGTACCCCAAGGAAACTAATATGTTTATTCATGTGCAGGAACATTCAACTGATATTGAAGATCAAGGATATGTTGATAGTGGATGTTCAAGGCACATGACAGGCAACATGTCATTCCTCTCTGACTTCAAAACTTTTGATGGAGGATATGTTACCTTTGGGGGAGGAATAAAAGGAAAGATCACTGGTAAAGGTACCATCAAAACCAGTAAACTACATTTTGAAAATGTGTATTTTGTGAAAGAACTTCAGTTTAATCTTCTTAGTGTCTCACAAATGTGTGACAAAAAGAAAAATGTTCTCTTTACTGACAATGAATGTATGGTTCTTTCTTCTGATTTTAAGATGCCTGATGAGAGTCAGATCCTTCTTAAAATTCCAAAAAGGAACAATATGTACAGTGTCAATTTAAAGAACATTGATCCTAAGGAGAGTCTAACTTGTCTGGTAGCAAAGGCCTCATTGGATGAATCTATGCTTTGGCATAGAAGGCTTGGTCATGTAAACTTTAAAACAATCAACACTATTGCAAAATATGATTTAGTAAGAGGTTTACCCAAAAAGATTTTCCAACACGACCAATCCTGTGTTGACTGTCTAAAAGGCAAACAACATAGAGCTTCTTGTAAGCCCAAGACCCAAAACTCTATTTCTCAGGCTTTACATATGCTTCATATGGATCTCTTTGGTCCTACAAATGTGTGCAGCTTGAATGGAAAAAGATATTGTCTGGTTGTTACTGATGATTATAGCAGATTTTCATGGGTTTTCTTCTTAAGATCTAAACATGAAACTAGTGAGATACTTAAAACATATATCACTGAGGTAGAAAACCAATCTGATAAGAAGGTCAAAGTCATCAGATGTGACAATGGGACAGAGTTCAAGAATAGAGTTATGGATGACTTTTGCAAGGAAAAAGGCATAAAAAGAGAGTTTAGTGTAGCTAGAACACCTCAGCAAAATGGAGTAGCAGAAAGAAAGAATAGAACACTTATAGAGGCTGCTAGAACTATGTTAGTAGACTCTAAGTTGCCTATTTCATTTTGGGCTGAAGCAGTTGGTACTACTTGTTATGTACAAAACAGGGTTCTTGTGACAAAGCCACATAGAAAGACACCTTATGAACTTTTCTTTGGTAGAAAACCATCTTTAAGTTTTATGAGACCTTTTGGTTGTCATGTCACTATTCTAAATACCAAAGATCATTTAGGCAAATTTGATGGAAAAGCAGATGTTGGCTATTTGATAGGGTATTCCTTGCAGAGTAAGGCCTATAGAGTGTTTAACACTTGCACTAGGCAAGTAGAAGAGAATCTTCACATAGAGTTTCAAGAGAAACTAACTAATGTGAAAGGAATTGGACCAGATTGGATGTTTGATGTTGATAGGCTTTCAGAATCTATGAATTATGTGTCTGTTACAGGTACAAATACTAATGTTGATGCAGGTTTTGAAGAAAATGTTGAAACTCCTAAAGATCAAGATTACATCTGGATGCCAATTTGGAAAAGTATGGATCTATCTTCAAGTCAAGAAGGACCTTCAAACACAAGAAATGAAGGTAATGAAGAAGATCATGGAACTCAGAATCAAGAGAATCAAGAAAGTGGTGCTAATGACAATGGTACTGCTAGTTCTTCAGATGGTCCTGCTAGTTCAAGTATTGGTACTGCTGAGCCATTGAATGTTCAAATAGATGATTCTGTTCAAGAAGAAGTGGGGATTAGCAATCTACCAACTACTTATGAAGTTCCTAAAACACCAAACACTAGAATTCTCAAAAATCACTCAACTGATGATGTGATTGGAAGCATAAATTCTGGTGTTAGAACAAGATCTCAAGTTGGTTTATCTCAAGTCTTATCTTCAGATGAAGAAGGGTTTATCTCTTCTATTTATGAAGAAAAGAATAATGATACTTCCAATATATGCCTGTTTTCATGTTTTCTATCTCAGGCTGAACCCAAAAACATAAACAAAGCTTTAGATGATGCAAGTTGGGTGGAAGCTATGCAAGAAGAGCTTCTCCAATTCAAGATTCAGAAGGTTTGGATATTGGTTGATTTGCCCAGAGGTCATAGGGCAATTGGAACCAAATGGGTGTTCAGAAACAAGAAAGATGAAAGGGGTATAGTGATCAGAAACAAGGCTAGATTGGTAGCACAAGGATATACTCAAGAAGAAGGGGTAGATTATGAAGAAGTGTTTGCTCCAGTTGCAAGACTTGAAGCAATTAGGCTTTTCTTGGCCTATGCTTCATTCATAGGCTTCACTGTCTATCAAATGGATGTTAAGAGTGCATTTTTATATGGTGCAATTGAAGAACCAGTATATGTATCTCAACCTCCAGGCTTCATAGATGCAGAGTATCCAGACAAAGTTTACAAGGTTACCAAGGCTTTGTATGGCCTACACCAAGCTCCTAGGGCATGGTATGAAACATTGGCTTGTTTTCTACTAGAAAGTGGATTCCAAAGAGGCAGGATTGATCCAACTTTGTTCATCAAAAGAACAAAGAAAGACATCTTGTTAGTGCAGATTTATGTTGATGACATAATCTTTGGATCAACAAACCAAGACTTATGTGTAGAATTTGAAAAAGTTATGCATAGTAAGTTTGAAATGAGTTCCATGGGGGAACTTACTTTCTTTTTGGGTCTCCAAGTGAAACAATCAAAAGAAGGCATATTTATCAGCCAAGATAAGTATGTAGCAGAGATCCTAAGGAAATTTAATTTTACTGATTCTAAAGTTGCAAGTACACCAATGGATCCAGACAAAGGGCTACTCAAGGATGCTGAAGGAGAAGATATGGATTTGCACAATTATAGATCAATGATTGGGTCTTTGATGTACCTTACATCATCAAGACCAGATATCATGTTCTCAGTATGTGTATGTGCAAGGTTTCAGATACATCCCAAGATCTCTCACCTCACAGCAGTCAAAAGAATCTTTAGATATCTTAAGGGTCAACCTAGGTTGGGTCTTTGGTATCCAAGGGAATCATCTTTTGAATTGGTGGCTTATTCGGATAGTGACTATGCTGGTGCAACTCTAGACAGAAAATCCACAACTGGTGGATGTCAATTTCTTGGTTGCAGACTAATCTCTTGGCAATGCAAGAAACAAACAATGGTGGCCAATTCTACAACTGAAGCAGAATATGTTGCTGGTGCAAGTTGTTGTGGGCAAGTTCTTTGGATCCAAAATCAGATGCTTGACTATGGGTACAATTTTCTTAACACCATTATTTATATTGACAATAGCAGTACTATTTGTATCATTAAAAACCCAGTTCAACACTCAAAAACAAAACATATTGAAATCAGACACCATTTCATAAGGGATTGCAATGAGAAAAGGTTAATTCAAGTAGTTAAAATTGATTCTGAAAAGAATTATGCAGACCTTCTCACCAAAGCTTTTGATTTAGGTAGATTCAAATATCTTGTAGGAGGTATTGGAATGATAAATCTTTGAATAACATGTGTTTTTGTTCATAAACTTAACTGGTATTGGCTTTTAAACAAGGTACTGCTAGTTAGTCAAAAGGTCCTGTTAGTTCATAATTGGTCCTGTTGATATAAAATTGCTATGTTTTGTTTATATAAAGGCATGAATGTTTAAAATGCTATAGATCAAGTGCTTTGCACTTTGTTCTTTTGGTTTGCAACTAACACATTTCAGGTTAATAACAAAACAAGAGTTCTTCCAAACAAAAAGGAGCAACAAAAGTTATATTCATTTCAGAAGAGATAACAATCTCAGGGGAGGAATTGATAGCCTAGAATGGAAGAAAAACCAATTTATGAAAGGAAAGACAAGAGCATACAAGATGATGCAAAGTTGAAAAAGAGAGAGTTAGATCACATATCTAGAAGGGATGAAGCATTTCTCAAGGAGAAAGTTCTATCTAGATCAACCTAAGGAAAGTTTCAACTCAAAGGCATGACATTAGATGATTTCAATTGTTGAACCAATCATCCAAGATACACAGCATCATTGCCTTTTTAATTTCCTCCATCCAAGGAAATTGCACCATCTTTGGGCCATCTTGACTTTTGGTATTCCACTCACCAAGTTTTTACAAACTAAAGAGTTGGCTAGTCCTTAAGCAAACGGCTTTTGGTAAAGACAAATCAAATCCGTTGATGGTTGATAGTTTACCAAAAACTATATGGTTGTTAACTAACCATACTTAATTGTAAATAGTTAGCTAGTCCTTAAGCAAACGGCTTTTGGTAAAGACAACTCAAATCCGTTGATAGCTGGTAGTTTGCTAAAAACTATAAGGGATTTTTATAAAACTTTCAAAGGTACTGGTAGTTCAAAATTGGTACTGCTAGTATAAAAAGGTACTGCTATATAGCCGTTGAGCCTGTCAGAAAAAGTTTTAGCCATTAGGCCTGGTAGTTAAAATTAGCCGTTGGGGTAGTTATGTAAATTACTGATGATTATATTATATTATATTTCACATATAAAAGATCTTTTTAACCGCCTATACATTTACTTATTATAATCTTTCTTATTGTCGGTTAAAAGTAATTCTCTCATATCTTCTTTCATCAGTCATTATCATAATACACATACACCTTTCATCTTCTACCAGTACTACCAACAAATCCCACCATCATTTTCAAAATTTTCATTATGGCTTCCACAGTTGTTCTAGATTTTGTCCAACGTCACAATCAATTAGCATTTTTGGAGAAGTCAGAGGATAATGCCTCATTTCATCAAGTAGTGGACTTTTTAAACAACTCCTACATCAGGTTTGCTTTGCTAGTCAATCCCACTATTTATGAAACACAAATTAAACAATTTTGGAAAACTGCTAAAATTAAAACTTCTGAAAATGGGGAACAAAGAATTAAGGCCAAAGTGGATGGTAAACATTTGACTCTTACTGAGTCATCCATAAGAAGACATCTTCAATTTGGATGATTCTGATGGTATTAATCAGTTACCAGATACTGAAATTTTTGAAAATTTACAAAGAATGGGGTATCATGCTGAGTCTAACAAACTCACTTTTCTAAAAAAGCATCTTACTCCACAATGGAGATTTTTGATTCACACAATCCTTCACTGTTTGAGCCAGAAGAAAACCTCTTGGGAGCAATTTAGTGGAAACATGGCTTCTGCTCTCATTTGCTTAGCCACAAACAGAAAATACAATTTTTCAAAACATATTTTTGAAGGATTGATTAAAAATGTGAAAAGTGAAACAAAGTTTTTGATGTATCCAAGATTTGTTGGGTGCATCATTGCAAAATTAAAACATTTGTTACTTCCCACAGACTCAATTTATGACACACCAAAACTTTCTCACAAAGTATTTTCAAATATGAGAATTGGTTTTAGAAGGGAAGAAATACCACTTTTTGATGAAATGTTACCACAACATCCAGAAGAACCAACACCATCAGCTGATACACCATCATCTAGTTCTTCACATGGTTACATTTCCCCAACACATCAAACATCACCAATACCATCTCCAGTACCATCAACAACACCACCAACATCATCACATCATGTATCACAAACCCAATCACCTCAGACAATGCAAGAACTGAAAGACAAGGTGAAGTTCTTAGAAGATGCTCTTAAAAGTCAAAGCAAAAAGTTTTCTGAGATCAACATCAAATTAGTAAAGAGGGTAAAGAGATTGGAGGGTGAAGTGAAGAAGCTAAAGGGTAAAAAGTCTGCAAAGGTTGTTTTATCTAGTTCTTCACAGTCAGATGCTGATAGGATAGGTCACTCTTCCAAAAAGGGGAGGAAGGATAGTTCTGAAGATGAGGAAGAGGCTCAATTTGAATTCCATGATGGAACTCAAGTTTATGATGAAGAGCCTGTTGGAGCAGGGCAAGAGCCTGCTAGGCCAGAAGAAGAGCCTGCTAGGATAGAAAGGCTATTGGCTATGGGGTACAAAGGGTCTGCTGAGAAAGTGTACAAGAGAAAGAGGGATTTAGAGCCTCAAGGGAATTTGTTTGTTCAGGGGAGGATTTTTGCTGCTGATGAGCAATCTTCTGCTCCATCACAAGCACCAACTCCAAAGGATAAGGGCAAAGGCATTATGATTGAAGATGAGCCAAAGTCCAAGAAGTTGAAAAGAACTCAGCAAATTCAGATGGCTTTAGGAGAAGAAGAAGCCAAAAGGGTTCATGAAGAAGAGCTAAAAGCACTTGAAGCCTCAAGAATGCTTGCAGTAATGAAAGAGTAGAAAGATGCTGAAGATGCTGCTCAGACTCTTCTTGATACTCAAATTGCTCAAGAAACCTTTGATGCACAGATGCTATGGATTATCAATAATGATCCAATTGTGAAAGGTCAAGCAGCAATTATAGTAAATGACAAGACACTCAATTCTGATGAGAAAACAGAAGCACTTGAATCATTCATCAACAAGAAGTATAAAGAAGCAGCTTTGGCTGACATTTTTTAGAAGATGAAGGAAAGTCAGAAGAGAGGTTTTAAGGTAGGACAAGCTCAGAAAGATCAGGTGATTTTTATGAAAAGGTTTTTGAAAGGTTAGGCAAATTGGACTGACTATCAACTAAAGAAGAAATCTGCTGATGAAATCTTCTTCCTGTATCTTCAAGCCTACAAAAGTCTTTACTACAATGTTCCATCTGATGTACACCCCTCAATGAAGAAGAAGGATGCTCAGAAGAAAGAAGTAGCAAAATTGGACACAGAGCAAGTAAGTAAAATGTTGATTACTTTGCCTACTATCATACATGCTGATCCAATTAGCTGTAGAAGACCTATTATTGATTGGGAGATCAACCATGATAGATTAGGAAAATCATGGAAAATAACAAGGGTTGGGGTCAGTTTGCTATCTTCAAGAATTTTGAAAATTTAGTTAGAGCATGTGACAGAGCAGACTTGGAAGAATTGTGGAATCTAGTGCAGATTAGACTAGACACAACTTCTAGTACAGATGCTAAGGAACAAGAACTTTGGGTAGAATTCAATAGGATGTTTGATCCTGATCCCAAAGATGTTCATTGGAAATTTCCCTATTATGATCCTTCAACAACTTGGGAATTTCTAAGCCATAGCAATATTCATCACCTTTTCACACAGAGTGGGATAGAACTCTTTATGTTGGCTGAGAAAGAGTATCCACTTAGTTATGAAGTGCTTAAAACCATGATCTCCAAGAGATTAAGGTGTGACAAAGATGATGAGAACTCAGAAATTGTTCAGAGTTTGCTGAGGAGCATATCTGAGCAATATGAAAGAAAAAGGAAGAATAGAGAGTGAAGGTTTTTGGAAGAGTTCTCTCAAATCCTCAAGGTATGTATTTTATTCATCAGAAACTTGTGTATTTTAATGGAAATAACAAGTTTAGGGGAGGATTGTTGGGAATAAAATGTTCAAGTCAAAGAGCCTGCCAAAGATGTTAAAGAGCCTGCTAGTTGATTTTTGAAGAGTACGAAGATGTTCTACCAGTACCTTCTGGGTAGAAGGTACTGCTAGCTGATGAAGAGCCTGCCAAGCTTATGTCAAGTCGATTAGATATTTTGTAATAGATATTTAGTTGAATTATTAGTCTTTGTACATTGTTATACGTTATGTAGAAGTAGTGTAGTCCTCTGTGGTTCACAGAAGAATATGGCAGAGTTGTACATTGGTAGTTGTATTTAATTGTAGGCGCCAATATAGTCAAAGTATAGTTTTATATTCAACCACTTGACAATCTTGTAATAAGATATCCTTATCTTATAAAAGGATATCTTAGTCACCACTTCATGCATGCATCTTTACCAACTCATAACCAAAAACAAACTATCTCTCAAGTAACTTAGTTACTTCAATTCACAAATCCTTTTTACAATCTTAGATTCAAGATTACTTTGTAATCCCGGTGATACTTAGATCATCCGTATTATTTCATCAATAATATTGAATCGTTTTTGTGTTAACCAAAGTTGTGTTCTTTGTTCATTGCATTCTCACGTTTACTTAAACTCACCACCTTGTGTTCTTTTAAGTGTGTTGTAGTAGATTCTGCATGCTAAACACATTCAATACATAAATATCTCAAACAAACAGAACAAACCGTTCCACAGGATTTATGATTACGATATGGTGTGATCTATTTCTGGGCTCGTGGTGGATTACTATCCCTTTTCTCTTTCCTTTATACTTATTCATTGACTTATCCCTTGAACCATATTACATCTGTTTAACCTTTGCTTCTGTTATTCTGTACTATTCTCTATTATTGTTTGTTATCGTTATATCTGTTCACTGAGCTCTCGTAGCTCAGCCGTATTTCTTTTCCTGCGGCAGGTTTTTAGTAGGAAGCTGGGAATGAGTGGAGAGTACCTTGGACTTAGAAGACTTGATAGCTACTTTTGGACTTAGAAATGATTAGAAGTTATTATTATTTCGGAATTAGTATTTATTGGAAGTTCATTTGTAACCTTGTAGTATCTGTATTTCATTTGTAACCTTTGAGAATTCTTGTATTACTATAGATGTATGCTTTGTTTTGATCTGATATGAAACCATTATTGTGATATCTTTACCCTTTTCGGGTTGGGGTGTTACAATTTATGGTATCAGAGAGACAGGCTGCGACTCGTAATACATTTACCCTTGACCTGTGAAGTCTGGACCATTAAGTTTCCACTGTAAGCGCTCATAAGATAACCTTTAAGATTTGCGTTAGGATTTCCCTATAGGAACTTAAGTTTTGACCAGTGAGGAATGGGTAGACTATAAGGATTTTGTTTAAGTAGCATTGCTTCCGCATCACTCTGATTTATGCCCTGTTTGTTGAGATCACTTTTGGAGGTTGAAAACTCACGTTTTGCACCACCTAAGATTCCTACTCCGACCTCTGATTCTTTTGTAAATCATTTTGATGTCTCTTCGGGTATTCTGAGAATCTCCATGACGATAACCTACTTGATACATTCTGTTAATTGCTTTTGATAATCTATGAATCTTCTGACCCTATCTGAGTTCATCTTAAACATCTCTGTTTCCATAAGAAGTCTGGTAGTATTTTGTTCACGAGTATAAGAATGTCTTTTCCCTCACTTCTGAACGGTAAGACTTGCGTTGTCGATCTGTTTTCATTGAATAGTTAACGTTGATTTTTATTCTGATAAAGGATAGGTTGATTGATCATTGACGACTACCCTCCTATGTTTCACCTTCGGTGTTTGGAACCATTTGAACTCCCTACCATGATTTCCGATCGATAAACTTTTGCTATTACTACCTAACTTTGTTCTTTACTTCCGACCTGTTTGATAAAGCAGTTTGATACTCCTTTGACCATCCCGAAGGTCATTTGACCTTAATGTGTTTGACCCATTCTGTGAATTAAATTACCCGTGCTGGATGAAAATGTACCACCTGATATTACTATGTCCTTGCGAAATCCATTACTACTCCTATGAGAACTCTGGTGATTGTGAGCCATGGATATGACGAAAATTTTGCCTCGATGAGGAATGGCTAAGTGAGCAGGATGATGCTTATTACTGATATTTGATATGCCTCACTTTTGATAGTTATACGATGTTCGTATTACCGATGACTCTCAACCCACCTGCCACCTATGCTAAATAGCTAATCAAGACTCCAACACCTTGAATTGTTCGTTTATCTATCTCCACACTTTGATGAACCATGTACTTGACCTTGATATATGAACTATCCGTCTGACTTGGCGACCGTACTCATCCTACGAATCCGTTTACTTTTGACATATTCGATGTTGAGGTTTTTAAGTTATGGATTGGCTGGCCCTCATACGCTGCCAGGGACTACCGTATCTGATTTGTGACCTTTAGTAATATGTTTCATCCCACTTTCGTTATGATATCTGGTAACTGCTCAAATCTGTTAACGCTGCTATGGAATCATCTACCTCGATTTCATTTGATTGTCGATTGTTTACTGACATCTATTAGTACCCACCCTAGAAGCTTTGGCATTGGAAGTTTTGTTGTACAAATCTTCTGTTGTTCTCCGATGGAACTTTTGGGTCTCCCTCCTGGTTGAGAAGTAGAATGAAATTTGAACCAATCTCAGTTGACGGACCAGGATGCTATAGAAGTTGAGAAATCGGAGAAGATGATGGAATATGATTTTGTTCACCTCCGTGTTTCATTTTGAACACCCTGTTAACTTGTGAAGAAGAAAGAGAAAACTTTGGAGTATTGACTATCGTAAACCTAATCGTATCACTACCATGACCATCTTTCAATTCAGCGTATCAATGATTGATTCTATCTCTGTAAACTCCGTACCAGACGGCCTCTTTTAATGATCGAAGGATTGAAGAAGCAACCCAAAGGACTTATAAGAAAAGAGATGACTATTTGAGAGTAACCTCTGAGAAGTATTTCAGTTTATGCACGAAGAGGATCATGCAGACCATCTTGTAGAATGACCCTTTATTCTGGAAGAAGTAGATTGATTGGCATCCAGAGATTGTAGCAGACAACACTACCATACATCCGGCGATGATGACAGTTGAGTTGGCGAATCCCGAACTATGCTGAAGACCTGTCTAAAACCCGCAGTCTTGCTTCTCTATCCATTTTAGTTGTACTAAGATGAATTGGGAGCAGAAGTAGACTCACGGATGGAAGAATGCACAGTGACCATACCAGAGATTCACGTTACTACACCATAGTTCCAAGAAGAGGTGTCGAAGGCTTGAGGGACAAGACTCGAGTTACATTTCCTTTCCACCCTATGATCATACGATAGACTGCATGGACTTGAAAGAAGTTTAAGATCAAGTATCAGAACGGACGATAATTCTGAAGTGAACGTTTGTGTTCGGAAGAGTTGACTTTGTGAAGAATGAGGCTATGGACGACGTAATCCATTTCCTCTTGACCTACTCAAATTTCCGTTACCTGATGATAGGACCCCTTGAATGAGATATGTTCCCTGTTAGTAATTCCGCTCGGTGTTCACTCTGCGTATGTTGGACGATGGTTTTGATATGAGCAATTTGACGAATGATGGACGATTTGATGCTTTTAGCAATGTACCAACTTCTGATAGACATTATGGGTCTTCCGTTAACTCTTTCGAGTAGTTCATTCTCCTCTTAGTTATGGTGTTTGATTTTGATGACCTCTGAGACTGTAGAAGTACTAGGTGGATTAAGATAGGTGGTGTTGTTTACGACTTGAGATAAAGTATGATCATCATGAAGGCATATTTATGTGGTGCTATTATTATGACGCCTGATCAACGTGATAATACTTACACCATATAACGTGCACTCATTGTGGCCATAGGATATCTTTGGGAGTACCTTAGAAGTTTAGAATCTGATCTCCGTTAGATTCGTGATTAGTGAGACTTTAGGTTCACTCTACCTATGTGTATGCTCTGTTTTTCGTTCGTTTAATATCGGGATGATTTTGGACTCTCGTGTTGCATTCTGTTGACCTCAGTTATAAATCTTAAACTTCTTGTAGAGCTCTCTACTAGTAATACAGTTAATCTGGTTTGAAATTCTGTAAGCTCTTCAGAAGATCCACCTATCATCCAATTATGTTTTATGGTTCTTTAAATCCGAATCAACCCAATTTGTCTCCTTCTGAGGAATCTGAACCCATTTTGTGTTGATTAAGTCATGAGAAACCTTTGGTCTGAAGATCTTTTGGAAGAGCCTCCTCGGGCATGAGAATATAACGATGATCTGTTGCGACTTGCTACGATTTTGTTTCACCTTGCGACTTCAAATTTCGAGGACGAAATTTTTCTGTTAGAGGGGAAGAGTTGTAAAACCTACAATTTAGCATAACATGAAATGACAAAAATGCCCCAAATTTGAAATTTTGAGAACTTATGAAAATCACATAAATAACAATCATGATACTTAACCTACATTGATTGTATCCTAAGTTATGTAACGAATTGAGCTCCAAATAAGAACAATACATTATAAGTGAATCACAAAATAAAATCCTACACATTAAGCCTTAACTAGGCGATCCATATTATGAGTCCAACACCAAGTTTCGGCCCAAAAGGATTAGAAGAGATAATTTAGATTTAATTAACCCAATAAGGAGTTTGATTCAATCCCTAAATACCCCAAAAATAATATACGGTTCCCATGTTTTCTAAAATACCGAAAATTTCCCAACCCTAAACTCTCTCTCTCTAAAACAATCGATTTCCTTCTCCCTCTCATCCTATTCGATCCAAGAAGGCCACAAAAGAAGTTTTGGTGATCTTGATTCTTTTATTCGTGTCCAATTCGTATCAAGGTAATCTTAAGTACATAATTTAATTCAATTGAAATTCGTGAATAAACTCTAATCGACCCTTGGTTGATTCTTGTGTTCGATCCAAACAAAGAAAAGAAGGAAGGAAGATTTTGTGGCGATTTGATCTCGTGTCGTGTCTTGTTCTTCGTTTGATCTTCAAGGTTATTGTATCATTCATCTTTGTTTAATCCTTGTTCATGTTCTTGTCATGTTCTAATCAATATAAGGTCACATAAAATGTCACATAAAATCATGAATCAAAACCCTAAAATCTTTATGTATGAATCGGACCAGGAGTATATGTGATGAAATTATTCAGTTTGATTATGTTAAGACCTGTGATAATCGACCTAAATATGTTTTGGATTAACCTATAATCATTATGTGTTAAGAATTAAAGAGATAAAATGATAAAACCCTAAGTTTATGCTTGAAGCTGTGAAAACTGCTACTGATCTGGAATTTTGTTCGACTTTAACCGGCTGTAAATAAATGATGTGAACGTATATTTTGGTGTTTTAAGAGTCTAAAACTAAGTTCAATGAAATGGCTACCTGGAAAAATTAATTTTGTAATTTTTGGAGGCCTGGAAGGTTACCTTTTGATTTTTGGAAAATTATGTGTTTGATCGGATTTGTGAGTCTGGTAAATTAGTCCGGGTTTTTGAATTTTAGTTTCCAAACCGTGTTGAATTAGGAGGTGTCCTTTGAAATGGGTAATCTTCAGGAGGTCTATTACTTACTGGAATTTTTGTAGATTTTTTTGAATTTTTCTTAAAGGGTTTCTAATTAATAACTTTTCGTATAGTAAAATTAATCAGCAATCTGGATGAGTTAGTTTAAGTGAATTTTAATCTATAGTTATGCTAATTAATAAAATATGGAAAAAATTTATAAAACACTCAAGACATTTGAGCATCTCTGGGAATTTTTGGGAATTTTATTACTGAGTTCTTATATGGTTTACAATTTATAGAAAACCTAACAATTTCGTATATAAAACTGTGAGAAATTATGAAAGGGTTAAAAAGGAAATTAAAAGGTGTTTTGTGTTTATTTTATAAACTAAAGGGTTTAAATCGTCATTCTTTTAAAACTAAAGGACCTAACTTGTGAACACCTATAACTTTATAGTAATTACATTTTACACCCTAAATTTATGAGAATTGCATATTAACCCCTAAACTTATGATAATTACCTAATAAACCCTAAATTATGGAAACTACCTTATGAACCCTAAATTTACGTAAAAGACATTATGAACCTTAAAACTATGAACATGATCACCTTTAATACTTTGAATTGGCATACGGGAATGTTATAACTTAAAGTTACTAAATATGGAAACTTGCTATTTTTGAAAAGTTACCTAAAATAGAGAGACAAGTAAAATGAAACCTATACGACTATTAGACTATGAACTTATAAGAAAACTTATGATTATGTAGATCGGATGAAGAAGGAGTGACCTTCTGCTTCTTTTGCTTTCGTTGTGTGCTGTGTTAAGGTACAAATATTCTGACCTTCCTTCTAAGGTTTCTCATGATCTCTTTCATATTCTGATCCGTTAGTTTCTGAACTGATGTCATTGCTATGATTCCCTTTGCTTGAACCTTCTCTGTTGATCCCATTTGATATGATCTCTGTTATGAACCTATATTATGAAAACCTTTTTAACTATACCATAGAAATGTTTTGAGAAAAACCAATTTTAAAAAGATGTTTATAAATGATGCGAAACTACTTTTATATAAAATTGTTATTAACTTTTATGAAAAACTATATTTTGAAGACTATCTTTGTAAAAACCGTTTTGAAAGATTATTTTTATGAAAACCACTTTAAAGGATCGTTTTATGAAAATCATGAATAAAGGATTGTTTAAAATTGACTTTTGATAGAAACTTTTGAAATGAACTTTTGATCTGAACCTTGACTTGATTATTTAATATGAACCTTGATCTGATAAACTCTGATTTGGACCTTTTGCATTACATCTGATATATCTGTTATGAACCATCTGCTATGTACCATCTGGTATGACCCCTTTTGATATGACAGTCTGTTTTGATATGATATCTGACTCTTAGTTTGATACCCGAGCCAAAATATGTTTCCCTAGCCATGAAGGTAACATGGCCGTGTCTGTGATGCACCACTGGCATGACTAGTGTGTGGCCCTAGTGATTTGGTCACACCGTCCCCATTATGATATGATATGAGCTCAATATGATTTGTTTATGGCCAATATGATTTGTTTGGGGGGCGTATGGATGCATCCTAGATATGTTCTGTTTATGATATGCTATGATATGATATGGTGACTGATGATGGGTGCAATCCACGTCTTTCACAAAATATGGGAGCTAGCTACTCCATTTGAAGAATGAGGACACCCCTCATATTATCTGATTATCTGAGAGGTCTCCCCTCTATATGATTTGAGGATTTATGATTACGATATGGTATGATCTGTTTCTGGGCTCGTGGTGGATTACTATCCCTTTTCTCTTTCCTTTATACTTATTCATTGACTTATCCCTTGAACCATATTACATCTGTTTGACCTTTGTTTCTGTTATTCTGTACTATTCTCTATTATTGTTTGTTATCGTTATATCTATTCACTGAGCTCTCGTAGCTCAGCCGCATTTCTTTTCCTGCGGCAGGTTTTTAGTAGGAAGCTGGGAATGAGTGGAGAGTACCTTGGACTTAGAAGACTTGATAGCTACTTTTGGACTTAGAAATGATTAGAAGTTATTATTATTTTGGAATTAGTATTTATTGGAAGTTCATTTGTAACCTTGTAGTATCTGTATTTCATTTGTAACCTTTGAGAATTCTTGTATTACTATAGATGTATGCTTTGTTTTGATATGATATGAAACCATTATTGTGATATCTTTACCCTTGTCGGGTTGGGGTGTTACTTGTTTTCTTTTGAACCTAAAGACAAGTGAGAAGGAAACATTTTTGTTTTTGTTCTTTCTTTTAATTGTTCGGATATTATCTGAAGTTTTTCTTCAACACGGATCGATGATGATATGGTTCGATTGAAAAAAAAAATCTTTAAAAGATTTAAAAGAGATTGAACCGATCTGAGATCTTGAATTAGTTATTGTTTCTTGTTCGAATGATGTGAGATGGGGAGTTGTTGGAGGTAGTGATGATTAGGATAGGATGGTTTTGGATTTGGTTTGACTGATATGGTCGAGGCTATGTCTCGTCGATGCTGTGTTTGGATCTGGTCTTTGTTTGTCTTTTGGATTTAAGGTCATGGTCAATTGTCAAAACGCAACTGGGTTTAGCCAAAACGCAGTTGACTTTTTATTTTGGCAGAGTTTGGTTTAGGTTTGACCAAGAATTTCTTCAAATTGCAACTAGTATTGTGGACACAAACCGCAACTTTCATTAATTTGAATGGCAAATCACAAAGCACTCACCAAATCGCAACTGCAAGAAATAAAAATGTCATTTTCACAGGATACTGTCTTTTTTCCCTTTTACAGTTACACTCCAAACAGCAATCCCAATATAACTCAAAACGCAACCAAGAACATGTACAACCAGATTTGAGTTTTCGTATTTTTTGACTAAATAAAGAAGTTACATGAAACTGGTAACTATGACCACAAGAATCTGCTAACAATTCTTTGTTTTGACCAGTTTGGATACACAACCCTGTTTAGAAACTGTTAAAACAACAAAAAATAAGATAAAGTTTCAGATCCGAAACAAATGGTGAAAACAGCTTTAAAAACACAAACAGATCCACACAAGGCTTTTCAATTCGAACCAAAGAGAAGAAAAGAAAATAGCCAATCAACGAAATCCGAGTACCCAAGATCTAACCAAGGCTCTTGATACCAATTGTAATATATCAATAACTCATAACCCACATAAATCTTGTGATGTTGGCTGAAACTTTAGAGAGAGAAAGAGAGGAGAGGGAAACTTTCAAGTGAGAGAAATATTGAGATATTAGATTAAGTGTAGTGAAAGCTCCAACCCTTCCCACACTTGGGAAGGGGTATTTATACTTACTAGCTAAGTTGCCCCTAGTGGGCTGTGGAGTGAGCTGACAGTGGGTAAACACCCGACCCAACTCCACAAATACTAATATAACTAAACTAATACTAATAATACTAATAAGCCTACAAGCTACATATATGCTAAATAGATACTCGGGTGACCGAGTCTTCAAATGAATATTTATATTCCTAACACACACAAATCACAGCCAACCCAATTCATATCAATATGTGTATTACAGTTCAAACTTCTTCCATTCAAGGTAAATAGTATGATTTTTATGTTCATTAAATGAAACTTGTTCTCCTTCGATTTTTTGTATATTAACACTAAAGGTGGTGACTGTCGCACGTGGCGTCAATCAAAGAGGTATATTCTTATGAAGCTAGCTACCAAACCAATGACGATGTGCAGATATTGTGGCAAGTACGCGTACCATGATGCAAGGAACTTCCATGAAAAGAAAAAGAGATTGGAAGAAAATGACACGTACTGTACAAGGACATAGATGTGTACGACATTTAGTAGTTATTTTAGTTTGTTACTCATCTCGAACTTACTTTGAACTATTTAAGATGTTCTAGTTATTTTCGACGATGTCTTTGTTATTTTGGACATGATGCGTGCCAGTTGGTTGTTGAATAAATTCTTATCTATTTACTGCAACACATAATCTGTTTTCATTAGTAACTTGCATATTATCAAGTTCCTTTTTACCTGCACACTATAATGTGTTCATTATGATTGTTTGATGTTATCCCATTATCATTTGATTTGCAATGTTTGAATATCCATGTCTCATTAAACAAGTTTAATAATTCCCCTGAAAAATCATATGAAAAACATCTGCAAATGTACAATTACTATTCCAGTTTACTAAACATTTTTTTACAGTGCAAGTGAATATCCATGTATCATTAAAAAAATTTATACAATGCCCCAAAAAATCATATGAAAAACACTACAAGCCATTAAACATTTTTATACAATTGCTCAAAGTTGATAACAAATGGTTCGACTCATATGAACTTCACAATTTATTGATATACCAATTTAGAAACATTCAAACCATAAATATATTATATGTTTGAACATAAACACACCCAACATTAAAATGAAAGGTAGCTCGGTAAGTACAGAGCCTTGTCCATAATAACTATCTCAATAAACAAAAGAATCCCTTGTGCAGCAAGTGGTTGAGTCACATTCAGATCAATCTCGTCAGTCTCATCAATATATAGCCTCATTGTAATTTGTTCACTTGTCTAATGCCATTCTTCCCACACTATATCTGATAAGGCTTCAAATTCCGTAGGCGTTCCATACACTTGAGTGAATGGAAATTGTTTTCCACCATTTTTTGGTGTATGGAAGCTAAGTTTTGTTGCATCATCTTATTCTGGTATGTCCTTCGGCTTCTGAGAGTAAGTATGAACTACAAACATTTGATCCCTCAATGTCTTCAACTCTACAAATCCAGAATCAGTCGGGTTACTTTCCAGACCTTCATCTAGAACTTCGTTCGCCAGTTCAACAAGTTCATCCGCCTTTTTTAGATATGCCGCTACATATTGTTTCATACCCTACATAACAACAACAATAATACATAGTTAGGAATGTGTCAATTCGTATTATATGAGTAAATAAAATGACATAAAGTCATAAACATTGTTTAAATTATAAGAAATTTGGAAAATTGGCTGTTTGGAAAATAGTTTAAATTATAAGAAATTTTTCATGGTACAGCCCTAGCTGCAATAGCAGCCATTTTACACGCCTAGCTGCAATAGCAGCCAACCCATTTGACACCACTACCTGCAATAGCAGTCAACCCATTTTGACACCCATAGCTGCAATAGCAGCCAACCAGCTAAAATTACAGGCAACAACAACCAACCCGCTGCAATAGCAACCATTTGACACCCCTAGCGGTAATAGCAGCCAACCCATATGGCACCCATTTGACACCCATTTTCCTGACAACCGTATTTGTGCAAATGAAACTCAATCACTTTGATATCATTATATGGTAAAAAAAAAATACATTGTGAACGACAAATTTCTTATAATTTAAACAGTTTTCCAAACATGTATCAGGATGTTCATATGATTTTTTAAGTCAAATATAAATATAGTGTGTTTGGATTATGGTTTACAGTAACATAAAATGACACAGCATATAACAAAATTTAACCTGATACATGTTTAAACAAAACATGTAATGCATTCCAGAATTAAACCTTGACCCATATTTTACACACAAAAAGACTCTCATGTTATAAGAAGTAAGCATATTTAGAACGTAACTAGAATAGATTTGTACCTTTTTTTATCTTGTTTCTTCTTTACTTTTTCAACTAACGCCGCCAATTTCCCTTTCGCACTTACATTCAGCTGACACATACAGAGTACCCATTCGTTAGAATCCTTACTTATATATATTAGCTGCTACATATTGAATAAACGTTAAATACCATTAAACGTACCATTTATGTTCACATGCTAAACAAGGTGTTTATTAGGGGGTGTTTGGCGTAGCACATTTTGACTAAATGTATCATTTGTTGATATATTTTCAACATATTGACTATTTTCTGAAACATTTAGACCCACATTGATAGCAGTTGGATCGTGTGGTCAACCTATTAAGGTAATAACTACCAACATACGTATCATACCAATTAACTTATTAAAATTTTATCATATGAATAAATAACGAACCTTTATTCCAATATTAATCTAGTAAATATGTTTCATACCGTCTATAGAACCCGTAATATGCTCATCTATTTTTTATCCTTCTTTCTTCCTTCTTCTCATCCATTCCCCGTCTATGTTTATCCCCCACATTAGAGACAAAGTCATCATCTGTTGACTCGCCTACTTCATCATGCTACATTTTAAAATGTTCACACACAAACGAAAATGCGTATAAATACCAATTGAACGCCACACTAACACATGAACTAACTGCTATAGTTCTAAAATTATGAAATAACAAACTTTGTTACCTCTATTTTTTTCATTTTCATCCGCTTGTGTTTCATTAGCGTTTCCAGAATGTAGCGCTTTCTTCCTTTTGACCGCCACACATTTACCCGATGCTGCAGATATTTTGTTTTAATAAATCTCTTGCATGTTACGCGTAATAACACTAACTTATATCACAATTCAGACATCATTTACCTTTTTCATTGTGTTTCTTTTTTGTTTGCTTAACTGTTGCTACCAATTTCCCCTTACGTACCACACGTTGACCATCTGATACATGACTCCCTTATCAGTTATATGCATAACTCACATCCATATCTTCCCATTCTGAGTCTTGTCCAACATTGACATGTCCAGTTGGTTCATCAATAATAAATTCTGGCAGCACACATAGAATAAAACAAACATTTACATTTTACAAAACATGAATACCATAACAATTACAACATCCTTTGATCTTATCACTCTATCACTGTATCACACAAATTACATTACCCATTGATTTTATTAACAAAAAAAAGTCTTAATTCTTATTACCGTATCACATGTTGATACAAAATCCCCTAAATTTATTACTGTATCACACAAATTACAAACACGGCATAACTTTTTATCTGTATCACAAACATAACAAAAGCCCTAACCTGTCTATTGTATCACAGAAATAACAATAACCCTAATTTTATTAATGTATCACATAATTAACAAACAAGCCCTCACCTTTTAACTGTATCACACAATTAACAAAAGCCCTAATATTTTCTATTGTATCACACACATAACAAAAGCCCTAATCTATCTATTGTATAACACATATAACAAAAGCCCTAATCTATCTATTGTATCACGCAAAAAACAAGAACCCTAATTTTATGACTGTTTCAAACAACTAAGAAACAAGCCTAAACTTTTAACTATATCACACACTTTAACAAAAGCCCTAATTTTTCTAATGTATCACACAAATAATAAAAGCCCTAATTTATCAACTGTATCACAAAATAAAAACCCCTAACTTTTTTTCTTGTTGAATCACGCCCATACCAAAACCACCAATTTCTCAACTGTATCAACAAAATAAAAAACCCTAATTTAGATTGTATACCTTCTCCTGCGTTATCCCATTCCGGTGTTGTTAGATCGATAACTTCATGATCTTCATTCTCCTGATTCCCCCTTCTTTTGTTAGACAAGCATCCACTTCCTCGGACTACATAAAAATGCACAATAACAACAATGCATTTAGTAAATTCAAAAATAACGACAATGTTTCACTTACCATTCAACATATTTAGAGATCTGTTACTTGTTATAGGTTTTGAAAAAAAAAATCACCTTTAGTTGTTAATTTATATGCAGCAAACAAACCCGAGTTTTACATACAATTTGGGGATAAAAATTTGGAGAATGAATCACGGGAATAGCATTAATTTAGGGATAGGAGTGTGTTTTTAGAGTATGCACCAGATCAGGGATTGTGATTTTATTATCGGTTAAATGAGAGGGAATGAGGAATTTTGATGTTGTGATAAAATGATACTATGTATATAACTCCCGCTATATTATTTAATTATGTTGATGCATAATACCCTTATTGTTTTATTTAATTACAAATAAGCCTCTCATCAAATATATTTCATCTTGATCTAACAATATTGATCGACGGTCCACAACTGTACATATTGTTTTCCACTTTAAAGTGTATACCACAATAACACCACCCTATGTGTATGTGTGTGTGTGTGTGTGTGTATATATATATATATATATATATATATATATATATATATATATATATATATATATATAACAATAGGCGCATGACGTCATCAATTTTTAGATTGCCCAGTAATGCCATGTCATAATTCCAAATAAGCAATTTTTGGTTAAAATTTTCGATTTTCATGCCACAAAGCACAATTGGTTAAAATTTTTCGATTTTTCATGCCACATAAGCATTATTGATTTTATTGAAAATTTTGGATTTGCCACATAAGCATTATTGATTTTGCTGGAAATTTTGAATTTAAATATTTAATTACAATTGGCCTTTGCAAGATTTGAACCCTGGCCATTTGATCCACATACGAATGCTTCAACCACTGGAACAAGCATTTTTTTTGTGATTTACAATACACAATATTTAAGTCATGCTTTAAAATTTTGATATTGTTAAGCTATATTTAAGGAATGGATTAATATAGTCTTCCTTATAGACCGGATTTTATTTTTTCAATCTAAATCCAATATACTTTTTTCCAGAACCTAATATGAGCATAATCACATAATATACATCCCTCTTCAAAAAAACACACGTATATTTTTTTACAAAAGAAAACCCTAATAATCAAAACTCTTTCCAGGAGGAAGACTCCTTCATGATAGGCTTTGCTATTGTTAATTATAGAATTTAAAAAAAAACCAGGTAACAAAAAAAAGGCACGCCTCCTTTTTTTCTATAACCCTAATGATTTTTTCTATGTCTTCTGATTTTCTGTTTATGATGTTAGCATGCTTGAATGATGAAGATGCTTCATGTCAAGTCCTTATCACAGGTGAACAAATTTTATATCATTAGTATTCATGTACTAATATTAATCGTCTTGAATGGTATTCATAGTAGTGTGTCGAGAAGAAGCATGGATGATAGATACTTAGTATACGTGTGAACTGGTGAATTATACGGGTGCACCTCTACCTTCATCACCGACCTGGCGGACGCGGTTATCCAAGCCTTGCCTTCTACTACAACAATCACACTATCCACAGGTGAGAGTCAGTCTCATGCTGCGGTTAATTAACTTATAACCACGTTGTTTTGTGTTAAGCTTTTTGCAGGTTAGATCGCCGAGTTTGTTAGTTTTGAGCATTACCGGGATTTAATTAAGCATCGACGTAGAGGATATCGGTACTTCTTTTGGTTTGATGATCATGTTTTAAATTATTGACTTAAAAAATTGTTGTCGTCTTTGATAGCTACTTTTCGTGACAAGCCAATCTGCAAGAATGATCAGGCAACCTTTTATGAGTCACTGCCATATGGTGGTATTATTTCAATCTTATATTTTACAAACTACTGTTTGTCGATTAACAGAAGTGATGAGGAAGGTCTGTAGCATGTTAACCAAGAGATGGAGGCTAAAAGCGCATCTTTACATGGATTAGACAGGTTTGTTTTCTTTATTAACATGTTTGAATAATCTATAACAAGTGATATTAAGGTTTGATTTAAGTAGTGGATGTGTTGTCTGCTTGTATTAATGTCTAGAAGGCTGCTTTTCGTATGATGGAGATGTGAAACCTAAGATAAAAATCAAGGCTCAGATGATGATGATGAAGACGTTGATGAAGAAGCTAGAAAGCATTGTAATTATCAAGTGCTAATTGGTGATTTATTTTTTTGTTCAGTTCGTGACATTCACTACCCTGTAGTTGAAATGTCGAGTAGATCAAAACTTAGCAGTATTTGTTGGAATAACTACATTAAAAGCCAAATTGCTTCAAGCAATTTCGAAGGTGTAGTACAGGTATATATTATACAAAAAGTTTTTCTTAATCTTTTGATAATTTTACAAGTCTTAGGTAGTGAAATTCTGTTGATTATGTTTCAGATATGGGACGTCACACGGAATCAAGTACATATGGAACTGGAGGAACACGAGAGACGTGTGTGGTCTGTGGACTTCTCATCGGCAAATCCAACATTGCTGGCGAGCGGGAGCGATGACGGTTCTGTTAAGCTCTGGAATACAAATCAAACAATAATATTCTTCAACTTGATGGATGTCAGCTTTGAAAACTAAACGTACTGCTGTTATCTACTTATAAGTAATTTATAGACTAATATGTGGATGTATAATAAGTTGTTTCCTTACATGGGCTGCTACTGCAGGGAGTGAGCGTCGGTACCATTAAAACAAAGGCCAATGTCTGCTGTTTTCAGTTCCCGTCTAATTCTGGCAATATGTTGGCATTTGATTCAGACATTCACGGGCCACATGAATCTAAATGTATAATATATATTAATTGCCTATATAGAAAAATATGAGATCTATACAAGTTGCATATGAAGTAGCTTCAATATTTAGATGTGCAAACATTGATTATTATGGGAGATTCTGCGATTACATTGGTATAAAATGTTCACGTAAACGAAATATCAACATAGTAAAATCCAAATCCTAATATTTTAGATATTCTGGAACCTGTACCAACAAATGAAAATCTTATGCTTGATAGCCTGATGTCTGATAGGAATCAGAAATGTTGAAGATCAGGCGGAGTGTTAATATGGTTTAGAGCTTTGCAAGATCAGGAATGTTGATGGTGTGTGTCGGTTGAGCTTTTAAATCAGGGAATGTAGTTGTGCGTCGGGGAGTAGTAGAGATCGGTGGTTATGGTGGATCTCGGGCTGAGCTTTTGCAACTCAAAGTGTAGCAGTATTGAATCAGTTAGTTGAGGGTGGCCACTCAACTCTAGAATAACAGAAATCAAAACTTACTCTGAACCCGAGAGTAACTGACTCCAAATATGAAAATGACTTAAACTCTGGTTCGAGTCAACGTGATGAAAGGTTGAACCTGAATCGAGAAAATAAGGATGGTATGTTGATTGTTGTAAAAGTTGGAATGGGCTGACAATGTGTATTGGTCCGGGAGTGATAAAGGTCGAGAGGTGAGGTTACCACAGCTTGTGTGAATCTCAGTTGTTAAACCAAAACTAAACACAGTCCCTGAACCAAGACTCGCTGAACCTATGGGCTATCTGAGACAGAAAAAGTCTTTGAAACACTATGGGTCTCTGAACGTGAACATGTGAGACTCTGAACATGGAGTCTCTGACTGTGAACATGTCTATTAGTTTTTGTACCATTACTAACTTGACTAACTTTTCATTGCAGGAAATGGCATAATAATATATTACAAAGCTTAGTTTTAAAATGTTTGATGTAAGTGCTCAATTGCAAAATAATATGTTACAAAACTTGATCATCAAATTCCCGATTCAGACCTTACGGTCATATTTGATTTTGTAATTTTTTCATTAGCTTTCCATTTATATTATAACATTAGTATATTATAACTAACGAGGTTTTTTAAATACATACAATAGCAATATTCAGTTTGTGATTGAGTATATCATATGTATCATTGCAGAGAAAATATTGGCTGACTTGGTGACATAGTTGGCCACGAAAGCAAAAAATATCCTTTCAGTAGTTAAATATTATGATTTTTGCAATATCAGTATGTCATAATGCCTAAAGGCTTATTAGTGTTATTGACGTTCAGATTCATATTCTTAATTATCTGCTATATTTATTAGTTTAAATGTCCACATATGATGTCATCAATCTTCCCTATCCCTTGACTAATCTGATTACTCAAACCTCCCTAACAGTTATCAATATAAGCCATGTTTCTATCAAAATCATATCAAACACTTGGGGTTTCTGCAATCGCACTGCAAACTGGTTTGAGAGCAGTGACTGCTCGCGATGGCAGACCGATTACTATGCAAAACTGGTTGGGTTTGACCCAGATAAGGATCTCGCTGTATTGCATATCAATGTACGAAAAAAGAAACTGAGACCTATACGACTTGGAGTATCAGCTAACTTGCGTGTTGGGCAAAAAGTGTTTGCCATTGGAAGTCCCTAAGCGTAGATATATACTAATTCAATAAATATGTAAAATGTGTATACTTATATGTTTGTGTAACAGTTGGCATTCATTGTGCAGTTTCAGCTTGATCAAACACTTACAACTGGTGTCATCAGGTATAAGATTGGTACCACTCACCTATCTTTCGTATGTGAATCTGTGCATTTAGATCAATCAAGAATTTGTATCTGTTTATAGTGGTCTAAAGAGAGAAATAACTTCAAGTGTAACCGAACGTCTGATACAAGATGTTATCCAGACAGACGCTGTGATCTACCCCGGTAACAGTGGGGGGCCACTTCTTGATAGCTCAGGAAGACTTATTTGGGTGAATACATGCGGATACTCGGAGTGTCCATACTGTACAAGCACTGGTTTCAATTTTTCCATTCCCATCGACACAGTGAGTTAATAACTATACTACTATACCATTTGTTATCGAGTAAATTTTACATTTAGTCCGTTGACTATGTAAGTTGGTTTCACTTTGTGTCCCTGAATGCTAAAAGACAAGGGATCAAATATGAAAGTAAACAATACCGGCGAGGGCCGATTTTGTGATATTGATCAAACCGGGACCATTTATCTAATTAACTCTGGATTTTCTCTATTCACAATTGGAACACATTGTATTTCATGATATTTTCAGGTAGTTGGTATTGTAAATGACCTGCTTCTATTCAGCAACGTTGCGCGACCAATGTTAGGAATCAAATTCAGCTGATCAGTGGAAAGAGCAACCACGAGTCAGTCGAGTGATAGTCTTTGATGCTCTTCTTAATGGTCCAGCCGGAAAAGCGGTAATTTTTTCGCTTTTTGCTACCTCCTGAAACATAGTATTAACTTTTAAGTAACGCGAGTAATTTGAATTTAAAGGGTATGCGATCTGCAATTTGGTGTCTTTGGCATACTCATATTGGGTGACATTATAACATCTTTAAATGGCAAAGAGGTTGCTATGAACAAAAGTGTGTTATGCACACAGGTACTTTTTTTAGGATTTGTGATAGTTTTCAGATGTGGGTGCTGACAGCGTGTTATGCACCCATAAGCGAATTAGTTTTATCAAGCCTCCAAAAAAAAAAATTTCGGGCCTGTATGGCTAGCCCACAAAAACATTTAAAGCATCTCAGAAACGGACTGAGCCAGTGTGTAATGCATTGCAGGCATACTTTGGTGGGACCGACTTCATCTAAATTTATCAAAGACCCGTAGTCAGATGGTTGAGATGCTACTCCACCACATGCTGAGGGCAAACCTGCAGTCTTGGCCGCCTGCCACTCCACCTCCAGCTCCATAGATATATTCTGTACATCAATATCTCCCAGGTACACTAACTTGAATCTCATTTTAGTGCATGGTAAAAAAGTAATGCAAATTAGAACTTTGCTATGGTAGTGCTTACCCGTACATGCTACTAAATAAGCAAGCACCCTTCATTTCAAAACTGAAGTTTTAAATTCTGTTGGTATATAACCTGTAAATACACCTAGGATATGTCATAGTTACCAATTAAAAACGCTCATAAAGTTTTCTTTACTTGAGACAGAAACTCGACACAACAACCTAAAGAGGTCACTAATCTTTGCTATTAATGAATACAGGTCAACATCTGACAAATACATAGGAAAAAATGCAGCGACGTTGGTTTCCTATTTTTCGTGAGGTAAATAGCAACAGCCCGTTGATCGGAGGATTTTCGGCATATTTTAGATGGTGTTGATTGTCTTTTGGTTTATATATGTTGCAGCCATTGATTCCGATGATAAGCCTTTTGGTGTTAATGTCTGTATCAACTAATGCAGCAACATGTTCTTCTCACTATAATTGCCATTCGTCTGAACATTTGGGTGATCCCAGTATGTATACGTAACTTTGTTGTCGGTAGTTGCCAAAAGATTGACAGCCTATTGTGAATATGATGTCACTTGATTTAATACCTGAATGACATAAAAAATCTTATTTCGTTCCTAAAGTTTTCTTTTGATCAATATAATGGTATGCTATGTTTATGTTTTTATTGTAGAAATGTTGTATGGTAAACAAAATATAAAAAACCCTACTTAAATTAGAATATCACAAATAAACTGTATTAGACTGTACTTAAATTAGAATAATAACCCCAACCTTTTTAAATATATATATATATATATATATATATATATATATATAGGCGAGTACCCGTAAGCTCCCCGTCCTTAAAAATGAATTTCTGTTAACTAATACTATAATAAAATTAAATAAAGTGCATCATATAAGAATTATAATGAAATCTAAAGAAACTAACCCAAACTTACATATTTTTGTCGTTTTCATGCTAAACAACCCAATCTGAATTACTGTCCCGTCAGTCCTAATAAGTAAACCGATATAATTTAATATCTATTACTCCTACACAAAAGTCCTTAAAAAATAATTTCATAATAAGTAGAACAATCAAAATTGAAATTAAAAAATCCTTAAAATGGTTTCATAGTAAGTAAAGCCATCCGAAGTAAAAATACAATTCATGCCCCGCCCATCGGGCTCAATATCGATTACCCCTACAAAAAAATCCTTAAAAATGATTTCATAATAAGTAAAGTCATCCAAATTAAATTTACAAATCATGCCCACCCGTCGGGCTCCTTAAAAATGGTTTCATAATAAGTAAAACCTTACAAATTAAAATTACAAGTCAGGCCCGCCCAACGGGCGGGCTTGGAAGTCTAGTATATATATAATATATATATATTATATATATATATGATATATATGTATATATTATTATATATATGATTATATATTATATATTATATATATATATAATATAACAGGAGGCGTTACACGTAGATAATGCCACATAAGTCCACGTCATTGCCATTAATTGTCATTAAAAGCCACATCATCACATTTAGTCCACTTAAGCATTATTTTAGGAAATTAAAATTCGGATTAATTAAAAATTTGACATTTGCAAAAATCGAACCTAGGTTATTTAATCCAGATACAAATGCTTCAACCACTAGAACAATGCAATTTTTGTGATTTACAATACAAACAAAGTAAGTCATGCTTAAATAATAATAGATTATGTATAAAATTAAATCTTTATATTTATATTTTTTCCATAATCATAGAACACAAACACAAATTCGGAACAAAAACACACAAAACCTAAAACACTAAATCTGGAACAAAAAAGACCCAAACAAATTCACCAGCAACCTCCAATCTCATTATCATGTTGCCAATAATCTTATTCGCTATTATGAAGCATGCATCCACAGCTTTTGAACCAAGGTAATCTTAAGTTTTCAATAGACTCTCCTCAGATCATGTTAAACAGTGTATTCTTCGATTCTGATTAGGTAATTAATTCTTTATTTTTAATTTGACATGATAAAGATAATCTTAAATCTCGATTTGAACCAAGGTAAATAGTATGATTTTTATGTTCATTAAATGAAACTTGTTCTCCTTCTATTTTTTGTATATTAACACTAAAGGTGGTGACTGTCGCACGTGGCGTCAACCAAAGAGGTATATTCTTATGAAGCTAGCTAACAAACCAATGACGATGTGCAGATATTGTGGCAAGTACGCATACCATGATGCAAGGAACTGCCCTGAAAAGAAAAAGAGATTGGAAGAAAATGACATGTACTGTACCAAGGACATAGATGTGTACGACATTTGGGTAGTTATTTTAGTTTGTTACTCATCTCGAACTTACTTTGAACTATTTAAGATGTTCTAGTTATTTTCGACGATGTCTTTGTTATTTTGGACATGATGTGTGCCAGTTGGTTGTTGAATAAATTCTTATCTATTTACTGCAACACATAATCTGTTTTCATTAGTAACTTGCATATTATCAAGTTCCTTTTTACCTGCACACTATAATGTGTTCATTATGATTGTTTGATGTTATCCCATTATCATTTGATTTGCAATGTTTGAATATCCATGACTCATTAAACAAGTTTATACAATTCCCCTGAAAAATTATATGAAAAACACTGCAAATGAACAATTACTATTCCAGTTTACTAAACATTTATTTTACAGTGCAAGTGAATATCCATGTATCATTAAAAAATTTATACAATGCCCCAAAAAATCATATGAAAAACACTACAAGCCATTAAACATTTTTATACAATTATTTAAACTTGATAACAAATGGTTCGACTCATATGAACTTCACAATTTATTGATATACCAATTTAGAAACATTCAAACCATAAATATATTATATGTTTGAACATAAACACACTCAACATTAAAATGAAAGGTAGCTCGGTAAGTACAGAGCCTTGTCCATAATAACTATCTCAAAAAACAAAAGCATCCCTTGTGCAGCAGGTGGTTGAGTCACATTCAGATAAATCTCGTCAGTCTCATCAATATATAGCCTTGTTGTAATTTGTTCACGTGTCCAATGCAATTCTTCCCACACTCTATATGATAAGGCTTTAAATTCCCTAGGCGTTCCATATACTTGAGTGAATGGAAATTGTTTTCCACCATTTTTGGGTGTACGGAAGCTAAGTTTCGTTGCATCATCTTATTCTGGTATGTCCTTCGGCTTCTGAGAGTAAGTATGAACTACAAACATTTGATCAGTCAATGTCTTCAACTCTACAAATCCAGAATCAGTCGGGTTACTTTCCAGACCTTCATCTAGAACTTCGTTCGCCAGTTCAACAAGTTCATCCGCCTTTTTTAGATATGCCGCTACATATTGTTTCATACCCTACATAACAACAACAACATTACATAGTTAGGAATGTGTCAATTCGTATTATAGAGTAAGATAAAATGACAACCGAATAAAATAAGGGCTGTTTGGATGATGGGTTACAGTAACATAAAGTCATAAACATTGTTTAAATTATAAGAAATTTGGAAAATTGGCTGTTTGGAAAATAGTTTAAATTATAAGAAATTTTTCATGGTACAGCCCTAGCTGCAATAGCAGCCATTTTACACGCCTAGCTGCAATAGCTGCAACCTTAACCCATTTGACACCACTACCTGCAATAGCAGTCAACCCATTTGACGCCCATTTGACACCCAATTGACACCCATAGCTGCAATAGCAGCCAACCAGCTAAAATTACAGGCAACAACAACCAACCCGCTGCAATAGCAACCATTTGACACCCCTAGCGGTAATAGCAGCCAACCCATTTGGCACCCATTTGACACCAATTTTCCTGACAACCGTATTTGTGCAAATGAAACTCAATCACTTTGATATCATTATATGGTAAAAAAAAAAATACATTGTGAACGACAAATTTCTTATAATTTAAACAATTTTCCAAACATGTATCAGGATGTTCATATGATTTTTTAAGTCGAATATAAATATAGTGTGTTTGGATTATGGTTTACAGTAACATAAAATGACACAGCATATAACAAAATTTAACCTGATACATGTTTAAACAAAACATGTAACCATTCCAGAATTAAACCTTGACCCATATTTTACACACAAAAAGACTCTCATGTTATAAGTAGTAAGCATATTTAGAACGTAACTAGAATAGACTTGTACCTTTTTTATCTTGTTTCTTCTTTACTTTTTCAACTAACGCCGCCAATTTCCCCTTTCGCACTCACGTTCAGCTGACACATACAGAGTACCCATTCATTAGAATCCTTACGTATATATATTAGCTGCTACATATTGAATAAACGTTAAATACCATTAAACGTACCAGTTTATGTTCACATGCTAAACAAGGTGTTTATTAGGGGGTGTTTGGCGTAGCACATTTTGACTAAATGTATCATTTGCTGATATATTTTCAACATATTGACTATTTTCTGAGACATTTAGACCCACATTGATAGCAGTTGGATTGTGTGGTCAACCTATTAGGGTAATAACTACCAACATACGTATCATATCAATTAACTTACTAAAATTTTATCATATGAATAAATAACGAACCTTTATTACAATATTAATCTAGTAAATATTTTTCATACTGTCTATAGATCCTGTAATATGCTCATCTATTTTTTATCCTTCTTTCTTCCTTCTTCTCATCCATTCCCCGTCTATGTTTATCCCCCACATAAGAGACAAAGTCATCATCTGTTGACTCGCCTACTTCATCCGCTACATTTTAAGATGTTTACACACAAACGAAAATACGTATAAATACCAATTGAACTCCACGCTAACACATGAACTAACTGTTATAGTTCTAAAATTATGAAATAACAAACTTTGTTACCTCTATTTTTTGCATTTTCATCGCCTGTGTTTCATTAGCGTTTCCAGCATGTAGCGCTTTTTTCCTTTTGACCGCCACACGTTTACCCATGCTGCAGATATTTAGTTTTCATAAATCTACTTTCATGTTACGCGTAATAACACTAACTTATATCACAATTCAGACATCATTTACCTTTTTAATTGTGTTTCTTTTTTGTTTCTTTAACTTTTGCTGCCAATTTCCCCTTACGTACCACACGTTGACCATCTGATACATGATTCCCTTATCAGTTATATGCATAACTCACATCCATATCTTCCCATTCTGAGTCTTGTCCAACATTGACATGTCCAGTTGGTTCATCAATGATAAATTCTGGCAGCACACATAGAATAAAACAAACATTTACATTTTACAAAACATGAATACCATAACAATTACAACATCCTTTGATTTTATCACTCTATCACTGTATCACACAAATTACATTACCCATTGATTTTATCAACAAAAAAAAGTCCTAATTCTTATTACCGTATCATATGTTGAAACAAAAACCCCTAAATTTATTACTGTATCACACAAATTACAAACACGGCATAACTTTTTATCTGTATCACAAACATAACAAAAGCCCTAACCTGTTGTATCACACAAATAACAATAACCCTAATTTTATTAATGTATCACATAATTAACAAACAAGCCCTCACCTTTTAACTGTATCACACAATTCACAAAAGCCCTAATATTTTCTATTGTATCACACACATAACAAAAGCCCTAATCTAACTATTGTATAACACATATAACAAAAGCCCTAATCTATCTATTGTATCATGCAAAAACCAAGAACCCTAATTTTAGGACTGTTTCAAACAACTAAGAAACAAGCCCTATACTTTTAACTGTATCACACACTTAACAAAAGCCCTAATGTTTCTATTGTATCACACAAATAACAAAAGCCCTAATTTATCAACTGTATCACAAAATAAAAACCCCTAACTTTTTTTTCTTGTTGTATCACGCCCATACCAAAACCACCAATTTCTCAACAGTATCAACAAAATAAAAAATCCTAATTTAGATTGTATACCTTCTCCTGCGTTATCCCATTCCGGTGTTGTTAGATCGATAACTTCATGATATTCATTCTCCTGATTCCCCCTTCTTTTGTTAGACAAGCATCCACTTCCTCGGACTATATAAAAATGCACAATAACAACAATGCATTTAGTAAATTCAAAAATAACAACAATGTTTCACTTACCATTCAACATATTTGGAGATCAGTTACTTGTTGTAGGTTTTGAAAAAAAAAATCACCTTTAGTTGTTAATTTATATGCAGCAAACAAACCCGAGTTTTACATACAATTTGGGGATAAAAATTTGGAGAATGAATCACGGGAATAGCATTAATTCAGGGATAGGAGTGTGTTTTTGAATATGCACCAGATCAGGGATTGTGATTTTCTTATCGGATAAATGAGAGGGAATGAGGAATTTTGATGTTGTGATAAAATGATACTATGTATATAACTCCCGCTATATTATTTAATTATGTTGATGCATAATACCCTTATTGTTCTATTTAATTACAAATAAGCCACTCATCAAATATATTCATCTTGATCTAACAATATTGATCCGACGGTCCACAACTGTACTTATTGTTTTCCACTTTAAAGTGTATACCACAATAACGCCCCCCTGTGTGTGTGTGTGTGTGTGTGTAAATATATATATTATATATATATATATATTATTATATATATATATATATATTATATATATATATATATGTATATATATGTATATATATATATATACATTATATATATATATACATATATATTATATATATATATATATATATACATTATATATAACAGGAGGCGTTACACGTAGATAATGCCACATAAGTCCACGTCATTGCCATGTAATTGTCATTAAAAGCCATGTCATCACATTTAGTCCACCTAAGCATTATTTTAGGCAATTAAAATTCGGATTAATTAAAAATTTGACATTTGAAAGAATCGCACCTACGTTATTTAATCCAGATACAAATGCTTCAACCACCAGACCAATGCAGTTTTTGTGATTTAGAATACAAACAAAGTAAGTCATGCTTAAATAATAATAGATTATGTATAAAATTAAATCTTTATATGTATATTTTTTCCATAATCCTAGAACACAAACACAAATCCGGAACAAAAACGCACAAAACCTAAAACACAAATCTGGAACAAAAAAGACCCAAACAAATTCACCAGCAGCCTCCAATCTCATTATCATGTTGCCAATAATCTTATTCGCTATTATGAAGCATGCATCCACAGCTTTTGAACCAAGGTAATCTTAAGTTTTCAATAGACTCTCTTCAGATCATGTTAAATAGTGTATTCTTCAATTTTGATTGGGTAATTAATTCTTTATTTTTCATTTGACATAATAAAGATAATTTTAAATCTCGATTTGAACCAAGGTAATCTTAATTCTTGATTTTGACATTCTGTTGTTTATTTTTATCTTAATGGTCGTGAACAGTTTGTACTACTGGCGTATCAGCTTTGTACTGCTCGAAACATGTGAAAAATTGAGTTCAAAATGATTAGTACTGCTACCTTAACGAGTTAGTACTGTTTGATGTTATTTGTACTGCTGCGTATTACTTGAAGATTGTACAAATTTGCTCAGGTGGGAATCCTTATTTGTTTTTATTTTTTAATTTAGCTATGTTTTGTGTTTGTATCATGTCAATTGATTATGTAATTTAGCTATCAACAACAGTACTAACTCTTTTGCCTAGCAGTACTAATGATTAGGAGCAGTATCATGTCAATTGATTATGTAATTTAGCTATCAACAACACTCTTCCCCGCCTACTGTTTTCCTCACTACATTTCCTTTTTTACATTTCAGGTATGTGTCCCATTGCACGTAATGATAGATATTAAAGCATCAAAGATTAGTTAACACAGAAAAGGTCATCTAATCAGCTGAGCCGACAGATTTCAGGCCCATGAAAGTTCAAAATCATTCGATGGGAAACCTTGGTGAAGATGTTGGAATGCCCTTTGGGACAAGATAGGAGCATCAACCAGATATGTATTTTGCAGCTGATGATCTTGAATATCAGGTCATTAATTAACATCATATTCTGTTAACATAGACAGTTTAAGTTGGATGCTCTATTTACCAGGTGGGATAAACATGATCTTATAGGTGAGGTGATAACGTTCCTTTTAGTTATAAATGGGTCTGTTAAGGATATGTTTAATTTCTAACAGGTTAAATGGTTAAAAATTGGAAAGATTAGCTAGAAGGAAACTGGGTAATCGGGTCGAAAGGTTCACGCTATTCTCACGCTCAACTGATTATTTGTTTGTTGCAACCTCAACGACATAAGCACATTCAAACATTATCTTCTACACCATTTATATTACAGCTAATTATCTTATTATGGTAATTTGAATCATATACTGATATTACTTGCAAAGTGCATATCCAAACACCCCCATAGTACCTGACTTTCATCAATTTATTAAAATTAGATGATAATCATCTATGCTGATTCAGTATTCGTTTTTTTCTCGGCTGTATAGATGTAAATGTGGAGACAATTACTTGATCCCCATGGCTACGAGCCAGAGGTGATAACGCTTAGCCGTTCACTAGAGGTTGGTTGTTTTGTAGTTTTAATGTTAGCCGACTCTTGGTCTTGGATATGCTATCATTTTCTTTCTGCATTTTATTTTTGAAATACCTGCTATGAATTATGATGGTGGAAATTAATTTAGTGTTAACTGTCATTGTTACAGCTGAAGCCAACATACCCAATATACGTTCCCGTAACGTCAATACGCGTTTCAGGTGTTCTAGGACCGTTCGCCAGGGTCTATATATTTCACCTCATTCCAAGTACCTCATGCTGTCACTTAAAGCAGAGAGATAACCTAATTTCTTTCAGCGATCTTATGGTCGTCTATTAACGTGGTTTCAATGGTTCAATAATACTCAATCAGGTAATCATTTATCATTTCAGTATTGTCTTGGTTACTTTGAATGGGTTTGTTTTGTGGGTTAGTTCAATGGTTGTTTCAAAGGGTGTGTTCAGGGAGCGTATTTCAAATAGCCTGTGCATTATAATTTGTATCAATGCATTTTTGTAGTTTAGAATTTTTGTATACGTGCAGACTATAATCGTTTATGCTGATTCAGTATTCATTTTTTTCTCGGCTGTATAGATGTAAATGTGCAGACAATTACTTGATCCCCACGGCTACGAGCCAACGGTGATAACGCTCAGCCGTTTACTAGAGGTTGGTTGTTTTGTAGTTTTAATGCTAGCCGACTCTTTGTCTTGGATATGCTATTATTTTCTTTCTGCATTTTATTTTTGAAATACCTGTTATGAATTATGATGGTGGAAATTAATTTACTATTAACTGTCATTGTTACAGCTGAAGCCAACATACCCAATATACGTTCCCGTAATGCCAATACGCGTTCCAGATGTTCTAGGACCGTTCACCAGGGTCTATATATTTCACCTCATTCCAAGTACCTCATGCTGTCACTTAAAGCAGAGAGATAACCTAATTTCTTTCAGCGATCTTATGGTCGTCTATAAACGTGGTTTCAATGGTTCAATAATACTCAATCAGCTAATCATTTATCGTTTCAGTATTGTCTTGGTTTCTTTGAATGGGTTTGTTCAGTGGGTTAGTTCAGTGGTTGTTTCAAATGGTGTTTCAGGGAGCGTGTTCAGGGTGGTGTTTTGCGTGAGTGGGTTCAGTTTGTTAGTACAGTTGTTGCGTTCAGAAGTGAGTTTTGCTCCTGTACGTATTTAAGCTCTTAATCTTTATTTGCTAACTTGCAAAGTGATGGAAATACCTCACAATTGTTATTCAAAACATCTAAAATGCAATTTGAGCGAGTTGAACTTTTTAGGAATAAATCGATTTGAGATATGGGTGCAACTGGGTAGAGTTGAACATTTTAGTAAATCTTAGATCCTTAAAGATTATATAAACCACATGGTAACCATGGCTAACCAAGTGAACCATCTGATGGCGCCATGAAAACCATGTCTTAGGGAACCCATGAAGGAGAAGCACAAATGGTCCTCCTTTTATCTCTGCTGCATGCATCCATATTTCATTGGTTTTTATTTTATGGTGGTTCACATCACCCATCAATTCCCTTTTTTTGTCTGAAAGATCTTTGTTTCTAGACAGTTTTGTGATTATATAGTGATTCACTAAAGTAAAAACTAAAGATTAGTATGCTCATTGCAATTACTGTAATTATTATATAATATGTTGGGAATTCTAATAGTAAGTTCAATAACAATACCCAGACAGCGTTCGTTATCTGAAAATTAATGCAGATATCAACAAAGTTAAAAACAATCTCCGTGCTTACAATATGGATGCAAGAAATTTCATGTCTCAGTTGATCGTAGTGCCCAATGGTGAGTCAAAAGACAATGCTTCAACTTTGGATTCATCTGTGAAATGCACTACTCAAGAAAATGTGAAAGCAAGTTCTGAAGAAGGGAATGCGGGTATGTTTTGCTAATTTTTTTGGGGTGTTTGGATGTGTTTTCGAAAAAAAAATGTATGATTAAATAATGTAGATGACATAATCAACTGCAGTGAAATAGGCGGTAGAAAATAATGTTTGGATTTGCTTTTGCTTTTCACAGTAGTATATCTGTACCAGTAATAATCAGTCAGTTAGGTGTTTAAATGTCTGGAAATTCATGAATTCTCCCTTCTATAAAATAGGCATGTACCATGTGCTTAGTCTTATAAACCTTATTTTTCAGTTAGTGTTTTAAAGCAGTCATTTAAGATGGCACTGGTAAAATAACAGTCACATGTTTTAGTGATGAAGCACACTGACGCAGAGAGCACGTTGGAAACATTGACGACCACTGATGTCTCCCCAATAAAGAGTCTGACACATGAAATACCTGAAACATCTACACCAGCAACAATAGAGGAAACTGACTGGGTGCAACTCTCGGCTGTGAAAACTGAAGCAACAAAAAGTTTGACCCGTAAAGAACTCTTTAACGATGAAAAGGAGGCTGTCGCGACGCCGAGTGTCAAAAGAGCGAAGCACCAGGACTAGCAACAATGATGTAAGTTTCGTAATATGCTATATGTGTATATAACAACTTTAGTATCAACTAATCGACTGTACAAGACAATATCGTGTTGTGGTGTAATAGGTTAGTGATGATGTATGAAGCTACCTACGTATGCAGTAATAGTATGTCTTTCGCTTTTGTTAAACACAAACTGACTCCAAAGAACTATCTAAAGACGATAAAAAAGATACACCAACACCAATTTTCAAAGGAATGAAGCATTGGGATGAGTAGCAGAAGACAACAGCCGCGCCTTTGTTACAAACAGAGAAACACATATCGTAACTCTCTATATTATAATGTAAATTGTGAAAATTGTACTCGCTAAATTGCACGTTTAGTCTATATTGGTATTGTGTCATTCAAATTGAATTGTAAACAATAACACATAACTAGAGTACATCATGCATAAAAAGGATAGATTCAAAGTTTAATCTGTTTTTGTGATAATGGGTATGTGGAAGTCACAGTAATTATGTTTTCGGTTATATGAATCTCTTCGGTGACATTTATTATCATGTGCTTTCAGATATGAGCATAGAAACTGTTGGAAAGTAATGACATAGTACTAAGACCGCACGTGATGGTGGCTACGGATGGGATTCGGCAATTCAAGACCATAATGGGTGCGGAAGCTGGATATCAACAAGACCATGGGTCCATATAAGTTATTTGGTAAGCTTACATACAATAGTTAAAACAAAAACGTAGTTGGATGACTTTTTTAAACTTTAAAAGCTATATTTTCAATTATTACAGGCGGCACAACCTGACCTAATAACACTTGAAAAGGCTGTAACAGCAATAAGCTGGAACATAGATTGATAACCATTTGAGCAAGTAAAGGTACGCAGAAACAAATATTACACATAGTTAATATATTCGGTGTAGTATGTTCTCTGAGTTTCAATTTCATTAGCCAAGCCTACCAAGATCCCGAGCTACATCTCTTCCTTTAACTCGGCTTTCTTTCTTTCAGTTACCATCACACCACATTTAGACATTACATCATGCAATGGATTACACTCAGTTAACTTAGTAATATCAATAGGCAGAACGCATTCTTTGCAACCAAGAGCAACTAAAGCTGATTCAACATTTGTAAAGTGGTTGTCATCAAGAAACTCAGCAATTGGACACTCCTTGGAGACACAACTGATCAGAAGTATCCTATTTATATGCAAGGTATGATAGTCAAACCATCATAATAGATATAAATATAAAATCATTATTCACATGTTAATGATATCTAAATTGCAAATTTACGGGTCTGACCCTTTACACGCTATGTATTGTTGTGATTGATTTGCATGAAAGAACGGTGTCAACTATTCCTCTTGGTCTAAGTGGTGCCACAAGGTAAATTGCAGTCTCATTACATGCTCAAGGATCTACAATTAATAAGTGATATAATTCCAACAAATGTGGAATTAGATGTTGGGTTAATATGTGATACTGGATTTAATCTTGCTGATAAGGAAGTCGCAGATGGACGTGATTCTGATTCCGACACTAAAGAAATAGATTTTGAGAGATTCGAGTTTGCAGGCAGTTCAGATGTCAGAGAGGTAACTTTTATCTCATGTTTTTCATGTCACTTTAGTTAATGTTATCTTTTACTTAATAAGATCATGATCCGTTCGTAATAAGTTAACAACTATTGTGAAATAATTTTGTATCAGTAGCGTTGGGAACTATTTAGGATTTCAAGATTGATATCTTTTTAAGTGAAACAAAATCTGAATATGTTTTTTCTAAGAGTGTGCTTATGTGTCATTTCTTGCATGTTCTTATATAGCTTCCTCATTTCCAAATTATAGAGTAAAAGACGCTGCTTGATGACCATGATTGATCAAAGGGATTTTGATGTGGAGAAGTTCCCTGAGAACTTTAAGATGAAGAATGCTATTAGAGATGTGGCAAGGAACCAAGTCCTCCGTTTCCTTCCAGCCAAAGCCTTAGCCCGATCTCGCTAACTATATTTTATAAAAACTTTATCTGGAGAATAAGTTTTTCAACCCAACCCAAACTAAAGATAATTTCTTTTGCCCCATTTTTCATAATATTCAAAATTTTCCATGTAAGTTTTTTAATTGTATAAGTTACATAATTACCGGAGATATGGTTTTTTGTTTTCACCGATTATAGTTTTTTCTATTTATGTGGATAGGGGAAATAAAGATACAGAATGGGAAAGTTGAAAAGCCGGTGATGAAGTTGTATACTGAAATGTGGAACTATCAATATTTTGGTCGAGACTTTAGTTCGTGTCAAGCTAAGGAGCTTTTGGATAATCTCGAAAGTGTTTTTGCAAATGAACCTTTAGTGTCAAGAGTGGGCAGGACATCGTGAAAGTTATACCTCAACTGGCACTAGAGGTCAGAACAGAAAGGCACACAAGTCTCGAAGAAGAACGGTTCAGAAACCGTGTCCCATTAAAAACACTGTTAGAAACAATCCCCGAGACACAACAGGTATATCCTAGATCCACAGCAGCAAAAATTCATAAAAGATTACAAATATGAAATGTGATGTAAAAAGTTGGGTGTGAAATACATGTGAATTGCTAATTTTTCTTATGTAATGGGTTTGTTCAGTGGGTTAGATCCACAGCAGCAAAAATTCATAAAAGATTACAAATTTGAAATGTGGTGTAAAAAGTTGGGTGTGAAAATTAATGATCATTTTCTACAGCAGCAAAAATCCATTGGACAGTGGGGATAATATGAAATACATGTGAAATCATAATGTATAGTTTTGACTGTTGATTTTTATTAACAAAATTTATGGTTAATCTTTTTGACAGAAAACGGAAGTTTAAAATGTGCCGAGACACATGTAGCTTTCAGGTCAAAAGGAAGCAAAAATAAAAGAATAAAAACTTTTGTGCCCTTTACCGATAAGTCGTGGGAGCACATCGATCATGTGATTATGAATTTGCCTGCTTCCGCTCTACAGTTTCTAGGTAAGAATATGGCGTTGTACCTAGCTCTTACAAATAGGCTTTTGCATTATGCAATCTTTATTTGTCCAGTAACATGAATGATAAGAAACTAAAATTGAAATCGTCAATTTTATTATTTCAAATGTATTTAGAGGGCTTATATAGAGGAAATATTGGAAAGGTTCTCTGCCATGTATTCATTGCTATTGCTTCATCCGGGCAAGTGAAACTCAAGAATCAATAGTTTCAGTAAGCTTTCTAATACCCATATCCCCCCTCCCCCCCCCCCCCCAAAAAAATGAATAATTGACAAAAAGAATGCATAAGGTGAAAAGGATTATCATCTTGCTTTTATGAACTGATAATTTTTTTTTATGCAGGAGGCTAAATCGCTTTTGAATGCTAAGATACACGAGCCAATATTTCATCGGGTTAGAGATGTAGCTCCAAACAAGGTAAAACCTGATATAAAAATATCTAAAAAGATTGCATATATTCACAAGATCTACTTGGTTAATAAAGGGGAAAACCGAATGTTCTTACAAAATGACAGCAGTCCTGTTACAAGGGTTGTATTCTATGCGTACGTGGTTGTATCAACTTTGATGGAACTATTATTTTTGACCCTTGCCATGGTGCTTCAAGCTCCCAGAACCTGCAAATCAGTTAATATGGTTAGAATCTATATAAAATAAAATCCTGAAACATCCCAATGCTATTCTTCTATGCCCATATCTTTGTTTTGAGTCTTACAGGTCCATAGCACGGTAATAGTTTAAGCCTCCAGTGAATCCAGACTCTTTAAACTTGTCTGCATCCACTTGCAGCTCCTCTTCAGTAATCCATGATGGTAACTGTGTTGGTATTTCCAAATAATCAATATATCAGCAAATCCGACTATTGATCAACAAGAATTTCTTCACTACTGTCAGGTTATCATATTTTGCAAAAGCTTTCTCTGCTCTTCCTGAATTTACAAAATTGGACTCTTCAAATATACACTTCCCAATGTTGCTGTCAAGTTAAAAGGAAGCAAAAATAAAAGAATAAAAACTTCTGTACCCTTTACCGATAAGTCGTGGGAGCACATCGATCATGTGATTATAAATTTGCTTGCTTCCGCTCTACAGTTTCTATGTAAGAATATGGCGGTGTACCTAGCTCTCACAAATAGGCTTTTGCATTATGCAATCTTTATTTGTCCAATAACATGAATGATAAGAAACTAAAATGGAAATCTTCAATTTTATCATTATGACCGATATACCTCAAAATGTCAAGGTATTCCTATCTAAGATTATGGTTTTTTTTTAAGCATGAACCTGCCACTTTTAAAACTTCAAATTATTCTTGAATTGTCTAATTTATTATTATTATTATTATTATTATTATTATTATTATTATTATTATTATTATTATTATTATTATTATTATTATTATTATTATTATTATTATTATTATTATTATTTATTTTATTTTTTTTTTTTTTATAAAACATCACTAAAAATATGAGCAGCAGCGCGTGCTCCAATGTTTTGAGTCATTGAGAACTTTCGAATTCGCTTTAGTAAAGTCACTGCATCCTTCTCAAGTTCTGTTACCCTTGAACTTGGTGGAAATAGTCCAATACCTGTGTTTGATGATGTTGACATTGATAAAGATTTGTTTTGTACACCATGAGTCTTGATTATATCTGTAATATATGTTTTAAACCTTGCATTCCCGGTCATTGAAAAAGATATCACAATTGTTGAAAAAAGTGGTAGCCAGTATCATGTGCTATTGATCATTACTGATGGATGTTATTTGTTAATTTTGTGGGAAACTAGAAGGGGGGTTGAATAGTTTACCGGTTTAAAATTTCTTTTAAAAATCTTGTTTTAAAAGTTGGCTATTGGAAACTTTGATTCGAACTCTATGTGTAATCAATCAACACCAATATGAACTACACACTAATCTAACAAATGATAAATAATAAAAGTAAAGAGTAGAGTTGGAAAGATCAAACCGAGACAAAGGATTTATAGTGGTTCGGCTACGAAGCTCTTCTTCGCCCTACTCCACTCCCCGAGTACCACACTCGAGAGTTTCAAACACTATATCAACAACCTCCCTTCAGGCGGAGAAAACCGTACACGTCGCTTATCCTATTTCCGACACTAAGCTAAATGTCGAGTGCTAATCTTAGCTAGCACCAATCTACCAAGGTCCACATGACCAAAACACACAGCCCAATGGCTTCAAGAGATCACCAAGATCTCAACACGATCACAATGATCAACTCACTCTACTAACTCTATCCTAATGACCCTTGATCTTCTTGATCAATCACACAAGCCCAATGGCTTCAAGAGATCACCAAGATCTCAACACGATCACAATGATCAACTCACTCTACTAACTCTATCCTAATGACCCTTGATCTTCTTGATCAATCACACAAGCCCAATGGCTTCAAGAGATGTTCACTATCTCTTATAAGATCACACTTGATCTTCACTCTCTCTCACAAAAGATAAATAAACTTGATGTATGCTATGATACAACAAGGTTGTAACAAGTGTTACAAAAACCTAACCACTACAACTCTTGTATCTTCTTGAAGATTTTGAGTTCTTCTCTTGCACTTGGAAGAGGAATGATAACACCTTGTATCTTCTTGGATACTTGTGTTCTTCTCTTGCTAATCAAGAGGAATGAAGAGGATCTCTTGGTGGATGATTGGATCACTCTTAAAACAAAAGAAACTAATCTAAATGATCAAAAAGAAAGAAAGGTGTGAGAGGTTTAAAACTAGAAAGTTTTCTGTGTGAAAGGGTGCCTAAAATCTGTGAAAGGGGTTGGTATTTATAGGCAAAGAAAATCTGAACGTTACAGAAAAAATGGTACCGACGGCTCCACTAAACATGCCACGGCTCCACTAAATTTAGTGGAACCGTGGAACCGTCCTAGACTAGGACGCTCCAAATTTTGTCTTTTATGGTGAAAACTTATTTGAGGAAGGTTGGAGCTGATTTGGGGGGGGGGGGGGCAATAGCTGTTGTGATTTTCAAACATATTTTTCCATTAAAACATTTCTTAATAATTCAAAAATAATTTGTCATGTGTATTTTTGAAAAAATGTTTTGTCCCATTAAAAATGTGAGCTCTCAAAACCAAAATTTACTTCTTTGATCATTTGTCAAGTTTGTAAATTTGTCTAAGAGTGATTTGCGTATAAACGGGATCTTTCGATTAAAAACTTGTTTACGTTAATTTTAACGTAATGTGATTTCACATTTTGTCATCCTCAAAACGTGAAGTAATCGAAAGATATAAATAACGTTTTTAGAAACATTATTTGCATCAACAATCTCCCCCTTTTTGATGATGACAAAATATAAACTCATTTTAAGTTAAAATTAGTTTTAACAAGTTTTTAATGAGTTTACTCCCATTTCTCCCCCTTTTTGTCGAATCAAAAAGGTGACGACGGCTCCCCCTTGATGTGTACTCCCCCTCATTTGGAGAACACAAAGGAATCGAGCAATGATTTGTGCTACAAAACAAAGTTAGACGACAAGTATACAATATCTAACAAGTAGCACATTTGACAAATATCCAACCAAAAAAAATAGCTAAGTAGCCAAAATGAAAAGCCCATTTCATAAACATAAAATAAATGTCATACATAAGTATGACTACATCAAGAAAGCAAATTTAAAACAACATGAAGACACATAAACATCAATAGTAGTATGAGGCTTCAAGATTTGCTTCCAACTTCAAAAGGGTTCCTAAGCATTTATTGGAGGGACTAAACATAACCATGTTTAGTTTGGGCTATTGTGTGGTGGAGGAGGTGGAAGGATGATGGGTCCTATGGGTGGTGTGAGGAGGTGTTCAAGGTATGAGAACCTAAAGCTAAGCTCATCTCTAAGGTTCATGATGAGTTCAAGGTTGTGATGGCAACAAGCACAACTCAAGGTGTGTGAGTGAAGGGGATAAAGGATGGGATAACCCATTAAGGGTTGAGGTAATGGTGATAGGGAAGGTGATGATGTGTTGCTCCCAAACTCAAAGGGAGTGTTTGGTGATAGGGTGAGGGTGAGAGTTAGAGGTTGTGGTGATGGTGAAAGTGATGAGGGTGATGTGTTAGTTCCCATTTCAAGGGAAGTTGATGGTGATGAGTTAAGTGTTAAGGCTAAAGGGTTAATGGGACTAGGTTGAGATGAATGTGTGTTGGTTCTAGTTGTGGAGGATGAGGATCTGGGTTTGATAAAGGTTGCCTTGGATGGAGCTTGGGGTGTAGTGAAGGAAGATGATGATTTGGTAGAGGTTATGGGTGTGTGGGTTTCATCTTCATCATCCAAGGTGAGATCAATGAAGGCAATGTCATTGGTGATAGGTTTAGTTGATGATTGAGGTGTGTGAGTACTCTTGATCCATTGATCAACTAGAGTGGTTTGATTGGTTGGTTTGATGTTGAATCTAGGTTTCTTAAATACTCTTGATCCCATGATGGTTGAATGGTGAGTGTGAAGGTGTAAGGATGGGTGTAAGGATGGCAATGCATGATGTTAGCTTAAATAGCCAAATCAAAAGCATGCAAGGTTGAAAAAGGATGTTGGATTTGGGGATTTGGGTGTATGGGAATCAGTTAATGTTGGCAGATTTCCTGGAAAAAGAAGTCAAAAAGTGGAAGGAAATAGTGAAAATCGTCTTCCAGAGTCACGGTACCACTAAATGTACCACGGCACCACTAAATTTAGTGGAGTCGTCGCCTATTTAGTGGAGCCGTGGCCTCCATTTGACCTTCTTTCCAGGTCTGCTGGTTTTAAGCAGCCTAAATGGGGAAATTTCTGGGGAATCCATTGGCTGCAAATCTCAAAGCATCAAACCACTAAATACATACAATTCCTAAAGCTAGCTTCAACTAGCAACTAACATGATCATGTGATCATCTATGTATTTAGGCAACTATTAAGCATGCTGATGCGCGCGTGTGTCGTTGCGGTTTAGCAGTATTAATGCCTACTCAAGTTTTAAATTTATATTTAGCCGACTTATCAATAACACACACACTTAACGAGCAGTGTACCCGGTCAGTATGAATATAATGGTAAGTAGAGTGTCGATCATTAAGAGTGGAACGTATTATCTAGTTATTCTAATCAGTATTTTAATATCCTAAGTTAGCTATACAACCTAATCTAACGCAAGGGGGTTCAGCCTGAGAGACTGGCACGATTTGGTTATGATTAAATAGAAAACTTAACTAATGAGCACGAATCAGCGATTAGCACACACGTACACAGATAGATACTTGAGACAATAAGAAGACCTGTCCTGATAATTAAGTAGCTTGTCACTTGTTTTATTGCTAGTTTTATATGAAGTGTATATAATTAACCCTTTCTCGTTGGCTCTAATCTTATCGGAGAGTAAACCCTTAATGATCACTTATGTCTATCCTACTATCGTAGAATATTGAGCATTTGTGATGCCCACGTTTCGTATACGCTAGAATAGATAGGCGAGGAAGGGGCATGGCGACCCAAGCAATGCTCAGCTAGACACAGAGGTTATCAATGCACTAATAAAAGTCACCAAAGACATCAACATATAAACTTTAATTAATAGGAAAGCAATTTTAAGGGGTGCGCATGATTTTCTGTAGTCACATGACATCAGCCCATCAATCATGATGAATTAAAGTGTACTAATACAATAAAACAAAACTACTTAATGAATTGAATACATGCAGGACCTTCTTACAGCTCTTGTATCTTCGTTCAGGGTGTGTCTTGTGCTGCTAATACGTCTGAATTCGTCTCTGGTTTGGTACTCGTACGTATGGTATCTTGCACTCTTCCACTCTGAAATTCGTCTGACTTTGGGGTATTTATAATTTCTGTCTGAGGGTTAGATGCGGCGCATAGGATAAGTAGATGCGGCGCATTGACTTAACTTCGCGTGGGGTCCAAGATTAATATATTCAGGAATATTCGTACACCGCCTTAAGATGCGGCGTAACTCCATTTCTCTATGCGGCGCATGTCCTTTGCTGTCTTGGATTGTAACTTGTGAATTCTTGATAGTGATATGCCGTATCTAAGAAGTATGTTGCGGCGTATCTGGAGCAGAATAATCTTGATCTTGTACATTTCAGTAGACTCTTAACATCTTGCTTGTTTTGCTCCATAATTAGTCCAAAATCGCCAAGTTTCACATAATACTTGTTTTTACCTGAGAATTACAAAAGTAAACATTAACGTATCAATTCTCATATATAATATAATAAAACAAGTCAAATAAATAGGACAAATGATGATAATAAAATGTACTTATTTGAGTTCATCAAATATCCCCCCACTTGAACTTTACTTGTCCCCAAGTAAACCTTAGAATAAATCTTATGAAAATGTATCCTAAAAGATATTAGGATTTATTTTTATATTTAAGCATGTATTCGTTTTGTCATAATTGCACAACCAAACACTTAACGAATTAGAAATAAAATAAAATATTTCGATAAAAGCAAATCTAATCGTTTAACTGTCCAGTCGTGACGAATATTCTATCATAAGCTTGGCAAGTATACGCATCTCCCCCACTAAAGCCAAGGAATAACAAGTCTAAAGCGGTAAAAAGGGTTTGTTGGTTAAGGGTTAATCATTCTTCTTAATCTCTATCGATCTCACATTCCAGAAAAGGCGACAAAATCACAAATACATGATCGAATCCACGACCACGATACTTGCAATTGCTCAAATCCTTAACTCGAATAGGCTAAAGATAGGACCAAGTAATCTTTACCAATAATATTATATCAAAAAGGGCGACAAAATCATAAATACATAGCCGAATCCACGACTACGATACTTAAGATTGCTCAAATCCCTAATCTCAATAAATCAAAGGTTTGGATAAAGAATGATATAGGGTATGGATAATATTTGGGATACAAATTGGTGTAAAATGAAAAAAAAAAAAAAAAAAAACATATAAATTAAAATCTTAAGTGTGGTAAATTACTTTCCCAACCATCCCATGAATAAGACTCATATCATTGAATAACTCATGCTTTAACACATGAAACACACGCTTTAGGTAGACACGAATTATACTCAACAATATCTCAATCAAAGAATAATCCTAGTTGGCGTTCCCATAACGGCCAACTCCCATTCAATCCATAAATATAATATATAACAACAATTAGTGGTGATATCGCCCACTTAATACAAAACTTTACATAAGTTGGTTAAAACAAACTTCCAACTTTTCCTTTTTCTTTTTCTTTTCTTTTTTTTTTTTTTTTTTTTTTTTTTTTTTTTTTTTTTTGACATCAACATATATGTTTAAAATTTCACAACTTTTCTATCACTATTTTTCTGGATAATTTTCCCATACTCTTCATACTTTCAGAAATAACTGCAATAGCGAAAGTAGCAAACACACGAAAAATAAACTCAAAGTTATACAATATTTACTTTCATACCAATTGCATTGTGCAATTTCCTGACTCAACCAAAGATAACGAATTACGCACGTGAACACCGGTAATGTAAGGAAACACACTTTGCCTAAAGCAATTTACCACGGATTTTAATCTACAGGGTAGGCTAAGGTGTAAGGGTGTATCGAAACATTATAACAAAGGTGGAAGAAACGAAAGGAATGGCTCTGAGGGTTTTTTTAGGGGTATCTTACTCTAAAAGTGAGATTAACAAAAGGGTTTGTGGAACGCTTTTGTTTAATGTTCTTGAAGTTCAAACACTTGGGATATGAATCTTAGTAATGTGTTTGAGAGATATTTATGTATTGAATGTGTTTAGCATGCGGAATCTACTACAACACACTTTAAAAGAACACAAGGTGGTGAGTTTGAGTAAATGAGTGAATGCAATGAACAAATAACACAACTTAGGTTAATACAAAACGATTCAATATTATTGATGAAATAATACGGATGATCTAAGTATCACCGGGATTACAAAGTAATCTTGAATCTATGATTGTCAAAAAGGATTTGTGATTCGAAGTAACTAAGTTACTTAAGAGATAGTTTGGTTCGTGGTTATTGTTGTAAAAGATGCATGCATGAAGAAGTGACTAAGATATCCTTTTATAAGATAAGGATATCTTATTACATGTTGTCAAGTAGATGAATATAATACTATACTTTGACTATTATGGCGCCTACAATTAAATACAACTACCCATGTACACTCTGATATATTCTTCTGTCAACACAGAAGACTATTCTACTTCTACATAACGTATAACAATGTACAAAGACTAATAATTCAACTAAATATCTATTACAAAATATCTAATCGACTTGACATAAGCTTGGCAGGCTCTTCATTAGCTAGCAGTACCTTCTACCCAGAAGGTACTGGTAGAACATCTTCGTACATAACAAAATCAACTAGCAGGCTCTTCATCATCTTGGCAGGCTCTTTGACTTTGTTCATTTTATTCCCAACAATCCTCCCCTAAACTTGTTATTTCCATTAAAATACACAAGTTTCTGATGAATAAAATACATACCTTGAGGATTTGAGAACTCTTCCAAAAACCTTACTTTCTATCCTTCCTTTTTCTTTCATATTGCTCAGATATGCTTCTTAGCAAACTCTGAACAATCTCTGAGTTTTCTTCATCCTTGTCACACCTTAATCTCTTGGAGATCATAGTTGAGAGCACTTCATAGCTAAGTGGATACTCTTTCTCAGCTAACATAAAGAGTTCTATCCCACTCTGTGTGAAAAGATGATGAATATGACTATGGCTTAGAAACTCCCAAGTTGTTGTAGGATCATAATAGGGAAATTTCCAATGAACATCTTTGGGATCAGGATCAAACATTCTATTGAATTCCACCCAAAGCTCTTGTTCCTTAGCATCTGTACTAGAAGTTGTGTCTAACCTAATCTGCACTAGATTCCACAATTCTTCCAAATCTGCTCTATCAGATGCTCTAACTAAATTTTCAAAATTCTTGAAGATAGCAGACTGTCCCCCAACCCTTGATATCTTCCATGACTTACCAAATCTATCATGGTGTATTTCCCAATCAATTATAGGGTGTCTAGACCTAATTGGATCAGCATGTATGATAGTAGGTAAAGTTATCAACATTTTACTTACTTGCTCTGTGTCCAATTTTGCTACTTCTTCCTTCTGAGCATCTTTCTTCTTTATTGAGGGGTGTACATCAGATGGAACATTATAGTAAAGATTCTTGTAGGCTTGAAGATATAAAAAGAAGATTTCATCAGCAGATTTCTTCTTAAGTTGAAAATCAGTCCAATTTGCCTGATTCTTCAAAAATTTCTTCTTAAAGATTGTTTGATCTTTGTTAGTTTGGCCCACTTTAAAACCTCTCTTCTGACTTTCCTTCATCTTCTCAAAAATGTCAGCCAAAGCTGCTTCTTTGTATTTCTTGTTGATGAAAGATTCAAGTGCTTCAGTCTTCTCATCAGAATTGAGTGTCTTGTCATTTACTATATTTGCTGCATGACCTTTCACAATTGGATCATGGTTGATAATCCATAACATCTGTGCATCGAAGGTCTCTTGAGCAATTTTAGAATCAAGAAGATTTTGAGCAGCATCTTCAGCATCTTTCTGCTCTTTCATTGCTGCAAGCATTCTTGAAGCTTCAAGCTCTTCTTCTTGAACCCTTTTGGCTTCTTCTTCTCCTAAATCCATCTGAATTTGCTGAGTTAATTTCAACTTCTTGGACTTTGGCTCATCTTCAATCATGATACCCTTGCCCTTATCCTTTGGAGGTGAATCTTGTGATGGAGCAGAAGATTGCTCATCAGAAACTAAAACCCTCTTTCTCTTGTACACTCTCTCAGCAGACCCTTTATACCCCATAGCCAATAGCCTTTCTCTCCTAGCAGACTCTTCTTCTGGCCTAGCAGGCTCTTGCCCTGCTCCAACAGGCTCTTGCCCTGCTCCAACAGGCTCTTCATCATAAACTTGAGTTCCATCATGGAATTCAAATTGAGCCTGTTCCTCCTCTTCTTCCTCATCTTCAGACCTATCCTTCCTCCCCTTTTTGGAAGAGTGATCTATCCTATCAGCATCTGACTGTGAAGAACTAGATAAAACAACCTTTGCAAACTTTTTACCTTTTAACTTCTTCACTTCACCCTCCAATCTCTTAACCCTCTTTACCAATTTGATGTTGATCTGAGAAAACCTTTCATTTTGATTTTTAAGAGCATTCTCTAAGAACTTCACCTTGTCTTTCAACTCCTGCATTGTCTGAGGTGATTGGGTTTGTGATATATGATGTGGGGATGGTGGTGGTGTTGCTGATGGTACTGGAGATGGAGTTGGTGATTTTTGATGTGTTTGTGAAATGAAACCATGTGAAGAACTAGATGATGGTGTATCAGCAGATGGTGTGGGTTCTTCTGGGTGTTGTGGTACCATTTCATCAAAAAGTGGAACTTCCTCCCCTCTAAAACCAATTCTCATATTTGAAAATACTTTGTGAGAAAGTTTTGGTGTTTCATAAATCGAGTCTGTGGGAAGCAACACATGTTGTAATTTTCCAATGATGCAACCAATAAATCTTGGATACATCAAAAACTTTGTTTTACTTTTCACATTGTTTATCAATCCTTCAAAAATATATTTAGAAAAGTTGTATTTTCTGTTTGTTGCTAAGCAAATGAGAGCAGAGGCCATGTTGCCACTAAATTGCTCCCAAGAGGTTTTCTTCTGGCTCAAACAGTGAAGGATTGTGTGAATCAAAAATCTCCATTGTGGAGTAAGATGCTTTTTCAGAAAAGTGAGTTTGTTGGACTCAGCATGATACCCCATTCTTGTTAAATTTTCAAAAATTTCAGTATCTGGTAACTGACTAATACCATCAGAATCATCCAAATGAAGATGCCTTCTTAAGGATGACTCAGTAAGAGTCAAATGTTTACCATCCACTTTGGCTTTTATTCTTTGTTCCCCATTTTCAGAAGTTTTAATTTTAGCAGATTGCCAAAATTGTAAAATTTGATTTTCATAAATAGTGGGATTGACTAGCAAAGCAAACCTGATGTAGGAGTTGTTTAAAAAGTCCACTACTTGATGAAATGAGGCATTATCCTCTGACTTTTCCAAAAATGCTAACTGATTGTGACGTTGGACAAAATCTAGAACAACTGTGGAAGCCATAATGAAAATTTTTAATATGTTGGTGGGATTTGTTGGTAGTACTGGTAGAAGATGAAAGGTGTATGTGAATTATGATAGTGACTGATGAAAGAAGATATGAGAGAATTACTTTTAACCGACAATAAGAAAGATTATAATAAGTAAATGAAAAGGCGGTTAAAAAGATCTTTTATATGTAAAATATAATATAATATAATCATCAGTGAATTACATAACTACCCCAACGGCTAATTTTAACTACCAGGCCTAACGGCTAAAACTTTTTCTGACAGGCTCAACGGCTATCTAGCAGTACCTTTTTATACTAGCAGTACCAATTTTGAACTACCAGTACCTTTGAAAGTTTTATAAAAATCCCTTATAGTTTTTAGCAAACTACCAGCTATCAACGGATTTGAGTTGTCTTTACCAAAAGCCGTTTGCTTAAGGACTAGCTAACTATTTACAATTAAGTATGGTCAGTTAACAACCATATAGTTTTTGGTAAACTATCAACCATCAACGGATTTGATTTGTCTTTACCAAAAGCCGTTTGCTTAAGGACTAGCCAACTCTTTACAATTAAGTATGGTCAGTTAACAACCATATAGTTTTTGGTAAACTATCAACCATCAACGGATTTGATTTGTCTTTACCAAAAGCCGTTTGCTTAAGGACTAGCCAACTCTTAAGTTTGTGAAAACTTGGTGAGCTGAATACCAAAAGCCATGATGGCCCAAAGATGGTGCAATTTCCTTGGATGGAGGAAATTTAGAAAGGCAATGATGCTGTGTATCTTGGATGATTAGTTCAACAAGTGAAATCATCTAATGTCATGCCTTTGAGTTGAAACCTTTCTTAGTTTGATCTAGATAGAACTTTCTCCTTTGAGAAATGCTTCATCCCTTCTAGATATATGAGCTAACTCTCTCTATTTCAACTCTGCATCATCTTGTATGCTCTTGTCTTTTCTTTCATAAATTGGTCTTTCTTCCATTTTGGGCTATTAATTCCTCCCCTGAGATTGTTATTTCTCCTGAGATGAATACAACTTTTGTTGCCCCTTTTGCTTGAAAGAATTTTTGTTTTGTTATCAACCTGAAATATGTTAGTTGCAAACCAAAAGAACAAAGTGTAGAACACTTGATCTATATAATTGTAAACATTCAAGCCTTTAAATGAACAAAACATAGCAATTATGTATCAGCAGGACCAATTATGAACTAACAGGACCTTTTGACTAACTAGCAGTACCATGTTTAAAATCCAATTCCAGTTAATATTATGAACAAAAACATATGATTTTCAAAGATTTATCATTCCAATACCTCCTACAAGATATTTGAATCTACCTAAATCAAAAGCTTTGGTGAGAAGGTCTGCATAATTCTTTTCAGAATCAATTTTAACTACTTGAATTAACCTTTTCTCATTGCAATCCCTTATGAAATGGTGTCTGATTTCAATATGTTTTGTTTTTGAGTGTTGAACTGGGTTTTTAATGATACAAATAGTACTGCTGTTGTCAATATAAATAATGGTGTTAAGAAAATTGTACCCATAGTCAAGCATTTGATTTTGGATCCAAAGAACTTGCCCACAACAACTTGCACCAGCAACATATTCTGCTTCAGTTGTAGAATTGGCCACCATTGTTTGTTTCTTGCATTGCCATGAGATTAGTCTGCAACCAAGAAATTGACATCCACCAGTTGTGGATTTTCTGTCTAGAGTTGCACCAGCATAGTCACTATCCGAATAAGCCACCAATTCAAAAGATGATTCCCTTGGATACCAAAGACCCAACCTAGGTTGACCCTTAAGATATCTAAAGATTCTTTTGACTGCTGTGAGATGAGAGATCTTGGGATGTATTTGAAACCTTGCACATACACATACTGAGAACATGATATCTGGTCTTGATGATGTAAGATACATCAAAGACCCAATCATTGATCTATAATTGTGCAAATCCATATCTTCTCCATCAGCATCTTTGATTAGCCCTTTGTCTGGATCCATTGGTGTACTTGCAACCTTAGAATCAGCAAAATTAAATTTCCTTAGGATCTCTGCTACATACTTATCTTGGCTGATAAATATGCCTTCTTTGGATTGTTTCACTTGGAGACCCAAAAAGAAAGTAAGTTCCCCCATGGAACTCATCTCAAACTTACTGTGCATAAGTTTTTCAAATTCTACACACAAGTCTTGGTTTGTTGATCCAAAGATTATGTCATCAACATAAATCTGCACTAGCAAGATGTCTTTCTTTGTTCTTTTGATAAACAAAGTTGGATCAATCCTGCCTCTTTGGAATCCACTTTCTAGTAGAAAACAAGCCAATGTTTCATACCATGCCCTTGGAGCTTGGTGTAGACCATACAAAGCCTTGGTAACCTTGTAAACTTTATCTGGATACTCAGCATCAATGAAGCCTGGAGGTTGAGATACATATACTGGTTCTTCAATTTCACCATACAAAAATGCACTCTTAACATCCATTTGATAGACAGTGAAGCCTATGAATGAAGCATAGGCTAAGAAAAGCCTAATTGCTTCTAGTCTTGCAACTGGAGCAAACACTTCTTCATAATCTACCCCTTCCTCTTGAGTATATCCTTGTGCTACCAATCTAGCCTTGTTCCTGATCACTATACCCCTTTCATCCTTCTTGTTTCTGAACACCCATTTGGTTCCAATTGCCCTATGACCTCTGGGCAAATCAACCAATATCCAAACCTTCTGAATCTTGAATTGGAGAAGCTCTTCTTGCATAGCTTCCACCCAACTTGCATCATCTAAAGCTTTGTTTATTTTTTTGGGTTCAGCCTGAGATAGAAAACATGAAAACAGGCATATATTGGAATTATCATTATTCTTTTCTTCATACATAGAGGAGATTAACCCTTCTTCATTTGAGGATAAGACTTGAGATAAACCAACTTGAGATCTTGTTCTAACACCAGAAGTCATGCTTCCAATCACATCATCAGTTGAGTGATCTTTGAGAATTCTAGTGTTTGGTGTTTTAGGAACTTCATATGTAGTTGGAAGATTGCTAATCCCAACCTCTTCTTGAAAAGAATCATCTATTTGAACATTCAATGGCTCAGCAGTACCAATACTTGTACTAGCAGGACCATCTGAAGAACTGGCAGTACCATTGTCATTAGCACCACTTTCTTGATTCTCTTGATTCTGAGTTCCTTGATCTTCTTCATTGCCTTCAATTGTTGTGTCTGAAGGTCCTTCTTCACTTGAAGATAGATCCATACTTTTCCAAATTGGCATCCAGATGTAATCTTGATTTTTAGGAGAGTCAACATTGTCTTCAGAACCTGCATTTTCATTAGCATTTGTACCTGTAACAGGCACATAATTCATAGATTCTGAAAGCCTATCAACATCAAACATCCAATCTGGTCCAACTCCTTTCACATTTGCTAGTTTCTCTTGAAACTCTATGTGAAGATTCTCTTCTACTAGCCTAGTGCAAGTGTTAAACACTCTGTAGGCCTTACTCTGCAAGGAATACCCTATCAAAAAGCCAACATCTGCTTTTCCATCAAATTTGCCTAAATGATCTTTGGTATTGAGAATAGTGACTTGACAACCAAAAGGTCTCATAAAACTTAAAGATGGTTTTCTACCAAAGAAAAGTTCATAAGGTGTTTTTCTATGTGGTTTTGTCACAAGAACCCTGTTTTGTACATAACAAGCAGTACCAACTGCTTCAGCCCAGAATGAAATAGGCAACTTAGAGTCTACTAACATAGTTCTAGCAGCCTCTATAAGTGTTCTATTCTTTCTTTCTGCTACTCCATTTTGTTGAGGTGTTCTAGCTACACTAAACTCTCTTTTTATGCCTTTTTCCCTGCAAAAGTCATCCATAACTCTATTCTTGAACTCTGTCCCATTGTCACATCTGATGACCTTAACCTTCTTATCAGATTGGTTTTCTACCTCAGTGATATAGGTTTTGAGTGTCTCACTAGTTTCATGTTTGGATCTTAAGAAGAAAACCCATGAAAATCTACTATAGTCATCAGTAACAACCAGACAATATTTCTTTCCATTCAAGCTGCACACATTAGTAGGACCAAAGAGATCCATATGAAGCATATGTAAAGCCTGAGTAATAGAGTTTTGGGTCTTGGGCTTACAAGAAGCTCTATGTTGCTTGCCTTTCAGACAGTCAACACAAGTTTGGTCGTTTTGGAAAATCTTTTTGGGTAAACCTCTTACTAAATCATATTTTGCAATAGTGTTGATTGTTTTAAAGTTTACATGACCAAGCCTTCTATGCCAAAACATAGATTCATCCAATGAGGCTTTTGCTACCAAACAAGTTAAACCTTCCTTGGGATCAATGTTCTTTAAATTGACACTATACATATTGTTCCTTTTTGGAATTTTAAGAAGTATCTGACTCTCATCAGGCATCTTAAAATCAGAAGAAAGAACCATACATCCATTGTCAGTAAACAGAACATTGTTCTTTTTGTCACACATTTGTGAGACACTAAGAAGATTAAACTGAAGTTCTTTCACAAAATACACATTTTCAAAATCTATTTTACTGGTTTTGATAGTACCTTTACCAGTGATCTTTCCTTTTATTCCTCCCCCAAAGGTAACATATCCTCCATCAAATGTTTTGAAATCTGAGAGGAATGACATGTTGCCTGTCATGTGCCTTGAACACCCACTATCAACATATCCTTGATCTTCAAAATCAGTTGAATGTTCCTGCACATAAATAAACATATTAGTTTCCTTGGGGTACCCAAGCCATGACAGACTTGGGTTTGCCTCTTGCATCAATGAAGTCAAACCTTTTCAGGATTGTTGATGCACCTTTAGATTGGATTGGTTTCCAAATCCAACATGCTGAGGACTTAACAGCACTTTCCCTTTTAATCCATTGTGTGGTCTTTGGTCTATCAGTACCAATTTTGGCAATACCAGTTTTGGCAGTACCATGTGGTCTAGCAGGACCTTTTGGTCTAGCAGGACTTTTGGTTTTTGGACTCCAAACTTTTGTTTTGACCACATCTATCTTTTGAATAGGATTCTTCTCAACTTTTGGTACACTTTTGAAAGTGTTTCTTGTACCCTTTTTAGTTGGTTTTATAATAACAGGCTTATGTTGTCTAACAGTATGTTTATCATTTGTGATGTTAGACTTAACAAAACTTTTTCTGAGGTGAGTAACATTTGTTTTAGTTTTTGATTTACTCCCAGAAACCCATTTATTACAATAAGCATGAAGATGATTAAAGCTTCCACAATAATAACAAGCCTTATTAAACATAACAAAGTCATCACCTAGTTGTTGTGACTTTAGGTTGTTCCAATTTCTTTGGCTTCCCCTAGGTTTGTTATTACAATTTTTACAACTTTCAACTGTCTTCAAAACAGTTTTGGCCTTAGCTTTAACTTCTACTTTCTTAGGACTGGTTGGTCCTACTTTGATTCCTTTGATAGGAATAGTCTGATCTTCATCATCATCAGATACCCAATCCTCAATAATTAGGACATCTGGTCTCTTATCAGTGAGCACCTTAGAGAGTGGAACATTCTTAGCACTCTCAGCAGGTTCACTTATCACTACAGGTTTATCTAATGGTTTGTTAACAAATTCATGTAAACCTGATACAGCAAGATCACTACCCTGGGGACATGGAATTCCTCTATAAGGAGGTGGACATTCATTATATCCTATCCCTGATTTTATTTTCTTATTCAACTGATTCTCTACTATGCTCTTAGTACACTCAGAAGCATTTTCCAATTTAGTAACAGTCAGTTGAATATTGTCTCTAGCTAATGTCACTTTAGTGCATTCAGTCCTTAACATTTCTATTTCAGTATCTTTCAAATATATTTGTCTATTAAGAGCACCTTTAGCATCAGAAAATGTGAGTTCATTTTCTCTATAGTGAATGATTTGTTTTTCTAGCTTGGACATACCACACTGATGGTTAAATAAGGTTTGTTGGGTTTTTCTATGTTCTAATACTTCTGTATCATAAGCTTTACTTATGATTTTTAATTCTTTAAAAGATTCACAATCATTAGAACATTTGATAATTTGTACCTCAGGTGTGGAGAATGCCATCAAAGCCAATTCATCAGAAGTTGACTCATCTTCACCCATGAAACTCCAATCAAAACCCATGCCATCAATAGCAACCATTGCTTTTGGCTCTGCAACTTCAACAACCTTACTCTTGCTTTCAAAGCTTCCTTTCTTCTCAAAGCTTCCTTTATTTCTGTTGTCAAACCCTCTACCCTTGTTATCCTGCTTCTTAGGTCTTCTACACTCTCTAGAGTAGTGACCTTTCATGTGGCAGTTGTAACACTCCACCTTTGACTTATCATAGCCAGCAGGCTTATTTCCATCTATCAGAATCTTCTTGCCAGTCCTCATCATCAACTTCTTGGCTCTAATGCTTAAAAGTGAAAGTTGCCACTTTATGTCCATTTCTTCAAGATCATCAGGATGAATCTCTTGAAGGTCTTCAAATGATAATACAGACCCATTGTGCTGAGATGTAAGAAAAGCACACCCAATTGTTTCATCTAATATGGATTTGGTACTACCAGAAGTACTAGCAGTACCAAAGGTTGTATTAGCAGTACCTTCTTCTCTGCTACCTTGTTCTTCATTATCAACCTTTGAGATGCTTGGGGATGAAACAAAAGCCATATTTCCAGAACTTGACCCAGTAGTCTTCTTTACTTCATGCTCTACTATTTTGAAATTGTTGTAGAGATCATTGAGACTCATCTGGTCAATATCTGACTTGTTCTTCCATACAATGACATGCATAGACCATTCTGAAGGTAAACTTCTAAGAAATTTAGAGTTTAGGTCTTCTTGAGTTATCATCACTTCATGGATGGCTAACTGACTTGCAAGCTTCTGAAGTCTATTGAACATACTGTCCAAGGACTCATTGGTTGTGGCTGTGAAGTTCTCAAATTGTTGTTTGAGAAGGGTTTTCTGTGTTTTCTTGGTAGCATCATTACCACCAAACCTAGCCACAATTGCTTCAAAAAGGGTTTTGGCATCTTTGTATTTGTTGAAGATCAGAAGTTGATCATTTGGAATAGTCATCAGTAACATACTCCTTGCCTTTAGATCATTCCTCTTCTGAACTTTTTCATCTGCATTTGATGGTTGATCTTGTATTCTTGTTACAAGAGCATCATTTACTGTTGTAGTGGTGATTTGGGGTTTGAAGGAATTTCCTTGTTCAATGATCTCCCAAAGTGCATAGTCCTGCACTTGAAAGTATTGTTCAACCCTTAGTCTCCACATTTCAAACTCGTTTTGCTTGAGTAATGGAAGTTTAGCTGCAACATTGGTTTGAATATGTTCAACATCCATTTTTCTTTTAAATTAGTAAATATCAAGCCTAGCTCTGATACCACTTGTGGAACGCTTTTGTTTAATGTTCTTGAAGTTCAAACACTTGGGATATGAATCTTAGTAATGTGTTTGAGAGATATTTATGTATTGAATGTGTTTAGCATGCGGAATCTACTACAACACACTTTAAAAGAACACAAGGTGGTGAGTTTGAGTAAATGAGTGAATGCAATGAACAAATAACACAACTTAGGTTAATACAAAACGATTCAATATTATTGATGAAATAATACGGATGATCTAAGTATCACCGGGATTACAAAGTAATCTTGAATCTATGATTGTCAAAAAGGATTTGTGATTCGAAGTAACTAAGTTACTTAAGAGATAGTTTGGTTCGTGGTTATTGTTGTAAAAGATGCATACATGAAGAAGTGACTAAGATATCCTTTTATAAGATAAGGATATCTTATTACATGTTGTCAAGTAGATGAATATAATACTATACTTTGACTATTATGGCGCCTACAATTAAATACAACTACCCATGTACACTCTGATATATTCTTCTGTCAACACAGAAGACTATTCTACTTCTACATAACGTATAACAATGTACAAAGACTAATAATTCAACTAAATATCTATTACAAAATATCTAATCGACTTGACATAAGCTTGGCAGGCTCTTCATTAGCTAGCAGTACCTTCTACCCAGAAGGTACTGGTAGAACATCTTCGTACATAACAAAATCAACTAGCAGGCTCTTCATCATCTTGGCAGGCTCTTTGACTTTGTTCATTTTATTCCCAACAGGGTTTATACGGGGGTTAACTAACCAATGTAGTTAGTTAATATCACATAACATATAAAGGCTATTTGGGTGTAATCCTAGAAATTTACCAATTTAGACAAGTCATTCCAATTATATAGATAATACTTATTATGGTGGTCTCGAATAGTATACAAGCCAAGTTCTAAAGTTTACAAGTCACCGGCACACTCATAGATTTGTGAATTTTGATAAGTTCGCAATTTTTGGAAATAATGTTATGTGTGCAGCTATGTAATTTAGACTTTAAACAAAAACATGCTATAAAATTTTAAATTTTGATATATTAAGCGCATTTTAAGCATATTTTGAAAAAGTTTAGGACAAGTAAGTGTTCTAATTCTCCAATCCCCCCACTTAAGTTAAACAACGTCCTCGTTGTTTGTATCAAAGGTTAAAAACTGGAAAATAAAAGAATTAGAACAGAAAAACTCCCCTGAGATTTGCTCGATATGATCCTCCATTATTCGTATAAGAGCAAAAATCAACTTTCTTGTGGATGAGAACGTTTAAGCTTCAAAAATGATGTATCCACAAGAATGCAGGAATCTAAAATACCATTCAGACTTTAACACACCTGAGTTAAGAAGGTTCAAACTTGCATAATACATTAGTAGTTAGAAAAAATAAAACTAAAAAAATTAAATTGAAAATCATCAGGTCAGTCGATACGCCGTATCTTATGGAAGAAGATACGCCGTATCGAGCCTGGAATAAATACGAAATAAAATAAAAGATGCGTCACATCCTTAACCAGGGATGCGCCGCATTAAAATACTGACAAAAAGTTTTAAAGTCAAAAATAAAAATGCAGAAAATTAAATAAGATATGACCAGTGCAGGTGATGCGTCGCATCTTAGGATTGAGATGCGCCGCATCTTCTGCAAGTCTGACAGACTCGACACAGAACATAAAAGTAAAAATTTTCTTCCGGGTTGTCTCCCGGTCAGCACTTGTCTTTATTCCAGAGTCTTCAAGTTAGACTCACGTTCAGCTCCTTATTCCGTTCTATTGATTCCCACATGTCCGTGCACGATGTAGTTGCGAATTACTTCGTCACGAACATATTCCGGCCCCAATTCAAGTACACCTTTGTAGAATCCTTTCATCTTTTGGTACGGATACTCGATCCCTTTCTCAGCGTCATTTTCATCTACAAAAAGAAATGGTGTAAATTTGTAACAAAATTTGTTAGGGGCATGTTTAAACCTTGGGTGAGCACGAGGCATCATGTAAGTGATGACGTCGCTTCCACTTTTAAAGGTGATCTTTCCTTCAAATCTTTTAGCGTTAATTTCTACCTCCTTACAAAATGGTTTCCCAACGATCACGTCACCCATCTCAACATCACGATAAGCATCCATGTTTTCCACCACGGTGAAATCTGTAACAATAGTTAAATTCCCTACAAAAATAGGTACATTCATGAACATTCCAACTACGTTTTTCCCTCTATACTCAACTTTGTTTTTCATTATAGAATTATAGAAATCTTTTGACATTACATTAATTGGTAAAATAGGGAAAAAGTTGGCACTAACCTGTTTAAATCCTATCATGCAAGGAAATTGTAAATTATAAGCACAATCTACATGGATATTTCTACCATAATCACAGAAACTAGGATATTCTTCAAATTCATCATAATTCTTAGTGTTGATCATATTGATTCTAGGTATATCCATAATTTCTCCTTCTTCAATTTCGGGTTCAAAATCCTCCATAAATTGATCATTGATTCCTAATGGTAAATTAAGATCATTTAATTCAATGTAGTCTCCACTATAGGTCTCAAGTGATTCATAATTTACCAAGGTTTCTCCCATAAGCCTAGCTTCAAGATTGAGGTCCATACGTTCTCTTAATCCTAGCACATAGACGCCTCTAATTATGCTTTTAGCAAGATTTTGGCACTTATAGACTAGTTTATTATTCCCTACCTTTAATGAGATTTTTCTTTTAAACACATTAATCTTAGCATGGGCGGTAGATAAGAAAGGTCTTCCAAGGATTAAAGGAATCTTTACATCCTCGGGCATATCTAATATAACAAAGTCTACTGGGAAAACAAACTTCTCAATCTTAACTAGCACATTTTCAGTAATCCCTTCAGGTTGTTTTACTGTTTTATCAGCCAATTCAATAAGCAGCTTAGTTGGTGCTAACTTTCCTAGTCCTAGGGTAGTGAATGTCTTAAGGGGCATAACACTAACGCTAGCTCCTAAGTCAGCTAGTACATTATTGAAAGATATGTCATTAATTGAACAAGGTAAAGTAAAACTTCCTGGGTCTTTTTCTTTATGAGGCAAGGCACGTAAGTCGGTTGCAGAGCTCTCTTCTTTCATTGTAGCCTTGATCTCCTCTTCAATCTTTGTCTTCTCTTTGAGTAATCTCCTTAAACTGATTGAAGAATTAAAGAAAAATTCGGGCTTTGCAGCATCATTACCATTCATCAATCTTCTAGGAAAAGGAATGTCAGGCGTGACTTCTTCAGCAGTGCATATGGCCTTGACATGATCTCTTGGGTTAGTTTCAGTTGAGCTTGGTAAACTTCCGTATCCCCTTTCTTGAAGAACCTTGCTCATTTGTCCGATTTGTTGTTCCAATGCTTTGATCGAAGCTCCTTGATTTCTTGTTATAGTATCCGTTGAGGCTCGGATTTCTTTGATCATAGCAGTGTTCTCTTCATGTCTTTTAGCAGCATCGGCCATAATTTGCTTTAGAGTGTCATCCAAAGTTTGCCTCCTTTCTTGATAAGTGGGATTAAAGTTGTTCTTTTGATAGTATCCCGGAGTAGCTTCCCTAAATCTTCCTGAAGGTCGGAATGGTTGTCCAGATTGTGTGTAGTATGCTTCTTCAAAAGTCTAACTTTCATTCTTATTAGGGCAATCTTTAGTGTAGTGAGGTCCTTCGCATTTTTCACATCCAACTTGGGCAGCATAAACTTTCTCATCACGCTTCTTCATCTCTCTACTAATTTTATCCAATTGAGCTTGAATTGCAGTAAACCCGTCAAAATTAGTGCTGCTCTTAGATCTAGTAGAGGTTCCGTCGTGCCATTTTTGAGAGTGATCAGCAGCTTCTTGGATAGCTTTTCTAGCATCGGCTGCACTCATTTGAGGCACAGCTCCCTTAGCATCCAAGATTTGTCTAGTAGGCACGTCCAATCCTTGATAGAACAATATTATCTCCTGCATTGGGCTTAGATAATGTTGAGGGCATTTCATCAATAAGTCTTTAAATCGTTCCCAAGCTTGATAAAGAGTTTTATCAGGCTCTTGCTTGAAACTGTTGATAGCCTCCATCTTTTTAGCAGTTTTAGCAGGTGGACAATATCTTTTCAGGAATTTGCTCTTCAAATCTTCCCATGTTGTGATTGAACTAGCAGGTTCATTCCTTAGCCACTTATTAGCAGCTCCTTTAAGCGAAATTGGAAAGATCCTTAGCATAAGTTGATCGTCAGAGACTCCTTCTGTAGTAAACAAATCTGCAATCTCGAGGACTTTTTCAACATGTTCATTAGCATCTTCATGTTCTGTTCCACTGAAAGCATTTTCTCTTAGCTCCTTGAGAAACTGACCCTTCAACTCAAACTTTGACTTTTCATCAAACTTTGGTCTAGCAACTCCTGAACTGTAATCAGCACGGGTTTTGTTCATGTATTCCTCCATAGTAGTGTTTTCCGCCATTGTTTATGTTTCTTCTTCCTCCTTCTCTTCAGAAAAGTAATCAAGCTCGAACGAACTTGAAATTTCAAAGCTTCTTGTGTTGAAAAGCCTTTTAAGCGAATGTAAGGCTCGTTCAGGATCTTCGGAAGGTTTAATCAAGTTCTTAGTTGAACTCCTGGTCATGCACTTCCTGAAACCATCACAAGAGCATCAGTAGGGTATGTTCAAGGAAGTAGTATATCAGAAAATTAACAACGAAAACGGAATAACGAAAAAAAAAAAAGTTGCTGATATCTGCAAGCGATGCGCCGTATCCAAAAAGTTGGATACGCCGTATCTTATTTCGTTAAAATTTAATCAGACTTTTATTCAGAAAGCAGATACGCCGCTTATGAATTAGAATGCGACGTATCAGTTTAAATTATCAAAAATCGTTTATATTTATTAAAATTAAATGCGTCGTATTAACAGAAGCTAATGCGCCGTATTTTCGTTACGTTTCAAAATACAAGATTTTTGATTTAGAAGATGCGCCGTATCGATAAAGATCGATGCGTCGTATCTGTTTAAAAATTCGAAAACTGTTTTTAATTTAAATAGAAAATACGCCGTATCTGTTAAAACAGATGCGTCGTATGGCGTTAGGGTTTAGAAAAATTTCTTATTAAAAACAGAATACGCCGTATCTTGGGGAAAGATGCGTCGTACTCGAATTTATTAAACGCGTTGTATTTTATAAAATTAAACGCAATACGCCGTATCTGTGAAAACAGATGCGCCGTATCGTTTGTATCAGCACAATACAACGATAGCAGAATGCAGAAAAATAAAAAGAGAAAAACAAAAAATAAAAACAAACAAAAAGAAACAAAAATTAAAGAAACAAAATCACACAAAAACAGAAAATATGCAAATAATACAATGAATGCAATTTATCTAATATATAACAGGGTTAGTGGTTAGAATCTAAAAATTAAAAAGAAAAACCTAATTAAAATACTAATCAAATTAACAGATAATAACAATTCACACCCCGGCATCGGCGCCAAAAACTTGATGCGCGTGTGTGTCGTTGCGGTTTAGCAGTATTAATGCCTACTCAAGTTTTAAATTTATATTTAGCCGACTTATCAATAACACACACACTTAACGAGCAGTGTACCCGGTCAGTATGAATATAATGGTAAGTAGAGTGTCGATCACTAAGAGTGGAACGTATTATCTAGTTATTCTAATCAGTATTTTAATATCCTAAGTTAGCTATACAACCTAATCTAACGCAAGGGGGTTCAGCCTGAGAGACTGGCACGGTTTGGTTATGATTAAATAGAAAACTAAACTAATGAGCACGAATCAGCGATTAGCACACATGTACACAAATAGATACTTGAGACAATAAGAAGACCTGTCCTGATAATTAAGTAGCTTGTCACTTGTTTTATTGCTAGTTTTATATGAAGTGTATATAATTAACCCTTTCTCGTTGGCTCTAATCTTATCGGCGAGTAAACGCTTAATGATCACTTATGTCTATCCTACTATCCTAGAATATTGAGTGATGAGGCGAAAAGTGTACCGCTTTTAAGGGGTCATTTAAGCCCGAAATCGTATTTATTTGATCAAATATTGCCCTAAATCGTTCCTTTTGTCATTTTAGGTACTTTTGAGGAGAAATCTGGAAAAGGAGGCATTTTGGACGTTTTTTGGAGCATAAAAGTGAAGAAAACGGCAAAGTCTCAAGAATCGGCTAAAAGTTACTCTTGACGGCGTCACAATTAACATGGGACGGCGTCATTCCTTGGCAAGAAAAGTTGGATGTGAAATTTACTCATGACGGGCCAGTGAGTTTGCATGAGAATTCTGACGGCGTCACGCTTTAACTAAATCAAGGGCGTCACGGCTTAAATCATAAGGGGACGGCGTCACGTTCAGGATCCGACGGCGTCAAGCCTTGATAAGCCAGAATGGATTTTTGAAGAGCTAAAGAGGGACGGCGTCAAGATGGTCATCCGGGAACCCTAAAAGCGGCGAGGTGACGGCGTCACAATCCATAAGGTGACGCCGTCAGATGTCAAAGTCTATATATAGTTTTCTAATTTTTTGTCATTAGAGGAGAGCTTAGTGTGTGGAATTTTGGGATAAAACCCTAAGACGATTTTAGCTACTTTTTCAGGGCTTTTTGCCTTGAGATCTTCCATGTTTCATTGAAAGATAAGTTATCAATTAATCATTCAATATGTCTATGTGTTGTTTGATTCTATCTTATGCTTGTCTTTTGTTTAACATGTTAGGCTAATTTTATCTTGTGTTTGCTTAGATCTAATGAAACCTAGCTATTGATTATTGGTTGTTAGTGTGTTATTAGTTGTATTGGATGATTGTTTATCTATGTTAGGCTTAAGAAAACTGGCTAACTTCCTATTCGGTAACCTGCTTGAACGTCTTAAGAAACATGAACCAAACGCGTACTAAAGGTTTTTATGGTTGTATTTAATGCACAAGCGAATTCTAGTGATCCCATGTTAGGAGCTTCCTAGCCGGCTCGACATAGGAGTGAAGTAGGAGCTTGTAGAGTTTGGGGAAGTAAGTACGCCACCCCACGAATGGTATTAAGGAATACACCCGTCATCTACGCGACTAATACACACTAATTAACCGGTAAAAGATAGTTAGGGAGTAAGGAAATCTAAGTAAACACATTTCTCTACACATAAGTTTCTCACCACTTTTCATTTTTTGTTATTTTATTTTAGTTGCATTTGTAGTAATTTGGGTTAGTTGACTAGCAACTAATTCCGCCCACTCCTTCAAAACCCGAGATTTTACTTGCTTTCATAAAATTATAAAAACATAAAAAGAATCTTCCTCAACCCTTAGACCTAATTAGAGTAGCCTTTCACACCTAACGAACACTATTCCCTGTGGAGAACGATCAATCCCCCGTACTTACCACTACACTATACTACATCGGTCAGGTACACTGCCTGGTGGGGTTGTAAGCCTCTTGAGATCCCTCGAGAGGTAAAAACCTGTTGTAAGGTTGCAAAACCCACGCATCAAGTTTTTGGCGCCGCTGCCGGGGAATAGTTATTGTTTAGGTTGAATTTTTATTTCTATTAGGTCTACTCACTAGATTCCTTTCTAGTGAGATTTTTATTTTATTTTTCTAGGTTTTCTTTAGTCTATCTATTTTCTTCGTGTCTTTGTTCGTAACCATTACCGTCCGACATCATGGAAGATGGTAATATCCTTAACCCACACAACCCACCACCACAACAACCACCACCACCTCCTAGAGCCCGTACTTTAGGAGAGTATTCCCGTCCTAGCCACCACGGCTATCGAAACACCATTGAGCTCACACAAGGAGCCAATATCACACCCTTGCGATCCGACACCATCCGGTTGGTGCAAAGCGGATGCGCATTCCATGGACTTCGTTCTGAAGATCCTAATCAACATCTCAAGGACTTTCTTAAAATCGTTGATTCTATAGACCTTGATGTTGCCACTCGAGAGACGACCCGATTGCGTCTCTTCCAATTCTCTCTGCGGGACCAAGCTAGTCAGTGGCTAGAACGTCAACCCGCAGGATCCATCACCTCTTGGGATGATCTCACCACTCGTTTCCTTGCTCAGTTTTTCCCACCGGGAAGAACTACCAAGCTAAGGAATGATATCTTGATGTTCCAACAACGTCAAGGCGAAACTCTCTATGAGGCATGGACTCGATTCAAGGACTTACTCCAAAAAGTCCCTCACCATGGCATAGAACTTTGGCTCCAAGTCCAAATCTTCTATGACCATATCAATCTCTCCACGAGGCAAACCATTGACCAATCGGCCGGTGGCAAGCTACGTGATCTAAGTGCGGAACAATCATGGGCTCTCCTAGAGGATCTTGCTCTTTATGACAACGAAAGTTGGAGTGATCCCCGTGATTTGAATAAAACGGTCAAGGCAATATCTTTGCCTTTGAACAATTCAAGCACTTCCGACCGTAGGATCATAGAACTTGAAGACCAAGTCAAGTTTCTCATGAAATCCTACGAGGCTCCTAAACCTTCAAGCCAAGTGAACAAAATCACTTCTTCATGTGAGTTATGTAGTGGTCCCCACGACACTCGTGATTGCATGGAACTCCCCGAACAAGCTTTTGTGGACTACGCATCATCGCGTACCGACGGAGCGGGAGATAAGTGGTACACTTTCAAGCCCGAGCCAAACCCTTATGGTGATTCATATAACCCCTCATGGAAAAATCACCCGAACCTTAGGTGGAAACAAAACCAAAACACACAACAACCCAATTCTTCCAACCCACCTACTCGTTTCCAATCAAGCGGTTCCAACTCGAACCGTACTTTCAACAACAATCCTTCCGGCAATGGTAGTACCAATAACTTTGAAGGATTGATGTCTCAATTTATGGCATCTCAAGAAGCTCGGATAGCTAGATTCGAGACCGAATTCAATCAACAACAAACTGAGATGACCAATAAAATTGACAACTTGTTGAAAGCCCTCCATAACCAAGTGTTATCACCTCCACATAAGGACGCTAGGAACACAAATAGCGGACCCCAAGTAAAAGACCCCTCTTCATCCAAACACGTCCACTTTGTCAACATTGTCACTATTAAACAAATTGATAGGAATGAGGATAATAGTGAACCTAAGGATGAGGATAGGAAAGTCGAGGTTGATAAGGAAGTTAGGACAAGTGTGATTGAAGAAGTAGATGATGATGAGGACTACTTCAATAGGCTACCCACTAAGGAAGAGCGCGCATATCATACAAACTTATTCGATGACCCCGAAACACCATACTTCCTAGGTAAACCAATCATTGAAATAGGCGACCCTTCTAATCTCAACATACCATGCAACATCGGACATCTACATGTGTGGAAAGCTTACATCGACCTTAGATCGCCCATAAACATCATGACTAGAGCCCACTACAACTTGATAATGAAAAATCAACTTGGGTATAGGATGTTCCCTGACAAGGGTTGGATGAGTAACTTCACGGGAAGAGTTAAGGGATTACCGGTTTATGTAGGAAACTTCACCTATGTCACCGACTTTGTAATTGTAGAAGATATCCGTCCAATAGTCGATGCATCCTTGACTCAAGTGGTTTTTGGAAAACCATTTGTTGAGGTCTCTAGAATGACTTATGAACCTTCCTTAGGGATAGTTAGATTTAAGGATGAGACCGATGAAGTAAGCTACCAAATGCCATATAAGATAGAACAATTCCAACACTTGTCAAATGTTGAGAAGGAGCTTAAACAAGCGGTCTACTATAGGAATGATAAGGATAGAAGTAAAGGAGTAGACTATGTTATGGAAAGGATATTCGGTTTCTACAAGGATTGTTTGAAATTAGGACCGGAATATAAAACCGGGAAGGAGAATGGCCTAGGAACCGTGACCGATGATGGAGTCACGTAATGTACGTGACTTTGAGTCTAGCTACAAGACTCGTTAATAAAGAAAGGCGCTTCTTGGGAGGCAACCCAAGCTTTATTTATTTTATTTGCTTTGTGTGTTTATTTATTTGTTTGCTTGTTTTTATTTGTTTCGTATGTGTGTTTAATTTTTATTCTTATTGATTCATGTTCAAAACTAATTTGTGAAAATGCTTTATGTTGTTTTTAACTTCGTCTTAACTACATATAAAGGTATTTTGCAAAAGATAAGTGTAAGGGAAATCTAAATCGGTTTATTAGAACACAAATTAACATGAATCGTAATAATAATAAATTAACATACATATTCGTGTTTGTTTGAGTCAAATGCTTGTATCGAGTCATAATGATGTTTTGCAGGATTTCCAGGAAGTAAGTTAAAGGTTTTTCCAGAAATTTTCCGGAAACTTAAAACGAAAATTTTTGTCAGGTCATTTCTGACGGCGTCAGGGGTTATAACCTGACGGCGTCAGATTTAATTTCCAGAAATTTTTGAAAATTTTGTTTTCATAAAAAGTTTTTATTAAAATCTCCAACTTATAATCTCCAGGAATCTGCAAAGTTATCATTCCACAAGCATTATATCCTTATATATAGATTTTATCCCGCCGATGTTATGCAGGTTTTCGTGTTTGTTTTCTCAGGTTCAACAGGTTATTTTGGACAAGGAAATGTTTTGAATCAAGCTTATGGCGATGCATTAGTCATGGAGCTTCAACATTCTCTTTGAAGGAAGATTTAACCGTGTAAATTCATTATCCAACGAGCGAATCAGGGGAGTATTTGATTTCATTCTTTTACTTTATTCTTTTACATCTTGTTATTTGAACATTGGGGACAATGTTCATCTTAAGTGTAAGGGGAGGGTAAAAGTACGATTTTAGAGAATACAATTGCGCTTGATTTTTGTTTGTTTGATGGTAGATGTGTAATAAAACTGAGAGAAATACTTGTTAAGGCAATTTTAGTGCCAAATTTAAAATTTTTTACAACATATAGGAGTGAAACTTTGATCTTAATGAGCGTCTCACGGATAGGAGTTATATGACTAGCACAAAAAAACCGTACCACTAAAAAATTTTCCACCCCCAAATATGTGAGGTTCGCCCCTAGAATTGGTAGGAAAAGCATTTATGCTATGATGTGTGTACCGGTAGCACTTAGATTCTAGAACTTGCGTTAGGACCATTCCGAGGCCACAAGTGAGACTACATTCGTGTAGTTAGATTTACTACATGATAAGAGGCATTAGGATTAACCCATTGTTTTACACCTGTGTTTTTGTTATAATTACATTGGCTACATTGGTCAAGTAATTCTCCCACACCCTTTGCGTTGTACTCATTTTTAGTACACGATACCCCTAGTACACCCTGCAGAGCCTATCTTTTCGTTTCAACCTTTAAGCATTTTACTTAAAGGAAGAATTTGTTACACCCCACTTAAATGTACACCCAAATCGCCTTAGCCTACCTTGTATGCACTCATTTTTAGTGCATTATTGTGACAACATTTGTTTAAACCCAAGTTAATTATCTAGTTGATTACATGGTTGCTAAGTCGAGTCATATCCTTGTACATATTGTTTTGGGACGATTGGGACTCATGGGTAAAGTACTAGTGTAATGGAGTAATGGGGAAGAACATCATTTATTACCCCCATATGTGCTAAATGTTTTAAAAGTACTCCAAGTTTTTCAATTATCTTAATTCGAGTCATTAGATTAGTATTTGTAAAGTTATGTAAAAGTTCAAGTGTAAGGGGATGCAACGCCCCTATGATGTATTATTTTGGATGGTAGGGTAAAAGTGTATGCAAAAAAAAAAAAAAAAAAAAAAAAAAAAAAAAAAAAAAAAAAAAAATCGAAAAAATCAAGAAAAATACAAAAAAAATGAGAAAAAGAAAAATAGAAAAAAAACATACGGACTACCATCCCGTTTTATTTTATGTTTATTTTATGTTTATGTTATTTTGTTTCTAGCTTAAGATCGAGTCTAGTCTTGGCTTAGCAACATTGTATAGTACATGTAATTGATCAAGATCTTTAACTCGCCACCAGTAAAATATCCTTTATCCAACAAAACCGTGTTTTCCTTTTCCCTACACCTAACGTTATAACCCATTTAAAAGCCCTCTTTGATAGTTTATCTTAGGTGCTTACGCCTAGTGGAGGAGGTTTTCGATCCTTTCCCAAGCCTATGGTAATCTATTTGCTATGACAGGTAGTGAGAGATATTTTCCGTTTTCATTTATGAGATTTATTTTGATGACACTTGAGAGATGTGAGTATCTAAACACTACTTGTGAGGTGCTAGTATGTAATCTCCGTGCTTATTATGATTGAAGTGGAACGATTATTTGTTGTAATTACTTTTATGTTTGCATTAAATGACCCCTAACTTGTATTTTGATTGGAATAAAAGCGCATTTGCTTGAGGACAAGCAAATCTCAAGTGTAAGGGTATTTGATGAGGCGAAAAGTGTACCGCTTTTAAGGGGTCATTTAAGCCCAAAATCGTATTTATTTGATCAAATATTGCCCTAAATCGTTCCTTTTGTCATTTTAGGTACTTTTGAGGAGAAATCTGGAAAAGGAGGCATTTTGGACGTTTTTGGAGCATAAAAGTGAAGAAAACGGCAAAGTCTCAAGAATCGGCTAAAAGTTACTCTTGACGGCGTCACAATTAACATGGGACGGCGTCATTCCTTGGCAAGAAAAGTTGGATGTGAAATTTACTCATGACGGGCCAGTGAGTTTGCATGAGAATTCTGACGGCGTCACGCTTTAACTAAATCAAGGGCGTCACGGCTTAAATCATAAGGGGACGGCGTCACGTTCAGGATCCGACGGCGTCAAGCCTTGATAAGCCAGAATGGATTTTTGAAGAGCTAAAGAGGGACGGCGTCAAGATGGTCATCCGGGAACCCTAAAAGCGGCGAGGTGACGGCGTCACAATCCATAAGGTGACGCCGTCAGATGTCAAAGTCTATATATAGTTTTCTAATTTTTTGTCATTAGAGGAGAGCTTAGTGTGTGGAATTTTGGGATAAAACCCTAAGACGATTTTAGCTACTTTTTCAGGGCTTTTTGCCTTGAGATCTTCCATGTTTCATTGAAAGATAAGTTATCAATTAATCATTCAATATGTCTATGTGTTGTTTGATTCTATCTTATGCTTGTCTTTTGTTTAACATGTTAGGCTAATTTTATCTTGTGTTTGCTTAGATCTAATGAAACCTAGCTATTGATTATTGGTTGTTAGTGTGTTATTAGTTGTATTGGATGATTGTTTATCTATGTTAGGCTTAAGAAAACTGGCTAACTTCCTATTCGGTAACCTGCTTGAACGTCTTAAGAAACATGAACCAAACGCGTACTAAAGGTTTTTATGGTTGTATTTAATGCACAAGCGAATTCTAGTGATCCCATGTTAGGAGCTTCCTAGCCGGCTCGACATAGGAGTGAAGTAGGAGCTTGTAGAGTTTGGGGAAGTAAGTACGCCACCCCACGAATGGTATTAAGGAATACACCCGTCATCTACGCGACTAATACACACTAATTAACCGGTAAAAGATAGTTAGGGAGTAAGGAAATCTAAGTAAACACATTTCTCTACACATAAGTTTCTCACCACTTTTCATTTTTGTTATTTTATTTTAGTTGCATTTGTAGTAATTTGGGTTAGTTGACTAGCAACTAATTCCGCCCACTCCTTCAAAACCCGAGATTTTACTTGCTTTCATAAAATTATAAAAACATAAAAAGAATCTTCCTCAACCCTTAGACCTAATTAGAGTAGCCTTTCACACCTAACGAACACTATTCCCTGTGGAGAACGATCAATCCCCCGTACTTACCACTACACTATACTACATCGGTCAGGTACACTGCCTGGTGGGGTTGTAAGCCTCTTGAGATCCCTCGAGAGGTAAAACCTGTTGTAAGGTTGCAAAACCCACGCATCATTGAGCATTTGTGATGCCTACGTTTCGTATACGCTAGAATAGATAGGCGAGGAAGGGGCATGGCGACCCAAGCAATGCTCAGCTAGACACAGAGGTTATCAATGCACTAATAAAAGTCACCAAAGACATCAACATATAAACTTTAATTAATGGGAAAGCAATTTTAAGGGGTGCGCATGATTTTCCGTAGTCACATGACATCAGCCCATCAATCCTGATGAATTAAAGTGTACTAATACAATAAAACAAAACTACTTAATGAATTGAATACATGCAAGACCTTCTTACAGCTCTTGTATCTTCGTTCAGGGTGTGTCTTGTGCTGCTAATACGTCTGAATTCGTCTCTGGTTTGGTACTCGTACGTATGGTATCTTGCACTCTTCCACTCCGAAATTCATCTGACTTTGAGGTATTTATAGTTTTTGTCTGAGGGTTAGATGCGGCGCATAGGATAAGTAGATGCGGCGCATTGACTTAACTTCACGTGGGGTCCAAGATTAATATATTCAGGAATATTCGTACACCGCCTTAAGATGCGGCGTAACTCCATTTCTCTATGCGGCGCATGTCCTTTGCTGTCTTGGATTGTAACTTGTGAAATCTTGATAGTGATACGCCGTATGTAAGAAGTATGTTGTGGCGTATCTGGAGCAGAATGATCTTGATCTTGTACATTTCAGTAGACTCTTAACATCTTGCTTGTTTTGCTCCATAATTAGTCCAAAATCGCCAAGTTTCACATAATACTTGTTTTTACCTGAGAATTACAAAAGTAAACATTAACGTATCAATTCTCATATATAATATAATAAAACAAGTCAAATAAATAGGACAAATGATGATAATAAAATGTACTTATTTGAGTTCATCACATGCATAAATTCAAGCAAGTTTAACATCTAGTGAATGTAATAAAATAATAGAACATGCATGAACTAGGCAAGATTGATTAACATAGAGGTTAATTAACTAAGCAAATTAACCAAGTTCAAGTATGAAATGTTAAAAGGAAAACACTTCAAGCAAATTAATGTTTATGGACATTGCCATGACTTTATTTATGATAGCTTAATAATACTTAAGTTAATAGTACTACTTAAGCTAATCCTAACTAGTCTCGTTTCTTCCCCAACTTTTTAATCTTGTTTCCAAGCCCTTTGATCGCCTTGCCGATGGACTTGAATCCCCCGATAGTTTGCTCATGCATCGAGACTTGTCGATTGTACATGGTTGTTTGTCTTCTCATCATCGTGGATAAGTTGTTTTGTCCGAATTCAACATCGGATGTTTGTGTGAATGATGAGGTGTCAAGGTTACGAAAGAAGGTGTCGGGAGAGGAAGTATTAGGACGAGACGTTCCTTCTTCGTTCACCTCATCATCATCCTCATCTATAGGTTGAGAAGACGAACTGTGACTGAACAAGGAGGAAGAGTGGGGAATATCGGAAGTGGATTTATGACCACGTTTGGACCCTTTGTCCTTACGTTGCTTTGTGCGACATTGTGGTCCACCAAGTGGTTTCATAACCGGATTGACTAGGACATAGTCGACATCATTGAGAGATGGGTAGGTTTGTATAACCCACCTGAATAAACGAGTAAGCAACATGCCATATGGCATGAGCTCATCGGAACGACGATGAATACTGGCCATCCATTTGACCATGTAGTATGCGAGGTTGTAAGGTTCCTCGATACTAAGACAGTAGAGCATGTGGGCAAGACTTGCCGGAAGTGATCACGGTTGCCTGCAAGGCTTAACGCGTTCTCACGCAGAAGAAGTTCCCAATTTCTAATATCGAGACGAAGCTCTTTGAGGTATATTTTGTTTGGGTCGAGGTAGACAATGGAACCATCACGTTTTTTATACGTGTTGGTGACTCGAGGGATTTGGATTACTTGTTTAATTACTTCAATGTCGGGAACTTCGGTACGATAAGCACCTTCGTTCTCAAGATTGTAGTAAAGAGACTCTAGAGAATGGTCTTTAGTGAATGCACACTGACCATATGAAGGAATACCGAGAATATGACCAATCTCGGTGACAGACAAGATGATATTTTGGTGTCGAATCCAAAAATCAAGAAAGACGTTTCCGTCAAGATCAGTGTAGGTACGGACACGACTATAAAACTCGAGAATAAAACGAGGATAGACTTGATCGTTTATTTCGTATAAACAATCGAACTAGATAGAAGGGAAATAGACACGGATGTTTTCTGTCGTGACATAGAGTGCATCGACTACACGCCCTTCGTGTATGTATTGATTTTGGACTTTTGCGAAATAAGCTCTTTGCTCATCAGGAATGTTTAGATTTTCAAGAGTACTAAGGATGTATGTCTGGTATCTTGATAATCATTTCGAGGCAGTGTTATCTACAAAAAAAAATATTTTTGTATATGTTAGTTCGTTGCATTTTAATGATTACACTTCTAGTGTGTGTGCCTAAATGCAAACAATGTGGAGGTGCGGCAATCTCGCCTCTAAAACTATCCTAATGAGATTACCTAAATGCTCCTAACTTCAATTTTGCTCAATCAAATATGTCGAACAATACATATCAATTATGTACTTCGACCCATATTTGAGAGTTCGCGTATACATGAAAAAACGTTTTTAATTTGCATCAACAATGCATGAAAAATGTTTCATGATCCTAGACTTGTGACGATTTTTGAAAAATGATCGAATTGGGGTGTTTGGCAAACGCCTCAACATGGCGCCAACTAGCTTTAGGTTTGAAAATCTTTAATGCAAAACGTTCCTAATCCAATTTTAGTAATCCTAAACATGATTCCACTACAAACAATCAATCATAATCCGATTTTAGTTATTAAATTCGGACTAGGTTTTGCAACATAAGTGGGTTTATGAAAATCCTAGGTTTAGGGAATCATGTGAATGCTACATTGTCTAATCCTAGTTTTAATTTCACAAAGGATTAACAAAATTCAAAAATCCCCAATTCAATTTTGAACTCAAGAACAAACCCTAGACTCAAATTGAAAGAAATTAAGTATGATTTACTTACAATTAGTGTTGTTGTGATTAGGATTTGTTGATTCCAATGCCTCAATCTTGATTTGCAAGAGCTTAATTGAATTTTAGTGTATGGGTTCGGTTTTGACAGCAAGAGGAAGTGGTTTTGGGTTTGATTGAAAGGATGTGCAGAAGAAAAGAAAGAGTGGCGCATTTTTCAGATGCACGGCACCACGGTTCCACTAAACATTAGTGGAGCGTGTCTATTTAATGAGCCGTGTATCTGATTGTGCCATTTTTCTTCTGTTTTGACTTTTGGCAGATTAATCTTACTTATTTAGTAAGACTTTTTGACACGAGGAAAAAGTTTATACCTAATAAACTTTTTGACGAAAATGATTAAACGGGATGACAAGGAATGACCTTAGTTTTTCCAAGGAAATTGACTAAGTTGTCATTGGATGAGGATTGACTTGTAATATTTCCCGTGAAATAATTAGAAGTCATGAGTTGTGTTTTGTTGGATGACAATAATATTTCCCATGAAATATTTAATTAGTCGGAGTACGAGACGTAAGGAATGACTTAACATTTCCCGTGAAATGTTCAAAAAGTCATGTGACGAGTTGTGAGGGAATGACTTAGAGCTTCTAGAGGAATTTCTAAAAGTCATGAGACGAGTTAGATAGATGACTTAAGAAGTCATGGGTGATTCGTAGAGGATGACTTCAATATTTCCCGTGAAATATTTGAGGAGTCATAGAAGGGATAAAACGTATATAAGATATGACGCAAGGGATGACTTTAATATTTCCATTGAAATATTGAAATAGTCATAAGTGGGATGAGAGAAATGAATTAAGAGTCATGAGACGATGTGAGTGAAATGAAAAATGAGTCATGGAAAAGACGTAAGAAATGACGTTAATATTTCAAGTGAATTATTAAGAGGTCATGAGGAGAGAGGTGGATGATGACTTTAATAATTCGAAAGAATTATCTAAATAGTCATGAGTGGGGTGACGAGAACGTATTGGTTGGAGAATTGACGATGTTTTCATTCAAGAGACGGAGGAGATGACGTACTTCGATGAGCTTCGTTAATGAGCAAACTACAGGGTTCCAGGTCAAGTCTAATGGCATCTTAACTGCTACTCTTCATAGGGGGTTGTCTCATCTATAGTGTTTGTTGTCATGCCTTTCCGGCGCTTACGTACTCGGCTTTGGTCGTGGAGACAATAAGAGTAGTTTGTTTCTTGGAGAACCAAGATGTTTGTTAATCAACCTATGAAGGTACAAACATTACTCTCTATGTTTCAATCCACATTTACTCTCTCATTATCAGAGTTGGTATAGAAACATTTTCTACATCAATCTCCTTGAGATATCGCAATCTCAAGTGTGTAGTACCATTGATGTATCGGATGATACATCAAACACTTTGATGTAAGAATTCTTGGGGCACTTCTTACAAGTGGGCACAAAGCCAAACACTATTCATGATAATGGACCTACTTGCCGTTAGGTAAACTACTTTACCTATTATGCCCTAACCTAGTTATATCCGCGCACTCACCTTCTTCGTCTCTTGTGAGTTTCGTTTTTGCTGATATGGGCGTCAGTGTCAATTAAGACTATTACTTAAACTATGTATCTCATACATATAGTATACATAAGTTTAAAGGGATACTTAATTTAGGCAAGATTACTTATGTGCAAGGAAGGAAACTTGATTCACTCATCAATGCTTAATTCAAACTTGTCACGCATGATCTTCAAGCGATCATCGAACATTTCTGGACAAGTTGAGTTTGACATGATGAGATGTGAATAAAGTTTCTGTGTTATAGTGCCTACCATGTTAGATTCTAACTACACTATTTCATGCCAAACATTACTACTAACAAAGGGTGTTTTAAGAAAGCGTACCTGTGCCTGAGGTGTTGCTCTTAAAACTAGAGGATTAGACTACCTTTGTTGAATGTTGAGCATATAAGACACGACTTGACTTTTGCGTCACCAGACTTGTTTGATAACACATCATACTCCTTTTGTTAGACTCTGAAATTTATTTACACTCATGTTTTCCTAGCAAAACAAAAGTTCAAACATCTGGTCCCCAATATCTCATGGGTCCAAAGTTGTTAGAGTCAAACATCCTACGCATTTGTTGCGTTAGTTTAGGATGTGAGAATGGAGGACACATTTCCCATGGTAAGTAACCTTTTGATGGACGATCATTCCAAGTTACGGGAAAGTTACTTGGATGATTTTGTCTTCTAAAGTTACCTCTCGGTAGAGGAGTTCTAGACCGAGGTTTGGGAGAATTAATTTTTCTAGGTGGAGGAGTAGTAGACCTAGTGCCACGCTTTACAAATCCATGTTCGGGAGATGACAATGGTTTGTAAAAGCCTTTGGCTTTCTCTTTACTTGGTGTAGACACTCCAGTACTATCTACAACTACGTGACTCGGTTTAGGACTCAAGTTCTTTTTCAGAATTGACCCAGTTTTGTCCTCAGCACCAGACGGTACCACGGTACCACTAAATTTAGTGGTGCCGTCTGTATCATTAGTGGTGCCGTCACTTTCAGACTTGGACATTTCAGGCATTACAAATTTTACTTGTTTAGTACCGCTTGTAGAAGCCTGATTTGGGTCAAATCCTAAACCCGAACAGTCATGTTCACTATATCTAATGTTTTCAAGTATATCATTAAGTGTTTTGGTTCCTTTATCAAACTTAATGATTCTTAAAGCATTTTCTTTAAGCCTTTCATTTTCTACTTGAAGACTCATACATGACCCACATCCTAAGTCTACTTCTTTGTTTTTCTCAAGTCTCTTGACATGATCTTTTAATTCTAAAACTTGTAGTTCTAGTTCTTTTAGTTTTAATTTTAGCTTTGTGTTTCTACCTAAGATCTTAGTACTAACTACACATAGTTTGTTGTATTCGTCATGCAATTCACTATCATCTATTGACGAATTATTATCACTATAATAAGAAGAGTCAGAATGTACCTCGTTAGAAGCTTGAGCCATTAGGCATGTTTCATCATTAAGCTTCTTCTCTTCTTCTTCACCGCTATCACTCCAAGAGCCTCCTACAAAAGCTCTTTGGTTGTTGGAGTTCGGTGGTTTAGGACATTCTCCTATGAGGTGATTAGGATCTCCGCATCTATAGCATTTCCTATCACTTGTCCCTTTCCTTTCATCACGATTCTTTTGAGATGACCTCCTTTCATCGCGAGGTTGTCTAGGAAATCTACCTTTCCTTCTAAAAAACTTTCTAAAGTTTCTAACAGCTAGTGCATATTCTTTATCTTCACTATCGGAACTCGAACATTCCTTATCACTAGTCTCCTTCTTGGCTTTCAATGCTAGAGATCTAACTCTCTCGCTTTTGCCTTTGACAATGTCGGAGTCCTTCTTGATTATCATCTCGTGAACTTTCAAGTTTCCTATAAGTTCATCGAGTGACAAGGTCGCCAAGTCCTTTGACTCTTCTATGGCGGTGACCTTTGCTCTCCATTTAGGATGTAGAGCCCTAAGAAACTTCCTAACATAATTCTTGCTAAGTAACCTTCATCAAGAGCTTTAAGACTAGTGATAATAGTATTAAATCTAGCAAAAGCATTATCTATTGACTCATCCTCCGAAATGGAGAATTGTTCATATTGTTGAACAAGAATATCTATCTTGTTCTCTTTGACTTGGTTATTACCTTGGTGAGTGACTAACAAAGTTTTCCAAATATCTTTTGCCGTATTACACATGAAAATTCTTTCAAATTCCTTTTTAGGCAAAGCATTATAAATCATCATTTTAGCCTCATTATTTTTGGCTAATTTCCTTTTAAGTTCATCACTTTGTTTATCATATGAAACAATTTCATCCTTTTTAGTTATCGGATTCAATTGAATCGGTTGAAAGTCACCCTCGGTAATAACATGCCAAAGATCAATGTCTTTTGATTTCACATACGTTTCGAATCTTGTTTTCCAATATATAAAACAATCGGTTTCGGAAAAGTGGTAGTCTTTGCATAGATTGCTGATTGAACAAATAATTGACCAACCATTCCTTCGATGGTGATCAAAGGAATAATGGGGTGTTGAGATTGCGCCAAGCTTGTTCTTAACCTGAAAATAAGAAACACCGAAACACTACGTTAAGTGATTGCGCAGGGGTTGGACCCTGTAGGATCGAGTACTTCGAGCTAGATTGAGCTTGGTTAAACAAGAACCTCTGTATGGTATACAAGTGTTTATGCGGAAACTAAACAACAAGTATAATAAAGAAGAAAACTCTAAACGACAATGATCCTCTATGGATCAGACTATGAACTAAGAAAGATGTTATTGAATATTGAAATCGTTAAAAGTGTATGAAACTCAAGGACGGGATGTTTCTTTTATAACAATAAGAAACCCTAACCCGTCTTACAAGAAAACGTGTGAAGAGATAAAGATCAATCTCTTCTAAAAATAAATCTAACAACCATACTAAACATACGGATAACAAACAATAATATCCGCAGTAATAAATCTATCGGCAGAAACAAAACTATACTATCGGCAGGAACCAACCGCAGCAGCAATGCAACACTATCGGCAGGAACCAGCTTCACTATCGGCAGCAATGAGAAATTCCTTATTTCTCATATCCCAACAATCCTCCCATCACTGAGAAACTCTTATTTCCCAGAGATCCTAACAATCCTCCCCTAATCTTGAGGTTGACTAGGTTAACCTGCAAGATTCCAATGTGATAGAGCTTTAACTTCTCAGGCTTGAGGACTGCGACTTAGCAGCAGCAATAAGTAGTAACCAGCAGTAACATCCATAATATGCAAGATTCCAACCTCTATAGCATCCAGCAGCAACTTCAATAGTTCAGCAGGAATATGAAATCTTCTTCAAAACATGTATACTGGTCACCATGACATTGATTGGAACTTGGCTGCTACTATGACAATATGTACATCAAATCACTTAAGTTTCATACTATTCTCATCACATCCAGGTGTGTTAACTCCTGTGAGAGGTGAATCATTGAAAATTAATGGATTTGATGTCTCTTTACCAATAGCCATCACTACTGGAGTAGCCAATGTTTAGGTGTGTTAGACCATGGTACACTGATAACCATCTGATTTATTAGCAAATCAGCAACTATAAACGGATTTGACTTGTCTTTACCTGTAGCCGTTTGCTCAGGACTAGTCAATTCTTTGGTTTCAACTGAACCTTGGTGAATTGAATACCAAATATGGACACCAATTGTCTTTACCACAAACCATACTTTTGTGGACTAGCCAATTCTTTGGATCCCAGAAAGGGTTACATCCATGGTGAATTGAGAACCATTTTCAACTCTCAGGAATAAACCATGGGTGAGTTGAAGTACCCTATAGCTTTAAGCAAGCTATTACAGCTATCAACGGATTTGATTATCACACAGAGCCGTACCCTCATGGTGAGTCAACTCTTTCTTGTCTGCAAGACACGGTGAGTTGAGAACCATTTGTTGTGCAGGTGTAAACACCAACACTGTACCTGCAAGGTGTTGCTCAAAACCAACTTATTAGCACACAAAATATACAAGATTTTTTTTTTAACTAAGAAACAGAAATCAGAAACACACCAAAAGAAAAGAAAGAAAAATAAGAAAAGAAACCAAAAGAAAGAAAGACAGAAAAATATACAACAACAACAAGAAGCATCCTCCCCTTAAGCTTCAACCTCCCCTTAAGCTGAATATCTAGGGATTTACCATCCCAATATGGACCACCAAATGTTTAAACCTTGGTCCATCAAAAGCCTTTGTCAGCAAATCGCCACATTATCATCTGTGTGAATCTTAACCACCTGAATAAGATGCTTCTCATAAGCATCTCTTATGAAATGGTGTCGAATCTCAATATGCTTTGTTCTTTGATGATAAACAGGATTCTTAACAATACACATAGTACTTTGATTATCAATAAAGATCTTAGTGTTCATGAAGTTGAACCCATAATCCAACAGCTGATTTTGCATCCAAAGAACCTGTCCACAGCAACTAGCAGCAGCAACATATTCTGCCTCAGTAGAAGATGTAGCCACTATAGTCTGCTTCTTGCACTGCCAAGAATCCAACCTCCTACCCAGAAACTGACAACCTCTAGTAGTAGACTTCCTATCAAAGTTAGCCCCAGCATAATCACTGTCACTATAGGCTTCCAACACAAAAGGAGAGTCTTTGGGATACCAAAGTCCCATTTTGGGCAGTCCTTTCAAATACTTAAAGATTCTCTTGACTGCATTAAGGTTAGAAGTCAATGGTGTAACCTGATGTCTAGCACATGCACCAACAGCAAACACGATATCAGGTCTTGAAGCTGTCAAATACATGAGTGAACCAATCATGGACCTATATAGATGAACATTAACAGCAGCATCAGGTTCATTATTGGACTTAGGCTTTGGAGGTTCGAAAGGAGTTGCAGCAATCTTCACATTCTCCATATCAAACTTTTTAAGCATGTCATAAACATACTTCTCCTGACAAATAAAGATCCCATCTGGTTTCTGCTTAACCTGAAGACCCAAGAAGAAAGTCATTTCACCCATAGCACTCATCTCAAATTCACTCTTCATCAATTCTTCAAACTCCCTGCACCAGGCTTCATTAGTGGAACCAAAGATGATATCATCTACATAAACTTGTACCAGAATGATATCTTTGAAGTTCTTTCTGATAAAAAGAGTTTTATCAATAGCCCCTCTTCTGTAACCATGTTTTAGCAAAAAGGCTGATAGCCTTGCATACCAAACCCTTGGTGCTTGATGAAGACCATAAAGTGCTTTAACCACTTTGTAAACCAAATTAGGATTCTGAGGATCTACAAATCCCTGTGGTTGAGTAACATAAACTTCTTCCTCAATCCTTCCATACAAAAATGCACTCTTCACATCCATCTGATATACTACAAACCCCATAAAGGAAGCAAAAGCCAAGAACAATCGGATAGCTTCAACTCTTGCCACTGGTGCAAACACCTCATCATAATCAATCCCCTCCTCTTGTCTATGACCCTGAGCTACCAACCTAGCTTTATTTCGAACCACAATTCCCCTAGCATCCCTTTTATTCTTTAGAATCCATTTAGTTCCAATAGCATGCTTTCCAGCAGGCAAAGGAACCAACATCCATACTTTCTGATTCTGGAACTGCTGCATTTCCTCTTGCATAGCCTCAACCCAATCTTCATTAGCAAGAGCTTGAGCTATACTAGTTGGTTCAACTTGAGATAAGAAACAAGCATACAGACAATGTAAGTAATTAGTATGATTGCTCCTCAACTGATCCTGTATATAACTGAGAAAAGCAGATTCTCCAAACTTAGGTTGATGCAATTTACTTCTTGTCTGAACAGGGGAATTAAGATCTCCAAGAATCAAAGACTGAGGATGAACAGTATTGATCCTCTTGGTAACAATGGGATTGACATCAATGGAGGATGCCTGATTAGTAATTGAAGGGTTGAAGTCATCATCATATGAGGAAGAAGTGAAAATGCCTGTTCTAGATTGATGATGAGGATCTTCCAGCTTATTTTTTGAAGAGACTGAATTTCCAAGATCAGAAGGGATTGGAAATCTTTCAGGGGAGTTATCAATACCCAAAGTGTCAACAGATGGAGAAGACACAGGAACATCAGCAGGAATAGAGACATCAGCAGAAACATTAGAAGGATCGGCAGGAACAAATCCACTACCAGCAGGAACGGCATCAGCAGGAACAGAAATACCACTAGTCGAATTCAGTTGCCTTCTAACTTCAGCTTCAGCCTTTCTCAAAATCTCCTCTGTCTCTTTAGAAAACCCAGAACCAAACATCTCAGCAGCTCTCTTGGCATTAAACTCTTGTCTTTGAAGCCTAGCAAGATCTTCTGCAAAACTAGAATCACCTCCAGCCATAGCAGAAGAATCTTTGAGCTTTGAACCTGAAATGTTGTTAGAAGGAAAAGAAGGAACAACTATAGGTCGTTCATCACTCTCTGCATCAGAATCATCATCCGAGGTACCTGCATTGTTAGTTTGAGAAACATTTGTACCAACAGATAGATTTGATTTAAATCTATTATAACCTAAGGTGTCAGTTAGATAATCCAGATCAAAGTACCACTCTGGACCAGCGCCCTGCAAATTAGGTTTATCTTCAAGATATCTTAAGTTGAGAGTCTCTTCTATTCTCTTAGAAGACAGATTATAAACCCTATAGGCTTTACTATGAGCAGAATATCCAACAATAAACCCTTCATCAGCCTTCCCATCAAACTTGCCTAGGTAATCACTAGTGTTTCAAAATAGTTACATGACATCCAAAAGGCTTAAGGTAACTAATGTTTGGAACCTTCCCAGAAAAAAGTTCATAAGGTGTTTTATTATGAGGACTAGTAATAGATACCCTATTCAACACATAACAAGCAGTGCATACTGCTTCAGTCCAAAACATAGTAGGCATCTTAGATTCAGCTAACATAGTCCTAGCTGCTTCTATCATGGTCCTATTTTTCCTTTCTGCAACCCCATTTTGTTGTGGAGTTCTAGCATTACTATAGTCCCTTTTTATCCCCTTACTCCCACAGAGTTCAATAAGATTAGAATTCTTAAACTCTGTGCCATTATCACACCTTATCGACTTAACCTTTTTACTTAGCTGATTTTCTATTAAGGCAATAAAATCCCTAAGAACTGGATAAGTTTCATCTTTAGTACCCAAAAAGAAAGTCCAAGAAAACCTGCTAAAATCATCTGTAACCACCAGGCAGTAGTTCTTATGTTCAATACTTCTGATAGAAGTAGGACCAAAAAGATCCATATGAAGAAGCTGCAAAGGCTCAGAGATGTTGCTCACAGCAGTTATAGCCTTGTATGAAGCTTTGTGCTGCTTTCCTTTGTTGCAGGCAACACAATTATGCTCATTAGAGAAGATCTTCAAAGGAAGCCCTTTAACCAAACCATTCTTAGCCAGCTTGTTAATGGTCTTGAAATTTACATGGGCCATTCTTCTGTGCCATTTATTAGATTCATCCACAGAAGCTTTTGCTACCAGATAAGCAAGTAAACCCTCAGGCTGAACATCACTAAGATTGAAGCTATAAAGATTGTAAGTCCTAGGAACTTTAAGTTCAACCTGACTTTCATCAGGCAACTTGAAGTCTTTGGACAGCACAAAGCAATTATTCTCAGTGAAGAGAACACTGTTCTTCTTTCACAGATTTGAGAGACAGAGAACAAATTGAAGTCTTGGAGTTCCTTCACATAAAGCACATCTTCAAAGTCCAGCTTGGCAGTTTTGATAGTTCCCTTCCCAGAAATTATTCCATCTCCTCCTCCAAAAGTCACAGTACCTCCATTCAAAGGTACAAAGTCATGCAATCTTTCCAAATTCCCTGTCATACTCCTGGAACATCTACTGTCAACAATTCCAACATCTTTGCTTCTAAAAGGAAAATCCTGAGAAAAAGAATACATATACAACATTAAAATACAAGAGAGGCTCAAGCCATTGCTGACTTGAGCTTGCCTAGTGGATCAATAAGAATTAAACCCTGGAGATTGATGAGATCCACCATTGATCTTGGACCCCATTTTCATATGTTGGTTATTGATTTTCCAAGAACAACCTGCTGAGGACTTAATAGCAGTTTTCCATCTTGCCCCTCCCTTGTGCATTGTGTCAAAACAAACAGTCTCATATCATTTTGAAAGTAAGTACTAGTAGGTCTGCTGAAAGGTCTAGCAATATTGCTTCTCCAACCAGCAGGATTGATCCTGCCAGCAGGAACAGGATAAGCAGCAGGAACAGGATTATCGGCAGGAATGAACTTTTCAGCAGCAACAGGCTTACCAGCAGAAACTGGCTTGCCAGAAGCAACTGAAGTTCTCCTTGCTGCTTGAGGAATATAAGGGGGAATATCATTAACATTTTTCCATACAGACCTATTTTTACAAGCATATAATCCCATCTGTTTTTCATAATAGTCACAGTCTTTAATAAGATGATCATAACTACGACACACAAAGCAAGATTTCTTTCTAGGGGACTTTTTCTTAACAATAACTTTCTCATTGCAAAAGAATTATTCAAACCAACACGATGAAACAAAATTATCCTTAACAGAATTAAAACCACAACCATAATTGTTTGAAACAGAATCACAACTAGAAACATTTGAAACAGAACCACAACTAGAAACATTATTGTTTTTAACACTATCAAAAGAAATATCTTCAAATGCAGCTGTCTTTGAGTGAGATTCATCAGTAGCTACTTCTGAGGAGAGATCTTCTGACTTTATTGGAGCAGACTTATCACTTGATCCACATGTGGCATAGTCATTAGTCTTGATTTCTGAAGATTTGTCACTTAAGAACAAGAGACAAATTCATTAGAGTCACAATCAAGATTAGGCAAGTCCTTTGCCTGTTTGCCATAAATCATTTGTGAATCATCAAAGTCATCAAAAGGATTAGCAGGTTTAAATGTTCCAGTTATGGGTGGAGGAACATCATTCATTCCTCCCTCCTTCACATACTTTACAGGTTTTCTATAATCTACAGGTTCCGGGTTAAAAACACTATACTCATTAGGGTCATAATACTGATTTGGCCCTATTAGGTCACCGAACCCTAAACCTCTTTTAGTTTTAGTAGACATAGAACTATCAATAAGTATGTGAAGGTTTTTGGATGAGTCTTTCCACTTATCAAATCTAGCTAAGGAATTATCTAGCTTAGACTGTAACTCTTGATTTTCTAACACTACCTTAGCTTTTTCCTTTCAGAATGTTTAAACTCATTAGTGGCATTTTTTAAATCTCTTTCTAACACCTTTATTTTTACTTCATAAGCAGACTGTTGTTGTTGATACCATACCTTTTGTTGTTCTAATGTTTTAACAGCCTTTTTATGAGCCTTAAGTTGAATAAAGTTATCCTTATTTTCACTTTCTATATCATCAAATTCCTGTTTCAATTTAGCATATATAGATTCACAACCAAATGGACAGTTTTGTACCTGAGATGGATGACCCATCATTCCAAACTGACCAGCCACTTGTTTCTTCTCACCATATCCAGCTATCATCCCATAGACCTTATCTGCTCCACTTGCAATCGTCTTCTCATGATGCTCCCAGTCCACCATTGAATCCACAGATACCAAAGCCTTGGGGTCCTCTGAATCCAGCTCTTGAATTTTGAAAGCAGAATATCGTACTTTGTCATCTACCTTCTTATCTGTACATTCCCTGGCAAAATGTCCTGTTTGAGAACATTTATAGCACCTCACCTTCCTTCTGTCAAACCTGGCAGGTTCTTGTCCATCAAAGTTGACCCTTCTTCCTGCCTTCTTTTCAAACCTATCCAATTTCAACGATATCATAGCCACTTGCCATCTTAAGTCCATCTCTTCTAGATCCAATTCATCAACCTGATTGAAATCTTCATACACAATCTTCTGCTGTGGTGTACTCTCAGCAACAAATGAATGAAGCACATCCACTACAAGATTATCAGATCTAGTCTGAGCTTTTGGTGTGACAGGTGAGTAGGAGATTGATGATATTGATGGTGTTGGACTGTTTCCATATGATGTTTTGTTAGGACCAGAGTTACTAACAAAAGCAGTATGGGTTGGAGTATGAGGTGTATAGGTGGAATACCCTTTGATATCAATTTCAAGGGTTTTCACTTGTTGTACAGATCATCAAAGCTCATATAATCCAGTCCTCCTTTGGCCTTGAGTGTTATGGAAACCTGAGACCATGATGGTGGCAAAGCCCTCAGAAACTTTGTGTTGCAGTCTTCATCATCCGGCCTAGCTTTCAACTGGTTGAGTTGGCTCAGGATCTTGTGGAATCTGTCATACCCTTTGTGAATCCCCTCAGCCTCAGAGATCTTGAATTCCTGAAATTCTTGCTTGAGCATACACTTCCTCATCTTTCTGGATTCATCATTCCCTCCAAATCTGGCTTTTACAGCATGCCAGATCTTTCTAGCATCATCCAAGTGATGAAAATCACTCATATGATCTTCTGGAATAGCTTGAAGTAGAAGGGTTCTTGCCTTGGTTTCCCTTTGAACAGCAAGGTGTTCTTCTGCAGTAACAGGTGGCTCTATATAGATATTGCCATCATTATCCCTTCCAGTATTCTTCTTACTATTTCCCTTAAGAATCACATTCCACAGATTATAATCAGTGTTCGTGATCCAATATTCCATTCTCATAGCCTAGACTTCATACTCATCTTTCTTCAGATATGGGAATTTAGCATTGTTGGTGGACATGGTGGTGACGATTTGTGTTTGGACTTGTGAGGTTTCAGGTTTGGGTTGGTGTTCTTCAGGGTTAATGACATTGTTTTGAGGGATTTCGTCTTCCATTGAAAGAGGGTTGAGAGATATGAAATCGAACTTTTTCTTCTTTATCAGAGATCCTTACCAGGCTCTGATACCACTTGTAGGATCGAATACTTCGAGCTAGATTGAGCTTGGTTAAACAAGAACCTCTGTATGGTATACAAGTGTTTATGCGGAAACTAAACAACAAGTATAATAAAGAAGAAAACTCTAAACGACAATGATCCTCTATGGATCAGACTATGAACTAAGAAAGATGTTATTGAATATTGAAATCGTTAAAAAGTGTGTAAAACTCAAGGACGGGATGTTTCTTTTATAACAATAAGAAACCCTAACCCTAACCCGTCTTACAAGAAAACGTGTGAAGAGATAAAGATCAATCTCTTCTAAAATTAAATCTAACAACCATACTAAACATACGGATAACAAACAATAACTATCCACAGTAATAAATCTATCGGCAGAAACAAAACAATACTATCGGCAGGAACCAACTGTAGCAGCAATGCAACACTATCGGCAGGAACCAGCTTCACTATCGGCAGCAATGAGAAATTCCTTATTTCTCATATCCCAACAATCCTCCCATCACTGAGAAACTCTTATTTCCCAGAGATCCTAACAGACCCTGCGAGCCACCTCCGGCGTGCGAGTAAGTATGTGTAATCGTTTGAGTAGGTTCTAAATGACAAGAGTGAAGCTAACTTACATTGTTCATGCCCGACTATGCTATTTATAGGGGAGAAATAGGACATAGTGGGCGGTTGCACATTGTTCGGAGATCATGGGGGCGTCCCATGATTTTGTGGTAACCGCTAGGGCTTTGTAGCCCACGATCTCTATTTTGGCGGGAAAGCCAAAGGGAATAGGAGACGTGGGCTTGACCAGGTCAGAATGGTCCTTCGTGCTAGTTCCTTCAAAAGGAATACCGCGAAGGGCTTAGGGCTTCGATTGGCGGATTCCCACATGATAACCAGTTCGCAGGCGAATGGTTTTACGCCAATGAAATGTGTTAGGAGATTAACCTGGGCCTCCGAAGGGAGGGCTTTCTACAGGCTCGAAGGGGAGTCCTTCGACCCGTTCGGAGGGTACATCATCAAGCCCCCCAGTCGAAAGTGATATATACGTACGAGTATAAATTGCATTCGACTCAAAAAAACAAACTACATGCTAGTCCTTCCATCACAAAGTCGTACGAGTAGGGGATAAATGCTTAAACAAACTTGCGCAATAAATGCGGCCAATAAATATTTAACTACCATATCGTAGCTACATCAGCTAGAATGTCGGTACCCACAAACTTATTTTCAAAATTCAAAAGCAAATTGGAATCCGTGTCAAACTCATACTATGACTACACGTAGATGGCTAGGATGAAACAACTAAGAATATACATAAACCCTTTATGATTCCCCCTGATCGTATTGTTTTACTTTGCCCCAAAGTACACATACACAGTACTTGTGCTTCGTGCTTCTGCTAAGATTAAAGGTAATTACCCTTCCTTAGTCTCATTATTTCGAATACAAGATGAGTATGGCGGCAAAAAGGACCATTAGGCAACAAAAGTGTATCTTATCAGAACAGGATTTGGCGGATTTTCTTGAAAAGTATCCCATACCTGAAAAGTATAAAGTAATACTCCTAAATGAAAACCAAAGTATTTTTTATGCCCCCGCTGGGTATGTTGGGTTATATGTTCATGCTTTTACAGAATCCAACTTTAGGATTCCTATTCATCCGCTGATCTTAGAATTTTTACAATATTATCAAGTACACATTTCCAGGTTGAACCCCTTTGGCTTAGCCAAGCTAACTACCTACATTGTAGTATGTAAAGCTTATGGTTACGAGCCCACACTTAACATGCTTAGAGGCTTTATCAACCTTTGCCCTGGTGGTGATTGGTTAACCTTAGGTAAAAGAAGTGAACCTGATGTCCCTTGATTAATAACAAAACCCTTTGCCAATATAAGAAAATGGAAAGGTCTGTTTTTCTACGTGCAAGATACGATTATACCTCCCAATTATCCAGCGTTACTGGATAAAGACAATCGTTTTGACGAGAAACGCTTTGATGATCCTTTGCCGCACTTCGTAAGAAGCTATCCCCTCTATCAACGTCTTGAACGTCACCCATTTGATGTGTAAACGTTTCCTGAGCCAATATTGTTTCTGGCGGGCGTTATAGATCATTGGGAAGGTTCTCCCTTGGAGCCTGAGATAATCTGCAATGGGAAAAGTATATATGTACTTATTCAAATAAATTAATGACTTATCTGATGGTATTTATCTCAATCCTTTTTTCTGTAGGGATGGCCTTCAGAAACTTCGTTGTAGCCCGTGGTACTAGGGAGCTTAGTTTTGTCCCCAAAGAGCCAAATAATGTGATCCATGAAGTAGGTTCTCCGTCGACATCAATAAATAATGACGAGACTCTGCATTTTGTGGAGACTGTAGCAGACTCCGATGTTGGTCCACAAATTGTATATGGATCACTAAGTAGTTTTGAATACCTAGTAGATGGTTAGGATAAATCCGAACCAATCTAAGTGAGAAACCCTAAGTGATTGTTAATGTTAATGCGGAATCTTAACAAGAACAATTTAGAACACAAGCAGGGATATCACTAACTTCGTATATTGATATTCACTATTATCAATTCGTACAACTCACACACGTTTACTAACAACCTTTAGGGATCCTTTTATAACACAAGGAAACCCTAGATGACACAGAAGATATACACAAATCTTCTATAAAGATACATACACGCAATGTATCCTTTCCTAATATATCTCTAACAAACTTTCCTATCTTCACGACCAGACCAGACTTAATAAGTCAACCAGACTTAATATATAACTACCAGACTTAATCATTACATAACCAGACCTAAAACACAAACAGACCTAACTCAGTAAACGACCAGACCTAAGTAGTAAACTACCAGACCTAAGTAGTCTGTTCATGATATGCATCATAATTCCCAACAATCCTCCCCTAACTTGATCTTCATGCTTCATGAACTTCAAGTTCTTCTGATTTAGCTTTCTGAGGATTGAATCTTGAACACTTTGAAATGTATTTAGGTCTTGTTCCTTTCTAGCAGCTTGAATCTTGATAAGCTCTTCTGATATGGACTTGACAGCAACAATGACTATATGTACATCAATTCATATTAAGTTTCATAGCTATTCTCATCACTTCCAAGTGTGTTAACACCTGTGAGAGGTGAATCATTGAAATTTAATGGATTTGATGTCTCTTTACCAATAGCCATTACTACTGGAGTAGCCAAATGTTTTGGTGTGTAAGACCATGGTACACTGATAACCATATGATTTTAAGCAAATCATCAGCTTATCAACGGATTTGTTAAGTCTTTACCAAAAGCCGTTTGCTTCTGGACTAGTCAATTCTTTGATAGAAAAGCACCTCATCATGGTGAATTGATTACCATTTATGGTTTTCCACAGCCTTTACCACAAGCCATAACCTTGTGGGCTAGCCAACTCTTCACTTATCTTAGATATGGTGAGTTGAATACCATACAATTTTTGGCAAATTGTCAGCCATAAACGGATTTGAGCAATCTTTACCTGTTAGCCGTTTGCTCAGGATTAGCCAGTCCTTGTGTTGATGAGACAAGGTGGACTGATAACCTTTTGATGTGTTAGTGCAAAGCACCTCCACCAAGTGAGAAGTTCCAATAGTCTCATTCAACAACTTGTGAAAATATACTTAATCCAGCATTGCCTATAAAAGAAATAAAAGATATAGATAAAACAAACCAAAATATTTTTTTTTTTTTTTTTTTTTTTTTAAACACTACATTAACAGAACTAAAATCAGAACTAAAATAAATAACCTACATGCTGGTAAGTATTCATACTTTACATACTTCACAGTTTGACCTCCCCTTAGGTCAAACCTCCCCTTAATTCAAACTAGGGGTTCATCATACCAATGTTAACTACCAGATAATTGAATCTAGGACCATCAAATGCCTTAGTTAACAGGTCAGCAACATTAAAATCTGTATGTATTTTCTCCACTCTAATCAACTTCTTTTCAAAGCAATCCCTAATGAAATGATGCCTTATTTCTATATGCTTAGTTTTAGAGTGATATACTGGATTCTTAACAATACAGATAGTACTCTTATTATCTATGTGGATAACAGTATTCATAAAATTCAAACCATAGTCCAGCATCTGATTCTGAATCCACAAAACTTGTCCACAGCAATGAGCAGCTGCTACATACTCAGCCTCAGTAGTTGAATTAGCCACAATCGTCTGCTTCTTGCATTGCCAAGATATTAACCTCCTTCCAAGGAACTGACAACCTCCTGTTGTTGATTTCCTATCCAGACTTGCACCAGCATAGTCACTGTCTGAATAAGCTGTCAGGTCAAAAGCTGACTCCTTAGGATACCAAAGGCCCAAATTAGGTTTGCCCTTTAAGTACCTAAAGATTCTCTTCACAGCATGAAGATGTGAAGTCTTTGGTTGAACCTGAAAACGTGAACAAATACAAACTGCATACATAATATCAGGTCTAGAAGCAGTAAGATACATGAGAGAACCTATCATGGATCTGTAAAGATGCACATTCACATCAGCAGCATCTTCATCCTTTGTTAAAGGCACTTTGTTCTCCATGGGAGTGACTGCTGCCTTCACATTTGAGAATTCAAACTTTTTCAAAATTTCTGCAACATACTTGTCTTGAGAAATAAAAAGTCCATCATCCTTTTGCTTAACTTGCAATCCCAAGAAAAATGTAAGTTCTCCCATTGAACTCATTTCAAACCTGCTCTTCATTAATCCTTCAAATTCATCACACCAAGACTTTCTTGTGGATCCAAAAATGATATCATCCACATAAATTTGGACAAGAATAATATCCTTCTGATCTCTCTTGATAAACAATGTCTTGTCAATTACACCCCTGATGTATCCATGTTCTTCAAGAAACTGTGAAAGAGTTTCATACCAAGCTCTAGGAGCCTGATGAAGACCATATAGAGCTTTAATAACCTTATACACTTGATTGGGGTTAGCAGGATCCTCAAAGCCAGGAGGTTGATGTACATACACATCTTCATCAATAGTGCCATAAAGGAAAGCACTTTTGACATCCATTTGATATACCTTGAATCCCATATATGATGCATAAGCCAAGAATAACCTGATAGCTTCAATCCTTGCTACAGGAGCAAAAACCTCATCATAATCTATGCCCTCCTCCTGTTTGTATCCTTGAGCTACCAACCTTGCTTTGTTCCTTACAACCACCCCTCTTTCATCCCTTTTATTCCTGAAGACCCATTTAGTACCAATAACTTTAGCTCCATTAGGTAGGTCTACAAGAACCCATACTTTCTGTAGCTTGAACTGCAACAACTCTTCTTGCATGGCTTCTACCCAACTTTCCTCCCCTAAAGCTTCAGAAACTGTAGTGGGTTCACTTTGAGAAAGAAAGCAAGCAAATAAGCAATGTTGCTGGTCCTTATGGTTGACCCTTTGTTGTTGCTTGATCAGGCTAATGAGTGCAAGAGAGGCAGACTGATGTTGCACTCTACTTCTTGTTTGAACAGCAGACTTGGGGTTACCAATTATTTGGCTTTTGGGATGAATGGTGTGGATCCTGAGAGTGGGAGTTGGACTTACTTCCACTTCAGTAGGTAAGTTATTGAAATCAGTAATAATACCTCCTTCATCAAAGGAAGCCCCATCAAAAACACCTTCATTAGGATTAGGAAATACTTCAAGTTCTGGCATCTCAGAATCAGCACATTCAGTATTTGAAGAAAGGTCTGGTAGAACATCACTACCAGACTTAAAAAGTGAAGTACTGCTCATGCTAGGTGATTTGACTTTGCCAGACTTAACTTCAGAGTCTGTTTTCTGAAGTGAAGAATCCTTGATCACTGCTTCAGCTGCATCAGACTTGTTCTCTGTTGATGGAATCACAACAAGCTCAGCCATGTCATCAATGTTCCCTGAATTTGAAGAATCTTTGGTACCTGCAATGTTAGTAACTTCTTGCGTACCTGCAATAGGGTTAATTTGATTCTCCTTGGAGACAGGAACATAATTCATAGAATCAGTCAAATAATCAATATCAAACATCCACCTATGACCAATTCCCTTGACATTGGGTTTTTCCTCAAGAAAGTTTACATGCAGATTTTCTTCTACTTTCTTGGATACTAGATTGTAAACCCTAAAGGCTTTACTGTTTAATGCATACCCAAGTAAAAACCCTTCATCAGACTTTCCTTCAAATTTTCCAAGAACACTTAAAGTATCAAGAATGGTAACATGACACCCAAAAGGTCTTATATGGCTAACAACTGGTTTGTGGCCAAACATAAGCTCATAAGGAGTTCTATTTTGAGGCTTGGTCACTCTAACCCTATTAAAGATGTAGCAGGCATTGCTGACTGCTTCAGCCCAAAATGTAGTAGGTAAAAGTGAATCTGCTAGCATAGTCCTAGCTGCCTCAATAAGTGTCTTGTTCATTCTCTCTGCAACTCCATTTTGCTGAGGAGTTCTTGCATTACTGAATTGTTGTTTAATTCCTTTATTACCACAAAAATCTAGCATGCTCTTGTTTTTAAATTCAGTGCCATTATCACTCCTAATGATTTTGACTCGTTTATCAATAAGGTTTTCAATCTGTCTAATGAAATTTTGAATCAAAGGGGTAGCTTCATCCTTCCTAGACATAAAGAACACCCAACAATATCTAGTACAATCATCTGTAATGACAAGGCAATAGCATGCAAAATTTATACTATGGACAGATGTAGGGCCAAAAAGATCCATATGTAAGGTATGCAAAGGTTCAGTTATTAATCTTTCTAATTTAACCTTACAGGATGCCCTATGTTGTTTTCCCTTGTTGCAAGCCACACAGGTATGATCATTTTTAAACAATTTTGAAGGCAAACCTCTCACAAGGTTATTCTTCACAAGTTTATTCATATTTTTGAAATTCACATGGCCTAACCTTCTGTGCCACAACTTAGATTCATCCAATGTAGCTTTTGCAATTAAACAGGTAGCACCTTTTGCAGAATTAGATGCTTTCATATCAAAACTGTACATTTTGTGTTGTCTGGGAACTTTAAGAAGAATTTGATGTTCTTCAGGCATTTTAAAGTCCGGAGTCAACACAAGACAATCAGTTTCAGTAAAAAGCACCTTATGCTGAGTATCACAAATCTGTGATATTGAGAAAAGGTTGAACTGCCCAAGTTCTTTCACAAAAGATACATTGTCAAATTCTATGTTGCCCACAATGATTCTTCCTTTACCAGTTATCTGTCCCTTGCTTCCTCCAAAAGTAACAGAACCTCCCTTGAATTCATGAAAATCATTAAGATAGTTCTTGTTACCAGTCATGTGCCCAGAGCATCCACTGTCAAGTATTCCTCTATCTTCCATATAGCAAAGTGGATGATCCTGCACAAAAAGAAGAGAAATTAGTTTCTCTTAGGAACCCAGGCCTGAGTAGGCTTGGGTCCGCCTTGTGGATCAATATGCTTGAATTTCTTAATTGAACCTGATCCACTGTTGTTTTGGGATTTATACATGGATTTATTTTTGTTTGAATCCCAAGACATACATGCTGAGGTCTTAACAGCAGAACCCCCTTTTCCCTTTAAAGGTTTTGCTGTTTGCTTTCCAACTTGTCTTCTCACAGGTGAATGAGCTTTATAAAAATTATTTCTTTGAAAATTTTCATTCACCTGAGGTTTTTGAAAAGGTTTCTTGGGTCTTACAAAACCAGAGTTCACATTAGGTCTCACAGAGTTAACATAACCAGTATTCACATTAGGTCTCACTGTAGGCCTCATAAAATTAGGATTTTGCCTATTCACATTAAAGTTTCTGTAGCCAGACCCAAAATTTGGTCTACCAGAACTAACAAAGGAGTTAGGTCTGGTAGTGTTATTTAATTGAACAGGTCTGGGAACAAACTGGTTAGCATGATTAACTCTACTAGCATTGTTCCAAACTGGTTTATTTGAACCATTAACCTTATTAGCATTCATTCTCTTTTGCTCAGCCTCTCTTTTCATTCTCTTTTCATGGAAGTCACAATCTCTTATTAAATGACTTAAACTTCCACACACAAAACATCTTTTAGGAGCATAATTGTAACTACTCCTACTTTCTCTGTGAACACTATTGCTTCTAGGTGACTCATTCAATTTAACAGATTCCCTAGGAGTTTTTATGTGATTGACACAACTAGGTTTAACTGTTTCAGCCTTTTGTTCAGTCACTATAGGTTTAGTAACAACAGGTTCACACTTCTTAACAACCTTAGGTTCAGGATTCTCTTTTTCCTCATTGTTTGACTCAGACTTAGAGTGATCAGAGGAATTATCAATAGATCCTTCAGAGTCATTGGATTGACAAGAAGAATATCTACTAGATTTGTCCTCTGAGGTAGTTGATTCAGACACTTGAGGACCTTTCTTACCATACACAAAGAGTGAATCATCCAACTCTTCTTTTTCAAGAGGAGTATAGTCATCACTCAAAGGTGGTGGTACTCCCTTAAAGTCACCAGTCTTAACAAACCTATTGTACAAAGGTTTATCAGCATAGTCCTCTTCTCTATTCTTAAATATATCCCTATTCTCATTTTCCTCATATCCTAAGCCACATTTTTTATTTGACTTAATTTGAGAATCCCAACACTTAAACAGGTTTTTATTTGAATTGTTCCATTGATCTACCCTTTTTCTCAGCTCATCCCTTTCCTTCTGAATTTTAAGCCCTAATTGTCTATACCTTTTAAGCTTCTCATCTTGTTCATATATCTTATTAGCTTGAAAGTATAGTTTTTCATTTAAAGCAGCATGTTGGTTTTGAAGGGTGACCTTTTGTGCCTCTAAAGTTTTCACAGCATTTTTATGTGCTAATAAATTTACTTCTAGATCACCTATTTGTTCTTGCTGCTCGTCACATAAAGCCTTAACATGATTATATGAGTCAGTACATAATTTAGAGCATAATGATACCTCATTACCAATGGCCATGAGAGCATGATCAGACTCCTCATTTACTCTTGGATGCTCACCCCAATTGACTCCTCCAGCTTCCATTGTCAGCAGACTCATCTGATTCTTTTCCATCTTCCCATCTTCAATTCTTTTCTCATCAGCAGACTTCTTCTCTGGACAATCTCTTGAAAAATGCCCATGCTTGTGACAGTTGTAGCATTCAACAGTCCTCTTTGTGTATCCCACTGGTGATTTGTTGTTGAAGTTGATTGTCCTACCATATTGCTTCTGAAATCGTTTGACTCTTAAAGCAACCATGGCAATGTGCCATTTTATATCCATCTCCTCAACTTCAGCATCATTAATTTGTTCAAGGTCTTCACTAATAAAGCTTTCATCTTCCGTTTGATTGGCAAAGAAAGAATGTATCACCTCATCAGTGAAACTTGAAGCAGACCTTTCACTTGAAGGAGTTTCATAGTTACCAGACCTAACACCAGATCTAACCTTGTAAGTACTGCTTTTGTTTTGAGATACAAAAGCAACATTTGAGGAACTGGTTGAACCCTGAGTGTTGTTACTGATGTCCCTTTCAAACATCCTGAGATTATTGTAAAGGTCATCAGGTGTCATAGAGTCTACTTCCTCCTTAATCCTCATTGCCACAGATACATTGCCCCATTCTGATGGTAAAGATCTAAGGAATTTGTGATTTGCATCCTCATTCGAGACTGCTGCACCATGAACTTCCAATTGTGTTAACAGATGTTGAAATCTGTCATAGCCCTTCTCCAAACCTTCAGTCTTTGAAACACTAAATGTTTCAAATTGCTGTTTAAGAACAGCCTTTTGCATCTTCTTGGAGTTAGCATTACCTCCAAATCGTTTCTTGATAGCTTCCCACATCTCCTTAGCATCAAGAATGCCATGAAACCTTTGTAGATGCTCCTTAGGAATAGCCATAAGAAGCAAGGTTCTGGCCTTCTTTTCCTTCTCCACAGCCCTAATCTCCTCAGCAGATACTGGTGGCATTATTCTGAGCTGCCCATCATTCCCTTGTGAAATTCTCTTCTTAGAATTTCCCTTCTGGATCACTTTCCATACATCACTATCAATGTATTCCAGATAATGTTCCATCTCCATGGCCCATATATCATATTCTTCTCTCTTCAGTAGTGGAAGTTTTATGTTTGAGATTGTGGTTGTGGAAGGGATGGGTTGTTGTTGTGTTTGAGAGTTACTGGTTTCGGTTTTTCTTTCATCTTCATGGTTTGATTGCTCATCCTCACTGTTATGGATTGAGAAAGTTTCAGGCTTATCGAGTTCAGACATTTTGAAGGGTGATTTGAGTGAGAATTAGGTTTTAGTGTTCTACGAATTCAGAGTCTCTCCCTTGCTCTGATACCACTTGTTGGTCCACAAATTGTATATGGATCACTAAGTAGTTTTGAATACCTAGTAGATGGTTAGGATAAATCCGAACCAATCTAAGTGAGAAACCCTAAGTGATTGTTAATGTTAATGCGGAATCTTAACAAGAACAATTTAGAACACAAGCAGGGATATCACTAACTTCGTATATTGATATTCACTATTATCAATTCGTACAACTCACACACGTTTACTAACAACCTTTAGGGATCCTTTTATAACACAAGGAAACCCTAGATGACACAGAAGATATACACAAATCTTCTATAAAGATACATACACGCAATGTATCCTTTCCTAATATATCTCTAACAAACTTTCCTATCTTCACGACCAGACCAGACTTAATAAGTCAACCAGACTTAATATATAACTACCAGACTTAATCATTACATAACCAGACCTAAAACACAAACAGACCTAACTCAGTAAACGACCAGACCTAAGTAGTAAACTACCAGACCTAAGTAGTCTGTTCATGATATGCATCATAATTCCCAACATCCGATGATCCCCTCATCAAGGAATTCCAAACAAGGCTCAGAAGGTCCTCCGATCTTTCAAATAGGAAGAAAAGTAAGAAAGCAAAAGTTGCTATGTCTGTGAAGACTCCTCCGAAGAGGAAATTATCCCTTCCTACTCCTCCGAAAAGAATGGTGAAGCCCAAAGGCTCTCATTCGAAAACCTTTATACCTACTCCTCTGACGATTCCTGAGGATGATACTCCTGGTAAGTTATCATGCATGCGTAATAAGTACCATTCCTTATATGACTTGTGCCTCTGTCTTTTGCAGGTCTTCCTGATGTTGACGAACTACCCAATTCAACTACGTGCCGCCACTTGGTTGAAAAAATGACACCTGCTAAATGGAAGGAAATCTTGGATAACATGTCTATGGAAGAGCTTTGCAACTTTCATTCTAAAAGTTATGCTAGGCAGGCTGTTTTGGATAATCATTTGAATTCAAGGACAAGGGAGTTGGTGCAAACGGTGTTGAATGTGAGGGTTAAAATGGATGCTATCTTAGCCAAACAAAAAGCTAGGGATCATGAATATGATGAATTGGAGGCTAAGTGCAAAGAAGTGATGGAGAACTTTGAAAAGAATCCTTTTGTTCAAGATATGCGAGCCAAGATTGACAGGCTCGAAGGGCAATTGAAGGAATCCCAAGCAAGGTGTGATAGGTTGAAGGTTGAGGAGTCTAAGGTGTCCATCTATAGAGCCCAAATTGAGATGCTGGAGTCCAAATGTGCAAGTCTGGAAGCCGAAAAGTCTAGGCTAATTGAGCCGGAGGCCAAGCATTGCAAGGAAATCGATAGTCTGAAGTTCCAGTGTCGAAGCTTGAAGAAAGACCGAGCTGAGGTAGTTGCGAAGGTTGTTCCTCATGTGGCAATGGAGTTGCATCGTAATGATGAGGTGGGGGAAGCTATTGGGAAACTGGTGAACGCAGCCATCTTTTATGGTACCTGTTCCGCTTTAGAAGAAATTGCTCAGTCAAGGAAGCCTGTGGTTTTGTCGGAGGTACCATACTATTGCCCTGATTCTGAGAAAGAATTTGATGAGGCTGGCAATGTGTTTACGTCAACAGAGTTCCCTTTCCTAACTGAGGTAACCAGAGATCCATTGGCTCCAATAGAGGAACTTCTGGCGAAGAAGCCTATGAAGATCCAGACTTCGTCCTCAACAATGAAATCCACCTCTGCTCAACCTTGAAATGATTTTCCAACATGTTATTTGTTTGAAACAATTTATCTTTGCTCCTGTTTGAACAATTTATCTTTCGTGCTACTGAGCTTCGACCCATAACTTTTAGACAATTGTCCTTTTTGTGATTATGATAGCTAAGACTGTACGTAGTCTTTATTAATGCTAATTTAGTGGGATATGTCCCACTTTTATTGTCATGTTTATCTTCTCTTACGCTCATTTCAAGAACGTAAACATACAACCTAAGGTTATAACCTTATTGTGTGTATTTTGGACCAAGATTTTAAGCAATCGTATAATTTGACTGCGACAGAGGGTCGCGACCCACTCCGTCTTTATCCTTAAGTTGCAGAGGGCTTTTAATACCCTAAGACTCCATAGGAAAGTTAATGTGAATTGTAATGGATGTTATTTATATACAAGGCATGTGCCTTGATACATCCTTCGACATTGAAACTTTTATACTACTTGGCTGGATAAATCTTTGTTGTAAAGAACGAAACAAGAGATTTGAGGGAAATGCGTTATATCATTAATTGGGTAGGGAGGATTACATCATTTTAAGAAATGAATACTAAGACACCTACCATTAATGCTTCTTTCCCCAGATGAGAAGAATGCGTTACATGAAATTGTAAAAACAAACTGAGTGTTTTTTTTTTTGTAGTAAGTTTTAGATGTAAAACTTATGAAGGTTAGTACCGTTCCAAGTTCTATCCATGACCTCTCCTTTAAGCGTTGCGAGCTTGTATGCACCATTGCCGTAGGCTTCCGATATAACGTAGGGTCCTTCCCATGTTGGCCCTAGTTTTCTTTCGTATTCGGCCTTGCTTGCACTGTTCAAACGAAGGACATATTCACCTGGCTTGAACGTGGAGGGTCAAACTCGGTTGTTATAGTACTTTTCAATCTTCTGTTTGTGGGTAGCCTCCCTGATTGAAGCTATTTCTCATCTTTCTTCCAGAAGATCGAGATTTTCTTGAAGCCTTTCGTCATTTGTCTTTTCTTCAAAGTTCACAATACGTTCCGTTTCAATGCTAATTTCGGAGGGTATAACAGCCTCCGTTCCATAAGTAAGGCTAAAAGGAGTCTCCCCGTGGCTTGACTTGGGGTGCGTCCTATGTGCCCACATAACTTGGGGTAATTCGTCTACCCACCCATGATGGCTTCGTCCTAACCTCTTCTCAATTCCCTCGATAATATCCCGGTTTGTGACTTCTACTTGTCCATTATCTTGGGGATGATAAACGAAAGTGAATGACTGTTTGATCTTCAGGCCTTCGCAGAAGGTTGGGAACACCCCTTCGGCGAACTGCTTTCCATTGTCACAGATGATAATGTGAGGGACACCAAAACGACAGATTATGTGTTCCCACACGAATTTCTCCATATGCCTTCCTGTTACTGATGCCAAGGGATTTGCTTCAACCCATTTGGTAAAGTAGTCTATAGCTACGACCAAGAACTTTACCCCTCCTGGAGCAACTGGTAGGGGTCCGACTATGTCAATTCCCCATTGGCAGAAAGGCCATGCTGACGTAACGGAGGTCATGTCTTGCTTAGGCATTCTCGGGACTTTGGAGTGGATCTGACATGCTTCGCACTTTTGTATTATCTCTATTGCATCCCTATGCATGGATGGCCAATAATATCCAAGTTTCATTATTTTTTATACAACGGAGCGAGGGCCTGCGTGCAACCCGCAAGATCCTTCGTGAACCTCATAGATAATGTTCGAAGCCTGTTTCGGTCCCACACAGCGAAGCCATGGAGATAGGAAAGACCTCCTATAAAGGTTATCTCCGATGAGCCTATATTGGGGAGCTTTGATCCTTACCTTTCGAGCAAGCTTAGGATCCTCCGGCAGAATGCCACTGATCAAATACTCCCTGATCGGAGTCATCCAATTGGTGCCTTCATCGAGTATGACGTCAGAAACTTCGCTTCATTTAATTGACCTATCAGTCAATACTTCTACCAAAACTTCTTTCGTTAGATGAGCAAATGCCATTGAAGCCAACTTGCTTAAGGCGTCTGCTTTCTTGTTTTGATTTCTACGAACATGTGCTATATCATATGTTTTGAAGCCCTGAAGGAGTTCTTTAGCTTTTTCCAAATATTGCTTGATGGTGGGTTGCCTTGCTTCGTAGGAGCCTTTAATTTGGTTGGCGACTAACTGCGAGTCTACAAAAACGGAGAGGTTACGAACCTCCATGTCCTTCGCAAGTCGAAGACCGGCTAACAAAGCTTCATACTCGGCTTCATTTTTGGTGGCTTCGAACTCAAAACGCAATGCGTAAGTGTATTCCCTTCCTTCCGGACTTACTAGCATTAAACCTGCTCCTGAACCATCAGAACTTGATGCTCCGTCTGTGTACAATTTCCACCCCTCCTTTGTTTCTTGGGGCTTCTCCTTAGGAATTTCTTTATCTTGGCTAGGTCCGGAGGGTGTTTCATTGAGAAAGTCTGCAAGTATCTGACTTTTGACGGAGTTTCGACCCTTGTACTCTATCTCATGTTCACCCAATTCCATATCCCATTTAGCTACCCTTCCTGATTTCTCAGGCTTCGCCAGTATCTGCCTGATAGGCTTATCAGTCAATACCGTGATGGGATGAGCTTGAAAGTATCTTTGAAGGCGTCTTGCAGCATAAACCAAAGCTAGGATTAGCTTTTCCAACTCCGGATAGTTTAGTTCAGCTCCTTGCAGGACCCTACTAACGAAGTATATAGGGACTTGCTTCTTCTCTCTTTCGGCTAAGAGCACCGCGCTGATGCTTTCGAACGATGCCGCAATGTACATGAACAACACTTCGCCTTTGATTGGGGCCGTAAGTGTTGGTAAAATTTCCATAAATTCCTTTAGCTTTTCGAAGGCTGCTTCCGCCTCACAACTCCATTGGAAAGTCTTTTTATCCGTACACCCCTTGAGTGTTTTGAAAAATGGTAAAGACCGATCTGCCCCTTTCGACAGGAACCTGCTAAGTGCCGCAAGCTTCCCATTGAGGCTTTGAACTTCCTTTAGTGACTTCGGAGCTTGAAGATCAGTGATGGCTTTAACCTTCGAAGGGTTAGCTTTAATCCCTTGTTTCGTTATCAAATGCCCCAAGAACTTCCCTTCCTCCATGCCAAAGGAACACTTCTTGGGATTAAGCTTCATGTTGATAGCCCGTAATTGATCGAAGGTCTCTTGAATTCGAGAGGAGTCCTCTTCGGTTCTGCTTTTTATTACATGTATCGACGTAGGCCTCAGTTCCTCCAATTTGATTGTGGAAGCCTTGTCTACTAACGCTGATAAGTAGCCCCCGCGTTCTTTAGGCGAAGGGCATCTTCTTGTAGCATAGACACCCTTTCCTATGTAAAGGCTGTCTTTCCTCGTCCTCCTTTGCCATTTGTATTTGGTGATACCCCTTGTAGGCATCCAAAAAGCATTTCAAACGGAACCCCGAGAGGGATTCGACCTTCCAATCAATTTCTGGTAGAGGGTAGCAATCCTTTGGGCAGGCTTTGTTGATGTCGGTAAAGTCAACACACATACGCCACCCTCCGTCACTTTTCTTTACCATAACTGGATTAGCGACCCAAGTTTGGTATTTCATTTCTCTGAGAATTCCTGCTTGCACAAGTTCATCCACCTCTTTACAAGCAGTTGCGTTTCTTTCTGGTGCTAGGCTTCGCCGCTTTTGCTTAATTGGTTCAATGTGCTTGAACTCGTTAAGCTTATGCTCTGTACCGAAGGGCTTACCATCGATCATAAGGGTCCTGGGAACCCCGGTCATATCTGAGTACGTCCATGCGAATACGTCTTTGTTGGCTTTGAGTAGCTTCTCCAAGTCTGCTTTGAAGTTAGCAGGGAGTTGTTTTCCGATTACCACCGTCTGCTCTGGATAGAGCTCATTCACCACGATACGTTCTTCGGCATCTGTACAACTTAGAATGGCCTTTGGAGGCTCCTCCGGAGTTTCTCTAATCTTTTTGCTGTTGTCTCCCGTCTGCCCTTGGTTGTAAGTGGAGAATACGGTGCCTATCCCGTAAGGTGTATGGAATTTTACCGCTGCGTGTATAGTGGAGACTACGATACCCATCTTTTGCATGGCGGTCCTTCCTATCAGCAAGTTGTAAGGAGAGTTGGACCTTACGATAGCGAACATGAGGGTTTCTGTCCTTGCGAGCTTGCCTTCTCCAATCGTTATTTTCAATGGAACCTCTCCCAGAGGCCACGAATGTTCACCAGAAAACCCTACCAAGGGTATTTTTGAATCAATCCGTTGCGACCTGATCGAAGGCTTAAGCTTAAGGAAACAATGCTCATAAATGACTTCGCAGGAGCTCCCACATCCATATAGGCTCTATTCACTTCTCGGTTGGAAATCAGGACTTTGATGACTACCGGATCATTTGAAGGGACTTGGCCTGCAAGAGGAGGAAAAGTTACCTCCCCTACTTCGTTACCCTCCGTTACCTTTCTCTTCAAGCTGGCTTCGCCCCAACGGACCATGAGTATTGGGGCTTCGAGAGGAGCAGTATCTTTATCCAATTGAGTGTCGGTTATCTCTTCCTTTCCCTTCTTTATACCCTTAACCAAATGTGCCAATTGCCCGGACTTCACAGCTTCCTCTATCTGTTTCTTCAGCTCTCTACAACTGTTCGTATCGTGACCGTAATTTTCGTGGAAGTGACAGTACTTGCTGGTATCCCTATTTTTGCCCTTACCTGTCATACGAGGGGGTGTTTCGAAGGCCTTGGCAGCCCTCTCCGTAGCAAGTATTTCCTTTGGAGACTTCGTTAGACTTCTTAGCAAACCATGGTTGGGGCCTTTGTTGTACGGAGAAAACCTATCTCTGTTATTGTTCTTGTTTTTGGACCCTTCCCACGAAGAATGCTTCGAAAACTTGTTGTTGCTATCTCTGTCTACCGGAGCCCCATTAGTGGACACCTCTTTTGCTTCGATCCAAGTATATGTCTTTTCCGTTAACCCTTTCGTAAGTTGTCGGAAGGTCAGTGGACAAGAATTCCACCAAACTCCGATTTCGAAGACCATGTACGAAACCTGAAATACGCTGATCTTCATGAAGACCCAAAATCGCAAAGTCTCATCAGTGTACCTAGTAACGAAGGCCCTTGTGCTATCTTTTCTTTTTGTTTGATGTTTTGCACCGTTAAATGAGTCCTCGTGAACTTCTTTTGCTGATAGAAATGTGACCGGAACTTAGCCTTTAAAGATCATCAAGATTGACGATGCTGCCGGGCTTTTGCCCATTCCACCATGATGATGTACCCTCCGAACGGGTCGAAGGACTCCCCTTCGAGCTGTAGAAAGCCCTCCCTTCGGAGGCCCAGGTTAATCTCCTAACACGTTTCATTGGCTAAAACCATTCGCCTGCGAACTGGTTACCATGTGGGAATCCGCCAATCGAAGCCCTAAGCCCTTCGAGGTATTCCTATCGAAGGAACTAGCACGAAGGACCATTCTGACCTGGTCAAACCCACGTCTCCTCTTCCCCTTGGCTTTCCCGCCAAAACAGAGAACGTGGGCTACAAAGCCCTAGCGGTTACCACAAAATCATGGGACGCCCCCATGATATCCGTACAATGTGCAACCGCCCACTATGTCCTATTTCTCCCCTATAAATAGCATAGTCGGGCATGAACAATGTAAGTTAACTTCATCTTGTCATTTACAACCTACTCAAACGATTACACATACTTACTCGCACGCCGGAGGTGGTTCGCAGGGTCCAACCCCTGCGCAATCACTTAACGTAGTGTTTCGGTATTTCTTATTTTCAGGTTAAGAACAAGCTTGGCGCAATCTCAACACCCCATTATTCCTTTGATCATCATCGAAGGCTTGGTTGTGCAATTATTTGTTCAATCAGTGGCGCCATCCGTGGGACCGCTACAATTGGTCTCGTTAATTTCGAGCTTATAACCAACCAACCACTTTCACTATTATTCCGGCATGGATCAAGGGAGAGAAGATACTCCCCCACCGGGTTTCTCAACCTTGGCACCAATACCAATCAACGACACTAACAACCTTCCCCCAATAACCGCTTCCACTTTCACAACACGTTCTCACCCAGAAACCACAACCAACAATCATGCTTCGACATCAGCCAATCCCGAACCAGTCATTAGCCCAGCCTTTGTCGAAGCCAACCACGAAGTGTTGGAATCCCTCTTGAGGGCTCGTAACAGGCAAGTCAGGAATGCTGAGGTGCGAAGGGAGTTGGAATACTCGAGTGATGAGTATGATGAAGAAATGGAGATGGAACCTAGGCCTCCGACCCAAGGACCAACCCTATCGGCCCTAAGAATTGGGTCTCCAGTCGGTCGAAGGCTAAGCAAAAGATCCGTTGGTTTCGAAGGAGTCCCCGAGAGGGCTCCGACAAGAAGGGAAGGGGCGGTTACCGAAGGCTCTAACGGTAGGAGCCAGCGAAGGGAAGAAGTGGGGGTGACTTTGCCTCCATTGCTAGCAGCTCATCTTGGAAGGACTGAAGCTGGGGTTCCGTTGCAGCCTTCTCACGCATCAGGCGTAGAAGGCAATCCGCCTACAATTAATATGGGAGGAAATCTTCCTCCCAATGGTATGTACCCCTCGTTCCAAACTCAGTCTTATCCTCAAAATTTATATCCTCCAGTAAATGGACAGCCTAATAACCCAAGCTTTCCCCAAACTTATGGGAGCATGCCCTTCGGGCATCCTATGGCGTACCCTCCGTACGCCATGGGAAACGGTTACCCGTTTGCCATGAATACACCTTATCAGTCCTACCCAAGCCAAACTCCTATGGGAATACCCCCGAACAACAATCCATATAATACTGTTCCCATGTATGCACCACCTTATAACTGTCTATACTCAGACCCTATCGGTTCAGCTACACCCTTCGTTAGGTGGGTCGAAGATTACCCATTTCCTAATGGGTTGAAAATGCCTTCGCACGTTGGGACTTATGATGGGAAGGGGGATCCGGACAATTTCTTACATTTGTTCAAAGGGGCTATCAAAATGCAAAAATGGGTTATGCCAGTGGCCTGTCATATGTTTACATACACCCTACGGGACTCTGCTCGTATCTGGTGGAATGGACAAAAGCCCGGCAGCATCGTCAATCTTGATGATCTTAAGGCTAAGTTCCGGTCACATTTCAGTCAGCAAAAGAAGTTTACGAGGACTCATTTAACGGTACACAACATCAAACAAAAAGAAAACAAAAGCACAAGGGCCTTCGTTACTAGGTACACCAATGAGACTTTGCAGATTTTGGGTCTTCATGAAGATCAGCGTATTTCAGGTTTCGTACATGGTCTTCGAAATCGGAGTTTGGTGGAATTCTTGTCCACTGACCTTCCGACAACTTACAAAGGGTTAATGGAAAAGACATATACTTGGATCGAAGAAAAAGAGGTGTCCACTAATGGGGCTCCGGTAGACAGAAATAGCAACAACAAGTTTTCAAAGCATTCTTCGTGGGAATGGTCCAAAAACAAGAACAAGAACAGAGATAGGCTTTCTCCATACAACAAAGGCCCCAACCATGGTTTGCTAAGCAGTCTAACGAAGTCTCCAAAGTAAATACTTGCTACGGAGAGGGCTGCCAAGGCTTTCGAAGCACCCCCTCGTATGACAAGTAAGGGCAAAAACAGGGATACCAGCAAGTACTGTCACTTCCACGAAGACAATGGCCATGACACGAACAGTTGTAGAGAGCTGAAGAAACAGATAGAGGAAGCTGTGAAGTCCGGGCAATTGGCACATTTGGTGAAGGGTATAAAGAAAGGCAAAGAAAAGATGACCGACACTCAAATGGCCAAAGATAGTAACCCTAACGAAGCCCCCATACTAATGATACATAGGGGCGAAACCACTTCAAAAAGGAAATTACCAGAGCCGGAAGCGAGCGAGATAAGGGAAATAGCATTTTCTCCTATCACAGGCAGGATCCCTTGGAATGATCCAGTAGTTATCAAAGTCCTCATTTTTCGCCAAGAAGTAAGCGGAGCTTACATGGGCTGCGAAAGCCCTTGTGAAGTCATATATGACCATTGCTTTCGAAAACTCAAGCCTTCGGTCTGGTCTCAAAGGGTTGACTCAAAGATGCCTTTAGTAGGGTTTTCTGGTGAACGTTCGTGGCCTCTCGGAGAAGTTCCGTTGGAAATAACAATTGGAGAAGGCAAGCTCGCAAGGACAGAAACCCTCATGTTCACTATCGTAAGGTCCAACTCTCCTTACAACTTGTTGATAGGAAGGACCGCCATGCAAAAGATGGGTATCGTAGTTTCCACTATACATGCAGCGGTGAAATTCCACACGCCCTACGGAATAGGGACTATACTTTCTGAGCACAACCCGAAGGTTAGCAAGAAAAGCAGGGAAGGTCCTAAAGAACTTCCGAAGGATACTCTCAGTGGTGCGGATGTTGAAAAAGATATCGTAACAAATAGGCATCACACAGGACGAAGGGTGGTAGACGAAAAGCAACCAACTAAGCAAGGAATCAAGGCCAACCCTTCGAAGTTCAAAGCAAGTGTTGATCTACCAACTCCGAGGTCATTAACAAGGCGTGATAGTCCAAGCTCCATCAGAAGTCAGACATCTGCAGAAGCTCTCAACGAAACACCTTCCGGGCACAACCAAAATGGAGAAACACCCCCGACAGCAACGGAGGGGTGGAAATTATACACCGACGGAGCCTCAAGCTCCGATGGTTTCGGAACAGGATTAATCCTGACCAATCCGGAGGGAAAGGAGTACAGTTATGCACTACGTTTTGAATTCAAGACCACAAAGAATGAAGCAGAGTATGAAGCCTTGCTGGCTGGCCTTCGACTTGCAAAGGGCATGGAGGTTCACGACCTCTCCGTCTTTGTAGGCTCGCTTTCAATCACTAGCCAAATCAAGGGTTCTTACAGAGCAAGGCAGCCAATAATTAAGAAATATTTTGATGAAGTTAAAAAGCTCCTTCAGGGTTTCGAACGATATAAAGTAACAAATGTCCGCAGAAGCCATAACAAAAAGGCGGAAGCCCTAATCAGATTAGCGTCGACTGCTTTAGCTCATCTACCCAACTGATGGTCAGTCGGAGAGGACCATTCAGACTTTGGAAGACATGTTACGATCTTGTGCTTTGGAATGGACTGGTAGTTGGGACGAGTATTTATGTTTGGTGGAGTTTGCGTATAATAACAGTTGGCATGCTAGTATTCGGATGGCTCCTTTCGAGATGTTATATGGGCGCAAGTGTAGAGCGCCGGTTTGTTGGAATGAAGTAGGGGAGCGTATTATTGAGGGTCCGGAGTTGGTTCGGGACACCAACGAAAAGGTAGCTGTTGCTAGGGAAAAGTTAAAGGAGGCCCGTGCTCGTCAGAAGAGCTATGCTGACAAGCACCGTCGTGACCTAGAGTTTAATGTTGGTGACCGAGTATTTCTGAAAGTATCTCCTTTCCGCGGGGTTAAACGTTTTGGAATTAAGGGCAAGTTGAGTCCTCGGTTTATTGGTCCCTTTGAAATTCTGGAGCGTATTGGGGAGGTTTCTTATCGTCTGGCTCTACCTCCTCAGCTATCTCATGTGCATAATGTTTTCCATGTATCTCTTCTGAGGGGATACAATTATCACCCATTGCATGTGGTGTCTTATCCACTTGATCAGATTCAGCCGGATATGTCTTTATCCGAAGAGCCGGAGGCTATTCTGGACCGGCAAGAGCGGGTCATGAGGAATAAAGTCATTCCATTCGTAAAAGTTCTTTGGAAGAATCACCCAGAGCGCGAGGCTACCTGGGAAACTGAAGAATCGATTCGTGCTAGTTATCCTCACTTTGTATTCTGATCTGGTATGTCTTTGTCTTGTCTTCCGTTTCATTTCATCTGTACTTCTTTGCAAATTTCGAGGACGAAATTTTTCTGTTAGAGGGGAAGAAGTTGTAACACCTAAAAATCCAAAACGTGTAAAATGACCAAATTGCCCTTACAAGTTATAAAATTATTTAAAAGTTTATAAAGTACCGAATCGATCCCAAACTTCTGGAAAAGATCAAGATATGATGCAAAATAATTTTGACAACTTCGATTAATATTTATACAAGTTACGAAATTACCAAAATACCCTTGGATGAACCGAATGGGATAAAGAGCAATTATTTAGATTTTAAAAGGTAATAATAATGCACTTAAATGAGAAAATAAATCACATTGATTTGCCATAACAATTTCCGTGATTTTTGGGCTGTTTTCCTCCCCTTTGACGCGCCTAGGCTCCCCAATATAATTAATCTCATCAAACCCTAATTATCCTATTTGCCGACTAAAAGAAAAACACACTAAAATACATTGCTATCTCATTTTATTTTCTGGGGTTCAAAGAACATTTTTCTGGTGTTGTTCGTGGTCTAAGGAAGATTAGAAAATTCGGTTTTGGTCGTGGGTCTCGTTCATTTGATCGCTAGCTATTATTTTACATTCGATAGGTATAAATTCCAAACCTATTCATACGGCTATCTAAAATTCTTTTATCAATTTTCTCATGTTCCTTACGTCATGTATGCTCTGTATAAAATTGCTCTAAGGTCCTGGAGGTCGAGGTTGATCGCTAGGGATTTTTGGTTCTCAAATCCATTCGCTAAGGTGTAAATCTGTTTTGGCTCGTTCACACGTTCATCTGTTGAGTTGGTATTTTTCCTATGATCTATCAACCTCATATAACTCAGATAAAATATGAAATTCGATGCATGCAACCTAAAACAAATCGCTTGAATTAAAATGACTAAAATACGTATAAAACATGATATATTGTATGCGAATTTTTCTGATGTTGTAACCATTTTTCCTGGACTGTATGCGACCCATGTGACCTGGGAAAAATAAGAATTTGAATATTAGAAACTGGGTTTGATCGTGGCTTAATTTTGTTTATATCGCTAAAATGGAAAGATTGGATCGATTGAATAAAAACCCTAAGTTCGATTAGGGTTAAGTTTGGGTATTTTCTGGGATTAAGTAATGCAGTAAAATGATATGCTAATGATTGATAAATGATTGGTTCATGTTTTTGCTAAGTGACTTAGGGTTTTTGAATTGTATATATGCGAATGGAATTTTAAAAAAACTATAGGGTGCATTCGGTAATTTCTGAAACTTATGGGTCACTTTTGTAAGGTGTATTAATCTGTGACAAATGTGAATAAAATATAAAATGATGGGTCTTTGTGTAAATATAAGACGTAGAAGATTTAAATTGTAAATATTGGAAAGTATATAAATCGAATTGAATTTATTTAAAATAGGAGGACTTGTTTTGTAATTTTGGGAAACCTGTGGTCATTCGTATAAAAATATTTATGAGGGACTTGATGTGTAACTTTGGGTATTAAATGGATTTAAAGTGTAAATGTAATAAATACATGATCGAATTGTAGTTTATTTTTATTAAAGGACTAAATGTGTAAAATATGGAAAGTTGTGGACCAATTCGTACAACATGTAGAATATGGGTTACATTCGGTAATTTGATAAAGTTAAGGGTTTGTTGTGTTAATATGGTCATGAAAGGAGTTTAAATGTAAAATCTTGTAATATAAGGTCTAATGTGTAATTTATGTAACTTAAGTGTGTAAAGTGTAATATTGGTAAACTTGAAGGACTGAAATCGTTAACTTGATAAATATGGAATCAAAACAGATTAATTGTAATATTTTCATGTTTGATCTTTAACTTTGGTTTAATTACAATCAAAACCTTAATTTATGTAAAGTTATCTTATTTACCCCTAAACTATAGTAATTTGCTAAAACATACCTTATGTCCATAATATTGTTCTATAATAACTTAATCTAATCCCTAATGTCTAAAACTTTCTAACTAAGGAAACTTACTAAATTTGGAAATCTGCTTAAAAGGGAAAGTTACTTAAAATGGAAAGTCAGTTAAAACCTATTGTAATACTCTTCTACTCTCTTAGGTGTGAAGAAGGAGAGGTCCTGAGCCTGTCAGTGTTTGCTATTTCTGGTTTTGTTTTGCTTTGCAATAAGGTACAGATACTCTGCCCTTCTTCAGTAAGGGTGTCCTATCTCATTGATATAATTCTGATTCTGATTCGTTTAAGATTACACAAAGCCATTGCTATGATCCCTTTTATTATGAACCTTTCTGATTACACTCTGATTTGGACCTTTGGTATTTCATCTGATATATCTGTTATGAACCATCTGTTATGGACCATCTGATTTGACCTTTGATATATGACCCTCTGATTATGATATGATATCTGACTCTTAGTTTGATACCCGAGCTATTTCACTAGGCATGGGGGTTCCATGTCCGTGTCATTGATGCACCAATGGCATGACTCTAGGGCGGTAGAGTGATGTTCCGCCACGTCCCCATTCTAATTATGATATGCGCATTACTTTGATTATGGATTATATATGTTTCTGGGGGGGGCGTATGGATGCATCCTAGATCTTTTCTGTTTAGTGGATTTAACTATATATGATATGCTTTCTGTTCTGGTGTCTGGTACTGTGTGCAATACATGCCTTTCACATTTATCTGGGAGCTGATCACTCCATTTGATACATGAGGACACCCCTCATATTATCTGGTTACTTAAGAGGCATCCCCTCTAGATTATGATGGTTACTATCTGATATGTTCTGGGCTCGTGGTGGATGACTATCCTATTCTTCTTTTATATTTTCTGTCTCTTTGTTTATACTACATGATATTCCCCGTGCACCATATTTCAGTTCTGTTTCATTATTATTGCTTTGTATATGTATCTGTTCACTGGGCTTTTTAAGCTCAGCCGTACGTTTTCTTTTCATGTACGGCAGGTATTTAAGCTAGGAAGCTGGGTTTGGCTTTGGGATAAGAGCAACTTGTGTGAAGCTTAGACCTTAGACATTCTAGTTACGCCATTTGGATTCTGTTTCTGTTATGCCATTGTTTAGGCATCTTGGATTTATGTACTTCGGTTTATTTCTGTTTTGGACATAAGTTATGTCGACTTATTTCCCTTTGATCATTAATGTTATGGACTTATGATGCTTTGGATTTAATGCTTGAAATCTGATATGAAGCCATTGTAGTGATATCTTTACCCTTGCCGGGTTGGGGTGTTACAATTTATGGTATCAGAGACAGGTTATCCGAAACCCTTAGAGCTTAGGCTCGTGACCTGTGAGGATTGGGTAGAAATTAGGTTTCCTTTCGCGCACTCTTTTTCTGCTTTGATCTGTCATATATTCTTGATCTGCTCTGTCATATTCTATCTGAATTGCTAATCCTTTTTGTAATCGTTCAGATGGTGAACACGCGCTTTAATGAGTATGATGCTCCAAATTTCGAAGCCATGATTGCTGAGGCTTTGAAAAACGTCCTCCCTAACCTTTCTGCTCAGGTGGTGACCGAGGTCACCAACAACATCCGTAATGGGGCAGGTTCTTCTGGAGGTGGTGGTGGCGGTGCTCCACCCGCTGCTCCACCGGTCGGTATTCATGTATGGATAGAGAGGTTCAACAAGCTTAAGCCTCTCTCTTTTAGGTCCGTTGCTACTCCCCATGAGGCGGAGGACTGGATTACGCATGTGGAGAAATTGTTTCGGGTTCTCGGATGTGCTGACGAGTTTAAAACTCGTTTGGCTACATTCAAGCTGGAGGGTGACGCTCAGAACTGGTGGACTGCCCTCGTGCAGGTAAAGGGGGATGATTTTGCTGAGACTTGTTCGTGGGCAGAGTTCATTGAGGTGTTTTATAAGCAGTACATTCCTATGGCAGAACAGCAGAGGTATGAGAGGGAATACGGGTCGATTCGTCAGGGTGATCATGAGTCTTCAGGAGACTTTATGCAGCGATTCTTACGTCTGGCTAGTTTCGTTGGGCCAGAGGTTACTGGGGATTCTTTTCGACAGGCTCGTCATTTCAAGTGGGCTCTTAAGAGATGGGTGTTAGACCGGATTGTTAACACTCCATTTGAGGATGTGGCTAGTGTTCAGGATGCCGCGCGTAACATTGAGTTGCTGCATGCGGACAGGGGATCTAATAAACGTGATAGGGATGGCAACAGGGTTGATACTCGGGGTCATGGTCGTCAGGACCAGAGACAGGATTTTCGGGGTCGTCAGGACCATGGACAGGATCAGCGGGGTCGCCAGGACCGAGGTGGTGATTATAGGCGACAGGATTCTAGGAACCAGGGCCGACAGGATTATGGTCGGTATGGTGGTGACCGTCAGGGTCAGGGTGATAATAGCAGGCGTAGGGATTCTCAGCAGTATCAGCAGTCGGGATCGTCAGGTCAGAAGAAGGCTGTGGAGACTCTACCTCCTCCTCCTATATGTACGACATGTGGGAAACCACATCCAGGTCCTTGTTATAAAGCTTCTGGTGGCTGTTTTTCGTGTGGCTCTACTCATCACAGGATCAAAGATTGCCCCAAGAAGAACCCTATCGTGCCAGTAAACACGACTAGGCCAGCTCCCACCATGGGCCGAGTTTATGCTACTACTCGGGATCAGGCGGCCAACACCTCAGGTACCATTACTGGCATACTTTATATTGGAGATCGTACGGCTTTCGTATTGTTTGACACCGGTGCTACTCATTCTATTATATCTGAAAACTTTGCTAAGAAACTTAATCTGAAACCAAAACCATTAATAAATCGTATATCAATCGCAACCCCAATGAAAACCCAAGTGATTATTGATCATGAATATGTGAACTGCCCTCTATGTTTCGATGATTGTGTCCGTCCGGCAAATCTGCTTCCCATTGTTATGTTCGATTTTGATGCGATTCTGGGCATGGATTGGTTGGCTGATCACAAGGCTACCATCGATTGTTATGCCCGTAAGGTGATCTTTGGCGATATTCATCATCCTGACTTCGTTTATCATGGTTCCCAGCCTCTGAAATCTGTTAAAATTATTTCTGCCATGAAAGCACGAACTCTGATATCTCATGGTTGCCAAGGCTATTTGGCTTCTGTTAAAGATTCATCTGTAGAAAGTCCTGATGTTGCTAGCGTTCCCATTGTTCGGGAGTTTGCTGATGTTTTTCCTGATGAACTTCCTGGTCTTCCTCCGGCTAGAGAAGTTGAATTTTCTATTGATCTGATTCCCGGTGCCGAACCTATTTCTAAGGCTCCGTATCGGATGGCGCCTGTTGAGTTAAAGGAATTAAAGGAACAATTGGAAGAACTATTGGAGAACGGTTTTATTCGGCCTAGTGTTTCGCCCTGGGGTGCTCCGGTTCTTTTTGTGAAGAAGAAGGATGGGTCTATGCGGTTGTGCATTGACTATCGTGAGTTGAATCGTATTACCATTCGTAACCGTTATCCGCTTCCTCGCATTGATGACTTGTTTGATCAATTGCAAGGAGCCAAGGTGTTCTCTAAAATCGACTTGCGATCTGGTTATCACCAACTGCGAGTTAAAGAGCAGGATGTCTCTAAGACTGCTTTCCGTACCCGCTATGGACACTATGAGTTTCTGGTTATGCCTTTTGGCCTAACAAATGCTCCTGCTGTGTTTATGGATTTGATGAACCGGGTCTTTCATGAATTTCTTGATAAGTTCGTCATTGTTTTCATTGATGATATTCTGGTGTATTCTAAATCGTCTGAGGAGTACGAGCAGCATTTGCGTATTGTTCTGGGTATTCTGAGGCAGCAGATATTGTTCGCGAAATTTTCTAAGTGTGAGTTCTGGCTTAACCAAGTCGCTTTCCTTGGTCATATCGTGTCTGCAGAGGGTATCACTATGGATCCCGCTAAGGTTGAGGCTATCACCAAGTGGCCGAGACCTACCACGGTGACTGAAATTCGGAGTTTTCTGGGTTTAGCTGGTTACTACCGGCGTTTTGTTGAAGGGTTTTCTAAGTTAGCTTTGCCTTTGACTCAGTTGATGCGGAAGGGTGAAAAGTTTGTATGGACTGATGAGCGTGAGCAGAGTTTTGAAGAGTTGAAAAGGTGATTAGTGTCTGCACCTATTCTGACCTTACCGTCTGGTTCTGGAGGTTTCCAGATCTATAGCGATGCGTCTAAGAAGGGTTTAGGCTGTGTGCTTATGCAACACGGCAAAGTTATTGCCTATGCTTCTCGGCAATTGAAACCCTATGAAGAAAATTATCCAACTCATGATCTGGAATTAGCAGCGGTTGTTTTCGCATTAAAAATCTGGAGACATTACTTGTATGGTGAATCGTGTGATATCTTCACCGATCACAAGAGTCTCAAATACATCTTTACTCAGAAGGAGCTTAATATGAGGCAGAGGAGATGGTTAGAACTTCTAAAAGATTACGACACGAACATCCAGTATCATCCAGGCAAGGCTAATGTGGTTGCTGATGCACTTAGTCGTAAGTCTGGGATGATTGCTAGTTTGGAGATTGATCCGCATGTTCTTAAGGATTTGGAGCGTTTGGATGTCGAGTTGTGTGTTCGGCGTGACGTTGGTTACTGGGCTAGTTTAAAAATTGAGTCGAATCTGATGTTGCGTATTAAAGAGGCTCAGAAGGATGATGGTGAACTCTGGGCTATTGTTCAAAATATTGAGGAGGGTAAGCAAACTGAGTTTAGAGTTGATGATAACGGAGTTGTTTGGTATGAGGATCGTTTATGCGTGCCTAATGATTCTGACTTGCGTGAGGCTGTTTTGACTGAGGCTCACAGTTCTCCTTTCTCTATACATCCTGGTTCTACCAAGATGTATCGGGATCTAAAGCAGCATTTCTGGTGGAACGGTATGAAGCAAGATGTGGCGTTATTTGTTGCTAGATGTATGACCTGCCAGCAAGTTAAGATTGAGCATCAGCGAGCTAGTGGTCTGTTACAGCCTCTGGAGATTCCTACTTGGAAGTGGGATGAGATCTCCATGGATTTCGTTTCTGGTTTGCCTTTGACTCGTAAAAGACATGATGCGATTTGGGTGGTCGTTGATCGACTAACTAAATCTGCTCATTTCTTACCTATCCGTATGACCTATAGTATCAGTAAATTGGCGGAGATCTTTCAGCAGGAGATTGTCAGATTGCAAGGTATGCCTTCATCTATTGTTTCTGATCGTGATCCTCGTTTCACTTCACGTTTCTGGAAGGGACTTCATAAGTCTTGGGGCGCTCGCCTTAAGTTTAGTACCGCTTTTCATCCCCAAACTGATGGTCAGTCGGAGAGGACCATTCAGACTTTGGAAGACATGTTACGATCTTGTGCTTTGGAATGGACTGGTAGTTGGGACGAGTATTTATGTTTGGTGGAGTTTGCGTATAATAACAGTTGGCATGCTAGTATTCGGATGGCTCCTTTCGAGATGTTATATAGGCGCAAGTGTAGAGCGCCGGTTTGTTGGAATGAAGTAGGGGAGCGTATTATTGAGGGTCCGGAGTTGGTTCGGGACACCAACGAAAAGGTAGCTGTTGCTAGGGAAAAGTTAAAGGAGGCCCGTGCTCGTCAGAAGAGCTATGCTGACAAGCACCGTCGTGACCTAGAGTTTAATGTTGGTGACCGAGTATTTCTGAAAGTATCTCCTTTCCGCGGGGTTAAACGTTTTGGAATTAAGGGCAAGTTGAGTCCTCGGTTTATTGGTCCCTTTGAAATTCTGGAGCGTATTGGGGAGGTTTCTTATCGTCTGGCTCTACCTCCTCAGCTATCTCATGTGCATAATGTTTTCCATGTATCTCTTCTGAGGGGATACAATTATCACCCATTGCATGTGGTGTCTTATCCACTTGATCAGATTCAGCCGGATATGTCTTTATCCGAAGAGCCGGAGGCTATTCTGGACCGGCAAGAGCGGGTCATGAGGAATAAAGTCATTCCATTCGTAAAAGTTCTTTGGAAGAATCACCCAGAGCGCGAGGCTACCTAGGAAACTGAAGAATCGATTCGTGCTAGTTATCCTCACTTTGTATTCTGATCTGGTATGTCTTTGTCTTGTCTTCCGTTTCATTTCATCTGTACTTCTTTACAAATTTCGAGGACGAAATTTTTCTGTTAGAGGGGAAGAAGTTGTAACACCTAAAAATCCAAAACGTGTAAAATGACCAAATTGCCCTTACAAGTTATAAAATTATTTAAAAGTTTATAAAGTACCGAATCGATCCCAAACTTCTGGAAAAGATCAAGATATGATGCAAAATAATTTTGACAACTTCGATTAATATTTATACAAGTTACGAAATTACCAAAATACCCTTGGATGAACCGAATGGGATAAAGAGCAATTATTTAGATTTTAAAAGGTAATAATAATGCACTTAAATGAGAAAATAAATCACATTGATTTGCCATAACAATTTCCGTGATTTTTGGGCTGTTTTCCTCCCCTTTGACGCGCCTAGGCTCCCCAATATAATTAATCTCATCAAACCCTAATTATCCTATTTGCCGACTAAAAGAAAAACACACTAAAATACATTGCTATCTCATCCGATTTTCTGGGGTTCAAAGAACATTTTTCTGGTGTTGTTCGTGGTCTAAGGAAGATTAGAAAATTCGGTTTTGGTCGTGGGTCTCGTTCATTTGATCGCTAGCTATTATTTTACATTCGATAGGTATAAATTCCAAACCTATTCATACGGCTATCTAAAATTCTTTTATCAATTTTCTCATGTTCCTTACGTCATGTATGCTCTGAATAAAATTGCTCTAAGGTCCTGGAGGTCGAGGTTGATCGCTAGGGATTTTTGGTTCTCAAATCCATTCGCTAAGGTGTAAATCTGTTTTGGCTCGTTCACACGTTCATCTGTTGAGTTGGTATTTTTCCTATGATCTATCAACCTCATATAACTCAGATAAAATATGAAATTCGATGCATGCAACCTAAAACAAATCGCTTGAATTAAAATGACTAAAATACGTATAAAACATGATATATTGTATGCGAATTTTTCTGATGTTGTAACCATTTTTCCTGGACTGTATACGACCCATGTGACCTGGGAAAAATAAGAATTTGAATATTAGAAACTGGGTTTGATCGTGGCTTAATTTTGTTTATATCGCTAAAATGGAAAAGATTGGATCGATTGAATAAAAACCCTAAGTTCGATTAGGGTTAAGTTTGGGTATTTTCTGGGATTAAGTAATGCAGTAAAATGATATGATAATGATTGATAAATGATTGGTTCATGTTTTTGCTAAGTGACTTAGGGTTTTTGAATTGTATATATGCGAATGGAATTTTAAAAAAACTATAGGGTGCATTCGGTAATCTCTAAAACTTATGGGTCACTTTTGTAAGGTGTATTAATCTGTGACAAATGTGAATAAAATATAAAATGTTGGGTCTTTGTGTAAATATAAGACGTAGAAGATTTAAATTGTAAATATTGGAAAGTATATAAATCGAATTGAATTTATTTAAAATAAGAGGACCTGTTTTGTAATTTTGGGAAACCTGTGGTCATTCGTATAAAAATATTTATGAGGGACTTGATGTGTAACTTTGGGTATTAAATGTATTTAAAGTGTAAATGTAATAAATACATGATCGAATTGTAGTTTATTTTTATTAAAGGACTAAATGTGTAAAATATGGAAAGTTGTGGACCAATTCGTACAACATGTAGAATATGGGTTACATTCGGTAATTTGATAAAGTTAAGGGTTTGTTGTGTTAATATGGTCATGAAAGGAGTTTAAATGTAAAATCTTGTAATATAAGGTCTAATGTGTAATTTATGTAACTTAAGTGTGTAAAGTGTAATATTGGTAAACTTGAAGGACTGAAATCGTTAACTTGATAAATATGGAATCAAAACAGATTAATTGTAATATTTTCATGTTTGATCTTTAACTTTGGTTTAATTACAATCAAAACCTTAATTTATGAAAAGTTATCTTATTTACCCCTAAACTATAGTAATTTGCTAAAACATACCTTATGTCCATAATATTGTTCTATAATGACTTAACCTAATCCCTAATGTCTAAATCTTTCTAACTAAGGAAACTTACTAAATTTGGAAATCTGCTTAAAAGGGAAAGTTACTTAAAATGGAAAGTCAGTTAAAACCTATTGTAATACTCTTCTACTCTCTTAGGTGTGAAGAAGGAGAGGTCCTGAGCCTGTCAGTGTTTGCTATTTCTGGTTTTGTTTTGCTTTGCAATAAGGTACAGATACTCTGCCCTTCTTCAGTAAGGGTGTCCTATCTCATTGATATGATTCTGATTCTGATTCGTTTAAGATTACACAAAGCCATTGCTATGATCCCTTTTATTATGAACCTTTCTGATTACACTCTGATTTGGACCTTTGGTATTTCATCTGATATATCTGTTATGAACCATCTGTTATGGACCATCTGATTTGACCTTTGATATATGACCCTCTGATTATGATATGATATCTGACTCTTAGTTTGATACCCGAGCCATTTCACTAGGCATGGGGGTTCCATGTCCGTGTCATTGATGCACCAATGGCATGACTCTAGGGCGGTAGAGTGATGTTCCGCCACGTCCCCATTCTAATTATGATATGTGCATTACTTTGATTATGGATTATATATGTTTCTGGGGGGGGGGGGCGTATGGATGCATCCTAGATCTGTTCTGTTTAGTGGATTTAACTATATATGATATGATTTCTATTCTGGTGTCTGGTACTGTGTGCAATACATGCCTTTCACATTTATCTGGGAGCTGATCACTCCATTTGATACATGAGGACACCCCTCATATTATCTGGTTACTTAAGAGGCATCCCCTCTAGATTATGATGGTTACTATCTGATATGTTCTGGGCTCGTGGTGGATGACTATCCTATTCTTCTTTTATATTTTCTATCTCTTTGTTTATACTTCATGATATTCCCCGTGCACCATATTTCAGTTCTGTTTCATTATTATTGCTTTGTATATGTATCTGTTCACTGGGCTTTTTAAGCTCAGCCATACGTTTTCTTTTCATGTACGGCAGGTATTTAAGCTAGGAAGCTGGGTTTGGCTTTGGGATGAGAGCAACTTGTGTGAAGCTTAGACCTTAGACATTCTAGTTATGCCATTTGGATTCTGTTTTTGTTATGCCATTGTTTAGGCATCTTGGATTTATGTACTTCGGTTTATTTCTGTTTTGGACATAAGTTATGTCGACTTATTTCCCTTTGATCATTAATGTTATGGACTTATGATGCTTTGGATTTAATGCTTGAAATCTGATATGAAGCCATTGTTGTGATATCTTTACCCTTGCCGGGTTGGGTAGTTACAAAAGGCGTCTTTCATCTCCTTGGCTTCGTTGCATAGAGTTAAAGCATGCTTCGAGCATTCTCTACAATGCTCACGAAGAATTTTGTGGAAGACACACAAGCCCTAGAGCCATCGCCTCAAAAGTAACAAGGTGGGGTTATTACTGGCCATCCATGATAGAAGACGCAAGGGAAGTAATCAAAACATGCAAGGTATGTCAGACACACTCCAAAGCTCAAAAACCATTAGAGTATGAGGCGTCTTCTACCATGACAGTAAGGCCTTTCGGCCAATGAGGCGTCAGCATAATCAGACCCCTATCAGTAGCTACCGGAGGGATACAATTCTTGGTCATAGCCATCGACCATTTCACCAAATGGGTCGAGGCCAAGCCTTTGGCATCAACAAAAGGAAAAGATGTGGAAGAGTTTATGTGGGAACACATAATTTTCAGATTCGGAATCCCACAAGTCATCACCTCTTATGAAGGGAAACACTTTGCCGAAGGAGTGTTCCCCTCTTTCTGCAAAAGCCTAAATGTGAAGCAAAGGTTCATTTGTGTTGACAAGGATATTTTCGTCGAAATCGAGATAAAGCTAGGGCAATATCAGCATAAGTGGGCAGACAAACTACCCAAAGTCTTGAGGGCATATAAGAATTTGTCCTTCGAATGAAAGCAAGCGAAGCCAAGTCAAAGAGCCCAGCGTCAAAAAATGTTGTGGCAACAAGGCATACTAGCTCGAAGGGCAGAAAAAAAAATGTCGTGAACAAGTTTGGACATGACATCAACTCTCGTAAGTTTTACATATAAAAACTTACCTCCTTTAAAGCACTTAGTTGTTTTTTCAATTTCATGTAACGCACTCTTCTCACATGGGAAAGAAGCATTAATGGTAGGCGTCGTAGTGTTCATTTCTACAAATGATGTAATCCTCCCTACCCACTTAATGATATAACATGTTTCCCTCAAAATCTCTTGTTTCGTTTTATACAACATAGATTTGTTCAGCCAAGTACTTTACAAGTTTCAATGTCGAAGGATGAAGCAAGGCACATGTCTTCTATAACAATAACATCCATTACAATTCACATTAACTTTACTATGAAGTCTTAGGGTATTAAAAGCCCTCTGCAACTTAAGGATAAAGACGGAGTGGGTCGCGACCCTCTGTCGCAGTCAAATTATACGATTGCTTAAAATCCTGGTCCAAAATACACACAATAAGGTTATAACCTTAGGTTGTATGTTTACGTTCTTGAAATGAGCGTAAGAGAAGATAAACATGACAATAAAAGTGGGACATATCCCACTAAATTAGCATTAATGAAGACTACGTACAGTCTTAGCTATCATAATCGCAAAAAGGACAATTGTCTAAAGTTATGGGTCGAAGCCCACTAACATGAAAGATAAATTGTTCTAACAGGCACACAGATCATAAATTGTCAAATACAAAGGCACCAGCCTTTAAACATGATAAATTGTTTTAAGAAGGGTACATGTCACCCTTATGGACCAAATTACTGCCAACACGGCAGCCTTTAATTATTCTTGGAAGAGTTGGGACGATCCTGGTGGGTTGCAGACTTAGGTTTCTCAGACAAGGTCCTTCTGGTTGGAGACGGAGGCTGTATGCTCTTTGGCTTTTTAGAGAGGAGATCTTCGATGGAGGCTGAAGGATCTTTGGTTGCTTCGGTAAGGAAGGGGTACACTGCCGTGGTAAATGCGTTACCAGCTTCATCATATTCCCGCACGGAATTCGGACGATAGTATGGTACCTCCGAAAGCACAACTAGTTTTTTTGTTTCAGCAATCTCCTCCAAAGTTGTGCATTTGCCATGGAATATGGCCGCATTTACTAGCTTTCCCACAACCTCCCCCACCTCATCACTATGGTACAACTCCATAGCAATGTAGGGAACAACCTTCGATACAACCTCAGCCCTATCTTTTCTCAGACTTTGGCATTCGAGCTTCAACTTATCAACCTCTTGACAGCGCTTGGCATCCTGCTCCACTAACCTGACCCTCTCAGCCTCCAAACCAAAACATTTAGACTCCAGGGCACTCACCTGGTTCTCATAACCAACAACCTTAGCCTCCTCCAACTTTAGCCTACCACACTCAGCTTGCGATTCCTTAAGCTGCTCCTCAAGACCATCAATCTTGGCTCGCAGAGCCTCGTACCTTGGGTGTTTTTCAAAGTCCGCCATGGATTCGTCACACCTTTTCTCCAACTCAGCATAACTCTTCTCCCTTTCCTTCTCTCTGGCCACAACAACAGCAACCTCCTCCTTCGCCTCCTTGACCTTGTTAAGCAATCACCTTGTACGAAAGCTAAGATGGCTGTCCAGCATTGCTTGCCTGATATAACTTTTGTCATTAAGATCGCAAAGCTTCTCAAGGGACATTTCACTCATTTTACTCCTCCAAGAGGCAGGAGTGATATTCTCAACAAGCAAGCGGCAGGAGAGGGCGTTGGGCAGTTCCTTCGCATCTGGCAACCCTAAAAAAGAGAGATAAATACAATATAAGCCAAATACGCAATATGATGGAAAAGGAAGAGGACTCGAAGAACTTTTACTTACCAGGGATATCATCTTCATCAACCATCCTCTCTGGCGCATACATAATGGCTTTCCCACGAGCTTTTTCTTTTTTTTGTTTGACATTCCTCGATGAGGGAGTAGGAACATTGGGTTTCCTTTTTGGAGCAGTCTTTGCAGCTTTGGCACTGGTACCTTTCCTTGTTCTCACCCTATCAGCAATACCGGAGGACCCTACGATCCTGAGCTGATCACTTCCGGAAGGGGTATCATCAGAGTCACCAACATCCTCCACAAGTTGGGGGGCTTCCTCAGTACCAAGGGGTTTGATTGGGGGAATCACAGCAAGAGGTTTGGGTGGAGAGACATCAACATCGTTATTATTGACAGATATAGAAGGAGATCCCACTCCGTAACTTGTATCCTGAGGATCCTTCGGCATAAAGCTAACTTCTTTGGCACCTCCAGCCACAACAAAGTTTCTGAAAGCCATTTCTGCACAAACAAACGAAAAGGAGATGAATATCAGCAGATAAGTTATTTAAATTATTTAAATAAGATATATACATACTTTTTCCTTCACAAATTATTTCAGGTGATGACGGAGACCCGTCCCAGCTGTCACTTAAACCAGCCATGTAAAATATAGGCTTCGGAAATGTTTGGACGTTAGCAGGGTGGCGTGCGAGACGCTGGTACAAGGGGTCGCTCCTTATCTTATAAGGAAGAGGGTCATTGTACTTCTTCTCATCATACATGTTTGCTTTATCCAACAATGCTGGATACTCAGGAGGTATGATGGTACTCTCAACATAGAAAAACTGTCCTTTCCAGTTTCTAATATTTGAAAAAGGGTTTCGTCACAAGAGCAGGCACATCATGATCACCCCTTTTGGCAATGGTTACCCAATCTCCACCAGGGTAGAGATTCACAAAACCCCTAAGCACCTCCAATGTGGGTTCATAGCCGTACGCTTTACACATTACGATGTAAGTGGTCAACTTGGCAAGACCAAAAGGGTTTAACCTAGAAATATGAACCTGATAGTATTGTAGAAACTCTAAAATCAAGGGATGAATGGGTATCATAAGATTCGATTGAGTGAATGCATGCACATACAAACCAACAAACCCTTCGGGAGCATCGAAAATATTTTGTTTCTTACTACGGAGCATGATTTGGTACTCCGAGGGTATAGGGTAATCAAGCAGGAACTCAGATAGGGCTTGTTTCGACAAGGTACAGGTCTGTTGCCTAATAATTCGCTTAGCGGCCATGCTCATATTAAAAGAATAAAAGATCAAGGAAGGTTTATGGGAATTTTACCTTTTTGTTCCAACGGAAGCACAAGATTGCAGAGCAATATGTATATTTTGGGCGGAGGTAAAAGTATTCTAGGGTTTTACCGTATCAAAGAATAAATACCCATCAAATCTTTAATCATGACCACACACGTGTCTAGTTTGCTATCTATGCGGATTTGAAATTGATTTTAAATTCTGAAAGGACGCTTACTTATACCGAGATAGTAGCAGTGGCAGTCCAAGTGGAGTAATCATGATTAATCCGCATTAAATGCGTGGTTAGTTGAACATTTATTTTCTTTTTTGCATGGTTAGTGTTATACAAGGAGTATAAGGCATGTTCGATTTGTTTTTTGAGTCGATTGCAATTTATACTCGTACGTATATATCACTTTCGACGGGGGGGCTTGATGATGTACCCTCCGAACGGGTCGAAGGATTCCCCTTCGAGCCTGTAGAAAGCCCTCCCTTCGGAGGCCCAGGTTAATCTCCTAAAACGTTTCATTGGTGTAAAACCATTCGCCTGCGAACTGGTTACCATGTGGGAATCCGCCAATCGATGCCCTAAGCCCTTCAGGGTATTCCTATCGAAGGAACTAGCACGAAGGACCATTCTGACCTGGTCAAACCCACGTCTCCTCTTCCCTTTGGCTTTCCCGCCAAAACAGAGATCGTGGGCTACAAAGCCCTAGCGGTTACCACAAAATTATGGGACGCCCCCATGATCTCCGAACAATGTGCAACCGCCCACTATGTCCTATTTCTCCCCTATAAATTGCATAGTCGGGCATGAACAATGTAAGTTAACTTCACTCTTGTCATTTACAACCTACTCAAACGATTACACATACTTACTCGCACGCCGGAGGTGGTTCGCAAGGTCCAACTCCTGCGCAATCACTTAACGTAGTGTTTCGGTATTTCTTATTTTCAGGTTAAGAACAAGCTTGGCGCAATCTCAACACCCCATTATTCCTTTGATCACCATCGAAGGCTTGGTTGTGCAATTATTTGTTCAATCACACCAGATACGAGCAGAATCCCGTAGGGTGTATGTAAACATATGACAGGCCACTGGCATAACCCATTTTTGCATTTTGATAGCTCCTTCAACAAATGTAAGAAATTGTCCGGATCCCGGATCCCCCTTCCCATCATAAGTCCTGACGTGCGATGGCATTTTCAACCCATCAGGCAATGGGTAATCTTCGATCCACCTAACGAAGGGTGTAGCTGAACCCATAGGGTCTGAGTATAGACAGTTATAAGGTGGTGCATACATGGGAACAGTATTATATGGATTGTTGTTCGGGGGTATTCCCTTAGGAGTTTGGCTTGGGTAGGACTGATAAGGTGTATTCATGGCAAACGGGTAACCGTTTCCCATGTTGTACGGAGGGTACGCCATAGGATGCCCGAAGGGCATGCTCCCATAAGTTTGGGGAAAGCTTGGGTTATTAGGCTGTCCATTTACTAGAGGATACAAATTTTGAGGATAAGACTGAGTTTGGAACGAGGGGTACATACCATTGGGAGGAAGATTTACTCCCATATTAATTGTAGGCGGATTGCCTTCTACGCCTGATGCGTGAGAAGGCTGCAACGGAACCTCAACTTTGGTCCTTCCAAGATGAGCTGCTTGCAATGGAGGCAAAGTCACCCCCACTTCTTCCTTTCGCTGGCTCCTACCGTTAGAGCCTTCGGTAACCGCCCCTTCCCTTCTTATCGGAGCCCTCTCGGGGACCCTTTGAAACCAATGGATCTTTTGCTTAGCCTTTGACCGACTGGAGACCCAATTCTTAAGGCCGATAGGGTTGGTCCTTGGGTCGGAGGCCTAGGTTCCATCTTCATTTCTGCATCATACTCATCACTCGAGTATTCCAACTCCCTTCGCACCTCAGCATTCCTGACTTGCCTGTTACAAGCCCTTAAGAGGGATTCCAACACTTCATGGTTGGCTTCGACAAAGGCTGGGCTAATGACCGGTTCGGGATAGGTTGATGTCGAAGCATGATTGTTGGTTGTGGTTTCTGGGTGAGAACGTGTTGTGAAAGTGGAAGCGGTTATTGGGGGAAGGTTGTTAGTGTCGTTGATTGGTATTGGTGCCAAGGTTGAGAAACCCGGTGGGGGAGCATCTTCTCTCCCTTGATCCATGCCGGAATAATAGTGAAAGTGGTTGGTTGGTTATAAGCTCGGAATTAACGAGACCAATTGTAGCGTTCCCACGGATGGCGCCACTGATTGAACAAATAATTGCACAACCAAGCCTTAGATGGTGATCAAAGGAATAATGGGGTGTTGAGATTGCGCCAAGCTTGTTCTTAACCTGAAAATAAGAAATACCGAAACACTACGTTAAGTGATTGCGCAGGGGTTGGACCCTGCGAACCACCTCCGGCGTGGAGTAAGTATGTGTAATCGTTTGAGTAGGTTGTAAATGACAAGAGTGAAGTTAACTTACTTTATTAATGCCTGACTATGCTATTTATAGGGGAGAAATAGGACATAGTGGGCGGTTGCACATTGTTCGGAGATCATGGGTGCGTCCTATGATTTTGTGGTAACCGCTAGGGCTTTGTAGCCCACGATCATTGTTTTGGCGGGAAAGCCAAAGGGAAGAGGAGAGGTGGTTTTGACCAGGTCAGAATGGTCCTTCGTGCTACTTCCTTCGATAGGAATACCCCGAAGGGCTTAGGGCTTCGATTGACGGATTCCCACATGGTAACCAGTTCGCAGGCGAATGGTTTTACGCCAATGAAACGTGTTAGGAGATTAACCTGGGCCTCCGAAGGGAGGGCTTTCTACAGGCTCGAAGGGGAGTCCTTCGACCCGTTAGGAGGGTACATCATCAATTGCCCTTCTAGAAATTTGTCAGAATCCATTGATCGATTCAAGTTTTAAAATACAATATACTTTAAAGTCTTGACTGATGTGGCTTTTGATACCAATTGTGGAAAACTAGAAGGGGGGTTGAATAGTTTACCGGTTTAAAATTTCTTTTAAAAATCTTGTTTTAAAAGTTGGGTATTGGAAACTTTGATTCGAACTCTATGTGTAATCAATCAACACCAATATGAACTACACACTAATCTAACAAATGATAAATAATAAAAGTAAAGAGTAGAGTTGGAAAGATCAAACCGAGACAAAGGATTTATAGTGGTTCGGCTACGAAGCTCTTCTTCGCCCTACTCCACTCCCCGAGTACCACACTCGAGAGTTTCAAACACTATATCAACAACCTCCCTTCAGGCGGAGAAAACCGTACACGTCGCTTATTCTATTTCCGACACTAAGCTAGATGTCGAGTGCTAATCTTAGCTAGCACCAATCTACCAAGGTCCACGTGACCAAACACACAATCCCAATGGCTTCAAGAGATCACCAAGATCTCAACACGATCACAATGATCAACTCACTCTACTAACTTTATCCTAATGACCCTTGATCTTCTTGATCAATCACACAAGCCTAATGGCTTCAAGAGATCACCAAGATCTCAAAACGATCACAATGATCAACTCACTCTACTAACTCTATCCTAATGACCCTTGATCTTCTTGATCAATCACACAAGCCCAATGGCTTCAAGAGATGTTCACTATCTCTTATAAGATCACACTTGATCTTCACTCTCTCTCACACAAAAGATAAATAAACTTGATGTATGCTATGATACAACAAGGTTGTAACAAGTGTTACAAAAACCTAACCACTACAACTGTTGTATCTTCTTGAAGATTTTGAGTTCTTCTCTTGCACTTGGAAGAGGAATGATAACACCTTGTATCTTCTCGGATACTTGTGTTCTTCTCTTGCTAATCAAGAGGAATGAAGAGGATCTCTTGGTGGATGATTGGATCACTCTTAAAACAAAAGAAACTAATCTAAATGATCAAAAAGAAAGAAAGGTGTGAGAGGTTTAAAACCAGAAAGTTTTCTGTGTGAAAGGGTGCCTAAAATCTGTGAAAGGGGTTGATATTTATAGGCAAAGAAAATCTGAACGTTACAGAAAAAATGGTACCGACAGCTCCACTAAACATGCACGCTCCACTAAATTTAGTGGAACCGTGGAGCCGTCCTAGACTAGGACGCTCCAAATTTTGTCTTTTCTGGTGAAAACTTATTTGGGGAAGGTTGGAGCTGATTTTTTTTTGGGGGGGGGGGGGGGGGGGAATAGCTGTTGTGATTTTCAAACATATTTTTCCATTAAAACATTTCTTAATAATTCAAAAATAATTTGTCATGTGTATTTTTGAAAAATGTTTTGTCCATTAAAAATGTGAGCTCTCAAAACCAAAATTTACTTCTTTGATCATTTGTCAAGTTTGTAAATTTGTCTAAGAGTGATTTGCGTAGAAACGGGATCTTCCGATTAAAAACTTGTTTACGTTAATTTTAACGTAACGTGATTACACATTTTGTCATCCTCAAAACGTGAAGTAATCGAAAGATATAAATAACGTTTTTAGAAACATTATTTGCATCAACAAATTTGATTTATTAAAGCTTTTAGGCTCTTACACCCGTATTAGGTTAGTAAAGATGCAATAGTTTTCGATAATGTTACTGTAGTTTCCATTTTCTTTTTTTCACAAGAATGGTGTATTGAGATGGTCGAAACTAATTACGTGTTTCTTATTTTATCACTGAATCTAGAAGTTTAACAAGCTATTTACGTGTTTGGGAAATGGATATATAGATAGTTTGACCAACACTCTAACTGCACATTACGATTAGAACAACATAATAAATTCAAAGCTGACTTTGCAATACCTATGAATTTTTGGAAGTTAAGTTGGTAGCTCTAATGGGTTGAAAATTGAGCGAATCAGAACATCCTTCCCATGTAAGCATTCATTGCAAACAATTGTGAAAAAACCCAAATCGTGTACATATTAATCATTTAGGTGAAAAGTTTCAGGTATTTTATATGTAATTAGAAGTTGAAATTAGAAATTAAACTCTCTACTTTGTAATGATTCGAGATATGAACGCAACATAGATGATAACTAAAATATCACATAATTGGCATCATTAATATATTCTTCGCAATCATAAACAAATATAACAATTAAAATGTATGTCAACCTCACCTTTCTTAAATCCACACCGTTCTTTAAAAAAAAAAAAAAAAAAAAAAAAAAAAAAAAAAACAACTAACAAAATATTACTTAAGCACTCTGTCCTTACAAATGAATTTCCGTTAACAAACACAATCAAATATTAGCTAAGCCACCCGTCCTTAAAAATGAATTTCCGTTAACAAAAACAATCAAAAGAAAAATTAAGTTTTTCCATGCGACACGTGCATTATTAAACAGTATATATAAAAGAGGGAAACACCATAAACAACAAATTAATTATTCACTTACAAATACAAATATAACAATTAAAATGTATGTCAACCTCAACTTTCTTAAATCCACACCGTTCTTAAAAAAAATAAAAACATAAACTAATACCAACAAAATATTACTTAAGCAGTCTGTCTTTACAATTGAATTTTCATTAACAAACACAATCAAATATTAGCTAAGCCACCCGTCCTTAAAAATGAATTTCCGCTAACAAAAAAAATTAAGTTTTTCCATGCAACACGTGGATTATTAAACAGTATATACAAAAGAGAAAAACACCATAAACAAGAAATTAAACATTCACTTACAAATACAATAAATAAATAAATAGATAAATAAAAATGAAACACATCTAAATAATCCTAAAATCTTAAAAATTAAAAAAACATATATAAATATATAAAATATTTAAAAAAAAAACACAAAATAACAATTAAAATGTATGTCAACCTCACATTTTGAAAAAATATTTAACGTAAACTAATATCATAAAAATATTGATTAACCTCCCCATCCTTAAATATGAATTTTAATTGACTAATACCATCAAAAGAATAATTATAAGTCATGTCTGTCTCTTTATTGATACATAAATTATAACTGTAAAAGATCACTAATATACGTACGTGACTAAATTAAAATGTAAATTACAAGTCATTGCCCGCCCAACGGTCGGGCTTAACCAAGACCCATTCTTTACCGCGACCGTCATGGTAAACAACATATTCTACTTATCAGCTAAACTTTTGAATTAATAGCAACTAATGAAATATCAAAAACTATCTACAAATAAGCTAATAATGCACCTACATTATGATTGCAGACCCAAGAATGCATCACATTTGCACTTGGTACCATCACAATGCTCATGTAAATGAAGACAGTTTCGTTTATACCCCATTCCATGCAGATGTTGGTTATTACTTTAAGTTGGTAAGCCATACATAATAATGTTACAAACACAAAAGTTAAATTCATCTCATTAATAGTTTAAACTGATACCAAAAACCCTTTTACAAGCAGAAAATCAAATCAGAAATCTCGGGACAAGTTGACCATGCACAAGTACAGAAAAGCAGAGATCGTACACATGAATGTGAGTTACCGAGTCAACCTGCAGGTGGTTTCACACAAAAATAACCCTTTTAAGATTAAAGCTTTGGTGATGGTGGGAAACTGGTATCAGTTTGGACAAGATTGCCACTTTGAAGAACAAAAGATGATGCGTCTAAAGCTGGTGCGTAATGAGCTTCAATCTATCGATGGAGAACAACATCAAGTACCAATATTTCATGTCTGTTAATATACTATGGTAAGGTAACCGTGTAGGACAACATGATACAACTTACAATCTGCTAGAATGGAACATTTTGTGGTTATCATGTTTGTGTCAAAAATAACTCTTTAATATAATTACCAAAGATTTCGGTCCATTTTAGTTACAATTGTTGCTAAAACAAAATGTTAATGTAGCCACCACATATACTTAGCATATCCATACATCAATAGTCAATCACATGACGTAAAATATCCAAACACCAGATAAACTCAATTATTCGCTGCCTGTTTTCCGACAAAGATAAAGTTTCTTTTTAACCCTATTGTATGGGTAATGAGATTCAATCTATCAATGGTGAACTGCAACAAGTACCTATATTCCATGTCTGTTAATATATTTATAGGTGATGTAGCAATAAATAACATATCAAATAAATAAGCACAGCGGAATACATCACCCACAAGGATCCATATAGCCATATGATCAATCAATAAAATATAAACACATAATTTATACCTTTGTAGCGTGATCCGGAAGTCACCACCAAAGCTATGTGTGTCGAATGGTATGAAGAAACCCAAGTGATCAAATGGAGATCACCTCTATGTGTATCCACACTACACTTCCTTGTATGCCAATGGATGCTAGTCACGTAACCACCGTAACCCTTCTAGTCTTCTTTGAATAAGCAAGATACAAAGAAGAGATGATCAAAAACAAAACCCTAGGTCTTTTTCTTGGTTTTGCCGAGAGATAGAGGGGAGGAAAAGGAGGAGGAGATTTTGTAATTAGTTATCCCAATCAATTAGAGATTATCTCTAATATATTTGACTAATTAAAACAAACCAAATCCCATCCTAAAAGTCCCCATGGCCGGCCTCCCTATGGGCCCAAATGGGCTTCCCATTTGTTTTTCTAGTCCAATGTAATAAGTCCATTACTTATTCATTAGAAGCCCAATAGCGGTTCCTGGTTACTTACGGTTATTTATATATCGTAAATACAATAAACACGACATATAAAGTGGCACCTCAGTGTATATGTGTGTGACCCCATAGGCTCACATATGTCTAGCCATATAATTAGTAATTATGACACGAGCATATCCCAACAGCTCCCACTTGCGACGTCATAATAATCAAGTAATTATACAAGCAATGGTTAGCGTCTAGCAACATGCCACTGCCCCTAGAAATATGTGAGGTTAGTTTCTTAAACGTCTCATTTTAGATGGTTTACATGTCATCTATCCTTTTGTTTCAGATACCGTGTTGAACATTAGACATGGATCAAATGTCATTCTAATAGTTCAACTATTATGTTTCTCGATACAGATATTGAACAAGATTACCAAGTGGGTTAAGATTCATCTTAAACTCATTTGGGTACGGCCATACAAACATTTGTCCAATTCATCGAGGGGCCCAATAGTATCTAACTCCATAACATGTGGAGGAACAAATCCTGTTTTGACTACACGTGTCATTCACATGCTTCACGTCACTCCTGATAATAGCCATTATAACTACCTTATTCAGGACAGCGTTTAACCATATCAAGGAATGAAATTCCACACATTCAAGATATGCTTGCATCTCAAGTCTAAGGATAAGAGACATAACCTCTAGCGAGATTCACTATTGACGACGATCCATGTAGTGAATACTCGTAGGTTGGGTCAATCCAATGTTCATCACAATGAACAACATGTGAGTGTGGCAAATGAATCACCAACACGCTCACATTTGCCTTAATTTGATGATACTCCCGTATCATCAACTGGCAATGGACAATTTTAGAATAAATAAATTATTCATGGATTAAACATGCAAATATAGAACACAGTAGTATAAATGAAGACGATCATACCAGGTATATCAATTCATTGTATAATACGACTGCTTACAGTTCCATTATCCAAATACTAAAAACAGATATGCATAAGACTACTCATAGGTTGGAATCCGATGTTCCCACCATGATCGAATCATGTTGTACAAGACAACAAGTAGTCATCTGAGTAAACTTTGAGAATACTTATTTTAAAACTCATAAAAGGTTTAAATGATGATTGTCCTTTGTATGTGTGCATTCAAGTACAAGACGAGTACTGCAACAATACATTCCATAGGGTGTTTGAAGCTAGCAAAACACCTACTTTAGACAGTCATCTGAATAGTTTCTCAAACTATAAAGTATTTTTATTCTTTTAATGTATAACGCATTAATGCTCTCAGTCGAGCACATCTAGTCATCAATGTCATCATTCATGATGACCACGACTGGGGTTGAGTATCATCTCAGTTAAATAAGCATCAGCGTATGCAAACAAAACAGAGCTCCTCAAATATCCGTAAACGTTTGAACATATCTTTGGTCCTTTGTAGGTCCATTATAATGTTCGTTTAACAATTATCTAATGACTTTCACTTAGATATTTGTTGTTATCAACTCATCTTGCATTCATGCAAATGATATATACATAGTCCAATGCGTAATATGACTTACATGATGAATCATTTAGTCGAACTTAAGACTTTCACTCATGTGTTCAATCTCATCAAGTGAGATTGATCACTGAGACTCCCCTCAATAACATGTCATATTATGTTTAGACTTAATAACCGCTTATGTTTATTCTAATAAACATATACATAACAAGGTTCTATGTCTTATTTTATAAATCCCTCAAGAGAAACTTCATTCCAAGCTAAGGATTAAAGTCTAGCTTAGATGGAATATTGTTTCTAATATGCTAATGACATATGAGATTTAAGAAAATAAATACCGTGCTCCAACTTGCTCTTAGTGTACTTAGGAGTAATCTTATTAATCAAAATCAAATTAATGATTTTATAATTAACTCAAGATCTTTGCTCCTAGATGCATGATCTAATCCACACATGGATTATTTTATCTTGCATACATAATAAAGATTATATGGATTCATAAACCCTTTTGATTACTCATCGTCCTCGCAAAGATAATCAACAAGAAAGGTGTTTTGATATTTGATTGTCATATTTCATTTACATGAAAACAAGTATGACAATTAATCTTTATACATTTAATGTTTTTAGATAGGAAGATTTAATCATAGTCAAATTCTGAGTATGAGTAAACTCTTTTTACTACGCGTGCATTAAATTCATGTACAAGTTTGTCCTTTTGAGTTTTCTCTTCAAGAAACTCATTCTTGACCTCACAGTCTAACTGATTGGTAAGAGACCAATCAAACTCCATGAGTGATTGTCTTTCTAGGACTACATCTTAACATTCATAGTTTTGAGCTACTCATCAGATACAATATCTGATAATGCATCTCAGTAGTTAGCAGGCTCACTATGATCCTCTAACTTTTGTCCCTTAGCATTGATATAAAAACTATATCATTCAGGTGCAAAAGGAATCCTTACGGATTTATGAATGAGAGATATCAATCTATGGTTTAACATATGCATGTTCAACCTTAGTATGACATTAGCAAATGTACTCAGAAGGTTGCTCTTGAATAACTTCAAGATCTAAAGGTGCTCCCACTTGCTTTTGTATGTAGAGACTAATCTCTAGATACTCAGCATCTTGAGTAACAATGAATTGTTTTCAAGTGGGACATCTAGAATACATCGTTAGTTCTTGACTCTAGTTTGTTAATATTACTTACTCTTAGGTAGTAAACAAATTCAGAACTTCAATCAAGACATAATGAGATTCATCCCATGCCATAATACAATGGTGTCTTAAATTCCTTCTGGGTTGGAATCATATTGAGTGTACACATGGCACATCCAATTTTCTAACCTTGATAGCTTTGGAGGTAAAACAGTTTAAGTCATCAAGGATCAAACAATATCAATAGTGTTTTATTTTCCATGATGGACATACCATAAAGTTGTGGTATTCCATGAGGATTGATGTTGTGAGACTATCACACAACTCATTAGATGAACTTATACTTTTGGCTTACATGTCTGCCAACCAGGTCAAACCAGATGACATCAATAGTAATTTTAGACTATTGCATACTTTACTTCATGTGTATGTTTTGACTAGAAAACACAAACATTTAATATTATACGTCGTAAGTGTGCATGTCTTAACAAGAAGACATAACAAATCAACGTCTTACTTTACGTTATTTGTCTTTCAACAATTAACTGAATTGATGTTTGTGTCTTTACAAGAGACCTAAACATATTCAACTAAAGTAATTACGAGCGCCGACACTTGGCCTCAATAGTAATTTCAAGTTAATTTCATACTTCATGATTATGACTTTACAAGAAGACATAATCATATTTACTAAACAATTCAGTGAATATGTTGAAGTAGCTTTTCATGTTATCTTGATATTTGTTCTAATTAGGACAACCTACATTTTATGTGTAGAAGTCCTAGTAGAATCTTAGTTTCTTACCTTTCAGTCAAGAAAAACTATTAGTCATATTGTTATATGTTGTACCTTGCACACAATTAAGATTTCTCCCACTTGTGCATGGCACAACATCATGAGAGCAATATGACAATGTCTAAGATAACATATGATTTTTAGTCAAAATCAAAATATAGATATGTAGAACTTTATCGTTTTAATAATGAATCATGCATAACGATTTTATAGATAACATTTCAGGAAGCAACATCAGGAACGCGACAAGTTATCTAATAAAATTTATGCAATGGTTCTTATATAAACTATGATGCTTAACATGTGGAAAGTAATGTATTATTTCAAGACAATCTGAAAATAAGATGGGCAAGTTGTAAGGTATTAAAGCTTACAACTCCCACTGGATTAGACAACATTACTTGTGTTTCGTCACCAGTAATATAATCACGTAGCTCCCACTGGATTAGACAACATTTTAATGTGTTACGTCACCAGTGGAGAGTGAGTGGCGATTGGATACTTTCCATCTTTCTTTGAATATCTACACATTATTGCTAATGTGAGTCACTTTGACTAGTAAACATGTACTTAGGTATTCAAGAAAGTGCATCAAGTTCTAACATATAGATGATGGGCTAGCCATCATTGCTATTTTAACTTGAAAATAGGCATGCATTTCCTCCATAATTGGTCTACTTCACCACAAGGGTATGTAGGACCGTAGTGGGTTTATTGGGTTATGACAAACTGCTAGGTAATCATGCTAGTAATTGCCTTTACCACTTTGCGGTTTATTGATATTTCCGTCTTCTAATTATTTGAACTCATTTTAGAATGGTAGCTAGTACGAAAAAGGTCGACCAAGCAAGAACATGCAAATATCGCCAAAGGTCTGACCAATGAGCAAAATTCGCCATGGGTTGAAATGGCCCTAAGGTCTGACCAAAGAGGTCAAGTCAAATGCACGTGTTCTCTAGTTATCCAAATATCTTATATTCTTAGAGGTTTCAAAACCGAAACTAGGGTTATGAAACAATCTTGAAAGAATAAGATGTGTAACCATACTTAACCGTTTTGAATTTTACAAGACATCACGATTTCTAGAGTAGGTTTTCCTTGAGTTTGATTAGAATTAGGAAAATTCAAATATTCCTATTATGGCTTTTCCTCATAAAGAAAAAGGATAGGAATAAGTCTTTTTCTTACAAGGAAAGATCGACTTAGTTCGTCCTTTTAACAAGAAAAGAACAAACTCTTGTTACGGCTTGCGTTGCATTAATGAATTTACAAAGTTCAATTTAGTATTTTCGATAATTAATCCTTTTAAATTAAGGATAATTACCAAATAGCCAAACACAAATGGGCGGTTCCTATCTAACCCGAAATCCGAAAATAATTGTGTTGCCCAGGGCAACGGCATTTTTTGGGCAACCGAAGGATTTCCAGTGTATTTTTTGGGCAACAATCGCCCTTTTTGGGGCAATGGGGCATTGCCAGGGCAACCGGGGTAGAAATATCCATTTGGGTTTTGGGCTATTTTAGTAATTATCCTTTCTAAAATTAACTACCCAAGTTTAAGCATATTAAAACAATTAATTTTACGAAAAGGCTAAGATCCTCATTGAGGTTCGACCATCACAGTAGACTGTCTACTAGAAATGGTGGATTCAATAGGTAGGTAACGTCGACCAATTGCATTACATGTGCAACTCTTAGATCTTTATGGGACTCATGGCACTAGTGAACAAGCAACTAGTGTCAAGCTGGCATGTTTAGTCCCATCTTTGCCTCGGGTAAGGGTCTGACCGCTAGACTCGAAATAGTCACCTTGGGTTAGACCACTAGAAAATAGTCACCTTGGGTTACAATTTAGCCTAGGTCTGACCATAGCTAAAAGGCAATTGCAAGTGTTCTCAGAATTGGACGGCATGACTTAAATTTTGACGGGTAAAGTGTTTTGATGTGGATAAAAAACGTGTACGAAAGAAGCATGCATTCATTCTTCGTAGCACAAGTTAAAAACTTTTCTTAACTTAAGTCTAATCATTGTTTTAATTTATGTGTGTCAAGTTGTCCATTTTCAAGACTAATATATATCCTAAGTGGATTATTATTTAGTTTGGACAATACAAATAAATAAATAAACAAACAATCTCAACCGGTTTAAGTGTTGTTTATAAAACAATGATTTTAAGTTTCAAATCATATTTAAACTTAGTTAAACTAAATCATAAGACTTAGTTCAAAATGGTTTATGTTTCGTTTCAAGTTTTTAAGAAAACAATTTTCGTTTTTCATGTAGTCACAACATACATAAAACAACCAAACAAACATACAACCACAATATGCAAAGCCTCAACCGATGAAAATCCTATGCTTGGTCTCGTGAGCCATCACGAGAACCAAGAGTCAACTAGGTACATAAAGCACAACCACATGGAGGGCTCCCACTTGGCCCAAGACAATCATGGGCAAGTAAAGGCCCATAATGCACATGAAAACATGATTCTGTCAGCCCAGTTTTTCTGTCTTGCGAGGCCCAAACGGATAGAAGGAGTCCTCCTCTTGCTTCGGCCCAAACTAGAGAGTTGTAGGCCCATGTCTTGTGAACCTGCACGAAAAAATTTAGCCAAAAATACCTTACCAATCTTTTGGAAATCGCATTTTCCCATCTGGTGTCCAGCAGCAACTTTTGGTCCAAAATTCTTCATTCTTTTGCCATTTGCTTCCAAGATTTCGGTTACATGATATATAAAGTAAAGTACATCTAATCTACTTTGTATCTACTGTAAAAATGCCCAAACAATGGCAAAACCAAAATGAAATACATTGCAAAAGTGCCGAAACAATGGCAAACCCCAAAAACAAACAAAACAACCAACAATCACAACATCACAATGCACAAGTGGTCTAGGTTTTCATCGGCTTTGCATATACACATAATAATACATTAAAATTATGATCATTACAAGCTGTTGGCTAACTCCATGGACAAACATGCATGTATTTTCCATGGACAACAAAATAAATAACAAGAATTAAATTGTTAGCCAACGAATCGAAGAAATTAATTAACAAGAATTAAAATCCCGAATGGTACGCGTGTCCAATGGCCATAGAATCAAAACCCACTGATATTAGGACCTTCTTAACATCATTTTACTTAGGTAAATTAAGCCTCATGGGCTGATTGAAAATCGGGTTATAAATCTATCAAAAAACACGTTTTTAGGCCATTTTACGGGTACCGAACAAGTAAACAATTGATGTATGCATAACAAATGACCATGAGATGAAAAAGTCCAGATCTTAAGACCTTAAATAGGTCAACATATTCAGAAAATATGAGCCCTAGGGGCTGTTTTAAAGATATACCTTTAAATCCATTAAAAACATGCATTTTTAGCCATTTTTATGCATACTTGATGATCATATGACATCATATGGTGGCTCGTGATACCACAATAGGTGATGTAGCAATAAATAACATATCAAATAAATAAGAACAGCGGAATACATCACCTACAAAGATCCATATAGCCATATGATCAATCAATAAAATATAAACACATAATTTATACCTTTGTAGCGTGATCCGGAAGTCACCACCAAAGCTATGTGTGTCGAATGGTATGAAGAAACCCAAGTGATCAAATGGAGATCACCTCTATGTGTATCCACACTACACTTCCTTGTATGCCAATGGATGCTAGTCACGTAACCACCGTAACCCTTCTAGTCTTCTTTGAATAAGCAAGATACAAAGAAGAGATGATCAAAAACAAAACCCTAGGTCTTGTTCTTGGTTTTGCCGTGAGATAGAGGGGAGGAAAAGGAGGAGGAGATTTTGTAATTAGTTATCCCAATCAATTAGAGATTATCTCCAATATATTTGACTAATTAAAACAAACCAAATCCCATCCTAAAAGGCCCCATGGCCGGCCTCCCTATGGGCCCAAATGGGCTTCCCATTTGTTTTTCTAGTCCAATGTAATAAGTCCATTACTTATTCATTAGAAGCCCAATAGCGGTTCCTGGTTACTTACGGTTATTTATATATCGTAAATACAATAAACACGACATATAAAGTGGCACCTCAGTGTATATGTGTGTGACCCCATAGGCTCACATATGTCTAGCCATATAATTAGTAATTATGACACAAGCATATCCCAACAATATTATGGTAGGGAGACCATCTATCACATCTACGAACACAATATATCAACATATGTAAAATTACTCAAATGCTATTCTAAATATAACTTAAAACAAACTAAATATTATATACAACGACAAAAATAATCTCACCATTCTTTAATTCAAATATCAATAAAATAATACCTACTTACATGACTCTATCTGTTAATTATAACTATACAATATAGTTGATATCCGTACATGAATAAACAAAGTTATAACTATACAAGATAACTGATATCCTTACATGACTAAGTTAAAATGTAAATTACAAGTCATGCCCGCCATCGGCGGGCTTAGAAACTATATTTAATATGTATAATATATATATATATGTATATATATATATATATATATATATATAATATATATATATAATATGTATATATATATATGTTATATATATATATATATATATATATATATATATATATATATATATATATATATATATATATATATATATATATATATATATATATATATATATATATATATATATATATTATATATGTATATATATATATGTATATATATATATATATAGTATATATATATATATATATATATATGTATATTTATATATATATATATATGTATATGTTATATGTATATTGTATATGTATATGTATATTATAGTTTTCCACTTTAAAGTGTATACCACAATAACGCCCCCTATGTGTGTGTGTCTATAATATATATATATATATATATATATATATATATATATTATATATATATATATATATATTATATATATATATATATATATATATATATATATATTATATATATATATATATTATATATATGTATATGTATATGTATATGTATATATAGTTTTCCACTTATAAGTGTATACCACAATAACGCCCTATGTGTGTGTGTCTATATATATATATATATATATATATATATATAGTATATTATATATATATATATATTATATATAATATATATATATATATATATATACATATATACATATATATATATATATACATATATATATATATATATATATATATATATGTATATATATATATATATATATGTATGTATAGATATAATATTATGTATATATAGATATATATATATATAATACATATATATATATGTATATATATACATATATATATATGTATATATATATATATATATGTATATATATATATATATATATATATATTATATATATATAATATATATATATATATGTATATATATATATAACACCCTAAACTAAATTCGACTAATAAAATACGCTATAAAATTAAAACTTGAGTTGTATATCATGTTACGACTCAAAACCATACAATATGAACGTATAACCTAAAGTAAAATACGAATGATACAAGAAACTTATGAAATAAAAGTATGGCACATTTCATATGTCCTCTATAGGCCGAAAATAATTAAACTTGTACACCAAATATTTATAAGAGATAAGTGTGAAAGTTGGCTAATTTGGAAAGCATTAATCCTCATTTAATCACCCCTAATTTTCGGCACATAATTCCTCCAAATTCTCCTAATCCAAACCGTGTATTCCATGACACCTAGAAACCCTAAACGTTTTTTTTTTTTCTCTCTTCCATTTTGTCGGCACAAACAAATCAAACAAAAACCCTAAACACTTTTGTTCTATTCGACATCATCAAGAAGAAGAAGGAAAGCAATGATTTGATCTTGATCTATTTCAATTCATATCACACAAAGGTAATCAAATAATACATCATTCAATCCATTCGAATTGTTCATAAACAAAACCTAACCGATCCATATTTATTTTCTTGTATTCGATTTTGATCAAGGAAGAGAAGTTGTGTTGATGATTTGATCATTTTGGAGACCTTGTTCTTTAACCCCTATTCGAATTATACAAAGAGGTAACCATACAAACCTTCAATCTATGATGATATTTCGGATCAAAACATATCAATATGTGTCAATATGATTAATAATGCTATGGGAATCGGATTTATGTAACAAGTTAATCTGGCAGAAATTATGTGCTAACTCAACGAATTTTAAACCAATGATATGAACATGCATTTTAGTGGTTCTTTGGTCTAAAATTTAATTTAGTGAAATAGGGATCAAATAAAATTGGTTTGGTGATTTTTGGAGGTCTAGAAGGCAACCATTTGAATTTTAGAAATTTACATGTCAAAACTGAATTCGGATGTCTGGAAATTCAGTCGTGGTTCTTGATTTTTAATTTAATATCTATAACGAGTTATGACCTGAAATGTTTACAGGATGAAATTTGGTATCTGAAGTATGTTTTGTAATTTTTTTAGATTTTTCTGAGATGTCTAACCTGGGTAAATAATTGCATACTTTCGGGGTGTTCCAGCAGATCCGATTCGAGGATTTGTTGTGAATGTCGAATTTTAATCTGTACTTGTGCTACTCAATAAAATCTGGAAAAATTATGTAAAATACTCAAGACATATAGGTACATCTGGGTAAAATTATAGAATTTTATGAGCTCGTATAAGGTATGTTAAAAATGGCTAAAGTCGGGTCTGATTTCAATGGTTATGCTGAAATTAAGTAGTTAATTGTTTTAAACACTTATAAGCTTATTTGCTTAACTTTGAGAACCTAAATAAGCTAATGGTCATCTTAAAAGTATTTAACTTATGTTTGGACTAATTTACATAGTAACCTTTGACTTTGGCATAATTACAATAATAACCCTAATCTTTGAATAATAATAATATGAAACCAAATTATATGAATTAAACCCTAAAACTACTAATTCGGGAAATATGAATTAATTATGACCTAATTGAAGGTATGAAACCCTAATTGGAATTTAATTACTTTAAATGACCAATTAAAATGAATTGTGCAATTAGAAACCCTAATCTCACACTTACTTAATTTGGAAACCCTGTTTTGACTTGTAAAACTCTAAATTGTGAAATGACATCATTTTATAAGTATATTAATATATGAAACTCAATTTTGACATTAATAACTATTTAAACCTTTTTAAATACTATTTACTATTTTTAGAAACCCTAAATTGCTTTTAAACTTAAATATGGAAACTTACTATTTTTGGAAAGTTAATAATTATGGAAACCTGCTAAATATGGAAAGTTACCTAATATGGAAAGAAAACTAAAATGAAACCTTTATGATTATGAAACTATGAAACTTATAAATAAACTTATGATTATGTAGATCGGGTGACGAAGGAGTGATCATCTGCTTCAAATCGTCTTATTGCTTGATTTGTTTGCTTTGATATGGTACATATATTCTTTCCCTTCTCAGTAGGGATATTTCCATTGATCCTATGCCTGACATGATTCCCTTTATTTGACTCATGACTTTCATTGTATGATTTTCATTCTTGTTTATTCATTCTGACATTTATTTAAATGTCTCTGCTATGCTATGCTTATGTTTGCCATGCTTACTTGAGTTACTATCTTGTTTCTCTTGCCATGCTAGTTTGTTATTCTTGTATGCTATGATAGATCTGTGCCTGAGCTTACCTAGTTGTGGAGGTACCATGACCATGTCTTGGATGGCACCTTAGGCATGACACTCCCGTAGAGGTGTGATAGATCTACGACGTTCCCCTTTATGTTATGATTTATTTTTGCATGCACTATTGGCCAACTTTATATGTGTGCTTAGTCTAGTACTGACATACATACTTATGTTAGGGAAAGTATGGATGCATCCTAGGTTTTATGTTTTATGTGATTATGGTAACCAGGTGGTGTGTGCCTTACACTCCTTCTCACACTTTTATTTACTTAGAGGTCTCCCCTCTTCGTATACTTGTATTGTTTTAGTATAATTTGATAGATTATGTATGGAGTTCTTATGGCACATCCTTATATGAACCTTTTCCTTGTTTTCATTTCATTTCTTGTTTCATTTCTTATTCAGTTCTCATGCACTCTTGACTCTTAGTTATCTTTGAATTTCGTATGATTTTCATGATTATGTTTTCGTTTCGTATTCTTATTCCTTCGTTGCTTATGCTTATTTACTATTATGTTATGTTATATATATATGTTCACTGGGCTTTTAAGCTCAGCCGCATTTCTTTTCCTGCGGCAGGTTTTAGTTGGAAGCTGGGTTATGGATGGAGAGTACTTTGGACTTAGAAGGCTATACCTTGATAGCTATTCTGGATTAGAGATGACTAGATGTGATTATATTTCTTAGACTTAGTATTTATTGTAATTCTCATTTGTAACCTTGTATTACAGATTTTTCCTTTGTAACCTTTGAAATTCTTTTGTATTAATTAAGTCATATGCTTGTGTTTGCTTTGATATGTCACCATAACGTAATACTTCTACCCTTATCGGGTTGGGGTGTTACAATATATATATATATATATATATATATATATATATATATATATATATATATATATATATTATATATATATATATATATATATGTACTAGACTTCAAAGCCCGCCCAATGGGCGGGCATGACTTGTAATTTTAGTTTTCATGGCCCGCCCAATGGGCGGGCATGACTTATAACGTTCCTTGTAAGGTATTAGTTAAGTAGAGCTTCTTTGTTAATGTGTTAAACATGAAAATTAGTTGACTGTTATTAATTATTAAAAAAATTGACAAACAACTAAAGAAAATGTAAAAAGGCTGACCAAGATAAAACATACATGAACAATTTAAGTCACAAATAATCTAAGATTAGGAAGACCACAACTTTCTCTTCTGCAACCCCAGTCTCCTATCCTTGTGAATACATGACCAATACTTTGAGATTACAGTCAATGCCACATATAAACCCAATGCAGGACTTCAGCAATGAATAAAAACATCACTGCTACCTAAAAGAAAATATGACATCAAATATACACAAATCCTACTTTCATTATGGCGTTTTAATATGCATAAGCTGTTACCTTAGCCTCTAATATTGAGTCTTTTGTAAGATTTATGAGTTCCAAAATGAATGTTTCAACTGCGGACATCAACTCCTTTCTTGTTGAAACTGGATGCCTTGCCAAAGCTGATAAAACAGCAGCCAAATGGGATAACATATCCAAGAGCACCTGAGATAAGTAAACCCGTACTTTATTACTTAACTAACCTCTGTACAGTCATTTTAAATGGATGAAGTCTATAAGGTTAGGCTTCATCTACATAAATAGCCATCATCCTCAAATCCATTTAAATACCAATGAACATAAATGACCAAGGATCATAATTTGCCTCATAAACTTCAGAATGATACCAAGAGAAAACATAGTATTTTTTTCAAGGAAAAACTGATTGTGTAAAGTAACGGATAACTTGAACAGGTACATCACCTTAAAAAAGAGCCCATAATGTTCTTCCTCTTGAGAATCATTGGTGGACATAAGTGTCATCTTCATGTGTTTTCGACACCAAATACTTCCCTATACAAATTTGTAAAGCAACTTAGTCTACAAGGTAAACTCGTCAGTTTTTATACTAAAAGTACAGAAGTGAAGAGCAATGTACCTTGGTTCCTAAACCAAGCAGCTGGCTGAGGCATTTGGATATATCCGATTCTAGGTAAGTTGAAGCCACTTGCAATATAGTTTTGTTTAAGATGCACTGGGATATATCCAGACACGTGAAGTCTTCCCAGAATGTCTAGCCCAATGTTAAGATGACTATAGTAAGACAACACTAAATATAGAACTATAACAGTTTTTTAATCGTTCTAGTTAAGCATAAAATTGTTTAAACAGGATACCGTTAGACATTCCAGGATAGAAACTCGTCCATTTTCATCACTAACATCTAGCTCCCCAAGTTCAGATATTTGTTGAGTACGGCTCTCTACCACCTGTAGAATTGAAAATCCAACTTTAAGTAAGATCGCAAAATAATTCGACATTATAAAGTGATCATGAATAGATCTCGACTGCTCAGCTAAAACTTCTAAAATAATCTGCATATCAGTGGCAAGCTTATACATTGTGTTCAATTCAGTAAATTCATGAACAAACCATTGATCTCGACCTCAAATAACAGCATCTGGTTCTATCGGCATCCTATTAATCAACTCCATCGCTTCATCTAGATTCCACGCCCTACGTGTACGCCTCTTTTAAAACCCTAAACCCTCACACATAGTGACAGTGTTTTAATAGATCAAATAAACATTACATGGCATGTCAAACTTCAGACTGATACCAAGAGAAAACATAGTATTTTTTTTGAGGAAAAACTGATTGTGTGAAGTAACGGATAACTTGAACAGGTACATCACCTTAAAAAAGAGCCCATAATGTTCTTCCTCTTGAGAATCATTGGTGGACATAAGTGTCATCTTCATGTGTTTTCGACACCAAATACTTCCCTGTACAAATTTGTAAAGCAACTTAGTCTACAGGGTAAACTCGTCAGTTTTTATACTAAAAGTACAGAAGTGAAGAGCAATGTACCTTGGTTCCTAAAGCAAGCAGCTGGCTGAGGCATTTGGATATATCCGATTCTAGGTAAGTTGAATCCACTTGCAATATAGTTTTGTTTAAGATGCACTGGGATATATCCAGACACGTGAACTCTTCCCAGAATGTCTAGCCCAATGTTAAGATGACTATAGTAAGACAACACTAAATATAGAACTTTAACAGTTTTTTAATCGTTCTAGTTAAGCATAAAATTGTTAAACAGGATACCGTTAGACATTCTAGGATAGAAACTCGTCCATTTTCATCACTAACATCTAGCTCCCCAAGTTCAGATATTTGTTGAGTACGGCTCTCTACAACCTGTAGAATTGAAAATCCAACTTTAAGTAAGATCGCAAAATAATTCGACATTATAAAGTGATCATGAATAGATCTCGACTGCTCAGCTAAAACTTCTAAAATAATCTGCATATCAGTGGCAAGCTTATACATTGTGTTCAATTCAGTAAATTCATGAACAACACCATTGATCTCGACCTCAAATAACAGCATCTGGTTCTATCAGCATCCTATTAATCAACTCCATCGCTTCATCTAGATTCCACGCCCTACAAAATAGATCCACCATAGTGTATGCAAAATAAAATTATCAAACGCACATTAATAAACGTATAAGAACTGACCCTCACACATAGTGACAGTGAATGCACTGCTGCACGAAACATCACTTTGAGCTGTACCTGTGGTATCATCAATAACAACGGCATCAGAAGCAACAAATATTCGAATAGATCTCAACTGCTCAGCTAAAACTATTCTTAACACACATGGTTTGCAGTGTGTTGTAAGCCAGAGGGTACATGTCAAATGTGTCTAAAGTTGCCATAGTCTATTGATTATTATTTGAGAACTAATTTTTTAAACTTTTTGAAATGCCACAAAAAGTGTTTCTGGGTAAACTCAACCTGACCCGTTCCACTTTGAACCTAAAAATGACTAATTTCAACCTGGTCTCGTTCTGACCCGTTTCTTGACCCACATAAATGTATGAGCATGTATTAGAAAGCCTCAGTTTATAAGTGCAATTATACCTGAACCACTTTAATTTTCGTGTGCAGGTGTACATGTATTTTGGTTCGGTGTTGCGCTTCTTTTCCTACCTGGATGCCACAAACAACGCGGCGCATAACATGTAAGTATAAAAACATAAATGTATTAGCAGCATATTAAAAAGTATTTAAAGTGAACATTTACTTAGAAAAGTGAACATCAGTTTGTGGGTGCAATTATACCTGAGCCACTTGAATATTTGTGTGCAGGTGTATATGTATTTTCAGTAAACACATTTGAACCTAGAAAGCTTGTAGTCATATTGTGACCTGGGATTTCCCTGACTGGAGAAGCATGTGTAGTATGAGTGTTGGAGCCGGTGTCAAAATCCAAGGTTTTAACCATTGACGGCTGGCCTATAGATGAATAAGACATTTATGGTAATCATATTACAACTTACACCCAAAAAAAAACCATGGAAGCAAACGACGGTAAATTACCAGAATGCCGCTGTTGACCAAAAGAAGCTACAGTAGGTAAAACAACGACTGGGAATTGTAGAATCATGAACATTGTGTGGTTGTATACAGAACGACTCAATGTTCCGTCAACACTAATTGAAGATTAGTGTTGTTTATGGGAATTAATGATTGAATGTTTAAGAAATATCTAATTTAGCCTAACCAATTACAAAATGGAAAAAAATAAATTAAATTTGAAAGCAGTAAGAGAAATACCTCGATAATAGGATCCTTAATGTCATCACGCTCTGGTATCCTATAGAGAAAGAGAGTACTTCAATTCATAAAAAAAAGGAATTCTCATCGTCAGCTGTTAACTCATACTTGAGTAAAATACCAAACTATTCAATATCTCAAGTTTGATTCTTATGAATCATCATGTTCGATTTGAGTTTTATTTGAAAGGGTGATTAATTCAGCATATATTTTACACTAATATTTTATTTTCAAAGGAGTCATTAGCATCCAAGAAATTCAAAAGGCAGGTAACAAAACTTACATAGTTTGGAAAGACCACCATATCCACATCTCGGGGAACATCACGAATTATTTGCCTTAGTGAATACTCCCCAGCACCAGCAGGGTGCATTAGCTCATCTGTGTCGACATGAAGTATCCAGTCCATGACTGATTTCTAACAATTTCAGATGCAAAAGCCTCAATGATAAACAATATCAACATACAATGATGACTTGCTTGAAACTCAGTCATTAACATGTATGTGTAATTAATAATTACTCGATTAATAATTCGAATGCTACTGTAAGATCATCTTAAAACACAAATGCACAACTCAAGCTGCTGTGACTGTTTCCTGCTTGCATTTAGTTTCTGTGTAGGGTTTGTGATTTCTTTCTTAACCGTTAATTTCTTGCTGAGGACATTACGTGATTTATTAGACAAATTAGATGTCATTGCACTCCAAAATCCATCTGAGAAAAAAACTCACATGAATGATATTAGAGCTAATGCTTAAAAAAAATACAAACGAACACTTTGTACTGCTCGGATGTTGCCAGTTTGTCTTTTACATTCGTACTGCTACGATCTCGAATTAGTACTGCCATTGAAGGTTAGTACTGGTGGTATATATTCGTTTGTACTGCTTGTATTTATTATAATACGATTCAATTGATGGATACTAAAAACTAATCTAGCACAATCAATTAAAAAAACTGAACAAAAATTGAATCGAAAATCGAATTAAATATATACCTTGGATTATTTAGTCATTCACATCAATTTTCAATATATTCCATACGACAATGATAGATAAATAGAGTGAGGATGGTGCGGCTGCTCATGGTGCGGCTGCTCAAGATTTTTAGTTACCTTGTGTGAGATGGTGAGGCTGCTCTTGCAAAATCAAATGATATAATTAACCCAAACACTACAATGATAGATAAATAGAGTGAGGATGGTGCAGCTGTTCAAGGTTTTTACTTACCTTGTGGGAGATGGTGAGGCTGCTCTTGCAGATACCTCAGCATCAGTAGCTGGAAAAAAAAAGAAAGAAAAACACAATTCAATAATACTTCTTTGTGATAGATAAACAACAAACCTGTGGATACATATTACCAACAAATAAGTCGAACAATCTGCACAATAAACCATAAAATAAAAAAGTGTGTTTGATAATGAGATGAATGAGTGATAGTAGGGTTTTGGGGAAAAAAATACTCAGTATAATGAATTGACAAATATTATATACAACATACCAAATGAGCCAATTAAAAATTGAGGGAAAAAAAACCTTGAACATCAATGTTTCTTGCAAACCTGTGATGTAGAAAATACAAAAAATCATATACGGATCATTAGAAGAGACTGTGAGGAAAAAGGACATTAGGGTTTTTGAGAAAAAATATATTATGAATGAGGTGTGATTTTTTTACGTATATGTTTTGATTAGGGTTCACTAACTTGTAGGGATTCTCCTATTGCTCTTTTGTCTAGTATATCTTTTTTGTTTTAGGTGCTTCATTACAATCAATGGCTTGGTTCCATTGGTTGAGACGTCTCCATGTTAACCTAAAGATGCATGTTCGAATCTCACTATGGTCATTTTTTTAAATTTCAGATTTAAAGGTCAAACCTGCGAATCTTGGTCAAACATTGCTTATGTGGCATGCTTAGGTGGAATAAGAGCATGATTACTCATCAATCCAATGCTTATTCATCAATCCTGCATTTGATGACGTCATACGCATCCTGTTATATATAATATATATATATATATATATATATATATATATATATATATATATATATATATATATATATATATATATATATATATGTATGTATGTATATGTATATGTATATGTATATGTATATGTATATATAGTTTTCCACTTTAAAGTGTATACCACAATAACGCCCCCTATGTGTGTGTGTGTGTGTGTGTGTTATATATATATATATAATATATATATATATATATATATATATATATTAATATATATTGAAGATCGTATGCTCGAGGTTGTTAGACCTTTTATCTAGGAATTAACACAATAATAATGAACAACAATATTGTACGCAGCGAAATAATCAAACGAATCTTCCCCTAGTTGATATGACAAAACCAAGCACATGAAAGATGTCGTCTTCCCCTTAAGCCATGCATATCATCAAGGATCTTCAAGCTGCAATTAACAATAAATCTTCTTCCCCTTTTTGTCATCATAAAATAGGGAACAAAAATCTGCAACCTTGATCTTCATAATCACCAACCAGTATCATACATCCAATTGAGTCCTTCAATGTCTTGAATCGCCCTCCATTAACGAACACCAATACGCTTTCTTTTATAAATGAACGCAAGACAAAAAATCCAAATCTTCAGTAAGAATACCAACGAATAATCATGAAAACCTTCTCCTCGATGTAGCACATAAATGGTTAAATATTAAAGCTTCCCCTGAAACTCATATGGTAACCATTTGAAAGAACTTGTCGAATAACTAACCACCATAGAAACAAATACCATGTAGTACCATGAAGATCACCAAATAGCTTACGAAAAATGACTACAATAATATTTGAAACCAAGCAGTAGTAGAATGAAAAACAGTTCTTATAATTTGAACCTGATTCCCAAAAGTAATGAATGAATCATCAGGTCATAACCAAAAATCCAAAAATCCTGTGTGTGTGTTTTCCCCTGGTGTGTGTGTTATGGAACCAATGTGTTCCAAATCTCGTATGTCTTCCCCTCACTTTGTGTATCATATGCCCATAAACATCAACGAGCATCAGTAGCACATTAAACAAACAGTACCACACAACTTACAAGCATCAGTACAAACGAATTATGCCAACAGTACAAAGTGAGAACCAAGCAGTACAAATATGTGTTGAAAGCAGTACTAACTCCGAAGAACCAGCAGTACAAACTGCTACGTATGAACCAATGAGCAGTACTAACTTTTGAACACAGTAGTATAAACTAACAGGTAAAACAGCAGTATGAAAATAATTCTCCATCTCTGATCTGCTTCAACGCACATTAATATTCACCACTGATCAGATGCGACAAACAAAGCAGCCTCAAATGTACAAAGCGTTAACTTCTAAGCAGCCTCATTAAATAATACCAACCGAGTAATTAATGAGTACGAGGTATAATACACACATCATACTGACAAAAAAATAATCAACAGCAGCAACTTTGTCGGTATGTAAACAATTGATCAAATATTAAATGATTATCCCATGTAAGCGACAAATCGTATCCATGATCAACAAACAACCCCACAATAACCTTCACCAATTAATAAATGCATGTGACAATGATTGACCAATTAATTACCCAGTAGGATAATCGACAAGAAGAGTAATTGCAAGACAGAGTTGTGTTTTCACTTTTGTCGCAGCAGATAATTAACAGATCGATACCAAAAATTACCTCAAAAAATTTTCAGATCTGCTTCTGTCGACAGAAAACCTTGTAACATCCTAGATATCATGAGCAACCTGGCTCTGATACAACTTGTGGAACCTTATAGGATCGTTAAGAACTCAGGTTGTTTAGACCTTTTATCTAGGATTAACACAACAATAATGATTAAACATGTACTACGCAGTGGAATAATCAAACTATCATTATTATTGCTAAGGTTTTCCTCGTCATCATCTCTACCACTAACAACAATACATAAAACCTAGGCATCCGTTGTAGAGGACTTGATGCCTAGACACACACACACACCTTTGATGACTAAATGTGGAAGAATTGTACATTAAAAACCTACGCCTCTAATCTCTTTATATAATAGAGATTAGGGTTACAAAGACTCTAAATATGAACGAATTAGTCCCTTATCTTTGTCTTCATAAGTCTCCTCCATCTTTCATATTTTGTCAATATCAACTCATATTTAATTCCTAACACACACACACACACACACACACACATAAATATATATATATAATATATATATATATATTATATATTATATATATAATATATATATATATAGTATATGTATATGTATATGTATATGTTATAATGTATATACATTATATATAACAGGAGGCGTTACACGTAGATAATGCCACATAAGTCCACATCATTGCCATGTAATTGTCATTAAAATCCATGTCATCACATTTAGTCCACCTAAGCAACTATTAATCAACTAAAATTCGGATAAATTAAAATGTTCAAAAATTTAGTCCATTACAAGATTCGAACTCGGATCTTACCGTCCACAAACAAGCGCTTCAACCAGTGGAGCATGCAAATTTGTGTGATATACCATTGCATTCCTAAATTGATATACTCAAACTAATCCGGCTAATCCTGGATCCCTACAATTTTGTACTAACAAACCGGAAGCAATTAATTCTTAATCGCCCTTTTCTCAGCAGAAACCCTAATGTCCTTCTTTTTCTACAGGCTCCTCCAAGATGCACATGTTCATCTACTATCATCTCAACCAATTTTCATTGTGAGGTAGGCAATTAAAATAATTTACAAGCTTCTATTCTTTTATTGAAATTTAGTGTTATCTTTTTACCTTTCTATGTGGTGCAATTTTATAGGTGACTGATATTTGGTTTCCGGATATGGTAGCGAAGGGTGGGTCTGATCTTGGGAGGCCACTGACGTCATACGACGTATGTCAGGTTTCGACGTATGTGTCATACGATGAAAAACAATGGCGTCGTCTCCCATGATTGATTGCTGGTGATCATCTTTCAAGGGTGTCCACATTAATTAGTGTAAGTCAACAAAAAGTTAGTACGAAAAAGTTGCTACTTTCACATAATTTCCTATTCGTGTTAAGAGGCATATTTACTCTAAATTTAATGTACGTTCAGGGATATTCACCACTTTGTTATTGGCGTGGTATCCGATCTAATATTGGTTGTAGATTAGGCAATACTCCCGCACAAGTTGCACTCTGTTGGGGTTTGCAGATAGCTCATTGTGCATTTCCCAAACTACAAATGAAGTGAGTATCAAAGAGAGCTTTGTTGTATTTGATTAGTCCATTATTGATGAATTCTACACAAAGTTTTCTAAAAATGAATAAGAAAGCTTATTTTACATTTTTTTATATAATTATTCATCCCGTAGAAAGTTTTAGAATAATCAGCAAAATGGCAAACTTTTCAGAAGTTCAAACTTGCTTTATTGTTCTTATAATATGAATATTATACAGGTATGTTCCTAATTTTTGCTAATACTTTGATAGAAATAATAGGCTTATCAACCTGTTATTAGACTCATCAGCTTATTTTCGAGCTTATAAATGATAATACGCTCATAGGCCACTCATATAAGCATATGAAAAATAAGCCGATAAGCCTAAAGCTATTAGCTCATTGAAAGTGGTAGATTATCATCGAGTTTGTGGCAGTTATAGTTTTGGAAATTTTGGTTGAATAGGATTTGATGCATTTGAGGATTTCTCTCGAAATAAATTAAGAGTATGTGAAACGTCTATTAGTCACATGATGTCTTGATAGAGAAAACATGACCTCCGTTTGAGATGTTGATATAATGTAAGATAGTTTAACTATAGGCTTTATCTGTTGAACACATCCACTGATCTATGTTATATATAATGTAGAGATATCCGATATCTAAAAACCGATATCTCACCGCGAAAACCGTTATTTCAAATATCGGATCTTGAATGATACGAGATTTTTGACCGAGATAACTACATAGGGGAAACTTTGGTATTGCGGGGATCAGATTTTAAACACACGAGGTTTTTGAAAGATCATGCTACATAGGGGAAACTTTGGTATTGCGGGGATCAGATTTTAAACACACGAGGTTTTTGAAAGATCATGTAATGGAATCGACAATTGTTGTTTTGAATTGGAAAAAGAAGAAGCTGCTTTTTCTGAGATTGAGCAAGATAATGAATCATTTCATAATTGTGATAATTAGTCAAAAGTTGTGTCTCTACTATTTTAGAGATCATATCAGAATCCTTTTTGTGTCTCTACTATGGATGTTTTTCTTATCATGATTCTTTAGTTTTCTATTTGTATGAAAAGACTATAACTGAGTCCCGTTCTAAGCATTATGATAAATATAGATACATATTATGTATGTGTTTTAACTCTCTTTTTTTGTGTTTTATAGATTGTAGTTGATTTGGTGAAGCAACTTACGCGTTTACTAGGGTACACAGATCATATGGTGGAAGACACAAACGCAGTATTATATACTTTTGGTTCACACAGGCTTGGGGTAAGGGAGAATCATCTTGCATCATTGTGTATAAAAGAGCGTTAATAACCTTAAGATTTAAGACATGTTCATCTTTATTAGCTGGTCGTCTAAAGTTATCAAATTTTGATGGTAGGTTCATGGTCCACGGCAGAAATTGACACCTTATGTGTGGGGCCTTCTTATGTGAAGACAAGTCAAATCATTGAGGTGAAGGTGAACAAGAAGCCGGCAGTGGAGATCCAAATGGGAAACTGCTATCGCGTCAAACGCAACACAAGCTAAACCTCTCACGAAGAAAAGTCAACTTGCGACGGTTTAACGCAACAATCGATTGTAATATACCAGATAAGTAAATACCCGGGTCGTAGTCCCAACGAGGCGTGAATCAAGAATATCGTATGAGGTTTGGTATTAAAATGCTTGAAATAACGAGGTTTACTTTGGTTTTTAATATCTAATAAAACAAAATTAAGAAACGCGAACGGTAAACTAATAACGAGCATAAACGTAACAATCTATAAAAATAAACTCTACGGGTGCAAAACTAATTTTCCTAAGTCCTAAATGATAAAATAAAATTTTGAAAAAAAGAATTATATTTTTCTGATTAATATTTAATTAATTATGAATTAAAAACTAAATTTAAAAGAAAAATAGATTAAAAATACTAAATGTGAATGGAAAATTACCAAAAATTACAGGAAACTACTAAGTGATAAAATAAACCTATGAAAAATAAAATGGGAGTGCTAGCTTATACAGATAAGCTGTAATAAGCAAAATGGAGGAAATAAGCATAAAAGGGAAAACAAAGTTAAAAGAATAAAAGAAAGGAAGAAAAACAGAAAAAAGTCCCAAGGGCAGTTGGTTGGGTTGTTTGTGTGTGGGCTAGCAGACCTGGGTTCGAATCCCAGGTTTTGCTATTTTTCTTGAACATTTTTTGTTTTTGTTTTTCTCTTTTAAAAACTTAAACAATAAGTAAAAATAAGCAAATGTAAAACTGGAAAACTATTGGAAACCCACAAATAAGCTCAGATAAGCTCTGGCTTATCTGATCAGTGAGGAAGGAAAATGGGAAAAAGCTAAGAACAATGCAAAAATCCAAATAAGCTACTAAGAAGCTAAAAACATGGAATTAAGCTAGGGTATATTCAAGAACTAAAAACCAAATCATATTAAGCACTGAAAATCAGAATTAAGCACAAAATAAGCACAAATAGCTAACAAAGGTCTGAGGTCTGCTGAGGTAACATAAGGAGCAGGGCAATAAGAGGTGACTTTAAGCCTTCAATAAGCTCTAAAATAAAAATCCTAAAAATATTAAAAAATGGAAATGGAAAGGTAAGCTGGCCAAGATCATTGATGCCAAAACTCATCTTAAAACAACAAAACATTATGCAATTAAAGATCAACACAACAGGCTGAAAAAGTGGAAATTCAGAAAAATGAGGAACTGATGCAGCCTAGGCATCTGAGGTGACCAAATTTCTAACTGAGCCCTATTGATTTGAACTCAACTCTTGAAATCTTCGTCAGGTAACTAAAAGGAACTCAAAAACTCCAAAATGCAACATAAAAAAATCAAGTTCTTATAACAGCTTATTGGATCAGTTATGCTTTCTAATTCTAACTTAGTTAACTCAAAATCATCACGCCTTCAAAAGAGCTTAAATCTTCCTATGAACTGCTTATCTAACTCACAATAAGCTAGGAGAAACTAACAAGACATGCAAATGAAGAGTGAAAACCTATTTCTACCCATTTTAACCCATATTAAACCTAATGCCAAACTCCCCCTTAAGGGCTGTTTTGTGAAACTTGTAACTGATAAAGGACATTATAAGCTATAAAATGAAAAGGCAAATACTAATTAAGCTATTTTAAGTTTAGAAAAGCAGAAAACAAAGGAAATTAGGCACTTGAAATAAGCTGTCACTAATAAGCTGTCTTTTTATGTTTTTGAAGATTTTAAAAGCAAAAACTAAATTCAGCTATTACAACCCATTAAATTAAAAGCAATTATACCTAACTATAGCAAATAAGCTGAGGAAAATCAAATAAGCACAACAATAAGCAGATGAACAGTGATGTTTGACTTTGGTTGACCAAGATATAAAAACAAGAAAAACTTAAATTTGCATTAACTGAAATTAAATTACATTACTGGAAATTAAAATAAGATAAACAACAACAATAAGCTAAAAAAGAAAAATACCTAATTTTAGCTAAAATAAAACCTGCCTTATTTTTGGCTACAAGACTAACTATTTATACTACTCTACTAGGGTTTCTTAGTCTCTTGTGCTTCTTTTCTTCATCTCTGATTAGTTCTGAGCCATTGGATTGGTTCCATTTCATCTCAGCCACTCATTCCAATTTTGGCGCCCAAACTTGTATGAGTGGGATCCCAGCTGGGCAAAGAATCACGTGAACAAGTATAAGGAGGGGGAAAGTAGGGTTGCTAGAGCAGAGGTAGGGGAGACATGTTGGTCTGGGGAGGACATGGTTTTGGCGGTATTTGGTTTTTTTGGGGAAGATGAGTTGACTGGGTATTAGTTAATAACAGATGGGGGTGGGTTTGGTTATTGGTGGATCCGGGTTGGGTTAATTATTTAGGGATTGGGCCTTTGGTTTGTGGTTGGGTTGGGCTGTAGGATTTAGGATAAGGGTTTGTTTTTGGGATTGGATTTTAGGTTTAGTTTTAGTTTAGGAATTGATTTAGGATTGGTGTTAATTTTAAGGACTAACTTTGCCAAATCTGAAAATCCAGGGACTAAATCTGCCAATTCTGAAAATTATCTCCAAGGACCAATCTTGACATTTTGATATTCTTGGAGGTTGACTTTTTATAACTTGAGCAATATCCCAGTCCAAACTTGTAAATTTCTTCCCCGTCCTCGGCTTTTCACGATTTTCCAATCTTGTGCTCGGTTTTTGTCTGTTTTGCCCTGTTTTCAATCCTTTCGTACCTGAAACGCATAAAAACACAAACCAAGAATATTTGCAACAATATTTGATCTATTTGGGTGTTTTTGGTCATTTTTGTGTCTTTTATGTGTATAAAATGATGAGTATTTACACACTCATCAGAAACTCAATCAGAAAAGATAAGATGATGAAGATTTTGAAGATAATGGGAATGAAGATGATGATTCCTCAACACAGAAGAAACCACGAGTTGTTTGGTCCATTGAACTTCATGGAAAATTTGTTGCTGCTGTTAATCAACATGGGATTGATAGTGAGTCGTTTAGTCCTCATGTTCATCTATTAGTACTTGCTTTCTAAAACTTTTACTGATTGTTTTTTATATATTGCAAAAGCCGTTCCTATAAGGATTCTCGATTTGATGAACGTTGAAGGTCTTACTAGGGAAAATGTGGTAAGCTATCTTCAGGTTACTTATTTTCTTAATAGGTCGTGTTCAAGTAAACAATTTTGGTGTGTTCCGAAATAAATTTTGCTTATTCATGATTTGTTTTACAGAAATGTCAGCTATACTTGAGAAGGATCAGTCAACAAGCTAATATGGTGGTTGCATTTGGAGGCAGTAAAGACGCGTCTTCTTATATGAGAACACTTGATGGCTTTAAAGATTTCCGTTCATTATTAGGTTTAGAAAAGCTACCAAATGCTGCATTATCATCATATGCACCTTCGGGTATGCTAAGTAGACTCAATAGTGCAACAGGTATGACCCTCCATAGCGTTGCTTCACAATGTCTGATGCAACCAACCCACACCCAAAACCTAACTAATTCAATTGTTTCAATCAAAAAGTTCCAACCGGTTGTATTACCAACACCACAAAATCACCAAAGCGCAAATCCTTTTCAAGGGATTCCAACGTCTTTTGATTCGGGTCACCTTCAACAGCTTAATAAACCGTGTAAGCAACTCTCACTTTCTTACTTCTAATTCTATTGCTGTATTATTATTGTTATTTGTATCTGCCAAATAGGGTGTACCAATTGTTTATATATCTCTCACAATACCTTTGTGCTGCAGATTCTTACAGATAGGAAAAGAGTCTCAAGCCAATCAGGTAGTTTATATCTACAAATTCTTAAAGGTAGTTTGTGTTGTAGTTTTGGCTATCATGACCACACCAAGCGAATTTAGTTTGTGCTGTAGTTTATATTTGTTTGGTATTAGAAGCTGGAAATTTATTGTTAATATTGGTGTAAGGACTAATTACATCCTTTTTGGCGGCACAGTTGGCCACAACATTGTTCAATTCAACTCTGACCATCAAATGAAATGCAACACACTAAAAGGAAGACCAATTCAGGTAGTGTATCTGTGATATTTTTTATTCATCACAATTAATTCAATTGTTGCAGTGATGATAAAGAGATATATACTAAAAATAAATTCTTCTGCAGGGTTGTGTATATCGAGGGAAGGAACCACTACAGTTTGTTACCATCTTTCAGCCTGTGGTTGTTTTGAAGGTACCTGCTTCACATTCTACTTTTTACTTTATAACATGTGATATAAAACTGAAACGTGCATAGAGCTTATTGAGCTCATAAGCATATTAAAAATGTTTTAAATGAGCTGACCCAAACACCCCCTAAAAAGACATAAGTTGTTTGGAGTGAAATGTGGAAACTTGGTAAACTGATCATCACTATGTCTAAAATGATAAAGCGGAAGTAAAATCCCACTAAGTCTATGTTTTGATTTGCTAAACTGGTTGACCTTTCTACTCATTCCTTAATTACTGCTATCAGATAAATACTCCCTCTTTCCAGCTTTTTATAACAGCCAACTATAGTTATCAGCATTAAAAGTTATTTGTTTATTGCCATCGTTACGTATAAAATTTTTGGTGTTCGTTTGGGTCACTGTGTTTCTTTTCTTTAAACTATATGGGAGGGTTTTTAGACGTATGGGTCACATGGGTCAAATAGGTAATTGTTAATAGTATGAAAATACAGTTTTTCAATATGTATCAAAACGGGTCACATGGGTCAAATGGGTGACTGTTATGGGCTATATGACTGTTTGAGTAAAAGAAAACCTTCCAGACACCCCTTATTTGAACTTGCAGCCCACTTTACTATAGTATAAACACATTTAGGCGACAATGCCAAACACCACTTTGTTGCATAAAAATGATTATTACATATTTAACTAGGAATATTAAGGTTAGCATAATTGAATCACCCAACAGTAGTCTCTCTAAGACGGAAAATAGAATTTTGAGCGATAACTAAAAAGTGGACCTTTTTCTATTTTTTGCATCACTGCTTCTCTAAACATTGGAATTTACATTCCGCAGTTTTCTGTGACAGAACAGTAGGGTCTAGATTCTAGAAGTTCGTCAATGAGCGCTTCTTGGAGTCTTCTCCTATGATATCTCCATAATTAAAGTGGTGACCAGGTACTATTGGTTTCAGCCATTTTACGTTTTTTATTTGGTGGGTACCATTTTTTTACTTTTATGTTATGAGAGGAATGAAAAATGACATTTTATTGCATTTGCTATTCAGCTAATGAGCTAATATTATTCAACAGTACTGCTCTCTTTTTGTGGCTTTCACAGTTGACTTTTACAAAACATGTTCATCCTTACACATCTTGGCAATTCTTAATGCAATTGTTAGAGGTATATATAACTTTAATTATGCTTAAGATACATATTTAAAACAATTAATTAGAGGTGGAAACTGCTTATTGGGGAGGACAGGGTAATGGGTTGGGTAGGCCGGGTCAGTCTCTTTTCTTTTATATGAAATTTAAGAATAACTAATGTTTCAAGTCTCATTATAAGCAATTTTGTAACAAGGATGGTCTAACTTATGAAGTAAGATGATCATGGGTTGATTGTAGAGAATAAGTAAATGTTTTTTTTATGAAAGGAATGAAAATGAATAATCTTTTCTAAGTTTTCCAATAGGTGGGTGAACAAATTGGAGGATTTGACAAGGTTTGGGAAGCATAAAAGATTGTTGTCAAGTTGTAATGAAGCAGAGACAAAAAAATGCACTCCAAGCTATATCAAATGCTTTGCAACCATCCAAGACCTAGTACGGAGTAATACCAAAATAAAACTATAGGACAAGTAAGGTTTGGATTTGTTAAAATGGCATCTTTAGTCTTAATCTAATGAAATCGTCAAGGTGTTTGATGTATAAGTTGTCGGATTCAATGAGAACCAAGGAGGGTGTTTTTAGCACCACAGTGGAACCAGCCATGGCTTAGTAATCATGTGTATCATTAAGTTAACTAAACTTTTAATGTTTGCTTCAAGATAAGTGTACTTTTTCTTTAAAGACCAACCGTACCATTTATGAGTATAATTGAAATTTATTTTCCAAAATCTCTTAAGAATTTGGTGATTTGTTTTTAATGCAATCAATAAATAATTTGGTATGTTTATAACTTCTTTTCGGTAACTTAAGTTTTTCAATGATATTCATAAGCCTCGCAAATCTATCGGGCGGGCTATGCTTTGATACTTTGTTGTTTCCTTAACTTATTATATTACACCTATAGATATTGCAAACACACTAAATATTTATAATGTATTTCACATATCGATTGTTTGTAAAAAAATAAAAAAATAATAAAAAAATAAAAAATAAAAATGGAACAAAATTAACATTTATATAGTTATACATGTCCATGAAGAAAACCATAAAAACTATTATGCAAAACGATAAAATATACCGGTGGATGCAAGTGTGATGGTGTTAAAAAGAGTTAATACTATATTCAACAATAATGTATAGCAAAACCAAATATACACACCATCATTTGGTGGACAATCATGCGTATATTTCTTAAAAACACATTGATTATCTATAAAAATCATACACAATCAAATAAAAATCTCTTAAAACAAAATTAATCTCATATTAACATACCAATAATAAATCATCCACATTAATTTCTTTACAAATTATTTACCAATAAATACAACCTTCGTAGACATACATCAAACTATTAAAAAATAATACACTCAAACAATAATCACAATACATATAATCACACGATCCACAGTAACTTCCTTACACATTATTTACCAACAAATACAACCTTCGTATACATATATCTCATTATTTGAAAATAATACACTCAAAGAATAATCATAAAACATGCCCGCCCCTTGGGCGGGCTTCGACCACTAGTGTATGTGTGTGTTGTATATATATATATATATATATATATATATATATATATATATATATATATATATATATATATATTGGTTATATAAAAAAAATTAACTTTGGTCGAAAAGTGAGAAAGTGTACAACTCACCTTCTCTTTCCCCTCCCTTTTTTCACACCAAACTACAGGGACCTTATTGTATTTCTCTTCATTCTTTCAGGGAGGTTTTGCATATTCGCACCCTACTCTCTCGGAAAAAAAAAAAAAAAAAAAAAAATCCTGCAAAAAAAAATTTTTTTTGGGCAAAAATTTTTTTTTCTAGCAAAAAAATTTCCCGCCAAAATTTTATAACTCTGATGCACATTTTTTTTTGTGCATCACAGTTATAAAAATTAGTTATAACTATGATGCACCAAATTTTATACCCTGAAGTTTGAGATGTTTGCAAATTCTGCCCTATAACTTTTTTTATTTTATTCACCTTATAGATATTGCAAACACACGAACTATTATATGTATTTCACATATCGATGTTTTAAAAAAATATAAAATATATAATAAATAAAAATAAAATGAAAATTAACTTTATATATATATACATTCCATGAAAAAACCATAAAACAATTATCAAACGATAAATATAGGGAAATGCAAATGTTTGATGTTGTTTAAAAGTTATCTATATTCAACAATAATGTATAGCAAAACCAAATATACCAACATCATTTGACAATAACATTATATATTCTTAAAAAAATTGATTATCTATGAAAATCATACACAATCAAATAAAAATCGTTAGAACAAATTAATTTCATATTATCGTTTTCAATTCAACAATACCCCATAAATTTCATTTAATTTTATTTTCAATATTCAACCTTCGTAGCCATATTCAAACATTTATAATTATTTACATTTATAATCACAATAATATAAATTTAAATCACATAACTTCCTTTACAATTATTTACAATCAAATATACAACTTGTGTTAATATATCATAGTTATTTAAAATAATACACTCATAATGAATAATCATAAACCTGCGCCCTTGCAGGCTCGCTCGACTATTATGGTGATGTTATTATATAATATATATCTTATAATATATATAATTTATTTATATTATTTTTTAAAATATTAATAATTGTTATATAAAAAAAATTACTTTGATCATAGGGTAAAAGTTACACTACACTTTTTCCCCGAACCTTTTTTCACACCAAACGACTATGGACCTTATTTATTTCATTTCATTCTTTCAGGGAAGATTTTTGCAATTGCACCCTAATTCTTCGAAAAAAATAAAAAAAAAAAAAAATCTCCTGCCAAAAAAATTATTTTTTGGGGCAAAAATTTTTTTTTGCAAAAAATTTTTCCCGCCAAAATTTTATAACTTGTAGCAACATTTTTTTTTGTGTGCATACACTTTATAAAAATTATTATAACATGATGCAGCCAAATTTTATACCTGAAGTTTGAGATGTTTGCAAATCATGCCTATAAAACTTTATAACTCACTTTTCTATCTAATTAACTTTTCTCTAGAACCGGACCTATATATTATATATATATATATATATATATAATAAAATCATAATGTTATTATCGAAATCACGAATCTAACAACTATAGGTGAAAAAATAATCTTATATCTATATTTAATTACTTTATACCAATGCTATATTTAACCTAAATGCCAAAAAATACAAACATATAAGAAACATTACATTTAACAAAAGATATAAAAAATATTGAAATATAACTAAAGTCGGCGGGTGTTTTTTATAAGATTCGTTTTCATGTCAACCAAAAAGCCAAACATTCGATTATTGTTCGATTTTTCAGTTTTTTACTTAGCTCATCTTAAAAAAAAAGCGATTAAATTTTTAAAATCAAGTTCTTACTTTTTTGATAGTATGTCAAAATTTAGCAATTTTGTTTTAAAAAATATACCAATAAAAAGGATTTTAAATCTCGAATAAAATAAGTCCAATATTGCAATGTTTTTGACTTACGTATGATTTTATAAAAAATAGTGATCAAAGTTTTAAAATTAATTTCTTATTTTTCCGATTTTAAATCAAAATGATTATAACTGTTTGAATTATATACGATAATAGATAAAGAATTTGAATTGCATTATATATATTTTTTTTATGAAAATGCATGAAAATCAAATTAGATAGACATATGCAATGTCTTTGGTGCAAAGAAGTAAAGTAACTAAACGATACCGTATAAGGTACCTTTTTATACAATCTATTCACAGCATGAGTAATTAATTAATGAACACCTTCAGTCACACCATAAAAGGGCATCCCACAAGGCCACAATGCAACACTCTTTGAACACCTACCATCCATCTCTTAGAAATGGGCTCAATAAGATTTCTTATATGGCTAGCCATAGTTATGGTCATTGTAAGTTTGTCGAAAGGAGAATATGATCAAGACAAACAACGATGTGGAGGAACGCTTATTGGGTTATCAACTTGCCTTCCTTATGTGAGTGGTCAAGCCGAAGCTCCAACTATCGCCTGCTGTACTCGCCTCAAACCAGTTGTGAAGAAGAGCCAAGTTTGCTTATGCATCTTCATTAAGGACCGCAATGATCCCGGTCTTAATCTTAAGATCAATGCGACTCTTGCATTGGGCTTGCCTGATACGTGTCATACGACTTTTAATGTCACTGACTGTCCTAGTAACTTCTTTTAGCAACTTCATCTATTTAACACATAAGATTTGTATTTGGTCACTACAAGAAGTTTATAGGATTTTTTCCATTATTTGATGTTTTCAGAGCTTATGAACTTGCCACCCAACTCCACAGATGCTAAGATTTTTGAAGATTATGGTAAAAGCAACCACACGGCTTCATTGGGTAACATTTATTTCTGAAAGTTCCATCTTGGATAATCAAGTGAATTATGTTTTCAGTTACATATAAGGATCATGATATAGGAGTTAACTTTTAATGGCTTTATTTTTCTTCTCAAATATACTTCAATTATTCAACAAACCGTCATAATTGTGAAAGCATGACTGTATATCAATGATAAATACAATACAGTTAAGTAATTGGAAGTATGAAATTATATCTAAATCTTTTGTTCAGAAGGATAAATAATTGACAACCTGTGCATACGTACATTAGTTACGTGCACAAGTTACTTAACTCATGCATGAACGAATTATACTCGTTAAAGTTTCAACATCCGTGATTTTAAATGCACAATGGATATTTATTGCTGAAAATGTGTGAATAGTTTTTTAGTAACCATGTAATCTGACATTTAGGCCGACAAATTCACGGGTTTTAAACTCACCGTCACACATACTCAAACCAAATATAATCCTCCCTATATTTAAGAGATTAGCCTGACCACTTCAGAGTTTGGTTCGCACATATAAGAAATTGAACTTGAAACTTCGCATATATTAATGTGATATTCACAAGTGTTTTTTTTTTTTTTTTTTTTTTTTTTTTTTTTTTTTTTTTTATTTATTAGTTTTTTATTATTTTTTTTGCCACTAAGCCACTACGGTTTAAAATGAATAGTTGTTTATTTATTAAATAGATAAGGTTATATATTTGCATGGGAATTATTGTTATCAATCTTTTTTGGTAGGTAATGCAAGCAATGGGAAAATTGGATCAGGTAGTGATGTGAAGAATGATGCTGGAAGAGGAAAGACATGGCTCGGAGCTGAAATGATTTGGAGTTTTGTATATATAATTGTTATATTTCTCTTGCAAATTGCTTAATCTTTCAAGAAATGATTTATGTATTGCCCCACCCCATTTATAATTTTATGTGCAACTCTTGTATCATTTAAGGGTTTTAAGTTTGTGATATTGAAGATTAGTACGTAGTCGTCTAGTGGTAAAATAAGATGGATGTAATAGTCTTGTTTGTAACCAATAATATGGTTAAAATATATATGTATGTAGTTCAGTTGTGATTTGAATGAATTCATAAGATTTTTAGTTAACAAAAGTTGACAATTTACTTTGTTCGGTAAACTAACTATTTTTATTTAGAAAAGTAAAAAAACTGTATGGCAAAGGCATGACCAAATAAAGGTTGGATCAAATATACTCTAGTTCTAAACTATATTGGGTTATTCGGAACCCATACGTCATCATGGTGATCCAGTTGTGTATCCATGGGAATAGAGTTGGAAAGATGTGTCGAAAAAAGTGCAGAATATGAGGCATCAGTATTCTTTAGTTAAGCAGAAGATTAAGAGGGTGGATGGCGATATGATGATGGTTTGTTTGGGTCCAAAGATTGACTCATTGGTGGAGATTTTAAAGGTATAAGGAGGTGTTTGGTGATGTTACGTGTTGGCGTATGTGTCCGGACGGCTTAACTCGTCCGGACGCCGGAAGAAGCAAGACCATTCGGCAATGGCCGGAGGGCACCTAAATCGTTCGGATAGAGCAGCTGTCAACAACATGACAAGTGGCATTATCTCTTGACAGATGGCAGCTGCAGACACCGCCGCCGCCGCCCCGGGATTTACGGGATTATGTCTGAGACATGTTTCCTGAAAACCCGGCGCCGCCATTTCAGGTACCAAGGCTGGGCACTATAAATACCCAGCTCATTTACTACTCTCAACTAACTAATTTACTAGCATTTACTTCATACTACTATTCATATCCTCTCGGAATATAAAATACTTACTCTCACGCCGGAGGTGGGTCCTGGGATAACACCCGGGGCAAGCCTAACGCGTGTTGTTGTGTGCAGATACCCGAAGGATCCCTAGTAGATGAAGGGATTGACACACAGACCTCTCGGAAGAACATCTAGCTGGTTCAACCGAAAGGCCTCTCTTATTTGTCCGAAGTGATTGCAAGAAATTACTTCAACAAATTGGCGCCATCCGTGGGACCAACTGCTCGATCTACCCAAAGGCCGAGATGGCTGGTCCTACACACTTGAAAAGGAAAATGATAGACGCCGAGGAGGAATGGATGAACATCCCGATCAGCTTTCCGGCCATCCTCCCAGGAGACGCGTCGGACGAACCTCTGATAGTTGAAGCCGAAGTGGAGGGTTACACTATACGAAGGATCTATGTAGACCAGGGTGCTTCGGTTGAAGTAATGTATGAACACTGTTTCGAGCACTTGTGCCCCTCCATCAAGGCCAAACTAAAAGAAACCAACACTCCATTGATAGGATTCGCGGGGGAGTCCATAAAGCCATTAGGGAAGATCGAATTGGAAGTTTGTTTTGGAAGCCAAGGTTTATTGCATCGGACTATGATGAAATTTGCCGTGATAAGATCTCCTTCTCCATACAACATTATTCTGGGGCGCTCGGGTTTGAAGAAGCTACGGGCCATTCCCTCAACTATCCATTCGATGATGAAGTTCCCCACCCCTAAGGGCATAGCGACCTTAGTCACTCGGTCGGTAATTGTTTCGGAATGCCGCAAGTTGGAAGAGAAACAGATGATAGAGAAAGGAGCAGGGAAGGGACCTCAGAGTGCCGACGTAACAGAGAAAGCTCCGAGGAAAACGGAAGCAATAATGGTACATCCGGCTTATCCGGACCAGCTGGTAACCATCGGAGGAAATTTCTCCTCGGAATGCAGAAGACAGCTAATCACGCTGCTCAAGAACAATCAGGATGTGTTCGCATGGGAACCTGCAGATATGACGGGGGTACCCCGACGGATTACCGAACACACGCTAAATGTAAACGTCCAAGATAGGCCGGTGGCACAAAAGAAGAGAACCTACTCGGACGAAAAGAACCAGGCCATAGCCAAAGAGGTAGAAGAGTGGATAAAGGCTGGAATAGTTCGGCCGGTGCGATACCCCACATGGATTTCGAACCCAGTTTTGGTGAAGAAATCCGACGGCAGTTGGAGGATGTGCATCAATTTTAAAAACCTCAACTCGTCTTGTCGAAAAGATTACTACCCGCTGCCCGACATTTATTGGAAGATAGAGTCAATTATGGGATTCCGGTATAAATGTTTTTTGGATGCTTATAAAGGATACCACCAAGTGCAAATGGCCAAAGAGGACGAGGAAAAAACGGCCTTCTACACCGAGCGCGGGACGTACTGTTACACCAAAATGCCGTTTGGATTAAAGAACGCTGGAGCCACATACTAACGGTTAGTGGATTCAGTTTTCCGGTCGCAGATAGGAAGAAATCTCGAAGCTTATGTAGATGATATGGTTATAAAAAGCAAGACTGAAAAGGAGTTACTGGCTGACATAGCGGAAACATTCGATAACCTTCGGAGAATCAATATGAAGTTGAACCCCAAGAAATGCTCTTTTTGGGTAGAGGAAGGAACATTTCTGGGATACATGGTGACGTCCGAAGGAATCAGGGCAAATCCGAAGAAAACCAGGGCTATTGTGGACATGCAATCTCCGAAATCAGTCAAAGAGATGCAGAGTTTAAGCGGTAAGCTGGCAGCTTTGAACCGGTTCCTATCCAAGTCTGCAGAGAAAGCGCTCCCATTCTTCGAGACGTTAAGGAACATTACGAAAGAAAATCGGGACGAGTATCGATGGACGGACAAGGCCGAAGAAGCTTTTCAAGAAATGAGGAAGATGATCCTCGAACTTCCTTACCTGGCAATTCCGAGGCCAAAAGAGGACCTATACGCATACCTCTCGGCATCGAAAGGGGCAATAAGTGGAGTGCTTCTAGTAGAAAGGGAAGGGAAGCAAACCCCGATACATTATGTTAGCCGAACGCTGCACGAGGCCGAACAGAATTATGCTCCGATCGAGAAGTTAGCTCTAGCCCTGCTGCACACGTCTAGAAGACTTCAGAGATACTTCGAAGCCCATCCAATAAAAGTCATTACCGATCAGCCCATCAAGCAAATACTGAATAAGGCAGAAGCATCCGGGAGAATGGTCAAATATTCTGTGGAATTAGGAGTTTACAACATCACTTACGTTCCCCGAAGCGCGGTCAAAGGACAAGTCCTCGCGGATTTCATAACAGAAATACCCCTGGGGACATCCGGTCATGATATTAGGGAGGAAGGTAAGGAGATATGTAACATCTCCAATCAAGAATAATGGGTGTTGTATACCGATGGAGCCTCCAGTAAATAAGGTGCCGGAGCAGGCCTAGTGTTGATTAGCCCGGATCAAACGGAGTATACCTATGCCATTCGGCTAAACTTCAAGAGCACCAACAACGAAGCAGAATACGAAGCCTTGCTGGCTGGGTTGAGGGTCGCTCAAAAGATGGAAATCCGGATGTTGGAAGTCAGGGTGGACTCCAATTTGGTAGCAAGCCAAATTAATGGGGAATTCGTAGCATCCAAAGATAGTATGATAAAATACCTGGCCAAAGCCAAAGAGCAGATCGCATGCTTTGATCAGTTCAAAATCCGAAGTATCCCAAGGGCCCAGAACCAGAAAGCCGATATACTCAGCAAATTAGCGTCCATGGCTTTCGACCACCTAACAAAGGAAACTACAGTTGAAGTTTTGGAAAGGCCATCAACAGAGGAGGAGGTAGTCAATGCCATTGTAGAGGAAGAGGAGGAAAATTGGATGACCCCAATCATTCGGTGCAAGCAAGAAGGCATTTGAACGGAAGATCAAAATGATGCTCGGTCTCTCCGAATAAAGATAAACCAGTTCACTATGGTAGACGATGTACTTTTCAAGAAATCCTATTTGGGACCGATGCTGAGATGTGTCGGACCACTCCAAGCTAATTATATCATCCGAGAAGTACATGAAGGAGTGTGTGGGATGCACTCCGGGCCACGATCCATCATGGCAAAGTTAATGCGGCAGGGATACTACTGGCCGACCATGCACCGAGACACCAGGGAAGTGATTCAGAAGTGTGACTCCTGTCAGATACATGCACCCGTTCCGAGACTCCTAAAAACCGTACTCACTTCAATAATGGCTCCATGGCCCTTCTATCAGTGGGGCATGGACGTGTTGCGTCCCCTGGCAGAAGCTCCAGGAAAAATCAAGTATGTCATTGTGGCCATCGACTACTTTACTAAATGGATGGAAGCCAAGCCGTTGGTCCGTACGACCGGGAAAGAGGTAAAGAAGTTTGTCTGGGAGAATATAGTATGCAGGTTCGGTTTGCCCAGGGTGATTATCACGGATAATGGAAGCAATTTCATTCATGACCCTTTCAAAAGTTGGTGCGAGCGCCTGAACATAACCAAGATAAACAATGCTGTAGCCCATGCTCAGGCCAACGGATTGGTAGAAAGAGCAAACAAGAGTTTGATGAAGGGGTTCAAATCAAGGCTGGGTAGGGAAAGAGCTGGATGGGTGGATGAATTGCCGAATGTCCTGTGGGCACACCGCACGTCTCTGAAAACAAGCAATGGAGAAACACCATTCAGCCTTACATATGGTAGCGAAGCAGTCATACCGGCAGAGATAGGGATGCCAACCTTTCGGACCATGATGACCAAGGAAAAAGAGAATGACGAGGGAATCTGTTTAAAACCTCGATCTCCTATAAGAACGAAGGGAGATGCCCGCGATACGAGAGGCAAAGTGCAAAAAGAAAGTGGAGCAATATTACAACCGAAGGGTTCGTGCTGAATCGTTTAAGGTAAGTATGAATTCACATAACTTCTTTGAAACAAAAGGTTACTACAAATCTCTAGTTATTTCGATGCAATATTAATTCGTCTCTACCTTGACTAACGTATGAAATGAAATACCTCGACAATATAAGGTAGGTGATTTTGTGTACCGAAGGAACGAAGCAAGCAGGGTCGAGAATTAGGGAAAGTTAGGACCCAATTGGGAGGGACCCTACCAGGTCGTGGAAGCATATCAGACTGGATCTTACAAGATAGAGACAATGGAAGAAAAGGAAGTGCCATGAACTTGGCATGCGGTTAACCTTAGAAAATTTTTTTTGTAAATAACCTGAATATGCCTAATGTAAACATCCGAAAGGAGTTTGTTTGATTATTTTTAATGACAAAGTGCAGTAATCCCACAGTTGGAGGGAAACGATCCATGTTATGAATTGAACTCTTGTATCATTCATTGTTTTCCGAACATAATTAGAAAATGACCCCTCCGAGAGGTTCACGCCCTCCGGAGATCTTTGTGGTCAATGTTCGAAGTCCTGGCGGAAAGGCTGTAATCATATTTGGAACATAAGTAGAAAGTGATCCCTCCGAGAGGTTCGTGCCCTCCGGAGATCTTTGTGATCAATGTTCATTGTTTTCCGAACATAATTAGAAAATGACCCCTCCGAGAGGTTCACGCCCTCCGGAGATCTTTGTGGTCAATGTTCGAAGTCCTGGCGGAAAGGCTGAAATCATATTTGGAACATAAGTAGAAAGTGATCCCTCCGAGAGGTTCGTGCCCTCCGGAGATCTTTGTGATCAATGTTCATTGTTTTCCGAACATAATTAGAAAATGACCCCTCCGAGAGGTTCACGCCCTCCGGAGATCTTTGTGGTCAATGTTTGAAGTCCTGGCAGAAAGGCTGAAATCATATTTGGAACATAAGTAGAAAGTGATCCCTCCGAGAGGTTCGTGCCCTCCGGAGATCTTTGTGATCAATGTTCATTGTTTGTTGGACATAATTAGAAAATGGCCCCCCCCCCCCCGAGAGGTTCACGCCCTCCGGGGAGTGTGTGGTCAATGTCCAAAGATGGTTAATACTAAAAAAGGGGCGGCCACATAATCATTCATTGCCTCTCGAACATAAGTCGAAAATGACCCCTCCGAGAGGTTCGTGCCCTCCGGAGAGTATGTGGTCAGTGTTCGAGAAGGAAACAACCATGCGGTCGAGGCGGAAAGCGTCGCCGAAAGGCACAGGTAACGTATTACAGACATATATAAAAAAAAAAAAAAAAAAAAAAAAAAAAAAAAAAAAAGAAGAGCCTTTTGAGAAGTAGCAAAACATGACATTACATAACTTCTAAACATATGAAAGGCATTAGGGATATAACAGTTTGTTATTACATTCATCCGAATCATTAACTATTTACAAATTAGTCTTACGGCCCAAGGGCCTTACACCAAAAATGGTTCTTGAGTATTTTCTTCGGACGGGTCACTCTTGAATATTTTCTTCAGCGGTGGGACCTTCGGCGGAAGAATCGTTCGGTGCAGGGTCAGGAATCAGGTCCATTATTTCCGACAGGGGTCTATCCGCGGCGTTGCTCACCTTCTAAATGTACGGATATTCAGCGGAAAAGAGGCCATCGTACAAAGGATCGAACTTTTCGTCCGCCTCCACATTCAAATCATCTATCTCGGCCACAATTATGGCCACATCCTCCGGATTGCGGCCCACGGAGACAGCCTCCAAGAACCCAGACTGGGAGGACAAACTGAAAGGCTCAGCCAAGCGTTGCTTGTACTCGTGACTGTTCAAGAGCCGACGGACCACTTCCGGAATACACTCCTTCACCAGCTTATGGCATTCGATATCCGTTTGGCCGAGTTTAACGGCCAGGTCGGCCCTTTCCTGGTACAGTTTGGAACTTTCCCCCTCCTCAAGGGCAAGTTCATCCTTAACATTTTTTAACTCTGCCTCCAAAGCCTTGATCCGGTCCGAAGAAACCCTCCTCCCTTCATCTCTCGCCTTTTCCAGCTGAGAGAGACGACCTTTCAGATCCGATTCCCTCACCATGCAACCCGCATGCTCGTGCTTCAACTTCCGAAGCTCCTCGACCACTTGAGCGGCATCCTCGCATCCCTCATGGGTGCGGTGCAGTTGTTTATATTCTTCAAGAAGGGCCTCATACCGGCCAAGAATATCCGAATGAGCGGCCGCACCACGACCCAATAATACCCAGCCTCTTTGAAGGGCCTCCGAGTCACTCAAACTTTGAAAATAAAACTCCTCTCGAGGAGTGGGCAGGTTCATCATCAAGTCTTTGCAGACAGCCCCCCTATTCAAACGATCCCCTCTTCTAACTGACCAGTCCGGGACAAACACCGCGGCCGGATCACCCTCGGCTACAACTCTAACCTTGCCATGCCCAGAAGCCTGTACGGAAGGACCCTCTGAAAGGAGAAAAAGATAATCGTTATCAAAAAGGTGTAGAGCAATGGGAAGAGCAAGATAAGCAGTTAAACGACTTACCAACATCAGCAGGTCCGGAGGCAAAATTTGATCCTTCCGGGCGGCTCCCGATGTCTTCCGGACGAAGTGACCGGATTGGGATGGGATTCGGGATGACCTCGACCTCCGGTGATTCCGGTTCCAAATCCACCACGGGAGTCTCTATCGGTCTACGCCTCTTGGCCGGACGGGCCGCACCACTACTACCCTCGCCAGGCTGAACTCGCGCTCGCACCTTTTTGGCCCCTGCTCCCCTCTGGGCTCGCAGAGCATCCCGGGTGGCGTTCTGCTTTTGTTTTCTGCGTTTGGCTTCCAAGACCCGAGCGTCTGCCCTCTCGACCCTCATCTCCTCGGCCGATTTCTCCGGTATATCGGCATTCGAAGGGGCGGGAAGAGTCACATGCAGCTCATGAGACTCACCCTCACGGTACTTATCGCCCATGACCATTGAGACACCCTCACGGACCATGGGGTTGATCAGATATTCAGACATCGACACAACTGCAAAAGGGAAAAAGAACACAAAATAATTAGAAACAAACATACTTAACGAGAGTCAATTGGAAAAACAAAGACGAATATAGAAGTCATACATTTGCCCTCAGCATCCTTAAGCGCGGCCCGATAACCGGGATACTCCCACTGCGAGGTCAGCCCCACGGCATAAAGAAAGCCCCTGGGAATCAGAATAAGGTCAATTATGTTTGCGGCCAGCTTCTCCGCATCCATAATACTGAACTCGCCATGCGGATACGGATCCGAAATATTAGAATTATGATGCCTCCAGGGCATGGAAAAGGGGACCGCTCGCCTATCTATCAAGAAAAAATCATCCTTCTAACCTTTCAGTCCGGTTAGAATCTCCCGGAAACAAACCTTCCTCTCCTTCCCACTTCGCTTCTCGAAGGAAAACCAGTGACCTTGCTTACTCAACTTATAGAAGGCCCGGAACAGGGAAGTGGTAGGAGCAACGTCTAGACTTCGGCTGTACACCTCGAAAAGCGTGGCACGGTGTAAGCCCAACGACACTAGCTGAGAGAGATTTACCTTGTAATATTTGATGATGTCCAGCAAGAAAGTAGAGAAGGGCACGCTAAGACCACCCTCGTAAAAGTATTCCACGTACAGACCAATGGCATCGCCCGACAATTGGTCCATCGTCATATGTGCTGGAGGTAACCTCGGATGCAAATCCCCCGGTATACCCGCGTCCGTCATCACTACATATAAACCTTCCTCGTTCAGTTGAGAGGTGTACTTTTGAATATCGAACTTAGGAAGAAACCCCTCGACCTCTTGAGTTTCTTCCTCATGAATCGAAGAGGGAGAATTGGACATGATTAACAGAATGGTGAAATAAAATCGTTCGGATTAGAAAGAAATGGACCTCTCGGAAAGATGCTTCGGAAAGTTTGTCAGAACAAGAAATTACAATGGTAAAAAAAACCCGTAGAAATGACGCTATTTATAGGCGAAAAGAAGAATGTGAAACGACGTGCCTTGTTAGCGGGTGAGGTGGCATCTTGATGAACTCAAATAAGTACATTTTATTACTATCATTTATCCTATTAAATTGACTTGTTTTACTATATTATATATGAGGATTGATACTTAATCGTTTACTTTTGTAATTCTCAGGTAAAAACAAGCATTTGGTGAAACCTAGCGATTTTGGACTGGTTATGGAGAAAAACATGCATAATGTTAAGAGTCTACCGAAATGAAGAAGATCAAGACTAATCTGCTCCAGATGCGCCGCATCTCACTCATGACATGCGCCGCATCTCTATCAAGATATCACCAGATACGATCCAAGATACAAGAGGACATGCGCCTCATCTAATCATGGAGTTACGCCGCATCTTCTGGCGGTGTACGAATATTCCTGAATATTATAATCTTGGACCCCACGCGAAGTTAAGTACATGCGCCGCATCTACTTAGTAGATGCGCCGCATCTTCCCTCAGACAGAAACTATAAATACCCCGTAGACCAGACGAATTAAAGAGTTCGGAACATTATAACCTAAGACCGAACAGGAGAAACCAAGGACGAATTCAGTCAAGGAGGCAGCACAAGACACACCCAAATCAAAGATACAAGAGCTGTAAGAAGGTGCTGCATGTGTTTAATTCATTAAGTAGTTTTGTTTTATTGCGTTAGCAAACTTTAATTCATCAGGATTGGTGGCTTGTGTAATGTGACAACGAAAGATTGCACTCCCTTTCATACTTGCTTTCCCATCAATTAAAGTTTATATGTTGATGTCTTTGGTTACTACTTATTAGTGCATTGATAACCTCTGTGTTTATTAGTGGCTTGCGGGCATTTGACTGCGGGACATAATGTGGCTCCCACGGTTATTACTAAATTGATCACTTAGGAATAACTTTTAGACATAAGTAATCATTAAGGGTTTACTCGCCGATAAGAATAGGACCAACGAGAAAGGGTTAACTACATACACTTCATATAAGGCTATCAATAAAACAAGTGACAATCTACTTAATCATAAGGACAGCCCTCTTATTGTCTCAAGTATCTATCTGTGTACGTGTGTGCTACTTGCTGATTCGTGCCTATTGGTTTATTTTATTATTTAATTGCAAACAAATCGTGCCAGTCTCTCAGGCTGAAACCCCCTTGCGTTAGGATATTAAAATACTGATTAGAATAACGAGATAATATGTTCCACTCCTAGTGATCGACACTCTACTTACCATTATATTCATACTGACCGGGTACACTGCTCGTTAAGTGTGTGTGTTATTGATAAGTCGGCTAAATATAAATTTAAAACTTGAGTAGGCATTAAAACTGCTAAACCGCAACGACACATCACGCGCATCACATCTCCTCACTCGTGCGATATGTACGTGAACACGTGTCGACATCTCAGAGCCCCAGTAAAAATGGCGGCTATCCTTAAAAAGAGGTAATAATGGTTTTTGGCAGTTTATGCATGACATCATCCCATCGGATTCCGAACAACCTAAACCTTTCGGAATTAATAGAGCCAGACTTTAAATTTTTTAGAGTATCACACTATTGGCGAAACCAATACAATGATACTGGGGGGGACATGTTGGCGTATGTGTCCAGATGGCTTAACTCGTCCGGACGCCGGAAGAAGCAAGCCCATTCGGAAATGGCCGGAGGGCGCCTAGATCGTTCGGATAGAGCAGCTGTCAACAACATGACAAGTGGCATTATCTCCTGACAGATGGCAGCTGCAGACACCGCCGCCGCCCGCCCCGGGATTTACGGGATTATGTCTGAGACATGTTTCCTGAAAACCCGGCGCCGCCATTTCAGGTACCAAGGCTGGACACTATAAATACCCAGCTCATTTACTACTCTCAACTAACTAATTTACTAGCATTTACTTCATACTACTATTCATATCCTCTCGGAATAAAAAATACTTACTCTCACGCCGGAGGTGGGTCCTGGGATAACACCCGGGGCGAGCCTAACGCGTGTTGTTGTGTGCAGATACCCGAATGATCCCTAGTAGACGAAGGGATTGATACACAGACCTCTCGGAAGAACATCTAGCTGGTTCAACCGAAAGGCCTCTCTTATTTGTCCTAAGTGATTGCAAGAAATTACTTCAACATTACGCTTCCGTCTAATAATGGGTTTTATGAGAAGTAATCAGGAGATTGAGGTTGAGTAGTTTGGGAGTATTAGGCAGTTGGGCTGTGGTGAGTATCAAAACGGGGTGTTGATTGATTTGAGTTCCAGTGAAATGGGTTTAAATGAAATGGGTGTTGATTTGTTGTTAGGGAAGATGATTGATGAATTTGGACCGAATGATGATGATAGGATATTTTTATTTTATAAAAAGGTACAAATTAAAAAGGAAAGTAAACGGAGAGCATTTTACTCAACTCCATTCGGGCAAGAAAGAAAGAAAGATAAAAGCTTGATCTATGCGGAAAATAAAAAATGACGTGGAAAACCGAAAAAACTACATGGATATTTTTTTATTGGCATGGTATATCACCTGGTTACCTTTCTGATAAATACACAAAACAAGAAGTTACAATGACTAGATGAGTACATTTCCTACTTCAATAATAACTGTAAAATGTGAAAAGTTCGTTTCTAATTAACGGACTTAACCTTGTTTTATTTGCGAAAGTTTGAACTAAGAAAAGTGCTAAATATACATATTCAAAAAATGCTTAAACCCTCTCTATTGAACAAAGGACATTGTTCTCTTGTATATATTTTGATGTTGCATGAATTAAAATAAAGTGAGCAAACACTTCTCTTCGATCAATTAAGGAATGGCCATCTTGTAGATATTCAATGTTTATGATGGTTAACTATATATAAAATTTGGTAAAATCAATATGATTGCAAGATTTTTTTTTAAGAAGTATATTTTTTAGAAGTGCAACAATATATTACGAAACAAACAAAACATTACGCATCCAACCTCTGTTATCAAGTCGACTAAAAAAGACGAGACACCAAATCAAAAGAAATACCATAAGTCGTAGAAAAGTTACACACCATACAGAGCCACACACTTATACGATCCGACAAAATAGCTTGACCCACTAGACTAGAAAATGCCAAAACAAGCACGAAACTAATAGAGACGATGCTACCTTTATTGGACAAAATACATACAAAAACCACATGCAGAATTTTGTCCTCGATAAATTTTGATAACTCATTGATCTTGAACTCCCATCTTCGAATAAGTATCTAAACTATGTATAATAGAAGAAGCCATTTTTCTCCATTAAATAATTTGTTTTTAAAGAATACAAATTAAAATGCAACATATACAAATGATTAATGTTATAAATAATGCATTAAACAATAATTCTTTTACATATAGTTATTTAAAGTGTAATGTAAGTTTTTTAATGCCAAATATTTGTTTGGTTATGAAGATTTAAAAATTTTGAAAATTGCATATTCAAAAAATATTTATCATCTATGTATATATTTTAGTACAGGTTTAGTAAAATCCTAATCATTTTGCAATAAATTTGATAGAAAAGAATCGTACATATCAAAGTACGAAGATTTTCAGATTATTAAAAAGTACGAAAACGTGTAAACATATAAAAGACGAATAGTCTATATGCTTACACGTTATATAATATTGTGACAGATGTTACACAACATCTACTGATTAGTAAATACATTTCACCGTCAATCATCACAGTCTCGTACTATTACTGATTACCGTTTTGGTATCGCCATTGCATTGTGATGCACATGTACTTGACATTTTAATATGAAATAGTGTGTGATAAATCCTAAGTTTTGTTTCAGATACACATGACATTATTATACATGCGGTCCCCATCTCTCTCTCCCTCTCACTCCCTCCCTCTTCCTCCCACTGATGAAGCGAAAAGTGTACCGCTTTTAGGGGGTCATTTAAGCCCTAAATCGTATTTATTTGATCAAATATTGCCCTAAATCGTTCCTTTTGTCATTTTAGGTACTTTGGAGAAGAAATCTGGAAAAGGAAGCATTTTGGACGTTTTTGGAGCATAAAAGTGAAGAAAACGACAAAGTCTCAAAAATATGCTGGAAAGTACATTTGACGGCGTCAAGCTATATTGTGACGCCGTCAGCCCTTGATAAGCCAGAGAAATTTTGGAAGATTAAAGGGGGACGGCGTCAAGAAGGTCGTCAAGCCTTGATAAGCCAGGGATGATTTTGGAGGATTAAAGAGGGACGGCGTCAGGAAGACCATCCGGGAACCCTAGCCACGGCGAGGTGACGGCGTCAAGATCTATAACGTGACGCCGTCAGCTACTAAGTTCTATATATAGTTTTGCAATTTTTTGTCATTAGTGTGCAACTTTGTGAGGAGAAACCCTAAGACGAATTTCTGCCATTTTTAATGGTTTTTATACCCTTGGATCTCCCATGTTTAATTGAAGATAAGTAATCATTTAATCATTCAATATGTCTATGTGGTGTTTGATTATATCTTGTTCTTGTCTTTTGATTAACATGCTAGGCTAGATTTATCTTGTGTTTGCTTAGATCTAATGAAACCTAACTATTGATTATTGGTTATTAGTGTGTTATTAATTGTATTGGATGATTGTTTATCGATGTTAGGCTTAAGAAAACTGGCTAACCTCCTATACGGTAACTTGCTTGAACGTCTTAAGAAACATGAACCAATGCGTACTAGGTTTATATGGTTGTATTTAATGCATGAGCGAATTCTAGTGATCCCATGTTAGGAGCTTCTTAGCCGGCTCGACATAGGAGTGAAGTAGGAGCTTGTAGAGTTGGGGAAGTACGTACGCCACCCCACGATTGGTATTAAGGAATACACCCGTCATCCACGCAATTAATACACACTAATCAACCGGTAAAAGATAGTTAGGGAGTAAGGAAATCTAAGTAAACACATTTCTCCCCATATAAGTTTCACAACCTTTTCATTTTCAGTTATTTTATTTTATTTGCATTTGTAGTTATTTGGGTTAGTTGACTAGCAACTAATTCAGCCCACTCTTTCAAACCCGAGATTTTACTTGCTTTTATAAAAAAATATAAAAATACAAAAAGAATCATCCCTCACCCTTAGACCTATTAGAGTAGTTTTTCAATCCTAACGACACTATTCCCCTAGAGAACGATCAATCCCCCGGTACTTGCCACTTCACTATACTACATCGGTCAGGTACACTGCCTGGTGGGGATTGCAAGCCTCTTGAGATCCCTCAAGAGGTAAAACCTGTTGTAAGGTCGCAAAACCACGCATCAAGTTTTTGGCGCCGTTGCCGGGGAATAGTTATTGTTTAGGTTGAATTTTTATTTTATTAGGTCTACTCACTAGATTCCTTTCTAGTGAGATTTTTATTTTATTTTTCTAGGTTTTCTTTAGTCTATCTTTTTTCTTCGTTTCTTTGTTCGTAACCATTACCATCCGACATCATGGAAGGTGGTAATATCCTCGATCCCAACAACCCACCACCACAACAACACCCACCTCCTAGAGCCCGTACCTTAGGAGACTACTCTCGTCCTAGCCACCATGGCTATCGAAACACCATTGAGCTCACTCAAGGAGCCAATGTCACTCCCTTGCGATCCGACACCATCCGGTTGGTGCAAAGCGGATGCGCATTCCATGGACTTCGTTCCGAAGATCCTAATCAACATCTCAAGGACTTTCTCAAAATCGTTGATTCTATAGACCTTGATGTTGCCACTCGAGAGACGACCCGATTGCGTCTCTTTCAATTCTCTCTGCGGGACCAAGCTAGTCAATGGCTAGAGCGTCTACCCGCAGGATCCATCACCTCTTGGGATGATCTCACCACTCGTTTCCTTGCTCAGTTTTTCCCACCAGGAAGAACTACCAATCTAAGAAATGATATCTTGATGTTCCAACAACGTCAAGGCGAAACCCTCTACGAGGCATGGACTCGATTCAAGGACTTACTCCAAAAAGTCCCTCACCATGGCATAGAACTTTGGCTCCAAGTCCAAATCTTCTATGACCATATCAATCTCTCCACGAGGCAAACCATTGACCAATCGGCCGGTGGTAAGCTACGTGATCTAAGTGCGGAACAATCATGGGCTCTCCTAGAAGATCTTGCTCTTTATGACAACGAAAGTTGGAGTGATCCCCGTGATTTGAATAAAACGGTCAAGGCAATATCTTTGCCTTCGAACAATTCAAGCACTTTCGACCGTAGGATCATAGAACTTGAAGACCAAGTCAAGTTTCTTATGAAATCCTACGAGGCTCCTAAACCTTCAATCTAAGTGAACAAAATCACTTCTTCATGTGAATTATGTAGTGGTCCCCACGACACTCGTGATTGCATGGAACTCCCCGAACAAGCTTTTGCGGACTACGCATCCTCGCGTACCGACGGAGTGGGAGACAAGTGGTACACTTTCAAACCCGAGCCAAACCCCTACGGTGATTCATACAACCCCTCATGGAAAAATCACCCAAAACTTAGGTGGAAACAAAACCAAAACGCACAACAAACCAATTCTTCCAACCCACCTAATCGTTTCCAATCAAGCGGTTCCAACTCGAACCGTACTTTCAACAACAATCCTTCCATCAATGGTAGTACCAATAACTTTGAAGGATTGATGTCCCAATTTATGGCATCTCAAGAAGCTCGTTTGGCCAAGTTTGAAGCCGATTTCAAACAAAAACAAAGCGAGATGACCAATAAGATCGACACTTTGTTGAAAGCCCTCAATGACCGAGAAATGGGAGCACTCCCTAGCAACACGGTCAAGAACCCGAAACTAAACGTCAACGCCATTTCATCGGTTTCGTCTCCTAGTTCTTGTCCACAATATTATTCGGTCAATTCCATGAGCTCGTGTTTCAAACAAACCCAAGTCGTTCAAAATGACCAAGAAGTTATGATATCCAAATTGGTCAACAACATAGTTGAAACACCTCCCACTAAAAACCTTGACGATGAATTCAAGGAGCTCCACCTTGAAAGTCCGGGTATTGATGTGTTGGATGAGAAGAAGCTCAAGTTAGGCGAAAAAAGGGACCGCCTTCGTTCAAAACAAGCTACCTAAGAAGTTAGATGATCCGGGCTTATTTGTTCTACCTTGCAAGATCGGTAATTCGGAGGCTTATGACACATTAGCCGATCTTGGATCAAGCCTTAACCTACTTCCGTTACCTCTCTACACCTCTTTAAAACTAGGAAAACTTGAAGAAACCGAGGTGATAATAGGCTTAGCGGATGGGAGTGTTGCTTACCCGATTGGAGTAGTCAAAGACGTGTTAGTACACATTGGAAAACTAACCATTTTAGCCGATTTCCACGTCCTTGATATGGTTAGCGACCCTACATGCCCCTTGTTGATAGGTAGAGGATTTTTGGCGACCGCTAGTGCTATGATTGATTGTAAGGAATCTAAGATAGCGGTAGGAGAAGGTGATACTTGGTCAGTCTATGATGTGAAGAAACATGCCTATGATACTAGTGAGGAACCAACACCCCATTGGTTAGAATTAAATAGGAGACCATCTAGATATGGACCTTGGATCGATAGAGACTTCATAGGACCCCAACGCCCATTTTACCTAGAAGAGGACTTTGTGAACCGAACATATACGGTAGAGCAACTCTTGGCTCGGGACACCGAATTGGATCCATTTGAAGACCCTCTAGTTTTTAGGAAGATGATTGAGTTCCTAGGAGTTTTGCCAATTAACCTAGGGATGAATAAGTGGACTTGTGAGGATGATGATCATAAGTGGGATTGGGACAAACCACCCAAAGATGGAGATGGGTCATGGCATATTAAGATGACATTGTATGACCCGGATGGAGAGAAGTTTGAAAAGATATATTGTACTAAGCGGACCAATAGGAAACTTCAATCCAAGCTTAACCCTAAAGACGTCCTCGATGACGAACTCACTTACATAGGGTAGAAGGACTTTGAGTCTAGCTACAAGACTCGTTAATAAAGAAAAGCGCTTTGATGCGCGTGATGTGTCGTTGCGGTTTAGCAGTTTTAATGCCTACTCAAGTTTTAAATTTATATTTAGCCGACTTATCAATAACACACACACTTAACGAGCAGTGTACCCGGTCAGTATGAAGATAATGGTAAGTAGAGTGTCGATCACTAAGAGTGGAACGTATTATCTAGTTATTCTAATCAGTATTTTAATATCCTAACGCAAGGGGGTTTCAGCCTGAGAGACTGGCACGGTTTGTTTGCAATTAAATAATAAAATAAACCAATAGGCACGAATCAGCAAGTAGCACACACGTACATAGATAGATACTTGAAACAATAAGAGGGCTGTCCTTATGATTAAGTAGATTGTCACTTGTTTTATTGATAGCTTTATATGAAGTGTATGTAGTTAACCCTTTCTCGTTGGTCCTAATCTTATCGGCGAGTAAACTCTTAATGATTACTTATGTCTAAAAGTTATTCCTAAGTGATCAATTTAGTAATAACCGTGGGAGCCACATTATGTCCCGCAGTCAAATGCCCGCAAGCCACTAATAAACACAGAGGTTATCAATGCACTAATAAGTAGTAACCAAAGACATCAACATATAAACTTTAATTGATGGGAAAGCAAGTATTAAAGGGAGTGCAATCTTTCGTTGTCACATTACACAAGCCACCAATCCTGATGAATTAAAGTTTGCTAACACAATAAAACAAAACTACTTAATGAATTAAACACATGCAGCACCTTCTTACAGCTCTTGTATCTTTGATTTGGGTGTGTCTTGTGCTGCCTCCTTGACTGAATTCGTCCTTCGGTTCTTCTGTTCGAACTTAGGTTATATTGTTCGGAACTTGTAATTCGTCTGGTCTACGGGGTATTTATAGTTTCTGTCTGAGGGAAGATGCGGCGCATCTAGTAAGTAGATGCGGCGCATGTACTTAACTTCGCGTGGGGTCCAAGATTATAATATTCAGGAATATTCGTACACCGCCAGAAGATGCGGCGTAACTCCATGATTAGATGCGGCGCATGTCCTCTTGTATCTTGGATCGTATCTGGTGATATCTTGATAGAGATGCGGCGCATGTCATGAGTGAGATGCGGCGCATCTGGAGCAGATTAGTCTTGATCTTCTTCATTTCAGTAGACTCTTAACTTTATGCATGTTTTGCTCCATAATCAGTCCAAAATTGCTAAGTTTCACCAAATGCTTGTTTTTACCTGAGAATTACAAAAGTAAACGATTAAGTATCAATCCTCATACATAATATAGTAAAACAAGTCAAATTAATAGGATAAATGATAGTAATAAAATGTACTTATTTGAGTTCATCAAATATCCCCCCACTTGAACTTTACTTGTCCCCAAGTAAACCTTAGAATTTCTTTTATGAAAATGTATCCTAAAAGATGTTAGGATTTATTTTTATATCAAGCATGTATTCGTTTATTTCATAATCACACAACTAAACACTTAACGAATTAGAAGTAAAATAAAATAAGTTGATAAAAGCAAATCTAATCGTTTAACTGTCCAGTCGCGACGAATATTCTATTATAAGCTTGGCAAGTATACACATCTCCTCCACTAAAGCTAAGGAATAACAAGTCTAAAGCGGTAAAAAGGGTTTTTAGGCTTAAGGGTTAATTATTCTTTTTCACTATCGATCTCAAATTCCAGAAAAGGCGACAAAATCACAAATACATGATCAAATCCATGAACACGATACTTGCAATTGCTCAAATCCTTAACTCGAATAGGCTAAAGATAGGTCCAAACTTCACCAATAATAATAAATCAAAAAGGGCGACAAAATCATAAATACATAGCCGAATCCACGACTACGATACTTAAGATTGCTCAAATCCCTAATCTCAATAAATCAAAGGTTTGGTTGGATAAAGAATAATGAAGGGCATGGATAACATTTGGGATATAAATTGGTGTAAAAATAAAAATAAACAAAACAAATAAATTAAAATCCTAAGTGTGGTTAATCACTATCCCAACCATCCCATGAATAAGACTCATATCATCGAATAACTCACGCTTTAACACTTGAAACACACGCTTTAGGTAGACACGAATTATACTCAACAAGATCTTAATCAAAGAATAAACCTTAATTGGCGTTCCCGTAACTGCCAATTCCCATTCAATCCATAAATATAATACAACAAATAGTGGTGATATCGACCACTTACATATCTTTACATAAGTTGGTTAAAACTAACTTCCAACTTTTCTTTTTTTCTTTTTCTTTTCTTATTTTTTTCGATTTTTTTTTTTTTTTTTTTTTTTTTTTTTTTTTTTTTTTTTTTAACTTGAAACATAAACATAGATGTGTAAAATTTCACCACATCACTATAACTTTCTTTCCGGATAATTTTTTTCATACTTTTCATACTTTCAGAAATAACGGTAATAGCGAAAGTAGTAAACACACGAAAAATAAACTCAAAGATATACAATATTTACTTTCACTCCAATTGCATTGTGCAATTTCCCGACCTAACCAAAGATAATGAATTACGCACGTGAACACAGGTAATGTAAGGAAACACACTTTGCCTATAGCAATTAACCAACCACGGATTCTAATCTACAGGGTAGGCTAAGGTGTAAGGGTGTAACGAAACATTTTAAACATAGGTGTAAGAAACGAAAGGAATGGCTCTGAGTGTTTTTCTAGGGGTATCTTACTCTAAAAATGAGAGTAACAAAAGGTTTATACGGGGATTAACTAACCAGTGTAGTTAGTTAATATCACATAACATATAATAGGCTTTTTGGGTGTAATCCTAGAAATTTACCAATTTAGACAAGTCATTCCAATTATATAAATAATACTCATTATGGTGGTCTCGAATAGTATACAAGCCAAGTTCTAAAGTTTACAAGTCACCGGCACACTCATAGATTTGTGAATTTTGGAAAATCACAATTTTTGAAAATAACGTCATGTGTGCAGCTATGCAACTTAGATCTTAAACAAAAACATGCTAAAAAATTTTAAGTTTGATATATTAAGCACATTTTAAGCATAATTTTTGAAAAAGTTTAGGACAGGTAAATGTTAAGTGTTCTAATTCTCCAATCCCCCCACTTAAGTTAAACAACGTCCTCGTTGTTTGTATAAAAGGTTAAAAACTGGAAAATAAAAGAATTAGAACAGGAAAACTCCCCTGAGATTTGCTCGGTATGATCCTCCATTAGATAAGAGCAAAAATCATCTTTCTTGTGGATTAGAACGTTAAAGCTTCATACTTGATGTATCCACAGGAAATCCAGGAAACTATAATACCACCAACACTTTAAAACACACCTAAGATAAGAAAGGTTCAAACTTGCGTAATACATTAGTAGTTAGATAAGAATAAAACTTAAGAATTAAAACTGAAAATCATCAGGTCTGTCGATGCGCCGCATCTTATGGAAGAAGATACGCCGTATCGAGCCTGGAATAAATACGGATCAGAATAAAGATGCGCCGCATCCTTAACCAGGGATGCGCCGCATTAAAAATAAACTGATAAATAGTTTTAAAGTCGAAAATAAAAATGCAGAAAAATAAAATAAGATATGACCATTGCAGGAGATGCGTCGCATCTCAGAATTGAGATGCGCCGTATCCTCATGCGGGCCTGACTGACTCGACACAGAAAACAGAATAATAAAAATTAAAAGAAAAGATAAGCATGGGTTGCCTCCCACGAAGCGCTTGTTTTTGTTCGAGTCACGAGCCTGACTCCACCCTTATTTACTGTGTAATAGGGTGTTGTTCCCCCCACTTGGGATCAAGTGCGGATGATAGTAGCAATAAACACGAAAAGAGTGTAAATTTGCTATTAAAAATGGAAGAAATACACAAAGATCATACCTTGGCAATACATGTACATCTTTCCTACTCTTACCCGGTTTGGTTGATAAATTGGATGACTTGACCATTCCATCTGAAAGAGTAGTGTGTTGAGGAAAAATGAGTCTCCTTTCTTCTTGGTTAGTCTCTTTGGTAGTAAGGCGTCCCTTGACTTCCGCAGAAGATGAGAAAGGGTCTTTGGCAAGTAAAAGTTCGAGTTCCTCTATATCCTTCATAGGGTCGACATCATCATCTTCTTCAATCATAGCAATGTTTAAGAGCTCATCACCAAACTCTTCTTCGAGCTCCACCAAAAACGGGTTGATCACAGTTGCACTTTGTGTTGTAAGTGACTCCAATTCATCTTCAACTAGTGGTCTTGCAATTTCAGCATCGTCCCGAATTTCATCCTTCATTAAGTAATCCCAGATTTCTTCAAAATCCCTTGTTGGGTCAAAATCTGGTTGAGGTATGTCATCATAAATTATGGCGTCAAATGGTTCGAAATCAAAATTAGAATACTTTTCATCTTCATCCGTTGGATTGTCTAATGGTGGTAATACGATTGCAGAATATTCTTCAACGTAAGGTTCCGTATACACATCATCTTGTGCAATCTCCGGAGAAAAAGTACTATCAAGAACAATTGCCGGAATTGGTTTCACGGTATATGAATCTTCTTCATCATCATTTGACATACACCAAGTGTGTTGAAACGGCAACCTATTTCTTTCTTTCCTTGACTTTTCTCGTCCAAGAATCAAGTATTCTTCCATAGTGATTTCTTTCGTATCAATGACTTGTGCACCATATCTTGCTCTTTTCCAATCGTATATCCCATTATTGCTCAAGGTTTTTTCCTCTTCAAATCTGATATATACTTCCATTGTAATATCCCGATCGTCCATCTTCCTGAAATAAAACTTACTCGTGCAAAAGAAGGGTGAAACGATCAAAGTAAAATAAAAGCTTCTGATATCTGCTGTTGATGCGCCGTATCCTATAAATGGGATACGCCGTATCTTAATACGTTAAAAATAAGTCAAACTTTTATTCAGAAAATAGATACGCCGCAGAATTTAAGAATGCGCCGTATCGAATTAATTAATCAAAAATCAGCTTATCTAATTAAAATTAAATGCGTCGTATTAACGAAAGTTAATGCGCCGTATTTTCGTTACGTTTCAAAATAAATATCGATTTTTGATTCAGAAAGATGCGCCGTATCGATATAAATCGATGCGTCGTATCTGTTTAATAATTCGCAAACTGTTTTTAATTAAAATAATAGATACGCCGTATCTGCTAAAGCAGATGCGTCGTATGGCGTTAACGTTTAGAAAATTTTTTTTTATCAAAAACAGATACGCCGTATCTGCAAAAGCAGATGCGTCGTATTACTTTATCGCTTTTTGAAAAAAATTTCGTATTAAAAACAGATACGCCGTATCTTGGGGAAAAGATGCGTCGTATCGAATTAATTAAACGCGTTGTATTTTTAAAAAAATTAAACGCAATACGCCGTATCTGAGAGGTCAGATGCGCCGTATCGTTTGATTTAGCACAGTACAACGATAGCAGAACAGAAAAAATACGAAAAATAAAAACAAAAAATAAAAACACACGACGAAAATAAAACACACAAAAATAAAAGAAAACAATTAACACACAATACAACAAATATGCAAAATAGTACAATGATGCAATTAATCTAATAAAAAGAAAAACCTAATTAAAATACTAATCAAATTAACAGATAATAACAATTCACTCCCCGGCAGCGGCGCCAAAAACTTGATGCGCGTGATGTGTCGTTGCGGTTTAGCAGTTTTAATGCCTACTCAAGTTTTAAATTTATATTTAGCCGACTTATCAATAACACACACACTTAACGAGCAGTGTACCTGGTCAGTATGAAGATAATGGTAAGTAGAGTGTCGATCACTAAGAGTGGAACGTATTATCTAGTTATTCTAATCAGTATTTTAATATCCTAACGCAAGGGGGTTTCGGCCTGAGAGACTGGCACGGTTTGTTTGCAATTAAATAATAAAATAAACCAATAGGCACGAATCAGCAAGTAGCACACACGTACACAGATAGATACTTGAGACAATAAGAGGGCTGTCCTTATGATTAAGTAGATTGTCACTTGTTTTATTGATAGCTTTATATGAAGTGTATGTAGTTAACCCTTTCTCGTTGGTCCTAATCTTATCGGCGAGTAAACTCTTAATGATTACTTATGTCTAAAAGTTATTCCTAAGTGATCAATTTAGTAATAACCGTGGGAGCCACATTATGTCCCGCAGTCAAATGCCCGCAAGCCACTAATAAACACAGAGGTTATCAATGCACTAATAAGTAGTAACCAAAGACATCAACATATAAACTTTAATTGATGGGAAAGCAAGTATTAAAGGGAGTGCAATCTTTCGTTGTCACATTACACAAGCCACCAATCCTGATGAATTAAAGTTTGCTAACACAATAAAACAAAACTACTTAATGAATTAAACACATGCAGCACCTTCTTACAGCTCTTGTATCTTTGATTTGGGTGTGTCTTGTGCTGCCTCCTTGACTGAATTCGTCCTTCGGTTCTTCTGTTCGAACTTAGGTTATATTGTTCGAAACTTGTAATTCGTCTGGTCTACGGGGTATTTATAGTTTCTGTCTGAGGGAAGATGCGGCGCATCTAGTAAGTAGATGCGGCGCATGTACTTAACTTCGCGTGGGGTCCAAGATTATAATATTCAGGAATATTCGTACACCGCCAGAAGATGCGGCGTAACTCCATGATCAGATGCGGCGCATGTCCTCTTGTATCTTGGATCGTATCTGGTGATATCTTGATAGAGATGCGGCGCATGTCATGAGTGAGATGCGGCGCATCTGGAGCAGATTAGTCTTGATCTTCTTCATTTCAGTAGACTCTTAACTTTATGCATGTTTTGCTCCATAATCAGTCCAAAATTGCTAAGTTTCACCAAATGCTTGTTTTTACCTGAGAATTACAAAAGTAAACGATTAAGTATCAATCCTCATACATAATATAGTAAAACAAGTCAAATTAATGGGATAAATGATAGTAATAAAATGTACTTATTTGAGTTCATCACGCTTCTTGGGAGGTAACCCAAGCTTTATTTGCTTTGTGTGTTTATTTATTTGTTTGTTTGATTTTATTTGCTTCCGTATGTATGTTTAATTTTTATTATTATTGATTCATGTTCAAAACTAAATTGTGAAAATGCTTTATCTTGTTTTTAACTTCGTCTTAACTACATATAAAGGTATTTTGCAAAAGATAAGTGTAAGGGAAATCCAAATCGGTTTATTAGAACGAATGAACATGAATCATAACAATATTAAATTAACATACATATTAGTAATTGTTTGAGTCAAATGCTTGTATCGAGTCATAATGATGTTTTGCAGGATTTCCAGGAAGTAGGGTAGAGGTTTTTCCAGAAATTTTCCGGAAACTTAACATGAGAATTCTGTCAGATCATTTCTGACGGCGTCAGGCATTACAACCTGACGGCGTCAGGTTTTAATTTTCTGAAATTTTTGAAAGTTTTGTTTTCATAAAAAGTTTTTATTAAATCTCTAACTTATAAACTCCAGGAATCTGCAAAATAATCATTCCACAAGCATTATACCCTTATATAGAATTTATCCCGCCGATGTTATGCAGGTTTTCGTGTTTGTTTTCTCAGGTTTAACAGGTTATTTTGGACAAGTAGATGTATGTGGAATCAAGCCTTTGGCGATGCTTTAGTCTTGAAGCTTCTACATTCCCTTGGAAGAAGATCTAACCATGTTACCTCTTTATCCACCAAACGAATCAGGGGAGTATTTGATTTCATTCTTTTACCTTATTTACTTTTACATCTTGTTATTTGAACATTGGGGACAATGTTCATCTTAAGTGTAAGGGGGGGGGGGGGGTAAAGTACGATACTTTAGAGAATGCTATTACGCTTGATTTTTGTTTGTTTAATGGTAGATGTGTATTAAAACTGAGATAAATACCTGTTAGGGCAATTTTAGTGCCAAATTTAAATTTTTTTACAACATATAGGAGTGAAACTTTGGTCTTAATGAGCGTCTCATGGATAGGAGTTATATGACTAGCACAAAACCGTACCACTAAAAAATTTTCCACCCCCAAATATGTGAGGTTCGCCCCTAGAATTGGTAGGAAAAGCATTTATGCTGTGATGTGTGTACCGGTAGCACTTAGATTCTAGAACTTGCGTTAGGATCATTCCGAGGCCACAAGTGAGACTACATTCGTGTAGTTAGATTTACTACATGATAAGAGGCATTAGGATTAACCCATTGTTTTACACCTGTGTTTTTGTTATAATTACGTTGGCTACATTGGTCAAGTAATTCTCCCACACCCTTTGCGTTGTACTCATTTTTAGTACACGATACCCCTAGTACACCCCTCAGAGCCTATCTTTTCGTTTCGACCTTTAAGCATTTTACTTAAAGGAAGAATTTGTTACACCCCACTTAAATGTACACCCAAATCGCCTTAGCCTACCTTGTATGCACTCATTTTTAGTGCATTATTGTGACAACATTTGTTTAAACCCCAAGTTAATTATCTAATTGATTACATGGTTGCTAAGTCGAGTCATATCCTTATACATATTGTTTTGGGATGATTGGGACTCATGGGTAAAGTACTAGTGTAATGGAGTAATGGGGAAGAAGAACATTATTACCCCCATATGTGCTAAATATTTTAAAAGTACTCCAAGTGTTTCGATTATCTTAATTCGAGTAATTAGAATAGTTATTTGTAAAGTTATGTAAAAGTTCAAGTGTAAGGGGAATGCAACGCCCCTATGATGTATTATTTTGGATGGTAGGGCAAGAGTGTATGAAAAAAAAATACAAAAAAATGAGAAAAAGAAAAGTAGAAAAAACATACGGACTACCATCCCGTTTCATTTTATGTTTATTTTATGTTTTTGATATTTTGTTTTTAGCTTAAGTCGAGTCTAGTCTTGGCTTAGCAACGCCATATTGTACATGTAATTAATCAAGATCTTTAACTCGCCACCAGTAAAATATCCTTTATCCAACAAATCCGTGTTTATCATATCCCTACACCTAATGTTATAACCCGTTTAAAAGCCCTCTTTGATAGTTTATCTTAGGTGCTTAAGCCTAGTGGAGAAGGTTTTTGATCCTTTCCCAAGCCTATGGTAATCTATTTGCTATGACAGGTAGTGAGAGATATTATCCGTTTTCATTTATGAGATATACTTTTATGACACCTGAGAGATGTGAGTATCTAAACACTACTTGTGAGGTGCTAGTTTGTAATCACCGTGCTTATTATGATTAAAGTGGAACGACTATTTGTTGTAATTACTTTTATATTAGCATTAAATGACCCCTAACTTGAATTTTGATTAGAATAAAAGCGCATTTGCTTGAGGACAAGCAAATCTCAAGTGTAAGGGTATTTGATGAAGCGAAAAGTGTACCGCTTTTAGGGGGTCATTTAAGCCCTAAATCGTATTTATTTGATCAAATATTGCCCTAAATCGTTCCTTTTGTCATTTTAGGTACTTTGGAGAAGAAATCTGGAAAAGGAAGCATTTTGGACGTTTTTAGAGCATAAAAGTGAAGAAAACGACAAAGTCTCAAAAATATGCTGGAAAGTACATGTGACGGCGTCAAGCTCTATTGTGACGCCGTCAGCCCTTGATAAGCCAGAGAAATTTTGGAAGATTAAAGGGGGACGGCGTCAAGAAGGTCGTCAAGCCTTGATAAGCCAGGGATGATTTTGGAGGATTAAAGAGGGACGGCGTCAGGAAGACCATCCGGGAACCCTAGACACGGCGAGGTGACGGCGTCAAGATCTATAACGTGACGCCGTCAGCCACTAAGTTCTATATATAGTTTTGCAATTTTTTGTCATTAGTGTGCAACTTTGTGAGGAGAAACCCTAAGATGAATTTCTGCCATTTTTAAGGGTTTTTATACCCTTGGATCTCCCATGTTTAATTGAAGATAAGTAATCATTTAATCATTCAATATGTCTATGTGTTGTTTGATTATATCTTGTTCTTGTCTTTTGATTAACATGCTAGGCTAGATTTATCTTGTGTTTGCTTAGATCTAATGAAACCTAACTATTGATTATTGGTTATTAGTGTGTTATTAATTGTATTGGATGATTGTTTATCGATGTTAGGCTTAAGAAAACTGGCTAACCTCCTATACGGTAACTTGCTTGAACGTCTTAAGAAACATGAACCAATGCGTACTAGGTTTATATGGTTGTATTTAATGCATGAGCGAATTCTAGTGATCTCATGTTAGGAGCTTCTTAGCCGGCTCGACATAGGAGTGAAGTAGGAGCTTGTAGAGTTGGGGAAGTACGTACGCCACCCCACGATTGGTATTAAGGAATACACCCATCATCCACGCAATTAATACACACTAATCAACCGGTAAAAGATAGTTAGGGAGTAAGGAAATCTAAGTAAACACATTTCTCCCCATATAAGTTTCACAACATTTTCATTTTTAGTTATTTTATTTTATTTGCATTTGTAGTTATTTGGGTTAGTTGACTAGCAACTAATTTCGCCCACTCTTTCAAACCCGAGATTTTACTTGCTTTTATAAAAAAATATAAAAATACAAAAAGAATCATCCCTCACCCTTAGACCTATTAGAGTAGTTTTTCAATCCTAACGACACTATTCCCCTAGAGAACGATCAATCCCCCGGTACTTGCCACTTCACTATACTACATCGGTCAGGTACACTGCCTGGTGGGGATTGCAAGCCTCTTGAGATCCCTCAAGAGGTAAAACCTGTTGTAAGGTCGCAAAACCACGCATCACTCTTCCTCCCACTCCCTCTCCCCCCCCTCTCTCTCTCTCTCTCTCTCTCTCTGACTTATGTTGGTTAGATTTAAAGGAATGGTGATTGTTTAATGGTTTCAGTGGTTTAGAGATTGAGATAAAAGTTTGATTGCCATTTCATTGCTTAAAGTGTGATGTTTAGGGTTTTTCTTTTTTATTTTATTTTTATTTTTTTTGTTTCGTATTGTTGGATTGGCAGACACATGTGTTTTTATTTTTTTAACCTTCGTGCCATGTCTAATATGTGTATACAGTTTAGAAAAGAGGTTTAAGCTTTTGATATCTTTTGAAGTCAGAAATTAAGTCATGCATGCTGATTGTATATATGTTGTATTGTCTCCTGTCTTGATTCAGTGTTGGTAGCCTTTTAAGCCCTGGTGTGTGGTTGTAACTTGTCGTATGAGTTATCGTGATAGCTGATGCGTTCATAAGTGGCGTTTGTTTTAAAAGTAAATTGATGTTTTGTTTTACAAGCTGGTTCTTTTTTGTATACATGTGCTTTGAAATGCAATGCACGAATGCATTCATTTTTTGCGGTTAATGTGCTTTGATGTAGTTTTTCGATTCACTTTAGAGTTCCCGAACTGATTAAGGATCTGTTCATATATCGGTTTACATTTTTTCAGGCTCTCATTATTGTTGTTTTAGGGGGATTCTCTTGACAACGTAATAAAAAGTTATTAGTTGCATCCTAGATATGGATTTCAGTTTAAAGGCTGATAGTTTATGTCATTTAGGTTTTTAACGATTCCGATTTGTGAAAATGAGTTCTATTTTTATATAGTATGCTACTGGCTATGTTTCATTTCCCTTTTATTATATTTGGAATATTTTTTAATCTCGAAATAGTTTTTTCAGATATCATTTGTAGGTTATTATACGCTTTGTATAACTTAGTTTTATGTGTGCTTATATAGTAAGTGTTGTTGGTTAAAAATGAAACTGATTTTTCATTTTACAAGTTAGTTCGTGGCTGCATAAAGTTTGTTAGAAAATACAAAACACATTTCTTACCTTCTTTTGTGCCTAATGTCTCTTGCCGCAGTTTTTTTAATGTTCTTAGAGTTGCAAAGCCTATTAAGGATATGTTGTTATATTTGAATTAATCTTTTATGCTTGACATTGATGTTGTTATTGTGGGAATTGGATTTCTGGGTCTCTTTTTTTGTTTTTTTAAGCTGTATGATATCTTTAGAGTCTGTTGTGTAGTTATGGGTTGTAAATTTATATGCTTTGTATGATATGTGGTCGTGTTTGCTTTAAATATTCTTTAGAGAATGATATGTGGTAAGAAATGCTAATTTGATGTGCTACAAATACAAATAGAAAAATCTTTTACCAAATAAGCAAATGAAATCACAATTCCAAACCACTACCATAATGAACAAACAACAATGAAGAACAAATCAACATTGTTCAACAACCCATCATCTTGAATCATACGCACAAAAACCGTTATCCAATCAACAATCGCTTCAAGACTCATGGTCCTAACCCTAAAACTGTGTTCTCAAGTTTAATTTTGGAGAGAAAAGAAAGAAAACGAAATAAAACTTAAATAACTTGTATTCTACAGTATTTTTATTTATTTATTTTTTTTTTAATTTTAATTTTTATTTTTATATATATAAATGAAAGAAAAGAAATGGCTAGGAGGAAAATGGAAGGAAATTGTAGGCTAAAACTTTCCTCCCAAAAATGGAAAGAAATGGAAGAAAACCAAGGTTAAACATGTCAAATAACAAAATTGTCCTTTATTTTTAAACTTTAAACTTTTCAAACATAGGTGTAATTGTAAATAAATCAACTTTTTTCCTTTCTTCCCCTTCAACTCAAGAACACAAATATTTTTTCTAACTTTTAAATGTTTTCTTTCATTTACGTTTATTTTCTTGCTTTCTACTTTCTTTTCTTTTGATCTACAACTCTAGAACATATCGTAACTATCAACATCCATGCACCCTAACAGTCTAACAACCAATGGACAACAGAAAGAGATGATTGGGTTTCCTCATGTGGTCGGGGTTATTGAAAATGGTTTCGTTTGGGATACTGTGTATTTTGTTAGGATTGCTGAATGTGGTTATGTATATGAGTAGACTTATGCTTTTTTGCCCTTTTTTTCGTTGAGTATTTTGTTACTTTTGCGAACAGATTACACATTATTATAAGTTTATTGAAACTTAACTATAGTATTATATGGTTTCACTATAAGTAGTAGCTAAGTGAGTAACCTATTGTGTTACTTAGGGATTGTTTGGCATTGCGCCAATGACTTCGGGGTGTTTGTTTAAGCTTATTTGTGGGGTTATGAGCTTATGTGATTTCGGCTTATATTTCATAAGCTCCAAAATTTTATGATTTATTTTGAAACTTATGAGCTTATATAAGTTTATTATTTTATGTCATACGTAATAAAATGAATAGTTGTTTATTTATTCAATAGATAAGGTTATATATTTGCCTGGGAATTATTGTTATCAATCTTTTTTGTTAGGTAATGCAAGCAATGGGAAAATTGGATCAGGTAGTGATGTGAAGAATGATGCTGGAAGAGGAAAGACATGGCTCGGAGCTGAAATGATTTGGAGTTTTGTATATATAATTGTTATATTTCTCTTCCAAATTGCTTAATCTTTCAAGAAATGATTTATGTATTGCCCCACCCCATTTATAATTTTATGTGCAAATCTTGTATCATTTAAGGGTTTTAAGTTTGTGATATTGAAGATTAGTACGTAGTCGTCTAGTGGTAAATTAAGATGAATGTAATAGTCTTGTTTGTAACCAATAATATGGTTAAAATATATATGTATGTAGTTCAGTTGTGATTTGAATGAATTCATAAGGTTTTTAGTTAACAAAAGTTGACAATTTACTTTGTACGGTAAACTAACTATTTTTATTTAGAAAAGTAGAAAAGCTGTATGGTATGACCAAATAAAGGTTAGATCAAATATACTCTAGTTCTAAACTATATTGCGTTATTCGGAACTCATACGTCATCATGGTGGTCCAGTTGTGTATCCATGGGAATAGAGTTGGAAAGATGTGTCGAATAAGGTGTAGAATATGAGGCATCAGTATTCTTTAGTTAAGCAGAAGATTAAGAGGGTGGATGGCGATATGATGATGGTTTGTTTGGGTCCAAAGATTGACTCATTAGTCGAGATTTTAAAGGTATAAGGGGGTGTTTTGTGATGTTACGCTTCCATTTGATAATGGGTTTGAGAGTATTAGGCAGTTGGGCTGTGGTGAGTATCAAAATGGGGTGTTGATTGATTTGCGTTCCAGTGAAATGGGTTTAAATGAAATGGGTGTTGATTTGTTGTTAGGGAAGATGATTGATGAATTTGGACCGAATGATGATAATAGGATATTTTTCTTTTATAAAAAGGTACAAATTAAAAAGGAAAGTAAACGGAGAGCATTTTACTCAACTCCATTCAGGCAAGAAAGAAAGAAAGATAAAAGCTTGATCTATGCGGAAAATAAAAAATGACGTGGAAAATAAGAAAAAAAAACTACATGGATATTTTTTTATTGGCATGGTATATCACCTGGTTACCTTTCTAATAAATACACAAAACAAGAAGTTACAATGACTAGATGAGTACATTTCCTACTTCAATAATAACTGTAAAATGTGAAAAGTCCGTTTCTAATTAATAGACTTAACCATGTTTTATTTGCGAAAGTTTGAACTAAGAAGAGTGCTAAATATACATATTCATAAACATGCTTAAACCCTCTCTATTGAACAAAGGACATTGTTCTCTTGTATATATTTTGATGTTGCATGAATTAAAATAAAGTGAGCAAACACTTCTCTTCGATCAATTAAGGAATGGCCATCTTGTAGATATTCAATGTTTATGATGGCTAACTATATATAAAATTTGGTAAAATCAATATGATTGCAAGATTTTTTTTATGAAGTATATTTTTTAGAAGTGCAACAATATATTACCAAACAAACAAAACATTACAAAATAAAGGCATCCTTTATCAAGTCGATTAAAAAAGACGCGAATACACCAAATCAAAAGAAATACCAAAGTCGTAGAAAAGTTACACACCATATAGAGCCACACACTTATACGATCCGACAAAATAGCTTGACCCACTAGACTAGAAAATGCCAAAACAAGCACGAAACTAATAGAGACGATGCCACCTTTATTAGACAATATACGTACAAAAACCACATGCAGAATTTTGTCCTCGATCAATTTTGATAACTCATTGATCTTGAACTCCCATCTTCGAATAAGTATCTATACTATGTATAATTGAGGAAGCCATTTTTCTCCATTAAATAATTTGTTTTTAAAGAATACAAATTAAAATGCAACATATACAAATGATTAATGTTATAAATAATGCGGAGAAATCTTTTATACTTAAAAGTTGAGTACCTTAATTCAATGTGCAAGGGTGGTTGTGCACAAACATAAGTACAGTACAAACATTAGTATGCATACCAAAATAACTACAAACAATTTCGTGTATTCATTGATGCACTAAGTGTGTTTATTGAGTGGCATACGAAGTGTTCATGTATTCATTGAGACACTTATGATTGTAGAGGTTACATGGAAGAAGAATGTCGACCATTATGTAGTAAATACAACAATTAAGAATCGGGCATCTATAAATTAAAGATGCTTTGTTTAATCTTCCACCACCAGGACTACATTTCCCTCAAGTGCGTACTATCCATAACCATTATGCAGATAACTCCTCGGAACATAAGCAATTCCGATCACCCTGTCACTAATGTTTGTTCTATATTAATAAACTAACGGATGATTATTGATGTATTGAACTATTGTTAAGATTGATTTTTTATGTTGTGATATCTGTTAAATATAATTGGCAGGGTGAATTAGGTCCGTTTCATCCAGCAATGCCCACTTAATTGTTCCGATATGGTTAGCTGTTGCGTTGAAGAAGAAAGGCAAATGCCAGATTCGTCCTCCTGATTGGATGTCTGTTGGTAACTTTTTAGTCTACTATTTTCTGATAGTTATATCTTGCTTTTCATAATGTATTAAGATTGCGGGTTTATCAAGTAATCATGTATCATAATTTGCTGCTTCAAACTTTAAGTTTAGATGCTGGAAAGATGAATATATAAGAAATAACTAGAGTTTAATTTGGACCATCAATGTAACTTGACTGTTCACAAAAGTAATTGTATCAAAATATTGTGGAACAAGTAGTATATGCACGTTCACCTCATTTGATGATAGTTATTTATGCTATATAATAATCCTGGCCATTTACTTCTCCATGTACCACAAATTTGCAGAAAATATCATCTAACATTAAGAACATGTGTAACTTTTATTGTAATTTGATGCTTATCTCTAGGAGAGGCGCAAGGATGGTATAGAAAGAAACAACAACTCAAAAAAGAAACTCGAACTAGAAGTGGCTCAACTCATGAAAAGGTACATGAAAATGGTGAGGCCATTGTTATCATTTCAAAAGGCTAAGAAGTCGAATAATAACGAGTTTAATCGACAACCACATTCGTTTTCTGGCAACATGGTGATCTCTAGAAGAAGTAGCTTTCCAGTGGAAATGAGAACAACTCCAGCTTCGATGAGAACATGTCCAACAAATAGTGGAGTATTTCTTGCTTCAGGAACTATGAGTCCAGCCATGAGCAAATTTAAGTAGGGGCCAATGAATGCAAACTAAAGTGTCATCAAACTATATATGTAAAGTACAAATTTGAATGCATTATGTACAGTTTGATGATGCAATGTTTATTTGCCTTATTTTGACCGGCATTATTAGTATATGAACTTTCATTATTTTGTAGTAGGAGTTTATTAATTGAAAACAACGAAAAAAGGGTTTTATAAGTATGAAAAGTCTTTAAGATATTAATTTTTCAAATATTTGTGACTTTGGTTAAGTCTCATTATTACATGATTGAAGTCAGAATCAGATTTATTCAAGAAAATATCAGAATCAAAATTTCGAAGTGTTTAAGAACGTTTATCTTTTAGTGTGTTAATATATATACATTGTGATCTGGAGGTCCTTTGCAAAACCTTATATGCTAACTAGATATGACAGTAAAAAAATATATCATATTAACTATCGAAGAAAAAGTGGTATTTTTATAATCTAACTTCAATTTTAACAAATATACATAATATGAAATCATATATCATTAACATATTTGTGGGAAAAGTAATTTTGAGGCCCGAGTATGCAAGGAGGTATACATTTTGAGGCCCTTAAAATTTTGAGGCTCTGTGCGATTGCACGTCTTGAACACCCTTATATATGATTATGTTCCAACGTATGAAGATAAAGATGTAGATTAGATGTTGGTGATGTTCTTTGAAAGTAAGTTTTCATAATACTTATTACTAGACCAGTATGAATAAGTAAAGTAGCAAAAAAAAACGTCTGAAGAATACATTACGCGCAAAGATCATATTCTGAGTTGCAACGCGCAATTACAATATAAAACAACCCCTCCATTCACAATGTATTACCATTAACATTATGAACTTAACAAAAAGAATTATAATTTATCATTGAAAATTTTATTGAAAATAAACTAATTCAGATTCAAAAAGTTATTATAAATACCATCACGTGCTACCCCGACCCGACAAAGATAAAGATGCATCAACGTTACGGAAAACAATTTAATTAGTCAGCAAACAAGCCTGTGCATCGCACAGGTTGTATCATGCCTCGTGTTAAACAATAATTCTTTTACATATAGTTATTTAAAGCGTAATGTAAGTTTTTTAATGCCAAATATTTGTTTGGTTATGAAGATTTAAAAATTTTGAAAATTGCATATTCAAAAAATATTTATCGTCTATGTATATATTTTAGTGCAGGTTTGATAAAATCCTAATCAATTTGCTATAAATTTGATTGAAAAAAATCATACATATCAAAGTACAAAGATTTTCAGATTATTAAAAAGTATGAAAACGTGTAAACATATAAAGGACGAATAGTCCCTATGTTTACACGTTATATAATATTGTGACAGATGTTACACAACATCAACTAATTAGTAAGTACATTTCACCGTCAATCATCACAGTCTCGTACTACTACTGATTACCGTTTTGGTATCGCCATTGCATTGTGATGCACATGTACTTGACATTTTAATGTGAAATAGTGTGTGATAAAGTTATTTCTTAAAATTCTCGCCATGCGTAGAATCATTATCACGAAAAACATATGATTGAAAAATATGATCGCCAAAATTTTTGATTACAGGTTACTCGCCACTGTAACGCACGGGTAACTGCTAGTATCATATGATGGTAATATCATTTTGTAGAAACCCTTCCACTAGCAGGCGATCGTGTTTTCATGGGATTTATCGTTACACATGTCAGCAGGTGTCTTCTTCAACACATACGTGACTAAATCCTACGTTTTATGTCAGATACACATGAAATTATTATACATGCAGTCCCCATCTCTCTATCTCCCTCCCTCTCCCTCTCCCTCTCTCTCCCCCCTCTCTCTCCCTCTCTCCCTTTTCTCCCCCCCCCCCTTCTCTCTCTCTCTCTCTCTCTCTCTCTCTCTCTCTCTCTCTAACTTATCTTGGTCAGATTTAAAGGGTGGTGATTGTTTAATGGTTTCAGTGGTTTAGAGATTGAGATAAAAGTCTGATTGCCATTTCATTGCTTAAAGTGTGATTTTTTTTTATTTATTTTTATTTATTTATTTATTTACTTATTTATTTATTTATTTTGTTTTATACTTTGTTTCGTATTGTTGGATTGGCAAACACATGTGTTTGTATTTGTCTAACCTTCGTGCCATGTCTAATATGTGTATACAGCTTAGAAAAGAGGTTTAAGCTTTTGATATCTTTTGAAGTCTGAAATTATGTCATGCATGCTGATTGTATATGTGTTGTATTGTCTCCTGTCGTGATTTAGTTGTGGTAGCCTTTTAAGCCCTGATGTGTGGTTGTATCTTGTCGTATGAGTTATCATGATAGCTGATGCATTCATAAGTGGCATTTGTTTTAAAAGTAAATTGATGTTTTGTTTTACAAGCTGGTTCTTTTTTGTATACATGTGCTTTGAAATGCAATGCACGAATGCATTCATTTTTTGCGGTTAATGTGCTTTGATGTAGTTTTTCGATTCTCTTTAGAGTTCCCAAACTGATTAAGGATCTGTTCATATATCGGTTTACATTTTTTCAGGATCTCATTATTGTTGTTTTAGGGGGATTCTCTTGACAACGTAATAAAAAGTTATTAGTTACATCCCAGTTATGGATTTCGGTTTAAAGGTTGATAGTTTATGTCATTTAGGTTTTTAATGATTCTGATTTGTGAAAATAAGTTCTATTTTTATATAGTATGCTACTGGCTATGTTTCATTTCCCTTTTATTATATTTGGAATATTTTTTTAATCTCGAAATAGTTTTTTCGGATATCATTTGTTGGTTATTATATGCTTTGTATAACTTAGTTTTATGTGTGCTGATATAGTAAGTGTTGTTGGTTAAAAATAAAACTGATTTTTCATTTTACAAGTTAGTTCATGGCTGCATAAAGTTTGTTAGAAAATACAAAACACATTTCTTACCTTCTTTTGTGCCTAATGTATTTTGCCGCAGTTTTTTAATGTTCTTAGAGTTGCAAAGCCTATTAAGGATATGTTGTTATATTTGAATTAATCTATTATGCTTGACATTGATGTTATTATTGTGGGAATTGGATTTCTGGGTCTCTATTTTTGTTTGTTTAAGCTGTATGATATCTTTAGAGTCTGTTGCGTAGTTATGAGTGGTAAATTTATATGCTTTGTATGATATGTGGTCGTGTTTGCTTGAAATATTCTTTAGAGAATGATATGTGGTAAGAAATGCTAATTTGATGTGCTACAAATACAAATAGAAAAATCTTTTACTAAATAAGCAAATGAAATCACAATTCCAAACCACTACCATAATGAACAAACAACAATGAAGAACAAATCAACATTTTTCAACAACCCATCATCTCGAATCATACGCACAAAAACCGTTATCCAATCAACAATCGCTTCAAGACTCATGGTCCTAACCCTAACACTATGTTCTCAAGTTTAATTTTGGAGAGAAAAGAAAGAAAACGAAATAAAACTAAAATAACTTGTGTTCTACAGTTTTTTTTTTTTTTTTTTTTTTTTTTTTTTTTTTTTTTTTTTTTTTTTATATATATATATAAATGAAATAAAAGAAATGGCTAGGAGGAAAATGGAAGGAAATTGTAGGCTAAAACATTCCCCCCAAAAATGGAAAGAAATGGAAGAAAACCAAGGTTAAACATGTCAAATAACAAAATTGTCCTTAATTTTTGAACTTTACACTTTTCAAATATAGGTGTAATTGTAAATGAATCAACTTTTTTCCTTTCTTTCCATTCAACTCAAGAACACAAATATTTTTTCCAACTTTTAAATGTTTTCTTTCATTTACGTTTCTTTTCTTGCTTTCTACTTTCTTTTCTTTTGATCTAAAACTCTAGAACACATTGTAACTATCAACATCCATGCACCCTAACTGTCTAACAACCAATGGCCAACTGAAAGAGATGATTGGGTTTCCTCATGTGGTCGGGGTTATTGAAAATGGTTTCGTTTGGGATACTGTGTATTTTGTTAGGATTGCTGAATGTGGTTACGTATATGAGCAGACTTATGCATTTTTGCCCTTTTTTTCATTGAGTATTTTGTTACTTTTGCGAACAGATTACACATTATTATAAGTTTATTTGAACTTAACTATGGTGTTATATGGTTTCAGTATAAGTACTAGCTAAGTGAGTAACATATTTTGTTACTTAGGGATTGTTTGGCATTGCGCCAATGAGTTCGGGGTGTTTGTTTAAGCTTATTTGTGGGGTTATGAGCTTATGTGATTTCGGCTTATATTTCATAAGCTCCAAAATTTTATGATTTATTTTGAAACTTATGAGCTTATATAAGTTTCTTATTTTATGTCATACATAATAAACTTATATAAGTCCATATGTCTTACAAATAAGCCACAAAATTAAAACTTATGAAATATAAGCTCGAAAGCCCAAATACAAGCTTAAACAAACACCCGTGATTATGTGATATTGAATTACTTTTGGGCTTATGAGATTATGTGATTTAGCTTTTGGCTTATGTTCAAACTTGTGGGATTATACTAGCTTATTATATCAAGAAAGGCTTATAAAAGCTCATGAGCTTCATTATATGCCAAAGAAAATAGGGTTGTGAAACATAAGCTGAAATCACTTAAGCTCATAAGCCCATAAATAAGCTTAAACAAATGCCACCTAAGCCACTTAGGGGGTTTTTGGATTATTTATATTTTCTACTTATGCTTCTGTTTATAATGAGCTGTTTAAAATTGAGCACATTTGGAAACCCTACACTATATAATAGACTAAAAATGACACATCATCCAAACCAAAAAAAAAAAAAAAAAAAAACTCCACGTCGTCAAACATAAAAGTCCATGTCATCATAAAAAACCTCCAACTCATACTCAAAATCAAATGGACGAATAGGATGCAAGTTACGC